>JAPMIQ010000012.1:0-600000 GCA_035079535.1 Trichoderma endophyticum
AAATAACTATAATTACCCCCCTTAAGCTATAAAGAGTTTCCTAAAGTATTATTAATTTAATATATATTAAATTATAACTATATTTTAATTTAATAAAATAAAGCTAATAGTAAAAGTAACTTTAAACTATTTATTTATTTAAGACCTTAACTTTTTTACTATAAAGTATAATATTTATAATAAAATAATAAAAAAAAAAAAAAAACTTCTTAGTAAATTAACAGCCACCCAGGCCTTCGTTAAGCAGCTAAACAAAGAAAAATTCTAATATAAAAAATATCTTAGCAAATAAAATAATATAAAGTATCTTTTCATTATTATTAACCGCAATTTTATAATATAATATACCTTACTATATATTATAATACTTAACATAATATATAAAATAAATCACTATAATTTAAAACTGCTAAAAATTAATAATATTATTAATCTTAAAGTTATATTTCCTATAACCTTTGCTCTTACCTATAATAAAAATACGGATTTTTTTTAATAAGTTTTAGGTAACTTAAAGTTATTCCTAGCCACTACCTTTTACTAATTTTATCTTCCGCTTTTACAGCTATTTCTACTTATTATAATAACAGATTTTAATACTATAAAAAGGCTAGCAATTAATAAAATCTTTTCTAATATACAAAAGTAACTCTATATTTAATACATTATAAAAAATATTTAAACTTATACTAATTAATACTAAGTTAATTAAAATTAAAAGTAAAATAGCTAAATTACTATTAATAATCTTTTAAATAAAAAAAATCTATTATTTTATTATTAAATTAGTAATAGTAGTAAAAATAGCTTTTTATTAACCTAGCAAAAGCTTTTATATACTTTAATAAAGAAGTAATTTAATAAAAATTAAACCTTAATAAAAAAAAGATTTACTGCCTAAATAAGTAAAAAAACTACATTTTTTCCTACTTTTATATACTAATTAGTAATTACAGTAGTATTTTATTATCTTCGCTAAACCTATATTCCTCTTTAAGCTTAGTAAACGACAGCATTTATTAATAAATATCAAAATTATAGGTATTATACAACTTCTTTTTATAAAACCTTATACTTTAGTATAAAGTTATATTTTTAAAATAGTAATAGTAACTTTCGTAAGTTATTTATTACTATTTTATAGTAGTAGAAAAGTATAAGAAGGTAGTTAAAAGAAAAAGCCGCTTATAAAGCTGCCCAGGCCCATAATATCTATTATTATAGGCTTTTAAGGAATATTATCTATTTAATTTTATAAAAAAAATTTAACTTAATTTACAAAGAATATCTTTAAGTAAAGGCAGTATAACTAAATCCTATATAAAATACCCTATAAAACTATACAAAGTTATTTACAGTATAATACAGCCTGCCCTATGCCTATATTATTAACTTTTTCCTTTAGTTTAAAATATTACTACAGCAGCAGCAGTAGGTTATTATTAAAAATACCTTACCTTTTTTACTTTTTAATAATTATTAATTACTTCTTTTTAATTTTATAAATATCTTCTTCCTAGCTACTAATTTTTTTTATTAATAAAAATAGCTGTAACTTAACCTATATTAATAAATTTAAAATCTTAAAATTATACTGCAAAAGCAGCTGTTGTAAAATAACCTATTAGCTATACTATAACTTCGCTAGCAGCATTAGCAGGGCTAAAATAATATATTAAAAATATTACAGCCGCTAGACTAAGGCCTTTAATTACAGATTAAAAAAATAATATAAAAAAAGGTATAGCAGGCTTTATAAAATCTTTTTATACTATAAAATCCTATAATAATTAAACAACAGCCTATTTTAGTAGCTATAAACCTAGAATATTACATTTTCCAGCGGTTACAGGCATTACAATTATAAATAAAATAAATTCCTTTGTAATTTAAGTAATACAAAGCTCCTAAGGAGATAAAAGGCAGCTGTAAAGTTAGCTACAAAAATAAAGCTTATTACTTTAAAGCCCTAAGATTAGGGCCACTAATTTACAATACCTTTAATTCTATTAAAGGCAGCAGCAACTAAATTATTTATAACCAGCACTTTTAAATCTTTAATTATTAGTAAATTATTATAAAAAATAAAAAAACGGTATAGCTAGTAGTAAAAAAAAAATATCTATAAGGTTCTATAAAGCTTTAACTTTATAAAAATATTATTAATTTAACTAGTCTATAGTTTTTAATAACCTTTAAATAAAAAATATAATAAAATATATATAATTTCCTATGTAAATTAGTATATCTTCTATATTAAAAATACTATTCCATATGCCTTACTAAATTTAGCTAGTAAAACAGTAGCTTTATCCCGAGGGTTACAGTGGCGGGAGAGGTGGCCCTTCGTCTGGGCCATTTTTAGATCCGAAAGAGGTGCGAAAAATTGCTACTTTATACTAATAAGAAACCAACATCCGTATTTATTTGGTCGAGGCTGGCCAGGGAAAACCATACATCTTACGAGCTAAGAAAAAAGTCTTTGGCGTGATGGGTGCCCCGCATGACGTATCACGGCCTAGGTTATCATAAGTTCGTGACAATTATCCCAAAGTGTACGATCGAGCGGTTTTTTCATTTGGAACTTTTGCATGACGATGTCTTTGTTCTAATTATGATGTGATAATAGTAAATGCTTCATAAGACGGTCTATTCTAATTCCTCGATATTATAATGGGAACGAAATAAACATTAAACTTGTTTCATAAAATTATATCTTATCTGGGCCGAAATGACAAAGCTACTCTTGAGAGCATCATTGATGTATTTCCAATCACAATGCGGCTTGCGCGGATGCCAAGATGGGGTATCAAGGGGAAAATCGACTGGGCATGAAATCACGTAGCCTAGTATACTATATTCGAAAATATATAAAGTTCTCCCAGGCTTCCAGTCTTGACTCTTGTGATATCACGTCTTCTTTTACCTATAACCTACCAAGAACACACTTGTCACACTACTTATACTTTCAACATGAGGTTTGAAAACGTCTTTTACTTGGCAGTTGCCGCTCTGGCTGCTGCCGCACCAGTAGAGCAGACAAAAAATGTTGTGGACCCTCACAACAGACTGTGGAAGGATAGTGAGGAGTCGGTCAATGTTGTGGACCCTCACAACAGGCTCTGGAAGGATAGTGAAGATTCGGTCAACGTTGTTGATCCTCACAACAGACTGTGGAAGGATAGTGAAGATTCGGTCAACGTTGTTGATCCTCACAACAGACTGTGGAAGGACAGTGAAGAATCCACCAATGTCGTCGATCCTCACAACAGACTCTGGTAAAGGTAAGAGAGTGGTTCTACTAAGTTGGCGAGCCTAAAATATCTAACTGTTTGGATCACGTAGCTTCACTCAAAAATTTTAATGTCATTAGAGAGTCCAGTGGGTTTAAGAAACTTCAGTTCAAAAGCGATACTTGACTTTTGCTACTTATAGAGTAAATGATGCCCATAAATGGAAGAATCTGGACAACGATTGAATAAATATGCATTAATTTTATATTTATACCCGCTCTTTTATTCAACTTGATTCACATTTTAGCGATATGATTGTATGAGATAGAAGATGTCTATAAGTAATCTCTTGTCTTAGCTAGAGTAGGTTGTTGAAAATTTGTACAGTTTCTTTGGGAAAGATTTGTTCTTTAATTCTGATTAAATTGTTGACAAAGAAAAGTATTGAATGCTATCTTAAGCCTCAGGTTTTACTAGCTCCACACCAGTCTACCTGACAACGCCACTGTATTCTGCACATATGCTCTCTATATATTAAAAACCAGCCATAAACTCCTCAATAAATTGTCCAACCTTGCGCAAAGACTGCTCTTCCTCCATGACGGCAAAATGGTCAGCTGCTGTTACGGTTCGTACCTGTAAACGAGCCTGCGGTACGAATTCTGCGTAACCATTGGTTTCGTCATCATCCCAGGCCTCGCCTTGGTTTGGTAAGCGCGGAATAATGAGTGCGTTGCCGTCAAAGGGGCGTGGCACATATTCGTTGTGCAGAGTTATATTGTGACGGATTTGGTTAAGAAGGCCTTGACGGTACTCAACGACTTCGGGCCCAGCCGCTGTAGCTTCGAGAGTGGTGGGAACCTTGAAGAACTTTTCGCATTCGGCATCCGTCACACCACCAGGCCTCGTCGGGGCACGCTCTCTGGCGGCTGAGTCGATCAAGACCACACGAATATCGTTCTCCCCTAACTGGCGCAGCTCATTGGCCACTTCATACGCTAATTGGCCTGCAAATGAGAAGCCGGCCAGCAGATACGGCCCGGTGGGCTGTTGCCGCCGTATGAGCGCAGAGTGCTCCACTGCCATAGCCTGCAATGAACTGTAATAATCGGGTTGGTGAAAGAAGATATTCTCAACTCCAATGAGATTGAATGAAGGCAAATAGGGCGCCAAGATGCTGTGCTGCTTCGACGTGCCAGTAATAGCGAAGAAGGCGAAGATTTGGCGCCGCGGCTGCGTACCCAATGGTGCTTTGGGGTTGAAGTACGGAAGCAAGTAGTCGCTCCAATCATCCTCGCGCAGCGACCAGTCAATGTCTTGCGGTCGCCCGTGTTGTTGAGACGGCACTTGTTGCTCATATGTTGACTTTTCTGGTGC
Source organism: Trichoderma endophyticum (assembly GCA_035079535.1). Taxonomy (NCBI): domain Eukaryota; kingdom Fungi; phylum Ascomycota; class Sordariomycetes; order Hypocreales; family Hypocreaceae; genus Trichoderma; species Trichoderma endophyticum. Next base: position 4,611 of record JAPMIQ010000012.1, read on the forward strand.
CTGGACGGTCGGCCGTAGTGTCAAAGCTGTTGCATCATGAACTGGAACGCTGCGCTGTGTTTTCCATTGTTTGTAGATTTCATGCAGCTTAAGCTGATCTACCTTGCTGTTACCCGTCAACGGTATTGCCGAAACAGGGACGAAACACTTTGGAATCATGAAACTTGGTAGCATCTGGTGGGCTTGGGCTTCCATGCTTGCGAGCGCCTGAGCCATGTTGTCATTGAGCCCATCATTCAATGATTCCAGTTTGCAGCAGAAAGCAACAAGATTTGAATCCAGTAGAAGTACCACTACGCTGTGATTTCGAGTTGTAAGAGTTCTCTCAATTTCTGAAAGCTCCAGACGGCGACCATTAACCTTGATCTGGCGATCTTTCCGCGCATGGTACACTATCTCCCCATTAGAGTCGTATGCTCCTAGATCTCCTATGCTCTCATTATAAATTAGCCAATGTTAATAATAAGGAATAAGGGAAGAGATTGGTTGTATTAACCTGTGTTATATATGAGACCAGGCCCATATGGGTTCTCTCGGAAGGCCTTTGTTGTTTCTTCTGGTCGACCGTAATAACCATCTGACAGTTGTCTTCCAGAGCACCAAATTGTCCCAATACTACCAATGGGAACACGGCGCATGTGGTCATCCAAGATGTGTATTTGTATTCCAATACTTGGGCGTCCTATGCATCGCGGGTCACTCGAAGCGGTGGCGTGTTTCCATGAGATTACAACGGCCTCAGTAGGACCGTACGCGTTGATGACTCTGACAAATGGTGTCCATCTCTCATACACAGCCTTTGTAGCCATCTCACCTGCTAGGCAGAGAGATCGAATGTGAGGAAGGTTATCTGGGTATAGGAGAGAAGCAATAGAAGGCGTTGTGTTCAGGCTTGTGGTACCCGATTCTCTTAGCAGCGCTGGAAGCCTAGATACTGTCTCTGTTTGGGGAGCGAGAACCAGTGTAGCACCAGAATAGATGGCTCCGAATATGTCACTTTGCGAGACATCAAAGACAAGACGCGCAAAATTGAACACTCGATCGTCACTGCTATATCCAATGGCTTCTGCCATCATTATACCATAACCAACAACTTGACGGTGTGGCATTATCACAGCCTTGGGGGTCCCCGTAGTTCCACTTGTGAAAAGAATGGCTGCAACATCATCTGAAGTGGCCGTGGATGGAGGCAGGTAGTAGCTATCGTTTGAAGATTGCGTAGCAGGGCTGAAGAGTTGTTCAGCTACTATAAAGGGGCATTTGTCATTCCCCAAGAATGTTTGTGGGAGCAACTTTAGAGTACCCTTTGAGCAGATAATGGCAGATGGGCTAATCTGCTCAAGTAGCAGTTTAGTACGAGCCTGTGGGTTGTCTATGTCCAGTGCCACGTAGGCACAGTCCGCTCGGTGTATGGCATGTATAGCGCAAATGAGTTCAGTGGATTTATCCAGAAAGATTGCAACCCGCGATTTTGGCTCTAGGTTAGCTCCAGCTCGGAGTCTCTTAGCACCTAGCTCGACGATGGTTGACAAAGCTTTGTAAGTCATGACGACCGGTTTCTGTCCCTTCTTTCGGTATAATTCCACAGCTGATTGATCTGGAGATCTGCTCACACGGCTCTGAAGTAGCTGCGAACAGGTGAGGCCGTCATATTCGATCGGAAAGCGTGGACCAGAAACTAAGTCATCAATCACACGATGATGATTGGTTTCGAGTAAGTCCATGCTGTGAAGCGGTCGGGTAGTATCGTGCCTGGCATCTGCAACATGCTGGAGCACAATGCCCAGCGTCCCCATCATACGACAGAGTTGTTCTTCATCAATGTCTTCTCCATGCACACGCGCATCGACTACTATAGTACTATCCTCACAAGACATATTCAGGAGCACAGGAACATCAGTCACCTCATCCATGTCTTTGAGGGTGAGATGAAGTCCAGACTGAGCGATGTTTTCTGATTTGAGTGGCGTGTTGGTAATCAGTGTTGAGTTGAAGAGGGTTTTCTTTCCGGAGAGGCCTTGAATCTGCTTTAAGGAAAGTAAATCTTCGTGCTCGGCCATGTCCAAGAAGATATCCGTAACGTGTTCGATAAATTGACACATGTTTTGGTTCCAGTCAACGCACACTCGCAGTGGGACAGTGTTGAGGCATGGTCCTACTACGTTTTGTATGCGCTCAATGTCTTCTCCACGACGGCCAGAGACGACACTACCAAGCACAACGTCTCGAGTAGACAGATAAGTGGATAGAGTGAGGGCCCAGGCAGCGTGGAATAGAATCGGAATCGTCGTATGATTGTAGTGGGCAGCATCCTTGAAGTGTTTGGAGCTTACAGGGAAACAGAATTGCTGGTGGCGGTCAATAAGAGTTTCGTGGATCGCCTTTTGCATCTCCGGTGGCCCCTGATCCGCTCTCAATGGATTAACCAGAATGCTTGGTTCAATATCACGCATCTGTGATTGCCAGAAGTCGTTGCTTGTTAGATCCTGGCGTGCCTTCTCATACCTGGATACGACGATGTCGCTGAATTGAGTAATTTGGGGCGCCAGTGCCCGGCCATTATAAACACTGCGAACCTCATCTAACACTAGACGCATAGAGAAGCCGTCTATGAGAGCGTGATGGCAAGTCCAGGTACAGATAACTTTCTGCGTGGTTGGGGATTTGTGGATGTGAAGTCTGCATAGCTGCTTTGCGAAACCTGGTTGCATTGGTTTCAACTTTTTGCCTGTTTGTACGAGAGGAGTAGGCAGCGCGGTTGCCTTGAGAATGACTTGCACCAACTGTATATCGCTATGATGGCTTTTCTCATTGTAAGTTGCCTGCGGGGAGAGCGGCATGAAAATTGTACGAAAGATGGAATGGCGCCCCAAGACGACATCCCAAGCATGTTGTAATCGTTGAATGTCAGTATTTGTGTCACTCGCCTCATAGTTATACGAATGCATATATGACCGAGATCCAAGGCTGGCTAGAAGCATCGCCGCCTGTCCATCAGTGGCAGGCGCCATCTTTTCGATGTCTTGGATGTTGAGCTTCCATGCTACAATGCTTTCTTCAATAGCGTCTTTTTGACCTTGCATGCACTCAGGAATGCTGTAGGTGTTATGATCAATAGGCGTCCCAAGACTCTCAGTAGGCGGCCCGGAAGTGCCACGACCAACGGCGATTCTGCGCATACCGGCAATATCAGCCTGTGATTCATCAGCCACGCTGCGTATGCAGTAGGACCAAGAATCCAGTAGCTGGCGTATCTCATTGGCAGTGTGAATTGCGGTGCTGTAAAAGACGCCAATGTCCAGCTGACCCTCATGAGTCAAACTGCATTCAATGTCCAAGATGGAAAACCGTTGATTTGTGGGGGACTGGTACATGCCGAGATCCATCTCTACATTCTCAAAGGAGGTGTAGGGCGATGTTCGCGCTCTCTGCCCCAAATAGTTGAACGTAACCATTCCATCTACAGGAGCTGTTTCAATTGCTGAAGCAAGATTGACGTTGGACATTGCATGTTTTCGCGTCTGCTGGACCATGGTGGTAAAGTCGTTCACAGATCCCTGCAATGGTACATTGAACGCAATAGGAATGATGCGAGTAAACCACCCAACCGTCCTGGTTAGATCAAGCTCCTCCAGCTCCAAGTCGCGACCGTGTGATTCAAAGTGAAGCTCAACCTGATTCGTCGGACGTCTCAGTCTCTGCCAGGTGCTAAGCGCTAGAACTAGGCCAGCAAGCATCATGTCAACAGGCTCCGTATCTTCACGTCTCAGGTCGAGAGTAGATACATCTACTTTGACATTCATAAAGCTGCCTGATGCTTCTGTATTTTCTGAGAGACGCTTCATCTGTTCCGTGGTAAGGAAGGAGCTATATTCGCGAGCATGAATTCGAGCTGGAATCTGCGCAGCGATTTGACGCTTGTTGGACAAATATTCAGCCCACTCAGGGAAGGATGAGAACTCTGGTTCAATGGAATCCCCCTGAAGTAGATCCTCTAGGTCGCTCCAGATGACCTGCCAAGAAACCACGTCCACGGCTAAATGGTGAGCAAATATCGCACAGTAGAGTTCGTCACCTATATGAAACCCGCCAACGGCGCAAATCCGCCCGCTGGAGAGATTTAGGCACGACTGTAGCTTCGAAAGTTCTTCAGGAAGCTCCTCCATAGACGATAGACGCTTTCCCAGGAAATAGGTATGATTGGTGCTCTCATTGGGTATACCGATGAATTTTCCATGCTCATGGGTGGCACTTTTCGATACTACTAAACGTAGCATCGGGTGGGCTTCGACGATATTAGACCAAGCCCTCTGGAAGTCTTCGTATGTGTGCTTCTTGTTCAGCTTAATGATGTGACCTTGATTGAACCAATTTTCATTAGCTCTCTGGGAAGCAAAGAACCAATCAATGATTGGCGTGGGAGGGACAAGGTTGCTGACCATCTGACTCTCTGTCTTTGGCAATGACTGTACAGAGCTCTGCAACATACTGCCGTTGTCTGTACTATTCCTGGTAGACCTGCTTGGGTCTAAAAAATCTGCGAGCGCCGTGATGGTAGGGTTCTGATAAATATCTTTTACTTTAAGCTTAAATCCCGCCTTTGTGAGGACTGATCGAAGCCTAATAACAGATATAGAGTCACCGCCCATTGAGAAAAAACTGGCATCCATGGGGAACTGCCGATCTCCGAGGATTTCCTTAAAAGCGCTCTGTATCCTAGTCTCGGTTGTTGGTGCTGGTATTGTAATAAGCGGCCGTTCTGTAGGGACCTGTGCTACAGTGCTACTCGAAGCGGATCTCCCCGTAGCGACAATCCCATTAGGCGATTCGTGTGATATCGTCCCGCCAAAGAATAGAGTGAGGGCGCCAATTGTTGGATTTTGGTAGATGTCTTTCACCTTACACTTGAGTCCGGCTTTTGTAAAGGCTGAACGAAGTTTGATGACAGAAATTGAGTCACCGCCCATGGAAAAGAAATTGCTGTTGTTCTCTAGGGACTTGGTGCCAAGAACTGTATGGAACGCTGCACGGACAGCCATCCCGGTCTGGTCACAGGTATCCTGCTCGCTTTTCCCCGGAGCTTGCATCACAATGTCTTGAGTTTGGACGCCGATCGTGTTGTCTCGAAGGAGTCCACTCTCATTGACCCGCGATTGTTGAAAAGGTAATGAACTTGGCAATTCTCGACTTAGGTCGTCAATTTTGTCAAGCTTCTCATCCGTTGCTGATTGGGAAAGGTAACCATCAAGAGCTTCTTCTGATAGTTCTCCGATCAGACTCTTGATCATTTTCCTGTCCAGTTTGCCATTTGTTATTCATCGGGATATCGTTGACAGGAACCCATAAAGAGGGCATAAAATATGCTGGCAATTTATCCTTAACCGAGACCTGTAACTTTTGTATGAGAGGGCGAAGACCGGCCAATGAAAGAGGTTTCAAGCTGTCTTTTGTTTGCAGACTTGCATCCGTAAAAATGGCTACAAGACAATCGCCTGATGGCCGCTTGATCATAATGACAACACTTTTGCCCTGGTCGAGCACATTGTTCACGGCACTCTCAATGGCTCCCAGCTCAACTCGCAGGCCTCGCAAATTGACCATAGTATCCATACGGCCAAGACAAACTATGCTGCCGTCCGGTTCGAAACGCGCGCAGTCTCCAGTTAGGTAAATGCGTCCATAATCCTTTGTGTCTACAAAGGCCGCGGCACCCGCCGGTGGCTTCAGATAACCGCGCGCAAGCTGATGACCTCCTATAGCTAGTTGACCAACCTCTCCGATGCCGACCTGCTTGAGCTTATCATCAAGAACATAGACGAAAACGTTCTCCAAAGGCCGGCCAATGTTTGATATATCCGTATCGGGGAAGCATTGTCGACCAAGGACATCGACGGTGGCTTCTGTAGGGCCATAAATATTGAAAAGCGTGGCCTTTGAAGCCCAGACATCCCGGCACAGCTCTGTCATGGGTTCTCCGCCAATATCTAGACACTCAACGTCTGGAAGTGCATTTGCATCTAGAGCTCCAGCAATAGTGGGGGTAGTAGCAATGTGTGTGATTCTCAGCATGGCCATGGTGTCCTGGAGATCGTCCAGCATCCATGACTTGCGACCAATACAAAGAGTCGCTCCAACAGTCAAGGTGCCAAAAATATCAATGACTGAAACATCAAAAGTCCAAGGTGCTAACTGTAGGAGCCGCTTGTTCGGAGCCAGACGGTATAACGGGCGTAATGAGACTGTAGCATTCCGAAGTGCATGATTTTGGATGGCTACTCCCTTCGGTTTTCCTGTAGAGCCGCTTGTGTACAGGACGTAGGCTAAATGTTCCGGTAGCCGTTTTGTGGTCAATTTGAATGGTTCCGATGTCATTGGTAGCGGAGTATTGATATCAACACAGAGTATGCCCTTGGCCTTGAGTTGAGCTCTAAGCTGTGAAGATTGTTCAACACGTAGGGGTTCCTTTTCTGGGATAAAAACTACAGCAGCTGGCTCACAGTCTGCTATGATGGTGAGGTTCCAGTCGATTGGATTGTTCAGTTCGATGGGTACGTAGGCACCACCAGCTGTCATAATCGCCAAGATTGTGATGATTCGTTCAATGGACGCATCGCCCACAATACAGATAGCTTGGTTCAGCATATTCTGAGGGCCAATACGCGTCGACAGGTAGCTAGCCAAGCCTGATATCATATCTACCATCTCCTTGTATGTTATCGAGATTTCGTTCTCAAAAATCATGGCAGTGGCGGAAGGCCGGGATTTAGCTTGGTCGAGGATTTGGACGTCCGCAAACGGGGTTGTTTCCACTATGGGATTAGGCATGCCATGGAACCAAGAAGGGACCTTTGAGACAGGCTGCACTTCAGACAGAGAGTCTCTCTGAGTCACGCTGGTATCTTTGTGAGATTCGCTCTCGCTAGTCGTTCCGTTTGTGGCAACTGTAAGATGATTGAAGGTATTATTATTAGTATAAGCACCTTCAATATCGTTCAAGGAAGCATGTGGTCCCAGCTTTTGGATATGACGCAAGAGGCATTCGTATTCCTTGCATATCTCCAAGACTTCGACTTCTGAGATGCGATCTGGATTGAACTCAACGCTCATGTCCAACTTTGACTTCCCATCCTTTGTCATTTCTCTTGTGATGGTGAAAGCCAACGGAAATTTTGCAGAGATACCAGGTAGTACTTCTGGAAGAATTCCCTTGCAAGGTTCGATAGTTCTGGCCTTTTCTCGTGCTCCAGCCGGTACATTATGATACGTGAAGATCGTATCGAAGTTGTTGGCACCCCAGCCTATGGACTCCAAAAGTCTCTCGAATGGGATATCGGAGTACTCAAGAATCTTGGCGAGGCAATCCTGAAATTCTCGCAGAGTTTCGGTCATGGAGCATGTGCCCGCCAGTTTTGTGAATCTCACTGGAAGCGTGTTAATGAAGCATCCGTACAAATTCTGCTCTCGAGGTCCTCGGCAAGTGGCGGGGATCAAAACTGATGACCCTTCAGTGCCTGACTTGAAACTGAGAAGAAGTTGAAAAGTAAATAGATAAGCAGCAAAAGGAGTCGATCCCGACTTGTAAGCCCACTGCACTGGATCGTAATCGAAAATCGTGCCGCGGTTGGTTGTAATTGCATCGGGATAGCTCTCTGTCTCTGGTCCTGGTCTCAGGAATAACCCGTGCGAGTTTTTAGGACCAACTAGCAAATTTTGGAAGAATGTTTGGGCTTCTGCAAGCTTGTTGGATTTGAGCATCTCGTGGTGTCGAGTGGAAAAGTCGATGTACGAGCCAGCGTCAACGTTGGCCGTCTCCTTGGAACAAGACTTGTCTGTCACAGCAGAACACAGCTCTTCCCAAACGCCGGTGATGGTTCGTTCATCGGCGACGCAATGGTGAAAATTGATGATTATATACTGTTCGCCGTTGGGGAGAATAATAGCAGTGCATCGCACAAGATGACCTTCGGCAAGATTGAACTCGCGCATGCATTCTTCGTGGCTAATCCTCGTAACCTCTTCGGCGGCTGTCACATCGCTATGGTTGCTAAGATCATGGATGGTAAATTCCAAGCGCTCTGATTCATCAACAATTTGCACTAGTTCACTTTCATCTGTGAAATCAAAGTGTGTTCTGAAAATGTCGTGCTCAGTCACAATATCTTGGAGAGCCGCAATAACGCGAGATAAATGGACACCATGAACACGATATGCACTTGGCAGACTGTAAGTTGAGTCTCCGAGCTGTTCCTGGAGTAGATAGAATCTTTTTTGCATTGAGCTTGCCAAACCGTGTTGTGGACGTTGGAGCATGTCTTTTCCCAATGCCACATAGCTTCCGTCGTCAGACTTGTTGTCGCAAGTCTCTGACAAAGCTCTATCAGCGAAATGTTCAACAAGTGATTCCATCGTAGGGCAGCCCATAACGTCGCGCATGCTGACACTAATATCTGGCTCGTGCCTAATCATGTCGGCCATGAATGCCATGCATGAAAAAGAATCTAGGCCAAGTTCACGCAAGCTGCTTTGCTCGTCAATCGACGCGATGCCCAAAGATTTGCATAAAGACTCTCTTATTAATGACTCAAATCTCGCTCTGGCTTCATCATACTTGGACTGTGGGCCATCTTTTTGGACGAGAGTGTCAACTAGCAGTCGAACAGATGGGCATGCAGTAATGTCTCGCAGGCTGATTTCCAACTCTGGCTCGACGCGAAGTATGCTGGCGATAAATGACATTGCAGCGAAGGAATCGAGGCCAATTTCGCGGAGGTTTTGATCGAGGTCGACAACTGTAACGCCTAAAGCTCTACATAGCGAATCCGTGACGAGTGACTGCAGCTCTATAGCGCGCTGATTGAGTCCACCAGAGATATTGATGGGCGTTGAAGTGGCTCTATGTTCGTGGTTTGATGTAAGATCCGAAGGAGGTGGGACTTGAAGCTCGCATGCTTGCTTTGCCAACTTCGTGTTGGAATCAGTTTTCTTGAAAAGTGAGACCTCGGGAATTATGGTAGATAATATCGAAGATATGGATTGACCACCCTGGCAATTGCTCTTGTCGATGACTTTCTCCCACGCCTGTACCAAAACTTTAACATCGTCTTTGGCATACTTCTGCTCATTGAATTCAACCAAGACATCCAAACAATCTTTGTGAGCGAAAACATGCCACATAAGGTCAAACATCGGTTTTTCTGAGGTGATGAGGTCCAAAGTCATATCAGTCATATCGGATGACATATCATCATATGACTGAGCATCATGCATGATAAATTGAATCATGAAATTGGCTGTGTCCAGGCCACAAGCAGAAGCCACCTTGTTGATGGCCATGTCTGACTCCAAGGCAAAATCCACTCCTTCGCGGATCTGCCTTGTGAAGTCCTCGAGTGAATCTTCACTACCTAGCCGACTGCGTAGGAACGCTGTATGAGTGAGATTACCCAATACGTTCCGACAGAGATGGGGTGGTAACATCCCACGACTTGAAATGGGGATTATGGTGCTAACATCATCGGACTGTGTATAACGGTGAAGAATCGCGTGAAAGCAGCTGAGAAGGTGTACAAATGACACATTATCTTTCCCTCTTTCCACCGTCGGCAATGACAGAGCATACCTTAGTTGATCGTAAGAGCCCTCATAGTGAGATTCCGTATCAATTCCTATTGCTCCGGACATCCGCTGTTTCCATTCGTTAAGGTGGTTTTCGTCGTGGCGGTCTGCTGTTTGAGCGGCATGGAGAGCGATGGAAGAAGTGCCTTCAAAGGCGCACGGGTCAGAACTGCCTCTACTAGCGCACCGGATGAGATTAAATAGCTGGATGCTAGTAAACTCATCCACAATAATGTGGTGTATTGTTGAGTGAAGGACTACTGTCCTGCCATCAGCAATGAGATGGAATATGGCCAGAGGACCATTTCTTAGGTCAATTGTTGCACAATTATGTGGTATAAACCTTGCTCGTAAGTCGTCCATATCGATATGAGAAATCTGGGAAATTTGTACCGCAACGAGAGTCTCATCATGAACGACCTGGTGCAGCTTCCCTACAGAGAGATCAAACTCGAATGTCGTCCTGAACATCTCAAGGCGGTGTACAACGTCTAGGAGTCCAGACAACAGGGCGTCTGCAGTGACATCTTCGAAGCGCCATACCCGCTGAACATTGTACGTCGTATCTTGTAAACGTTCCTGAGCTACCCACATGGCCAATTGACTCGGAAGGGCCAAATATCTACCAGTACGCCTGATAGGTGTCTTCGTAGGCTTTTCATCCAAGGCCCGGGTCGGCGACACATTTTCCACATCCGTGGCCACACTGACAACATCGTGGTCTGATGAGACGGCCGACGATTGATCCATGCCAACCAGATCAGCGATTCCGGCTGCCGTGGCGATGTTGCGTAGCTGACGATATGTTAAATCAGGAAGATGAAACTTTGTACATAGTGAATGCTTAAGTCGCATAAAACCGAGTGAATCCAAGCCCAAATTTGCCAGTGGCGCGTTTACATCGAGCACCTTTGTCCCAAGAACATTCTCAATAATCGCAGTGACTGCGGATATTTTTGCTGACTCATGTTGAGACACAAGGCTTGAAGAACGGCCGCCAGGTTTCGATGCAATAACATTATCCAGAAGTGTTGACAGTCTTTTTCGATCAACTTTGCGGCTTGCTAAGAGAGGGATCTCTTTCACTTGGTGGATAACTGGGCGTAACCGTTCGGGGAGTCTCTCTCGACACAAAGTCATGAGCCGTTTCACATTGAGATTATTGTCTCGGCCAACGACCAGCGCGTCTATAGATCTTCCATAGCTCGCGACAACAGCAGAACATACAACATCCGGATCTCCGTTCAGAACTTCTTCAATTTCTTCGGGCGCTATTCTCATGCCCGAAACCTTCATTTGATGGTCTACGCGGCCAAGGATGCGTATATGTGGCTTCTCGTCTTCCCCTATGTGAGAATAATACGCGCGATCTCCTGTTTTGTAGAATTTGAAATCGCCAAATCCATGGATCGTCGTAAGAGACGCCTGGGTGGCAAGACTATTACCTTCATATCCGACGAAAAGCTGTTTCCCAGCAATCACAATCTCACCAGGTTCATTGATATGGCAGATTTCGCGGCGTTCGTTGACAACCACCACCAAGTTTCCTGGAAGAGCTGTATATGTAATTTCGTCGATAGGGTAACGACTCGGGCGGAAAGTGAGGACTTGGATTGCCGCTTCTGTTGGACCGTATGCAGCAACGATCTCAACTTGCTTCGCCCAGATATTAAGGAGGTCTGGAACCATCATTTCTCCTCCAAGGATGATAGTCTTGAGGCTGGGGACTTGATCCGGTGATATAGTTCGGAGGACTGTTGGAGTGAGATGAATCCAATTAATCCGGAGACGGTCTATGTGCCCAATGAGATCCGATTTCAGTTCATCGTCGTGGAGAAGGAAGAGACAAGAACCGGAAGACAGAGAGCCCCAGATATCGATCGCGCTAGCGTCAAAGACATAGTTTGCAAATAACAAGATGCGAGACGATGGTTCAAAGTTATACTGTGGCTGAACCGCTTGAACTGCGCTGGCGACAGCACCGTGTGTGAGTGTACATGCCTTTGGGCTACTAGTGCTTCCAGATGTGAACATAACGTAACATGCCATATCAGGATGTAATGTAGGCAGCAAGGATACCGCATCTCTAGAAGTGCGAGTTTCAGCGTTAGCCAGCAGAGTTTGGATGTTGTCAATCACGAGTATTTGTGGATGACCCCAGGCGGATAGGCTCGCCAACTTTGGGAAACCGTTCTCGTTTGTGATTATCAGGCCTGCACCGAGCCTCTTAATTGCGAAAGATATCCTGTGGCTTGGTGCGTCGAACTCAAGTGGGCAGTAGGCACGCCCACTCTTCAAGACTGCAAGCATGGCAATGACCATCCATGGACTCTTCTCAAGAACAATCGGAACAATTTTGGAATTGATATTGTCTTGACGTGAGAGGTAGATAGCCAGTCGGTCGGTAAGATTATCCAACTCGGCAAAGGTCAACCATGACGAGTGAGTTGCTAAAGCTTTGCGTTGCCCATGTTTAGCAACACACTGGCGAAAAAGTGACACCAGGGTCTCCTGCGGTCCAGACTGCTGGCTCAAATTCACTGCTTGTTGTAAGACCAACTGCTTCTCTGAATGGAGATAATCGCAGCTTATACTAGACAGGCTGCATTCATCGAGAGTTGAATGTGAAACAATGTTGCTCAATATGGTGGAGAAACGATCCAGAACTCGTCTAACTGAGCCAGAGTGATGTCGTGCTTCATCAAACTTGGCAATAATCTTGACTTCAGTCTGTCCAGGCTCGACAACAACAACAAATGGAAGACTCGATACTTCTCGTCCATCCACTGAATTAAGCCGAATGTTACTGCCGAAGTGGAGTTGTGGCTCGCTAGCATCTGGGTGATTCTCAAACACCAGGAGAGCGTCGATGTCGCATTCGGGCTTCTCGAAACAGCGCAAAATGTCTGTTGTGGAAACACAATCGTGCTCTGACATTTTGGTGAACATTCTATACGTAGCTTGGAGGCTTTTATGGACGCTGGTAGTCGATGAAAGAGCCACAACGCATGGAATTGTGTTCAAGAAGTTTCCAATCGCGTTGATATCGTCTACCATTTGTGATCTTCCGCTGGTGACCGTCCAGAATCCGACACGAGTAGACGACCCGTGATCAATCCAAGAGCCTTCAAGAGCAAGCGCAAAGGCTAATTGTACGATAGTAAAAGGGGTCACACCAAAAGCTTCAGCGCGTGCTTGAAACTCACTGCTTAAAATAGCAGTTTGAAGAGCCGCTTCTATCCTTTTGTGTGACGGCTTTTCCATAACGTGTTCTCGCTGTGGAAGCTGTGGCAATTGAACCCCTGCAAGGTATTGTCTCCATAGGTCCTCAGACGCACCCTTATCACGCGTCAATTGCTGCGTGAAGTACTCAGCATTCGATCTGCTGGTTTTCAGCGGCAAAGTTCCCGAATAGGCCTCGCCAAGCTGCTTCAACAGAGTAGTTGTGCTCCAACCATCGAAAACAGCGTGGTGACATGTAAAGATAAGTGTATACTCGCAAGGACCTCTCTCAACTAGGGTCATTTTGTGGACGTTGGTAGTGGCTCCGATTCCCACCTTTCTATCATGATCCAAGAGGTCCTCAAACATTTCCGGCGACGGGAGGGGAAGTCGATGGCTTTCGAACAAAGGAGTGCGTACGTTTTGCTTCAGCTCCACCGCCAAATATGCCACTCCGGGTACATGACCACGTTCCAAGAGCACAAAAATGATGCGGAGTGAAGGGTTTGCATTGCATACTGCACTCCATGCTTTTCTCAATTTCATCTCTTGTACTGATCCTTCGAGGTGGAGGATCAGTTGACTATGATATACGCCTGAATTGGAGTCTAGTAAAGACTGCTGAACCATGGATGACTGCATGGCAGTAGGCGGATATACAACGTCCACCTCGCTCTCGTTGATACCTGCTGCCGCAATCTCTTGTGATAGTTCTGAAGTATTCATAAAAGATTCCACGTGTCGGAATATTCCAGTAAATTCCTCGTCGTCAACATCAGTAGTGGAGACAGAGTGTCCGGATATACTGAGAGCAGTGAAATCGGTAGCTCCAGGTAATTTCACAAATGAGGATCCTGAACTTGTTGGCGTAGAGGGCATCGAAGAGGGGGGTGTGAGACCGGAAGCTTCATCTGTCGGTTCGTCATCAGATGATGGCATGTTTGACAGCAGAGAGGAGTTGTCATAAGCAAGGACATCGTGAAGTTGTGAGAGGCTAGGATTGGATCGCATCTTCGCCACAGTACAACCTCGAATGCCTAATTTTCGCGCTCGGGCACAGAAACGAATAGCTGATACGCTATCGCCGCCCGTCTTGAAGAATGACCTATGAATGTCAACTTGCGTCTCATCGATAGGTAAAATCTCCGTCCAGGCGATGACGAGGGATTGCATTAATTCATCGTTCAGTGTCTCTCTGTAAGATGGAACAGATCCGCTAGCTGGGTATTGTAGGCTTTGAGAGCTCTTAATGACTTCCTCGTCAACTCTAGCTTCATGGAGATGAGAAATTTGGGCGACGAGGCTGCTGTATGCTTCAATATTTGTGCCGTGGTGATGAGCAGATGCCAATTCCTCATTTAATCGACGCCTATCAATCTTTCCCGTACGAGACACGGGCAACTCCTTGACTGGGATCCAGTATTTGGGAATCATGGCAGCTGGAAGCGCTTCAGACACCCGATCACGCAGTGCGGCCAATTCTTCGCATCGCGCATTGTTGAGCAACAGTATGATAGAGGTTATTGCAACGTGGCGCTCCGATGGCATTGTAATCGAATCATCTGTGTCAGAAAACTCGATGAAGCATGTTAGAGCTTTATTGCCGGGCTGAGTCTCAGAGATGACCACTGCACATCTCCGTCGAGCACCCACGAACACATCGATGGTCTTTTCAACATCGCCAATATTGAATCGAACTCCGGATATCTTAACCTGGTCATCAGTACGACCGATAAGGGTGAATGTCCCTTGGAGGTCGTATCGTACAATGTCGCCAGTGTCGTAGAGTCTGCCCAATTTTGGATGGTCCACCAGACGCTTATTAGCAGAGAGCGGCGAGATATAACCAGATGTTAGCTGATCATATTTACCATCTTCCGCTGCCCCAATGAATAAACGTCCTGGAATACCAGGGAGAACAGGGTTGTGTTGTGCATCCAGAACAAAGGCCCGCACGGATGGAGACGGTCTGCCGATATTACAAGAGTTAGTTGTCGGTTTCGTGGTAACAATGAAGTCGTGGGTAGCAATCGTTGTTTCAGCCGGTCCATACGAGATTCGGATGTCCACAGTCCCCCACCATCGTTCGTACAGAACACTTGGGATCGGTTCTCCTCCAAGGATGATAGACTCTAACGAGGGGACTTCTGATGGTGAGTCAATGGCAGCAAGCATCGTCGGTGTCGCGATGGCGTGAGTTACAGCCATATTCCTCAGTGTATCTGCCAGTGAAGTGATGAATTGATCGTGTGGAGCCACAACCAGTGTCGAACCTGCAACAAAGGCACAGAATATCTCCATCAATGAAACATCGAACGCAAGGCTAGTAAGCATGGCCACCCTATGTCCGGTTGAGATGTTGAGAGCCTCAACTTGGCCACAGATAGAGGATACCAGGGCGCGATGTGATATGCGAAAGCATTTCGGCTCAGCCGTAGAACCAGAAGTAAAAGCAATGTATGCATCAGCTGACAGCTCTGTTGTGGATGTCTTTGCTTCGTGGACGTTGTGATGAGGCTGGTCGGCCTGAGGAGGGGTTGATATGGCGATGCGTCTAATTGATGACGCATCGAGTTTTCGATAATAGTTCTCATCTTCGTAAACGGCACCATTTACATATTGACGAGTAAGTATCAGTGTGGGGGTAAGGACTGCTAGCTTTGAGTTGTTCACAGCCGGTGTGTTCGTAATATCGAGGGGTACAAAGCAAGCACCGACACGAATGAGAGCAAGCACGGAAACCAAGTATTCGACACTCTTGTCCATAAATAAGACAACAACGTCGCCAGTCTTGACTCCTTCTCTGCGCAGCTTACTTGCGACTCCTGATACCCACTCAAGAAGTTGCCGATAAGTCACATTCCGCTCAGCTGTCGCAATTGCAATTGCGCTTTGGTTTACTGACGCGGTCATGTAAATATGGTTCAGGATGTTGAGATTTTCGCCTCGCCTTCTGAGCTCTTGTAGCACGGGCCCAGCTTGTCTTGTTGAAGCTTCCACTGCAAATTGAAGAGCCTGAGACGGCGCTGTTGAGACAATTTCCCCGACTGAGCGCTGCTCATCGCAGCATGACAACTCAACCACCAACTCTGTAAAGGCCTGTGCCAAAGCTTCAATGAAATTTGTGCTGAATGACTCTGTTCGGTATTCAAATCCGACCCTAATAGAGGGCCCTGAGTTGTCCAAATGCAGGATAAGATGATAGTGGCTCCCACCAGTCGCATCAGCAAGTTTCTTGTAGTGAAGCCCTGAATTTCCCAGGTCAAGAGACGAATCCAACGGGTCGTGATAAACGAACAGTGCGTCTACGTTGGCAGTATTTTCTGTCTGATTCTCCTCTGCAAGCCAACTCAAGATGTCTTCAACTCGCTGATCGTGGGCGACGCATTGGCGATACTTTTCCAGCGTGGCTGCCTCGAATACCAGACTGTCTTGGTCTGAATCGAGAGAGACAGGGAGAACTGCAAGTGTCATACAATATCCCATAACACTAACAAAGCGAGGATCAACCGACCGAGTTGATGTTGGAACACCGAGCAAGTACTCAGTTTTTCCCGTCACTCGAGAGAGAAATAGCTGCGCAAGTGACAGCCAGGCACCAAAAGTATTAGCGGCGTTCCCCCTTCGCGCTGTCAGTCTAGTGGCCTCCCTTTGAGGTAATATTTTCCAGTAAATGTCTGCTGCGACATCGTATCCGGATAAACGTTCACTATGGTTTCCGATGGCATCTTGAAACAGCGGCTGCGGCCGGTAGCCTCGAAACACGTCGCGCCACCAGTCGCCATCGGAAGTCCCACGCGACTCGAGCATGGCTCGGTAGATGGTGGCGTACTGGCTATAGTCTATTCGTTTGGTCGGAGTTATCATGGCGGTCGGGGTTTTTGCTTGATACAGATCTATGAGTTCAGACCAGAAAGTATTGCTCGAATACTCGTCAATCACCATATGGTGAAACGTTAGTATTACAAGCCATTCATTGGCGTCTTTATCAGTCTGATAAAGAGCAGCACTTGCGACAGGTCCTTCTTCAATGTCCAAGTCTGTTTCTTGGCTCATTTCCCAGTCGTATACAGCCTCCAGCAAAGAAACGCCAGTCGATGTAGCGGAAGAGTGAGCACGACGCGACTGCTCGAAGGGAAAGAATGACACACGAGGTCTATTGTAAGTATCTGGCTTCACTCGAGCAATGATATTTCCTTCTTTAAAGCCTGTTTCGTCTTCCACAAAAGACGTGTTGAATATCGCATGGTGGGCATATTTTTCCGTAAGGCAATCCAAAAATCGACTCGGATCTAAGCTTCCCGCAATCTCATAGGCAATTTTGCAGGTGTATACCTTGTTCCCGAAAACCTTTGTGGCCCGGAATAGACTATGTTGTCCTGGTGAAGCAACATACCAATCCCTTGGCATAGGCGTAGGCTCACTGGCGTGAGATGTGCGGACCACAGAAACTGATTCTATCTGGTTTGCAATCGACTCAATCGTGGGGTGGCTTAGCAGCTCGGTGATCGAAACTCGGTGGCCAGTCTTTTCATGCAATTCCTTGATAACCCAAACAGCGTCCATAGAATTAAATCCCCATTCTAGGAGGTCGTCTTTTGAGGGAACAAGCTGTTGCAGTCGCTTCCGGATGATACTGGCGACTTGGTGGCCATATTCTGACAGTTGCTCCGACTTGTCAAGCCTCATTTCATCCAAAGTATGACGAGAGCTCAAGAAGGTCCGAATTTGGCTAACGTCGACCTTGCCGTTGACATTCCGGGGGAGCGACTTGACAATTATGACTTGTGGGACCATATAAGCAGGTAAATTGGCTCTGCAAGAAGCAAAGATCTCCTTTCTCAGGGTGCCATTTCCATCTGCTATCACAATCGTGTTTCCTGGCTGGCCAAATCCAGGATCGGTGGACACTACTGCATAGAGACCAGCACGCTGGTTAACGGTATGGGCAAGTACCACACAACGTCCGCAACCGGGGATTCCATGGATGACCTGATGAATGTCTCCAAGTTCGATACGCTTGATTGATGAATTATTCGTTAGTATCATACTTTTTCCATGTGAGGCCAAAGAGAAGGTTATAAGAAGGCGACATACCTGTCCACTAATTTTTATTTGATCATCGGCTCTTCCGCGCAGGTGCAGCTCTCCAGTCTCATCGATAAGCCCAAAATCCCCAGTTGCATACCATCCACTTGATCGTGCCGCGCCTGTAGTGGACTGTACTGTGCGCGTAAACTTCTCCTGAACTTCGCCATTGAAGTATCCTTGGGAGACAGTCTCGCCATATGCTAGTACCTCGCCGACATGGCCTGGGGGAAGAGATTGTCCTCTCTCGTTGACCACGGCAATGTTTGCATATGACGGGGGTTTTCCAACACAACTGGGCGAGTTTCCAGGCCGTAGCCTTTTCATGCTCGTCGTAGGAGCTTCACAAGGACCTTTTGAGAAAATTCTGTATTAGCTCAGAGTCAAAGAGATCTAAATGGGTGGAGTTAAGGTCAAAAAATACCGTATATATTTAATAATACTATTCGGTTACCCCAGGTGTTGACAATCTCTTCCGTACACGCCTCTCCACAAGTCACCATGCATCTAATGGATGGAACGTTGTGTGGCTGCAGTGTCGAGATCACACTCGGGGTTAATTGAATAGTGTCTGAGTTGAAGCTCATAATTTGTCCTTCAAGATCTGATAAAATAGCGCTCTGAGACGCTTGATGGAGCTGTGCTCCTGAGAGAAGAGCCGACAGAATGTCAAGGAGATGAACGTCAAAAGAACAAGAGGAGAACTGGAATACTGATCTTGAACTATCAAGACCCAACTCTCTCGCCAAGAATTTAGCTTGTGGAATCAAATTCTTGTGTGTTAACTTGACGGCCTTGGGCTGCCCTGTGCTACCCGAAGTAAATAGAATCGTTGCAAGGTTGTCTGTTGTAATTCGTAGCTGGTTCTTTGTGTCCCGGTGGCTGCTGGGGAACTTCAGCTTGGATTCATGTCCATATTTGCCGCTGAGCGTCAATGGCAGTACTTTGTGCGGCAATTGATGCTCAGTTTCCGCAAGGCAAATAGCAGTTTCAATCGGCACCGAGGATATCAGGCTCCCAATCCGGGCTTTGGGTAGCTCTGGATTGATTGGAACATAAATAGCGCCCAGTTTGAGAATGGCTAGGATGGCAATCACTTGGGCCGGTGATCGCGGAAGAAGGACGGCGACGAGTTGTCCATGCGAAACATGATATTTGAGTTCGTCAGCGAGGAGGTCAACATATTTACTTACCTGTCTATAGGTCAGCCTATCCACATTTTCGAAGTTGATGGCAAGATTGTTGCCATATTGCGCTGCAACGACAGTGAAAAGGCTGTTGATGCAGAGACCCGACGCCAAAGCTGCATCGTTGTCTGTTATTGTTGAATACATTCTAGTTGAATATTTTCCTCAGACTCCAGACGTGTGTGCTTTTGTCAGCTTTTGGTACAGGTCAAAGTTTGGCGAGAGATATTTTGCAATACTCTAGTCGCGGTTACACAACTTATCATCCAAAGAGAAGGCATAAAACTTATTTTACATTTTAAAGAGACTGACTTTTCTAATGACCTAATACTGAGGGATCTGTAGAGGCAATCTCCAAAGGAAATTTGCTAATATTGGACACCGGAGCTATCTACGCCTCGGTCCAACCGGAAGACACCTCCTCCGGATTCCCGGGGACCTTTCTGACTTCGGTCCGCGCCTTTTGTCATTTGAATGGAGCGATATAAAGTGAATGGATTTACTACGCCGGATGCCGGGTTCCATAATAGTTTCGGTTAGTAGTACCCATCATGGGCCTGTTTGAAAACTGGGATATGCCCATCATATCTGATAAAGTAACGGACACATACGAGTACATGGGCTCCTCCGGAGCTTATAGTCATCCGTATTGGTACAGGCATTGTTGGTTACCGGCTTACCAACTACTGCTCCTTTGGCTCTACGTTCAGGGTTCCGGAGTCCGGCTTGGAAGAGCCGTGCCCACGCCTCTTTCAAGCTGGTGCATTGATCTACTCACTTCTTCCGATGGCACCCCTGTTCATACTCTCCATAAAGCATACTACATAAGATTCGACCCCATATAAAGAACCCCGGGATGCAATCCGGATCTATTCCCAAGTACCGGAAGTGTGGCAGCTCATCCACTGACGGACACCGTCAATAGCCCAAAGCTGCTTACATCGGATGCGGCATGCGACATAAGGTGCAAGGATAACGAAATCTGTGAGCCGCAAGGCAGGGCTTCCTCATGTAGTTAAATAAAAGTGGTTGCCGATGATCCTTCTGAATTTTAATCTCCTTGAGTGGTGGGATTCCGTATGAAGCTGCGAAATAAGTCCACAGCCTGTAGTTCACATCTAAACTACCCGTGTATGAGGATGACGATGTGCGGTTATAGCGGCTGTGCTTACACCATACTCTTGGAAGAAAATCCCAGACAACACCAACTTTTCTTCTGACAGGTTTTCTTCTGTCTTTCGTGTAATTGGAGTTAAATAAAAACGAATCAATAGATAAATCAATAGCAAAATCTGACCATAGAGGGTTTCCATATCGTAGATACTAATACACATGTATAAAATAAACGACCTCATTTCTTGTAGGGTAAGCTGTCTCTGCCTACCAGGCATTGTTCGGCGGCAAGCGACCATGCAGCTGAACCTTGGTCAGATAAGCATACTCGTAGTTGGCGTGTGTCTAGTGTGGCGTCTCCCTATTCAGGGGTGATCCTGGTAGGTCCTTTTGTAGCAAACTCGCCCCAATTTTTACGGATTCCGATGCGGCCCACTCCGAGGACAACCTTGAAGCTTTGTTGATTTGTTGGTTCGTTGGTTCGTGTTGGTTCGTTCAAGATAGATTTGAGTGATAGTAATGTAGCACAAAGTACCCTGAGGGTGTCTTTCCTCTGCAGTCATTTTTTAGCCGTAGGATTCATTCTTTCCTCAAACAAAGGAATATCCAAGATCGAGCCTTTTAACCAGTTTCATTAAACAGCAGCTGGTTAGCGCCTTTTGCTTTCGCTGGTGCCGTCAACATCATTGACGCTCTGTAAACACCAGATTTTGGCACGAGTCTCTTATCATGGCGACTCAAAGCCAGGCGCCTAAGAGAGACGACTTGAATGTCCAAGGTCCTGTGCCTGGCGAGAGTGTCGCTACTGATCCGCTGCTTTACAGCATCTCCCCTGTCCAGCTGTGGATCGGTCGACTGGTATCGCGAGTGTGCAAGGCAAAAACTCTGGAGGATGGATGGCTTCCCGTCTTCTCTTGCGCTTCGGCTCATTTACGCGGTGTAGCTGCGCCGCTATATGCGAAGCGCCCAGCAGCAGCACTGAGCTTCCTGATGCAAAAGGAAACGGGAGGCATGCTTTTCTGCGGAGCAATTTTGGAGGTTTGTATTGTCTTGTCTTGTAACACCTAATTTGGGCATCCCCAAACCCCGCTTGAAGAATTCCAGTCACTAATTTCACCACATCCAGGCATTATCTGCAGCGGCTACCATAGGATCGCCTCTATTGCTTCACAAGCTCTTAGAGAAGCCTCATGATGCGCCGCTTGCCTGGGGTCTAGTAATTGTGACCTTGGCTGCCACAGTATTTGGTCGCGCAAAAGATCAATTATGTAGGGTTCATTATGCGTGGATGGAGCTGATGCTCCGTGCGGCGATATTCGAAAAGAGCATCAAGCTATCACCACAGGCCCGCGTTGAGTATCCTCCCGAGCGCATTATTAACATGAGCTCTGTCGATGCGGACAACCTGGCAAACTATATGCTGAAGGTTCATGACGTATGGAGTGCGCCCTTGCAAATTGTTGGTATTGGTGCCCTCACTGTGACCATCATGGGACCTACTGCGCTTTTTGGTAAGTCATTAGTTCATTCCTCATTGACGAGCTTCCTGTTGGGCAAACCTGACTAAATTCTTTACAACGTAGGATTTGCACTTGTCCTGGTGGTATTCATATCTCAATCTTGGGCAAATAAAGGGATGCGAAATTCCCAAAGGGCCTATATCATGACTAATGACGGACGTCTTGGTGCGTTACGAGAACTTCTCTATGGCATCAGCAGCGTCAAGGCCCTTGGCTATGAAATGGTGTTTAGGAAGCGAATTAGCCAATTTCGGGCCAAACAAGCTGGAGCGCTGCGGAACGTAAGCTCATGTCCCCTTTCTTGGTCGTGGTGGCCGTTACCAAAGGCTGGACTTTACTGACCCATCCAACTCTTAGTATCTCGTTCTTTGCTTCGGGTACTTCACAGCTGTTAACCAAGCCGTGAGTGGCTTTGCTGCTGGCGTGGCGTTTCTAGCCTACTTCCTCATGGGCCACGAATTGACGGCAGCAGTCGTATTCCCTGCATTGACGTATTTTGGGATGTTGTATCAACCGATATCCAACGCCTCTTTGGCCTTTACTAGACAGTTTGCTACTTGGCCAAGCTTTAACAGAGTACAAGTATTCTTAACGGCAGACGAATCGGAGTTGGCTGAGGACACAAATAGTGAACAAGAGGCGTTGGTTACCTTCAAAGAGGCCTCCTTCTCGCACCCAGTCTCTGATTCCAACTCCTCATCAGACAGCACTGGTCTCGAAGTAGGAAACCTCACTCTTCCATCTCGCAAACTGACTATTGTCGTGGGGCCTACTGGATCCGGAAAGTCAACATTTTTGCGGGCTATTCTTGGGGATGTCACCACGACGTCGGGATCATGCAGCGTTCAAGGATCTGTGTCCTACTCTTCCCAAGATGCCTGGGTTTTCTCCGGTACTTTGCAGGAAAACATCGTATTTGCGGCCCCCTTTGATGCTGCTCGCTACCATACCGTCATGAGTGCCTGTGGCTTGTATCAAGATTTCCCAAGAGACAATACATCTATTGGCGAGTCAGGAAACAACCTCAGTGGTGGTCAACGTGCGCGAATCGCATTAGCAAGGGCCCTCTATTCGGAATCCGACATACTGCTTCTTGATGATCCTTTTGCTGCTGTCGATGCCAAAACACGGGCATTGCTATTCGATACTATCCGAGCCCTGGAGAAAACTGTGGTTCTGGTGACCTTACATCACTCCTATATTCCCAGATGCGACAATGTTGTTGTTATTGAAGACAAAAAGATTGCCTGGGCTGGCACGAGTAGCGAATTTGCAGCTACTACCGAGCTATGCGAGAAATACCTGCAATCCGCCGATACGGCCGATACGGCCGATAGCGACTCTGATTTCAGTGACGAAAGCGAGGAGAACCTCAGCACAGATGATAAGGCGCAGCCTGCAGTAGCAGTAACCAGCGTGGGCGAATCATCTTCTACAGACGAGGACGTCTTTGAAGAAGAAGACCGGGCCGAGGGTACCGTGAGCTTCGCTGCACTGAAATTCTATGCTGCTTGTGCTGGCGGTCTTCTTGACGTTATAGCAATCGGCGCATTGGTCTGCCTCTTGACGGGTGCCAAGACAATGTCATCATATTGGTTCGTCTGGTGGATCGACGACGCATTCCATCTTCAAGGAAGCCAATATCTTGGAGCCTTTATAGGCTTGACGGTCTCTCCTGGTTTCATTGCGGGTAAGTAACTGTACCACTAGTACTACCAGGTTCTCATGTCCCTCAACTCAAGCTAACGGGCTTTCAGCTCTTCTTGGTATCGTATTGGTCTTTTCGAGTCTTCGTGCGAGCGATACCATCCACAGCACCATTGTAGACAACGTCCTCAGCGCTCCAATTGCCTATTTTTCTCGTCAACCTGTTGGCAGAATCTTGAATAGGTTCACGCATGACGTTATGTCGATGGATGTGTTCATCATGAACTCTGTTGATGGCATCATTGCCGCTGGAAGTGCACTGATTGCAGCCATTGCCCTTGTGGCAGCCGCTGCCCCCATCACCCTGGCTGCCGCCATTCCGTCTGTGATGATCGCAGGCTGGTATCAGCTACAATTCGCTGTGTATGTTTATTGCATTACCCATTCTCTCCATGAGCTCGTGTCTTTACGAGTCTCGGAAACGAGTAGCCGGGGCAATGTCCATGTGCTCTTTGCTAACAGATATATAATTACAGTGCTGCGAGAGAGGTGCAACGATCGGCTTCTATATTACATTCACCAGTCCTCAGTATCGTCAGTGAAGCACTTCGAGGTATGAGCTCCATCCGGGCTTTTGGAGCACGCGACTTTATGAGCAGAAAACATGATCGAGCGCTTGATACTTACATGTCTGCCGTGATCTGTCGGAAATCTCTTGACACCTGGGTAACCTTTCGCGCCGAGTTGTCTACGATATTGCTTCTCTTGGTTACTGCCATGCTTGTGGTGTACACCGACCAAGACAGCAGCGTGGGCCTCTCCGGTACACAGGCAGGCTTGGCTCTCAGTAATGCTACCGCCATTTCTCAAAGCATTTATCTCTTTACCTGGTCCATTACTGAACTACAGATTGAAATGAACTCAATCGAACGGCTGAAGAAATACTATGAAGGTATTCCGCGGGAGCCAAACCACTCAAATGCTGCAGCACCCAAACCTCCCGTCGACTTCAACTCGATTGAGTACAAAAATGTCTCTGTTATTTACAAAAGACGGCAAAATCCTGCTCTTGATAGTATCAACCTAGTGCTGTCCCGAGGTGAAAGGGTGGGCATCATTGGCCGAACAGGCAGTGGAAAGTCGACGCTGATATCCACATTGGCTCGACTTGTGGATGTAACCAGTGGTAGTATCTTGATAGGTGGTGCCGATATCTCAGAATTGGACCCCCAGAAGCTAAGAACGGATCTTGTGTGTACCCTATCACAACAGCCTCTATTATTCAAGGGCACTTTTCGCGAGAACTTGGACCCCGCTGGCCGCCACAGTGACGAGAAACTTCTCGAGACACTGAAGATATGTCAGCTGAGTCCATCATTGATCGGCTCAACAGAAGAGTTATCCAAGGAACTCACCTCTGAAGCATCGGATATTTCGGCTGGACAGCGCCAACTTCTTTGCGCAGCTCGTGTGCTATTAATGGAGCCCCGGATTTTGCTGGTTGATGAAGGTTAGTGATTACGTCAAGGTCCCCCCCTCTATTACTGTCTATTCTATATACATGAGCACAGATGAATAGACCTTAGACATGCGAAACTGACATGAAATTTCTCGGAATAGCTTCGGCAAACGTTGATTTCACGGCTGAAGCAGCCCTTCAGGACGCGCTGGAAGCTTTGCCTGCCGAGACAACTGTGGTATCCGTTGCTCATCGTGCTGCCACGCTTGCATGGATGGACCGCATCATCACAGTGGATGCTGGACGGATTGTTGAAAGTGGCGTACCAGAAGACCTGCTACGCCAGCAGGATAGCCACTTTTACCAAGCTATTGCTCGAGACGGAGAGGGAGCAATACGCTCTGCATTGGTTGCGGCGCGGAAACATAACAGGCGCTGACCTATTTCACAGCCAGAGCTATTTGTTCCAAAATGAGCCTGGTGTCAATTTCTTTTTAAAAGAAAATATGGCTACATTGCTATCGTCAATTGGCCGCCGCAGCCCGAGCACATCAAGATCTTCGAAGAGGAAGACTTTCCGTCAAACACGACATGTGACTAATAGTAGAAGTCACCTAGGAGGGATAGAACCTACTTCATATTTAGCGACGACGTAAGGGAAACACTGTCTTTATCAGGTAGGCAATGTGAATTCTCCACCCTGGCTCATACCAGACGGGCGAAGATGTCGCGCCAGTAAAGTGAGCGCGGCTGAATGAAGGATATAGCTTCACCTTGTTGATATATACATCTATATAATAATAAGAAGAGCTTTTGATCCCTATTCTGGCAGTATACCAACCGTAACCTGTGGAGTATGATTGGAGAGGAAAATACGACGAAAGTCAATGGATGTCTATTTCTAACACGCTTATATATATATATACGCTCCATTCTCCGGCGCATTTAACTGCCGCAATGCTGATCTATCGTACTATTCTAATTGCGGATGACTCGAAACCGACGGGACAAGTGACACAATACCAGCAGTGAGCAATTTTCCTACCACTATCTATGCACTAATCTCTATGTGTGATTTCCAGAGTGATACAGTTCTGCGAACCTCGAATTTCGAGATAACAAGGCTGCTGGAGTATCGAATTCAACCAAGACACCTGCATCCAGCACGGCCACTCGATCATAGCGGTGAATGTATCGTAGCCGATGCAAAACTGATAACACTGTATGAGTTGCAAACTCCGACTCTATAATATCTTGTATCGTTTCTTCGGTAGCGTTATCAACACTATAAATCCGCATAGAGCAGTTAGAAATCGTTTTTCAATAATAGATTCAACGGAGCAGGTTGCCATCCAATGCCTAGAAAGAGCACGCCGCCTTCGCGTATGTGGTAAAGAAGACCTTACCTGCTAGTAGCTTCATCAAGTATAAGTACTTTTCCCCTCCGCACCATGGCACGCGCCAAGCATAGAAGCTGCCTTTGACCAGCAGACCAGGAAGTAGTCTTCAATGGCATATCGAGGCCGCCTTCGCTTTTCATCGACTCCCAGAGTCCTAATCTCTGCAACGCTGCAATCATAGACTCATCTGATGAGTTTTGGAGCGGGTCGATGTTGAAACGGACGTCTTGAGGCATGATGAACGGTTCCTGCGTGACAACGTTCAGTCTCTGCCGGATTTCGGAGCGGCTATGCATTGACAGATCGACTCCATCAATCTCGATGCTCCCTTGCTGAGTTTCGACCATTCGGAGAAGAGAAAGAGCTAATGTTGTTTTCCCACTACCTGATGGACCACAGATAGCAATTTTCTCTCCAGGGTTGATGGACATTGTAAGACTTTTTAAGACGGGAGCTGAAGTCATCCTGTGCGACATAGATTAGTATCCCAACCAATAAACCATTGAATCTGCCACCATCTAAACTATCCCGTGTGGATAACGTGTATTGAATGAACTTACGAGTGACCCGCTTCGAGTTGGGAAAGTTTAATCGATCCGGTGGAAGGCCATTCAGCAGGCAGTGGCTGCATGTCCTCAGCAATCTCCTCTGGCTTCGTGGTGGCCACGTAGCTCTTAATCCGCGAAATTGCACCTATTGAAGTCTCCATAAGGGTCCAAAACCGGATAAGAAGCATCAAGTTGCTGTTAAAAGTCATGACCATGACTAATGCAACTCCGACAGATCCCGGATCAAATGAATCGCGCATAAAAACAACCATGGCCATTAGAGAAATCGTCACTACTGCCACCATCATGTCTAAGAAGAACTGAAGGCATTGCTGGATGCAATTAAGCAGATAGACAGGTCGCTGAGAGAAGTTGAGCAGTGATACACACACATCGTCGAAGGCGGCCTGCCAGCCAAAGGCTCGAACCGTCACCGCTCCGCTCACGAGTTCTAAGAAGTGAGTATATAGAGGCGCCTTTGCTTCAATATCCAGAAGACGCAACTGTCGTGAAGTCCTAAGATAAAACTTTTGCGTAATGTAGACAAGGCCAGCGACAAAAGGGATGGTGATTGCCAAATATTTGGCATATACAGCTAGGATAACGATCTGAGCTGTACAGGTACCAGTTGCTATCCCACCACACAGTTAGACCTAACATTAGGAACACTACTGAAGATGAAGACGTACCAGCAACAAAGTTTAGTGCCTGCATGGGGAGATCCATATCGATCAGGTCCATGTCTCGACTAAACCTAAAGTATCCAACATCAAAAGTCAGAAGTTTGCAAAGACCAATAGAATAGAAGTAGCTCAAGTTCTATGAATGGAGCAACCATTAATGAGAAAAAAGAGATTGCAAGACTATCTTACCTGTTAGTAATATTACCAATGTCGACGAGTTGGAAAAACTGAAAAGGTGCTCTATGTCCTTTGTTAGCTAGTCATTCTAGATTTAAGCTACAGGAAGCATATTGTTGTCAGCGAATAGAGAGGACAGCCTACTTCAACGTCGCGCTTAAAACGTCCTCATGTAACCGTAATGAAGATTTTGATACCATGTTAATAAACATGAGCCTATGCCCGTAATCAGTCAGATTGATGTATGTGATGTGAAAACTGAGTAAGAGAACGACGAACCAGCAAGCGCAAGTCATGAAGACTACACCAATGACGCCGAGAAATGCGTATACACCCAGGTACATGCCGACTCCCGCCTCAGGGTTTCGTTCATTTGCTGCTGTCCACCAGTCGACCCATACAGCTACATATGAAGTTAGCATGACTCAACTCATGAGTAACAGAAACCATATCACCGCGAGACGTACTTGGGAACTGGCGACAGAAGGCCCAGAAAGCGACAGTTCCTAAGAAACCAACAGCCACAGGAAAGCCTGTCGCCCTCAGATAGTATGTGTAATCAGAAAAATCACCCTTTTGACGAGCAGTATCGTCCTCTGATAACTCATTCAGCGTTGACTCAGCTGAGTCCGGAACACTCTCTTCTTCTTCATCGACGCCAAGAATATGAGAGAAGCCACGGATTGAGGCTTGCTCGTCCGATGCCACGATCTCTTCGTTGCATGCAGAGGGCGTTTTAAAGTTCATGGCTTGAATGTAAGAACTGCCAGCTATCAGATCCTTTAGAGCACCTTTCTCAGAAATCCGACCGTCAGCTAAGATGACAATTTGATCTGCGTATGGAAGGAGGAGGCCTATCAGAAAGAGCGAGTCATTAGAGATTAAACACGTGTATTTCATTTTTGTTGTAATCTTTTCCTTACTTGAGTGTGTTGTAAAGACAACGGTGGTTCTCATATTTCGAAAGAGCCCGTTTGCTTCAAATAAACGTGAAGCGATCTTCTCCGTGGCTGTAGCATCAACCCCACTGAAGACGTCGTCAAGAATAACAACTCTGCATCGTGAGTATAAAGCCCGTGCTAAGCTCTATTTAGTTTCAATTAGTGTCCGAACCCAGGAATAAATAGCCAGACGCCTGTTTGGACTTACAATTCTTTGCTTCTGCCCGCCACTCAAGTTTAACCCGTTGCTGCCAACAGGTGTTTTATCACCCTGGGCAAGTCGCGATAGATCCTCTTCAATTCCGCATGCCCAGATCACCGTTTTGTACCAATCTTTGTCAAACTCCATGTTGCCAATAATATTCTCACGAACTGTATGGCTCTGAAGCCATGGTGTCTGTGAACAGTAGCCAATCGTGGCAAAATTCCTCTTTGTGGAACCTTCGGTAGCCAAAGACTCTCCAAGAATACTCTCTAGAAGAGTTGACTTTCCGCTGCCGACGGGACCGACGATGGCAGTAAAAGCCCCGTGCCTGATATTAAGATCAATATTGCGCAAAACAGGATTTTTGACATCTTTCCATCCAAAGTTTTGGTTGTGAAACTCCACGAGATCTTCATGTGGGTGTGATCCTATAGATACCTTCTCAAGGTCCACAGAGGGCCCGCCGAAAGATTCAGTGCTAGTTACCTGTAAATCAGAAACATCAGATGCGTATGGGACACTGCAATATTCTTGCATCCTATCGAAACATCCCATACACTGGATTACGGCGGGTATTGATTGGATAAGCGTCAAAACAGGTGTCGTTAGTAGAGCCACCAATGATAACGATGTGAAAGCCTGCGCAGCGAGTAGAGAATTGTCCTTACGGATCAACGCAATAATTACATAGAGAGTGAAAGTCGCAATTGGGGCAAGATCAGTGGGCGATTGGGCTATTTACAGTCAGTTATTCTAGCTTATGTAGTGAGGGGTCCTCCATCTAACAAAGATGGAGGTAATGGGGAAATGCTTACAGAGCACAATTCTCCATATCAACAGCTTGCGAAAAGCAGCAGAAGCCACTATTTCGGCGTGACGGAGCCCTTGAATTATAGACGATAACTTTTCGGAAAGTCCCAGCATCTTAACAGCCTTGATATTCTCTAGAACATGTGAGGTTAGGCGCAGCCGGTCTTCCACTTTTTCCACCCATAGTCGCTGCGCGGTGCTCGTAGAAGCAGAGAGCGGAAGAGTGGCCCCGATGAAAACTGTATGATGCAGAAACGCAGAATTAGTTACGTCTTCCGTAATTCCCTAGTAGCTTTGGCAATCTTTACTTACCCAAGATGATGACAACAGGCATGACGCAAGCCACACCGACCTGCCTCTCTAGAAGGTAGACTGCTATCGCGATATCGATGCAGCAAGCCCAAACTTCATGGATGTACCTGAAAGCAACCGTGATACGCTCTACATCTGTCCCCATTAAAGCGATTGCCGTGATATTACCAAGATCCACGCTCCGGGCGCGGGCGGTTTGGCCGTGGATGAGAGAGATCAGCCCACCGCGCAGACGAATTACAAAACGGATCGTTCGATACTCATACAAGGCTGTCGATACCTGAGTGCTAGTCAGTCTCTAATTTCGATGACTCCGTATTCTTTCTTGTGACAGCTTACAGCCATGCCAACGTAAGTGAGAGCGGTAGCTCCTATTAGGCCCTTACCAAAGGCCATCGAGGCGTCCGCAGAGCCAACCCAAGTGACAATTGCGTTGATGAGAAAAGGCTGGCAGAAAGTGAAGGCAGTGAGACAGAGGCGAGGCAACACTCCGGATAGGAAAGGGGCAAGGTATGCATTCAAGCATACTCGAAAGAGCGCATATTTCGCAGATTTGTCTCCTAGACATTATCTGTATCAGCGTCCATGTTC
This sequence comes from Trichoderma endophyticum, assembly GCA_035079535.1. Lineage (NCBI taxonomy): Eukaryota > Fungi > Ascomycota > Sordariomycetes > Hypocreales > Hypocreaceae > Trichoderma > Trichoderma endophyticum. The sequence goes on from JAPMIQ010000012.1 coordinate 35,129, forward strand.
ATTATGTCTTCATGGTATAATGAAGCAACAAATATGTAGCCCTTTGACATACTGGTTTTGGCCCAAGTGTTTGCCAACTCCCTCCCGATAATGCCACTATCGAGTTTCGGATCTAAGTCTGGAAGGTCCTCTACGGAGAGCACTTGAGTATAGCCGCGGCGAAAAGTTGTAGCAAGCCATGCAAATGTGGCTTGTTTCCAGAACCCGCTGAATGGTTCCGGAGTACCTGGCTTTTTAACTGATCCTACAAGGATACCATCCTTTTCCATCGACTCTGAGACCAATGCGATCAGAGTAAAAACAAGGCTCAGCGTGAGGACGATGCTCGAGTTTCTCGCTTCTGGGATCAGCCATGATGTTCTTACACGAACTATATCTGCTATGGTACGCGCCGATAAATACAGAACTAGTATTGTCGAAGGACGGATTGAACGGCAGTGGTTTATGTAGGACAAGACAAGGGCGCTGAATACTGTGAGAATCTGTAAAATATCCGCTGCGAGTGAGGCAGGGGCTCGGTCATGATGAGAGCCTGATGCCCTCAAGACGAGGAAAGCAATTTGGTAGGCCAACAAACACCCGAGAGTTACCTGAGCACAAAGGTACCGATAAGTCAGATTGAACCGGAAACGTATTTAAAAAGCAGAGGATGTAAATTTAAGAGTCACTGGATAAACATACGAGCTTGACAAACAACAATGTAGATCTCTTAACACAACGATGCGCCTTCCATAACTGCCAGGCAGGTAATGGAAGTAGAAGCAAGAATAATGATGATGGTAAGCAAGCTAGTACAATATCTTCAAATTGTATCGTAAAGTCGAAACCGCGACAAGCAGCATTCACTCGTGGACCGAAAGAGGCGTCGGCGCCGCTTGGACAGGTCGCTGTTATTAGGTCCATATCTCGACTGATTCAACAGAAGTGTTGAAAGAGTCGACCCCAGATCAATTACATGCCCACCCATCTGACGTTGCAAATGAAGGACAGTCATTATAAAGCGAAGAACAATGTGGAACAGAGCCTGAATTAAGGCTTCTGACAGCGCTTCGGTAGTATTTAATTTCGGAGTCCGAAATTGTATCTGAACCTGATACCTAATCGCATATTCACCTACCATTTTATATACATGAAGTGCAGATACGAAAGCTATACAAAGATAAAAGGCGCAGAATAGATTCCGAATAAGCGCTTCTGATAACAATGTGGTGGCGCTTGATTTCGGAGTCCGAACTTGTGCCTCGGCCCACCGGTGCTACCATTCTAGCTGGAGGGACAACCACAATCACTGCATGGGATTTCGAACACGCTAGACAAGTATATAAGGAGAGACGACGGACTGAGATCAGAACAGACAGAGAAATGTGTTGAAACGTAAGAAAAAAGGAGGGAATACTGACCAGTACTTAGAGTCGACTATCCAGCACCCGGCGACTGTGCGAAGTTTTAAGTCTTGAAACAGAATGTAAAGGGAGGTCTCTTATTTTACCGGGTACTCATTTTATTAGTACTAAACCCAGGTAGAACTCGTGAATACCCACTAGTTTAGGTATCAGCTACTATCATTACTATCCTTTACTGTTAATATTATAATTAAGTATGTGCTACTATTGGTATTACATTCTAGTCTCTGCTACTATTTACATTTTCATCTAGTTTCTGCTACTAGTTCGTACTTTCCTCTAGTGCCCGCTACTACCTGTGATAGTTGCTGTAGTATGTGCTACTATCACCACTCTCTCAATACAGGTACTCCATATATTCTGATATTATCACTACCGGTCTATTCATCTTGGAATCTAAGAAACGAATGGATTGAGACCAAACCACACAGAGCAATGTATTAACACGAAAAAAGACAAAAAACTGCCTCCCAGCCTCCTGTGGCGACGGGGCATTGGGAGCCCCGCACCGGCAAACGCATTGATGGTCGGGGCCATCATAAGGGGACCACAGCAGCATCGGCCTCAGGGTGGGGGGGCCAGGAGGAGCCCATTCTCGGTGGGAGCAGGGGGGGGGGGCAGCATTTTGGGCGAGAAGCCCACGGACAGACGAAGAAAATTCCGCCAAAAGGCGCCCGGCAGAACCGCCATCGGTGATGGCAACGTTGTTGGTGGTGGTGGTCTGGCACGCAGTGCCTCCCTCTGCAAATTGTATGCTAAAACGCCTGGAACATCCAGGCCACGGCGGCGACAAAAGCGCAAAGCATAAGGGTCACACAGACCCATTGAAAGCGTGTGGTCTTGTACCGCATTGTCAGCTTTCGTGGCGTACAAGTGCTGGGTATGTGGGACAGCATTCGACTTACGGCCGGGCGTGGACGAGGGGCTGGAGCAGCAGCATGAGGTGCGGGAGCAACAGCACGAGCTAAGACAAAGATCAGCCAGGAACCAGACAAGATTGATTGGATAATTTCAAACAGGTACGAGATCAGACGGGCTACAGTCGCAAATCCAGGAACAAGGGCTGGAAGCGATCCGAAAGAAATGGGTCGGCCATGTGCATATGCAGCATGTGGGGTGCGTCAAACTTACGCATGGTGAATTGACATTGTTTAAAAAAAAAAGAAAAAGAAAAAACAACTGTGGAGAGGTTGGTACTTGAAGTCTGACTATCATCGATTAGCGACACTGATTGAACAATTCATGGGAAAAGGGTACGCACAAAATGTAATGATGGCTTGGGAGGGGGAAAAGCCTTTGCGAAAATTGTGCGAAGACTTGGGACTTGACATTTGCGACGCGGCAGAATTTCTTCGCCGGACAGACGATATTCTTGATACAGGTCGAAGCATAGCGTCTTGATGATGGTATGGAGAAGAGAAAACAAAACTTCGCGAAAACTTTGCGCAGACATTGGTACCTAGTACTTGACATTTGTGACAAGGCAGAATTTCTTCACCGGACGATGTTCTCGATCTCAGTATCCTAGAGGTACAGATTAATTACTCAATCCTGCTTGCACATGCCGTACGTTGGGCAGGTACTTGGATACAGTGGTTGACATGTATTCAGAGGTACCTGCAGATTCCGGCTGCCTCAGGTAGAAACACCACGCCTACCTGCTGGGCAAGTGCCTGGCAAGCGGAGATCAGAGGAAGCGCGACCGCAAAATGAATGAGTGCATACTACAGGTAGGTAGGTACATGTACATTGAGCAATATAATCACTTCATTGGCTCATCAAGTATAGTGCTTTTATAAGGGAATACCCACCTACCTATTAAGCCAGCATCTGGATGTAGTTATATACCTATGGTAGCAGGTACTATGGAAATATAAATATAATAGGAGTTGCTATAGAAATATAAATACAGTATCAGTTACTGGAGAAATGTAGCTATATTAGCAGTTACTAAAATATAGATATAATAGCAGATACTTGAAAAGAGAAAGTTGTATAATTCAACGCGTGGATGTTCGTCATCTTCACGCCCTCGGTTTTCCTGTCCTCCGCTTGCCTGTCTATCAACACCACGGGTCCAAACATCGCCATTGCAATCTTCTGTCTCGGCTACGATATGAAGTGTAAGGAGGGGAGGAATAGGTTTGCCTAAATGGTTCATAATGTATATACCTAACATGAGGATCTCATTCAGCAATACTTGAGACTAATCCGTTATAGACCATCCAACGCGGCCATACTGCCAACATGGTCCTGGATTTCATCGACAATGGCGACGACGACAACTCCAGCCAAAAAAATTTCCACACCGCTAACGACTACCTGGATGGCGACGACAATGGAAGCGAATATTCGGTGTATTCGGCTCTTACCCAGTAAGTTTGCTTCCACCTACTTCAAGGTGTAGTGATGCTTACAGTCTAAAGGCAGGAGACCTCGGACCAGGAGGATGATGGGATCCAGGCACCTGGAATCTTGCCGTAAGTGTACCATTCCCTGTGTTTGGCGGGTAACTAACATAGAACCTAGTGTCAAAATGCCCAACCCTGATTCCCACCCCTTCTCTTCCCTCATCTTCCCCATCTTGTCATCTCTGTGTTTCCTACCTCTGCCCTTGTAACACCCTCAACCCTACCTATCTACTACACTGATTCTCTCCTACCTCTTCCCCCCCCCTTCCTCTCTCCAGTGGCCCCTGGCTTACGTTGTCGTGATATATGGTCTTGGCGTGTGATGTCAGTATTTTCTCTTACCTTTCACATCCTCACCTCTGACCGCTGGCCAGCGCTGTATTGATCGAATCCGCTTCCCTTTGCAGCCGACAGTACTTACCTACATCTAGTACAAGTGCATCGTACAATATCTTTACCGATTATAATATCTTCAAGTTGCTCAATATCTATGTTTTCTGCGAGTAAGAATCTATTTATAACCGGTGCTGCTGCACATATGTGCTACAATCAAGATGCACGCAAGATGCACGCAGGTACCGGGTAGATCCAACGTATCACCAGAGGGTGAAATAGTAGATGGCGGTGGCCTCCGGCTTAGTGCTTCATAGCCTACGGAGCTTCCAAAAGCCCTGAGATGTCCATTGTCATAATGAGTAGCCCTTTCAGCTAACGATGGGACTGTTCCAAGATGCGATATTCCGTTCAGTCGCATTAATACAGCGATCATCCAAGCCTTGGCGGTCGCACTCGACCGAATCTCGCCACCGTATCAATTTCGGAGTCCGAAATTCTTAGGCACAAGCTAGAATACCCTAGGAGGCATTGCGTATAAAGGTCTAATAGTGCGCTAAATTTGCTGCACAGCAGTACTTTACTAAGTCCCCAAAATATGGGAGCAACATTACATACTGACCTGACAGGAGAATGTGGTAATGCACACATGTAAATAATCAAGGGTAGAGTATTAAATTACTTGAATGGTATAATATATACAAGCCAGATTCTTGAAAATATAAAATAGACCTAATTTCTGAGCCATATTAATGACATATTAGCACAGTTGGACAGCTTATTCACAGAAGAAGACACTCACAGTAGGGTCAGAGTGAGATCTCCGTGGATCTTCGCCTTGAGTTCAATCTCTATATCGAGGTTTAGGTCCAGCCGCAACCTTAGTGCACTATTGTCATTGCCTTTCTTTGGCTCCGGCTGCTCGTCATGCTGCGGTCGTATCTGCTGTCGCCGCCGCCGCCGTGGAGGCGGAATCTCTTGCTGGCTCAAGGCCATCTTTGCCCCAGATTTATCCTCCTCGGCCAGGATGCCATCATAGGATCTCTGTTTCTTCTCCCATGCCGGCCCAGTGGACCGACTCTTGGTGGTTTGAGGCAATGCTGACTTAGCTTGGCCAGGGATCTCAGGCTCGTCCTGATTCTTCTCCTCATCTTCATCAGGGCTCAAATACTTGGATCCTACATTGCTCTCGGCGTCTCCAGGATCGCTCTCTTCTTTACCAACACTTTTTTTCCTCTCTCTAGCTTTATCAGCTCGCGGCTGCGCTGTCTGGTCTGCATCCTGTAAGAACGTGCGGTCGCTGTGTTGTTCTTCCATCTTGTTGTAGTACTAACAGTCAGTCTAACGTGTGCGAATAAGTTTCTAGTTATAACTCTGACCTTGGATGACGTGGGTTGCTATGGGAGATATTTTTTCCTTTTCCTTTTCAAAGGTGCTTAGGATATGTGAGAATGTGGGAATGGTTTCGGACTTGCACCGAGATTTGGTGAGGTCGATGTAATAAGCTTAAATAAAGGTGGCGAAAAGGTACATTATGGTAATGCCGGATGAGAAAATTGAAGGTTTTTATGACCGTTATATGTCGAACCAACCCTTGGGGACGTTCAACCTGTGTAGTACTACAGGAGTGCGTGCATTAAAGTGATTGCAGAGTACTCCATCAGTTTAGGTTTAGGAACGCCATCGCCATGTCATCACAGCATACCAGAAACATGACGTCAGCAATTCCCTAAAAAAGTAGTTTTCCTAGGTAAAATGGGCAATAAAGGTGGGATGATTTAGCAGGCTGGGGCAAGTCTTTTTCTCAGTGGAGGAGAGGTGCTTAATAGACGCGAATCACTCGGAGTGAATAGAGAAGAAGCCCATCTGCCAACGCTATTATATTGCAACTCCAAAAAGGACTCGTGATTTGGTCATTGTATAATTGACGGTTGCGGGATTCCAACCACTAGCGGAGGTGGTTAGGCTATCGGCACTCAGAAGAAGTAGAATGCCACATCCGAGGGGCAGGAGAAGTTTGTCTTAAGCGTTATATTATTATCAAGAAATACTTTTCGAGAAGAAAGATTGATCGCGTTGACAGATGGCAGGGCAATAATAAAACTCCATACAAGCCGCAATAACTTAATAAAAGCCTATTTCCGGTTATTTTTGCGCACCTAAATAAGGCAGTTGACGGCCACCAAGCAGTGTCTCGGTCTCGTTAGCACAGTCTTTATCGATCTCTCTAATTCTAATTGGTTCTTTGTGAATATGAATACAGGAGTAGTCCAGTATAGGGGCCGCAGGGACGCGCTCAAGCGCATCATAGGACCCTGGGGGGGGGGGGGCAGGAGAGGATGAGCGCTTCTTCGCCCTGAGGCCCGCAATGAATGATGCGTTTATTGTGGCGAGCCAAACAAAGCAATAGGGTGTGATAAGACTCGATCAAACACTGCGTTAGAGGACAATGTAGATAATAGAGTGGATAGAGCAAGGCCCTTTGAGGTTGCGGCGGAAATTTTTGGGCATACGGAATCACTACTATCAGAGACTAGGTTGGTGCGCGTTGACGCGCATGTTTCGTTTGGCGAGTTCAGCCATGACCTATATTGGCACGAAGGCAAAGAGAAGAAGAGAAGACAAATGCACAATATGTTATTCCTGTGCATCGGGCGCATGAAGAGATATGTGGCCCGGTCATTTGTGACTATGAGCGGCCTTATGCCATGTCTTCGCCCTGTAGACCCTATCATTACATGTGAGTATTGGTGAGTTTATATGGCCTCGGGTTAAGCTCAACGCTCTGTTAAGCAAAGGGTGCCTTGTTTGCAGGCCTCCTGCTCTTTCTCTTTCTCTGTGAGCCTTCATGGCAACGAATCTGCCCCAGCCAATCGCGTCCGACAAGCTTGAAAGAGGATTGTATCGCCAGCTCGAAAGAGGGCAACTCTGTCTGGCAGCATCTAGACAGACCAGATTTGGTCTTCCTCTACCATTGATTAGTTTTTCTGCGTCTGAGCTGCAGGACGGTTCCTACCGGGATGCAACGATAACAAAGCGGGGGTGGCTTTCCCCTCTATGAACCGCGTGTTGAGCGTACGCAATGGTGTTAGGCTAGAATCAAGGTTGATGGACCTAACAAACGACGTCACCATTTAGCATCACTACGTATTAGTATTGTGTGCGGAGTAGCGAAGAAGCTGATCTACAGCTACATCGCCCTGCCCGCCCTATAATGCTCCTGTACCTGAACGAGGCACCGACCCTCTCTTTTATCGCTCTCTTAAAAACGATTCAACTTTGACCGCCATGTTGGTCGTTTTCCTCCGTCGTTATTGACCTGGACAACTACTTCAGGCGCTAGAGGCAAGCCGGGAATCCAGCTTGAAGAATTGATCACCACAGGGCGAAATCACGATTGCCGCGCGGACTTGATTAGTTGCGATGATGTTCTGTGGGTGAAGGGGGTCATATTCAACGGTTGGGTACACGCTGCCAAAGTGCATCTAGGCATAGATATACACAAACGACGTCTACCTCTGAGGAGATGTTACATATGTGTCTTCATACCATTGTCTACTACTCGCCACAAGGCACCATCCCTCTCTTGCCTTTCTTAGTCGCACTATGTCTCATGGCACAGTGGGATACCCTTATTCATCGCTTTCTCTTGTATAGCTGAACAATTTGGTGCATAGGACATACAGGATTGGCTGATGCCCTTGGTAGAATATATTTTGGATCTGCAAAGCAGTAGCGAAATATATATCCTCTGAGGCAAGATAGCCTTTGGCCTAGCTAGCGTAACAAACTAATAATGTAAAGATCAAGAAACATTTAGATAGGCTAATATCATTCATTCCGTGCTCCTTGCAAAGTATTGTTCAATCTTGTGAAGATTCCTTATTTGCTCCTTCTCTGGCACTCCTCTTACTCTCTTACTCCTATGAGGTTACCAACGTAGCCAACTACCTTTGGTGGCGGCCAGGCTAACCTTTCGGCAGTCCTGGCAATGGTCTTGACTCCAGGAACACATCAATTTACGTATCCGCCCTGGTCGTCCTTTCCTTGGCGCTCAGCGCGAGTCAGACCATGTTTTGATACCAAGTCTCCAGCCGATTGCAAGAGACCACCCTGGCCAATCTGGGAAGCCCCAAGGTCGTTAACGTCGTCTTGTAGGGAATTAACTTGCTCAATGTTCGTAACTTTGGCCTTATCCAAGTTGCCTAAGCAGATATCAACGTTGGCGCGGGATCCATGTGCTGTTAGATGCAGGGTTTGCAGAATCCAACTCACTCTTGGTCGTGTAGCTAGCTTTATTGTCTTTCGTGAACCATCGAAGATAGATATCCTCTAGCCACGGTACCCACGACTCATATTGCTCGTTGTATGTCTTCTTAGCCCACTCCATCGCGCCGATGGGAATTATTTTGGATATGGCGGTTCTAAGATGTACTGATGTGGGAGATTATGGATTGTTTACGGATGATCCAAAGCAGGGCAGTTGAGGTGATATGTCGATTTCTGGGTTTATAAGTTGTTTTTTAACGTCGGCAGTTTCGCCACGCTGTGTCGTCAGAGACTGGGAGTAAGCCCGCTTCACACAACCATGTTTCTCAGAACCATAAGGTAATTAATTACCATCAATCCTGTACTCGTACGTCACCATCACCTAAAGCAGCGCACGCCTCATTCATTAGGTCGAGCCAATCACATCTAGTGGAGACTCTCCTCCGAGTTTCTGGTAAAGTGGAACGAACCCCTAGCTTCATTAGTTCCCGAACGCTGCGCCTGCAGCCATTTCTCCGAGCACTCGTTCAACGTGCGTCATTGAGAATAGGGACCTGCAAAGCAAACCAAATGCCGTGTAAATGGTCACCTTTAGCCAATGACTTGGGCCAATCGGTACAACTCCGACCAGCGTCTATGCCTTTGCCACTTGAGATTGCAATCCATTTGTGCCTCTGGCCGTGGCACCTGTGTAATCGGATCATAATTTCAAGGGATTAAAGCAACTATGTGTGCGTGTCGCTTGTACGGCGCGTAGAATAGCGATAAACGTTACACTTCATTATCTTTGTCGTGTTCCCACCTAGCTTTGTACATATCATAGATGTCCATGCTGTGAATAGGGCAACGTATACGAGACTTGGAGCTTCATGGCCAATCTATCTCCCGACATTTCCAATGCTCCGAGCAATCTCGACGCCCATAACGTGACGTGTGACTCTCCCTCCTAGCCTGGTCGAGCGACCCTCTCCATTTCAGATCTGCGGCCTTCTGTCAGTTCCCTTCTCTCCGACGACAACCTGTCCCTATATGGCTCCTTTGATGGCCATACACATAGTGAGATCAGCCCCGATATGGCTGCGGTCATCTCGTATGAGACATGGCCGGCTTGCTGTTTGGCCAGCGATATGAATCCTCTCCCTGCAATAGAGATGCAACTGGGCTGTGAGAATGAAGGGAGGCCACAGGTGATACAGAGATATGGCACATGCAAGATATTCACGATGAGACAAAAGGGCAAGCTTAGCTACATGCCACGCATAACAAAATAAGAGGAAATATGCTAGCTAAATGAAGATCGCATCCAAGATAACGGCAGTAAAGACTCTTTTATATGCCAACGTCAGCCGGGATAATAGCGACAATGGCAGCGAATATGCATTTCATTCTACCTACACCCAGTAAGTCTACTTCTGCCTTTCTAAGTTATAGGGATATTTACAGTCTGAAGCCAGGAGACCTATGGCTAAGAAGAAGAAGAGATTCAATAGAGTACCCTATAGGCTTACCGTGGGGTTGCCGTTCTATGTCTATGACAATTAAGCTAATTTACAGTTTAGCCTTGAGATGCTCAACCCTAATTCCCACCCCAGCTCTCTCTATTAATCTATAGCAGTTTCCTGCGCTCCTTTGAAGAACTCCAAAATGTCCCGCGAGATGGCTGCTATTATAATAGCCATCTCAGCTAAGGGACTGTTGTTACACGCGATACTCTGTACTCAGTCAGACTAATTCACCCGTTTCTGACTAAAAAATCCCGACCAACCGACTATTGATCATCCGAGCCCCAACAGTGACACCCTCTAACAAAATCTCCACCGGCCGACCGAATCTCATCACTGGTAGTGAATGAAAGCGCCAACATCAATTTCGGAGTCCGAAATTCTTGAGTAGCCCCGCTCGAAATCGACCAACATCTCAAGCTGGAGATGCGAATCAGACCAATCAAGTTGGATCTGACATGCTCCTGGGAAATGGATGTATGGCTTCCGCTGCCCCAGCGTCAATGAAGCGTCCAATACTCCGTACAAAGTCGACCGGACTCAAGCCATTGGGCGATCGCGCCCCGGTCCGAAAGCACTAAATTGTTATTGTTTACAAGGCCGCCAATCAGTTCAATGGCATCGCAGAAAATCCACCGTACAGTCGTTATCACAAGCTTGCCTCAGACGAAAACGAACCTTTGGCACGCTCTTGTCTATTGCCTAGGCACGGTCTGGAATAGTTCAAGTGGCATGGATTGCATATAATGTGATGCACCATGATTCGCCACACAAAAGTACCTGACCGTGTTGCATGCCCAACACATGGTTGTCGCAAAATTACAGCTGGTGACTACAGGTACCTGCATTTGTACCGCACTAAGGGAAAGTGGTACTTATGTGAAGCGAGGTTTAAGGGGATGAACCAAACCAAAAGCAGACGAGAGGAATTGTTTTGGGCAAGAAAGAATCACAATACAAAGAATGATGGCTATCGAATAACGCAATCCAAAGGTGGAAGCAATTTGGCAGAGGAAACACCCATCATTACTAGCAAGTTCTACGGTACTAGCATACATGGAAGCACCCAAGTACAGGTACCAGGGGTTGGTTTGGGCGTGCCGTCCCCTGTAGTGCACTATCAAAAGTGGACCATCCGCGCTGTAGCTCGAATCAGCTGCTGTCAACGGAAGATGGAAGATTGATGAGCCACCCATCCATCCATCCATTGGATATTGGATTGGATTCCTCTCACCCCGCAACCTTCACGAATCGCAAGCCGTCGCGGATCTCGTCGTTCGTTATACGGTCCGTCAATTCGTTTCCCTTTTCTCATTTTTCCTATTTTGCGGGAAGAGAATGAGAATTGCACTGCAAGCATGCATCTTGCATCTCAGTCTGTCTTAATTGCCTTGTCCTTTGCTTTGGCCGATGCAACAGCTTTGGCTCCTGAGCTGGATTGGGACACAATAAAGCCGAATCGTCACCTGGAATATCACGACTGTTATGATGGATATCAATGTGCGCGCCTAGAAGTGCCTCTTGACTGGACCAATAGCACCGACACTCGCACTGCCGTCATTGCCATTGCCAAACTGCCAGCTGTAGTCTCTGACGATGACCCCAGTTTTGGCGGTAGCATCTTTGTTAATCCGGGGGGCCCAGGGGCATCAGGTGTTTCTTTCGTTCTTTCAGATGGGCATGATTTGCAGCAATATGTCGATAAGCCTGGTCGCCGCCACTACGAGATTTTCTCATGGGATCCTCGTGGTATCGGCCGCACGACTCCAAGCTCCAACTGCTTCCGCTCCGACGTCGTGTCTCGCAGTGCGTGGCAGGTTGAGGCTCGTGGAAATGGCGGGCTCGATAAGAGCATTGACTCAATCAAATATGGCCTCGCAATGTCAAAGGCCTTGTCTCAGCGATGCAAGGATTCGGAGAAGCAGTGGGGAGATGGAATGGCGTTTGTGAATACCCCTAGCGTGGCTCGAGATATGGTCGAGATGTTGGATAAAATTGATGAGTTGAGAAAACTCGAGGGCGTCAGTAAAGCACAGGATGACGCCCGTCAAGAGCTCAGGAAACGGACTGAGGAAGATGATGTACCGCGGCTGCAGTACATTGGATTTTCCTACGGCACAGCCCTCGGTAACTACTTTGCAAGTTTATATCCAGGCCGTGTTGGGAGGATGGTGCTCGATGGAGTGGTTCATGCAGATGATTATGCAAATGGTCCTGTAAGTTCATCGCGTTGTTTTCCGAGCTGCGGAATTTGATCAATTGCCATACATCAAACTAACTAATTCCAGGGCTGGCTTACGAATCTTCACGACACGGATGAAATCTTGGAGGAATTCTGGCGAGGCTGCCACCAAGCAGGTCCATCTATTTGCACCCTCGCTACTGGCTCAGATGCCTCGCCTTCTGAGATCAAAACCAGATTCTGGTCTTGGGTGGCCGATCTCGATGACGTCCCAATTCCCGCACTATCATCTTCAGGCACTATAGTCGTCATCACCGGCGACGATATCCGTAAACTTGTTGGCTCTTCCCTATACAATCCCATTCGGACCTTCAAGCTCCTAGCAACAACGCTTCATGAGGCCATGAAGGGCAATACGACCGAACTCGTCAGTAACTTGATGAAGTTTGGCCATCTGCCGAATCTGGACACCGTCTGCTCCGACAATAACAGCACCAAGCCCGCTGCTATTCTCCCCGAGTCTCAGTCTGCTGTTATCTGTGGTGACGGTGATGATATTACCGACAAAGATGCTGGCTGGTGGTCCAAGTATGTCCAGCGCCAAATGAGCAAGTCGAAGCTGTTTGGAAGCTATTGGTCCAATATTCGCTTCAGCTGCTCCAGTTGGCCGTTTCGCCCCAATCTATCGTTCAAGGGCCCCTTCACAACCCCCAAAGCGCACCCCAATTTAGTTGCAGGGCATCCGGCTGCTCCTCTGTTGTTTCTGAGTCCTCGCCTTGATCCAGTCACGCCACTGAACTCGGCCCGCGCAATGGCTGCTAACCATCCTGGCGCGGCAGTTGTCGTTCAAGAATCCATGGGTCATTGTGTCATTGGCACTGCCCCAAGTGACTGTACTAAAAAGATTGTGGCTGACTATTTTGAGTCTGGAACTGTTCCATCGGAGGAAGTAGCATGCAAGACACAATGTGGGCCATGGGATGACAATTGCAGTGGCTATTCTCCCGAAGCCGCAACCACTGGTGACTTTGCAAGCTGGCAACTCCAGGGCAATCCGCTCCTCTTTAGACAATGACTCAACGTTTGAGACATCTCCCGGCGTTACATCAAGAAAATAATTTCCGTGCATTTGGTGCCGATTTCGCATCATGGCATTGTGAACAATCTAGGCCGACATGCAAACCTCCGTCACACAAGCTTCTATACAGCGAACAAAGGCGTGAAGTGAATCAGACCACTCAATTACTTGGAATTAATAGAAGCCACTCTTAAATAATGTACTAGGTGACAAGATAATTTTATTGCTGCAATACTATTGAAAAATAAAGTATTCCATGACCTACGAAAATGCCTCTCGACCGCCATGTCAGCGCATGTCATATAACTGCCTTGCTATCAAAGCTAGCAAGAATGAAGGCCTACACGGTGTGAGACGGAATATGTTGAATTGAAGTTTAGGATTTGGAATACAATTACACCAAAATAGTTCTTCATTCCATCTTGTTGTTCGTGGCGCGTAAGATCCTCTGAGTAACACGATGATGCCGTCTTAGTGCGTTGGCAAGGTCGCGGATTACTTCCGGACTGCGAAACTCACCGCACCAGCAGAATGAATGACTGTGAATTTGGTACATCTAATATCTACGAGAACCAGCTATTTTGATAAGATTATAGGAATGGTAGTTAAATGTTAATGGATTTTGGATAAGCGACTTCCGGGCTCCGAAGAAGACGTTCTCCGGATTCCGAACACGTTCCTTCACGATGACTTCTTTCCGGATTCCGGGCAAAATAATGTATGGATTAACGATCACTGTTAGAGTACCTAGACATGTTGGAAGATACCCAACTTCAAACTCAAGAAGTAGATTGTCAAGTTTCCATTGCGAATGGTTTGTGGCGACTCAAGTATAAATATGAATCCAGCCTTTGATTTCAGATAAAATCCACTCAACAAGCTTTCATTGACAACTCGTTCAATAAAACAATACTCTACTTACTATATACATCACAATGGTGACCTCCAGTCTAATTGCTTGCCTCGTCGTGTTGGCGGGTGTCGCTGTGGCGTATCCAGGTAGGTTTCCAACCTTTGCAGCGCATCACTTTGCTAATACAACATGCTTCAAATCGCAGCTCCCCCGGTGGCCGAAAGCCACGCAGTTTTTCGACGATGTGGACCTCTTGAGGTATGCCCTGACTCAAAACTGTCAGGTGAGATTATTGTTACCATATAGTTGAACTCAGCTGATCAATCGCTCATCTCCTTCAGCGGCGCAAGAACCTGCACCCGTTCGAAGGTGCGGACCTCTAGAGATTTGTAACGATGCAGAGCCAGTGGCACCCGTTCGTAGGTGCGGACCTCTGGAGCTTTGTACCGATTCAGAGCCGGTGGCTCCCGTCCGAAAGAGGTGCGGACCTCTGGAGGTTTGTGTCGATTCTGAGCCGGTGGCACCCGTTCGAAGATGCGGACCTCTGGAGCATTGTGTCGATTCAGAGTCAGCAGTGGAACAGTAAACGTGATATCATATATAGAACAAGATATAGGCTAGGGAATATTTGTTCTTGATATGGCACCAATTATGGACTGGGTTTTATTGTAGCGTAGCAGAGTTGAAGAGAGAAGATATGGATGCAAAGTTGTGTTTGGAGATGTTGATATTTTTATAGCTTACAGAATGGACTATGATGGGGTGACTCTCATGTTTTGTTCATGTTCGGTGACTTTCAAGGGTGAAATACTGACTCCTAACGAACCAAACGCAACTACTTTTCGCATGCCTTGGTTCCTTTATTTCACTCCATAATGCCAAACTTTTAGCAAAAGTTATCGTTCAAATATTATTTAGGCGTCACTCCATCAATAATCTTCCCTTTCACCATAGGCTCGCCCATGGCTGGTAGTCTTCGGCCTGCATCAGCTGTTGAAGCTGCCTCCGCCGAACTCCAATATTACCACCATCAAAGAGTGAAAATACCGTCGCATCATTCAATAGTCTCGGGAACACTGTATCAGTTCGGTAAGATGTCCTATATGTGCATCAGCCTAATGAGCTTAATTGGAGGGGTAAATGGGTTGGAGAATTTGGACATCTTTCTCCCCGGGAATAACTCACATTCCCACCAACTGCATCGTGTCCCAGACAGCACTGACAGCCTGATCGGTGCAATAAATTTTGGCCTGCAAACAGGCTTCATATCGGCTGCTGTCATCTCCAGTTCCCTTTTCAACGCCATCGAGAGCCTTCCAAGCGAGGAGACGAGATGTATCAATCTTGATCTTGGCGTTGATCAACAAGTCGGCTGGGCTTTGCCTCTCTATAATCGGGACCGTGCCTCTGCGGCTGTCTTCTTTAGCAAACTTCAGGGCTGCTTCAAAGGCTGCCCGCATCGTCCCAACTGCCATAGCACCCGCTAACGCAGCGGACATGCTGAAGGCCCGCAGGATGATGGAAGCTCCAGTCCCTAGAGCCCCTAATACGTCTGCAGCCGGAACTTTGAAGTTAGTATACCTGGTTAGTGGCCCAGAGGCTGCGGTATGACCCATAAGATTCGGTTCTGCGATCTTTTTATACGCATTGGGCTCATTCTGAGCTATCGTATCTCTCGTGACTAGAAAAACGATGATGTTTGACGCGGGATCATCATTTGGGTCTTGAGGTCCACCATCCTCTGACAATCGGCAGCAAAGGCAGGCGAGCGCAGCACCTTTTCCGTCCCAGCCAGCACTGTTGGTAGTCCATAACTGCGCGTAGTTGCAGAGCATTAGTGAAACAAGGAACCATTTAATTGATGAATGTCGTTGGGCTCTCTTACTTTGTCGCCATTTATAATGTAGTAGTCACCCTCTTTCCGCGCAGTAGTCTCCAATCCTTGGCCACCCTTTTCAAGCCAATTGGCCGTGCCACCTGGTTCGGAATGAGCCAAACTGGCAAGTGGTTCACCTTCGCAAGTGAGAAAAGGAGCAAGAAACTTCTTTTGCTGCTCCGGTGTGCCGCCTAGAATCAGAGGCATTAATCCAAGCCCAGTGCCGAGCACATGAAGCATAATGCTCGAATCGATTGCATAAAGCTCTTCCGCAACAATTGCGCCATCTATAAACGACTCATTGCTTCCACCGAGTGGAACTGGGACCTGAGCTTTTACAAAGCCAGCTTTCACAAGCTTTTGGTAAAACGGCAAAGTGGCTTGGAATCGGGATTCCTGGTCGCTGTATTGAGAGTATATTTCTCTAGCAGGTAAAAGAATTTCTTGCCCGATTTTGGCAGCTCCCTCTCGCAGAGCCTTTTGTTTATCGGTTAAGTCAAACCCAATCATGTTGAATGTTGATCAAAGAACTAGAAGCTGTGATATCGGTTTTCAATCGGTAGAAAACAGAGGTATGTGGTGGGATGGTAGAGCGACACGGCACAGTCGAAAACAGAGAGAGCAGCTCTAGTTAGATGTTATATACTTAACAATACAAATAGTTCTTCGATCATTACATGTGAGTGATTAATCTTTCATAAGCGACTTCCCAACTTCGATACATTACTGGGTAGCGATGTTCGAAGAGGGGCACTCTTTAAATCCTGCAGTGTTGCGGCCGCCCTCCACGAGTCAAACGGTTGTGTCGGGCGGTTGAGTCGGATCAGGTGGCTTATGCATCGGCTTATACACCATATTGAGAACGATTTACCGAAATATATTGCACTTAATATGGAAGATAGGATGTGTAGTTTGTTACTTCAGGTACTAACTATAAAACGTACTGTCTTCATCTGCTTGTTCCAATTGCCTCGTGCAATGGATTATTGGATTCTATTGGATTAAAGGTTGAATATAACTGCCTGATGAAGTCCTGCAGTTTCAGATGGTAGGATACCTTAGCTAACTCGACTGGGGAATTTGGCTTCCATTACCATACGGTCCTCTCGCCTGTCTATCTACCATTTCTTTCAGCTCAATACCCACTAAAGTAGTTGATATGCATCAGATGAGTAGTGTGGGTGTTTCTTTGTGCTAATTACACTCTTAGTTCAACGCTATACTGACACGAACACATTAGCCACTTCGACCTGCATTTTTTGAATCTCGTCTATTCAATTCATCTAGAATAACAAGCGTAAAATCACTAATATGCATTAAGTTGATCGAATAAATACACTATATAAAACTTTTATTCATGTGAAATACAGAATGAGACCTCGTACGTCAAAGACAGTGACTTTTAAGCATAGTCTTCAGAGCGTAAACTCGGACATACCAACCATCGTCAACCCCGCGGCTGACAAAAATGAGCCAACTACGGAGTAGACCACAGAGAGATATGCTGACCTGACCAGTGTTACCCACTGCTTACGAACATGTATAGTCACCACCATGTGGGGTTTGCATACTCGGCAGATAATTACGCGGAAACGATTGGTGATCCAACATATAGTTATGACCTGAAGGATTGATAGGCGTGAACAGGTTGCCCATTAGCGTTGCTTTCTTCTAAAAATATGTGACGAGTGGGTTGCATTCTTGAAAGCTGATTAGTGATTTCATAGGAACAGTTGCCCACCGCTCAGCACTGACTCGTGGGAATTTTACCCCTCAACAAGAAGATGTGAACACCACACCCAATCTCCAAGAGTCTCTCAAGTAGACTATTCTTCTAAACTACCACAATCACATGTCATCATCACTTGGCTGTGAATGCTCCCCAGAGGGCATTTACATACTCAGGACGCTGAGTAAACGTGTCATCTTCAGTAAAGAGAGGCTCGTTTATAGCAAGAATCTGATGATATTGAAACGTACTAACCATTCCGAGTATTGTCATACTATACAAATAGTCTTGAGTAGTAAGCCGGCGTTTGGCTATTTGCTGAATGGTAATGTCTTGAGGAACTAATTGTATTGAATGTGTCGCGGTTCACATTGTTAATTCGATCTGGGTTGCTTGTTATATATACCTGGTCCTTCAACCATAAGAAGACAGAAACAATAAAGTAATTATTGTTAGCAAAATATTGTCCACCAATAGGAATGAATGAAGGCGATACTAGTGCGAAATGTGTCTCTATGTCCGTATTGATGCAATTGGTTTCGGATAGACGGAAACACCCGATGCTAGATGGAAAATCCCAAACTCATCGGATTAGTACCAAGTAGGGAAATAAATCTGGTAGAGTATGGCATTGAAATGGTGGCAGGGAGCTTGAGAAGAGACGAACGGTCGGATCGGATTTTGGGGACTTTGCGGAAGTTACCGTGCTAGAACGGCGATGTTATTTCGGCGTTTAGAGCTCTCCAGGTTGCTATGTCATCCACCCGCTAAAGAGCGCCGAATTGCCGTTTTTGGCATTAAATGAGAAGGCCATAGGCGGAAATAACGTGTGAATGGTGGTCTCTCTGAATACGATCGATGTATTGCTCTGAACATGATGAAGAACACTCACTTGGTTGATATAAAGAGGACGCTGCCAATGGAATGATTGAACATGAAAGGGACGGATAACTACACCACATTCTACAAGAAGATCGGCACCAAACTCATATCATCTTATAATGTCACAGATCTTGAAGAATGTTATGCTCGT
Organism: Trichoderma endophyticum; assembly: GCA_035079535.1. Lineage (NCBI taxonomy): Eukaryota > Fungi > Ascomycota > Sordariomycetes > Hypocreales > Hypocreaceae > Trichoderma > Trichoderma endophyticum. The sequence continues at coordinate 53,798 of JAPMIQ010000012.1, forward strand.
GGGGGTATGTTGGTGCTCTTGACGACATTGTGGCCTTGTAACTGACGTGAAATAGGCTGGGGGTAATCTTGGAACACACGTGCTGCAGTCCCTTCTTGAAGCAAAATTTAACGTCTCTGTAATGAGTCGAGCATCCAGCAAGGCTACCTTTCCGGAGAATGTACGAGTATATAAGACAGACTATTCGGAGTCATCACTTATAAGTGCACTCGAAGGGCATGATGCGGTGGTCAGCACCATCAGTGGCAGCGGACTGAAAGAGCAGCAAAAAATCATCGATGCCGCCATTCTTGCTGGAGTAAAAAGGTTCATTCCATCAGAATATGGCATTGACGTCTGTCATCCGAAAGCTATGGAAATTGTTCCTTTCTTCAGCCAAAAACAGCAAATCAATGCCTATCTGAGGAGCAAGGAATCTCAAGGCATTACGTGGACCAGCGTGGCCACAGGGCCTTTCCTGGATTGGGTGTGTTTATTAACATCATTTTTGATAGCATTAACTTTACAGAGAAAGCTTTCTAACAAATTGAATAGGGCCTTGGCGCTGGACTGTTTGGATTTGACTTGAACAATCGGTCCGCAACTTTTGTTGATGAAGGCACTCAGCCATTTAGCACGACAATTCTTCCCACGGTCGGCAGAGCTATAGCGTCTGTTCTTACACACGCCTCTGATACCGAAAACAAAAGGATCTTCGTCCACTCATTCAGGACTTCCCAAAAGCAGATATTGGAGATACTAGAGAAGCAAACAGGTACGCCATGGAAGGTACGACACGTACCGGCTGATGAAATGATATCTGCAGGGAGACAGAAGATGTCAAGTGGCCAAGGCGGTGTCTTTGAGCTTCTCCAGGCGGCAATGTTTAAGGGAGGTTGTGGATCCGATTTTGAAACTGAGTTTGAAGTGCATAATGATCTTCTAGAATTACGTCCAGATAATCTTGAGGGGTCCGTAGCCTCTATATTTAGCCTCTGATAGTGGTTGCAGCTGGGATGTCCAACTGTATTGACAATTGCTTATATTTATGTAAATTGCTCGGATCGTACGATTTATACAAATATTTTTATGAATATAGAATCGTAACCTGAGGGCTGAGCAATAAATATGAGTGCATATTTGTCCACGACACTATACATGGCTTCTTTAAATACATTCGATTGTGTCCGTTCATCTGATGAACCGTTACGACTGGCATACCACACAATTACTCAACTTCAGCGACTAGGAAATACATCTGCAGAAACATTTGCCCTTATAACTGGTCCGAGATACGACTCGTAGTCATCAGGATTAGTCTCATTGCCATTCCATTTCAACGCGCGAGCAAGAGGTCGGTAATCTCCAGAGGTGAAGTTGTAAGTTACGCCATTGTTCGATAGCGTCGGAGTATGAAACATATAAAAGAAGCCAGTTGCAGAAGACCCTTCAACATCAGTCAGATTATACTCTTGAATTGTGCCATATGTTGGTACACCAAGGAAGCCGGGCAAGATGGGCTGCGGCGTGTCTTGGTAGTCAATCTTGACGGAAGGATCAAAACCATAGATGGTTGGGACAAAAGTGGTGTTAGCGGGGACGAGTTCGTAGAGAATATGTGCCGACGGCAAACCGATATCGATTCTTAAAAATGGGATAATAGAGTCCGAGGCATTTGCGCTCCAATGATAAGTATCGATGTTGGGTGTAGTTGCCTGAGCTGAGAAGACGTTTTGCTGATCACCTGGAATAGACAAGACTTGCGGACTAGCGTAAGGTATTGTCGTCGTCGCATTCTGAGTTATCGGGCCAACGGCGTCCCTGCTGTATGGCAAGCCCATATAGGGAATCGTGTAGATATTATTATCGCTGGTAATCTTGATGAATCCGCTATAGACAGGCGTGGAGTACGGATATTTGTCCGGTTGAGGTGTGATATGCACTGTAATAGTGGTCGACTCGCCGGGCTGAAGAGTTAACTTGGTCGTAGAGAATTGAGCAGACGCAGGAACAGAATGCGGAGTATAGGCGCTGATGGTGTCAAAGTTTGGTTCGCCGGCCAAGTAATTTTCATGGGCTCGAAGAAATGCAGCCGGGTCGTGGCTGAAAGTGTAGTGATTTGGTTTCTTTGAATCGTTTGTTATGGTTATTTTCTGCGGTGGCGGAGTCGCAGAGTCCCTCAAGCTAAATTCCGAAGGACTTATTGTTGAATCAGCTTTGACAGCAGCATAAACGTCCAGCAATCCACCACCTTGGCGAAGTGTGGAAGTGAATGGTATCGTGGAGTTGTACTCGGGGAGCGGAGAAGCAGCAGTCTTGAGACGATCAAAGAGTTGTGCAACAGTTAGATGAGGGAATTGGCTCTTGAGAAGCGCATAACTCGCAGCTGCGAGCGGCGTTGCCATGGATGTTCCCGATACAACAGCATAACCACCCGCAGCAAGCGGCCATGTTGATAGAATTGTGCCGCCGGGCGAGGCGACCTTAGGATGCAAAGTCATCTCGATGGTAGGACCAAGGCTCGAGAATGAGTCCACAAAGTTTCCTAGTGGGTCAGCAATGAGCTGCTGTGATTGTGAGCCTGTTGAAATGAATTGCAGGCTATACGTCTCGTTAGCTGATAAACCTTGAATAGCTTCCACAATTGTTTTTGAGCTATCGTAAGTCAAATATAATGTGTCGGGGGAGCCGTCGTTTTCAGGTTCATCTAGCTCGATGAGCTGATCTTCGCTTGTGAGATAAGCCATAATCGTCGTGACGCCCAATTCCTGAGCTTGAAACCAGCCAGTGCCACAATCATCCTGCCAGGACACCAACAATATAGTTGTGTTCCAATCTACAGTTGCATTAGTCGCTGCATCCCACGCTGGCTGGTAACAGCCACTGGCGACAGTATCATTGATCGGTATTCCAAGCCCAGTTCCAAGCACGAAGATGTCCTGCTTACTCTTTCCCGGAAAAGGTAGTACCGAGATATAATCTAGCGATTTGCCTTTCTCGTCGTGGGCTTGGAAATGAGTCTGATATACCGAATTCTCCACGGCCCCTACACTGAGCGCATCTATGCAAATGCCAGGAATCGATGCACTATAGATGCCCGGGCCAAAGTTGCCAACGGCTGCCACAACCGCTACTCCCTTCTGTGCGAGCTGGGTGACTACTGGGTCGAAGGGATTGAGAGCTTCCCATAATTCGCCGATGATTCCAAGAGACATGGATATCACGTCTGCGCCGTCTTCAGCGGCTCGAAGCATTGCGCTTATAATAATGTCGTTGGGTGTGCCAGAACCTGGACAGCTCAAGACTCTGTAAGCTCCTATTGTCGCATCAGGAGCCCCTCCAACAAGGCCAAAGCCTACATCGTCGGGATCTTCCATAGCCAAAATTCCTACCACGGCGTTAGTCCTAATGCCGATATAGTTTAGAGGTTTTTCACTCGTCGCCAATACTTACCAAGAGTGTGAGTGCCATGTCCACCTTCAGGACATGTTGCCAGTGGATCAGGGCTGGGCATGGGAGTATTGGTGCCGTCGTAATTATCACCCACGAAATCATAACCGAAAGCAATTTTGTGGCCGGGTCCGAAGCCTCCGCCAAGTGCGGGGTGACGATAATCGACACCAGAGTCAATGATGCCGATCTGGACCCCTTTGCCTCTGATGCCTTCGTCGTGAAGCTTCTGAATGTTGACAGAAAGTAGGGGCTGGTTCACTCCGCTAACGCCTCGTAGGTTGGGCAAGGTCGTATTGCTGTTGCCAGTGGTCGATTGGCTACTGCCGCTGGTCGACTTGACCTTTGGGCTACCGTTTCTATGATATGGTTCAGGCGGAGGGACAATCGTCACATGCCAGGCGTTCTTCACTCCATTGGCCTTCCTGACAGACTCAAGGTCGACATCTGTGTGAAAGGAGACCGAAATCCCTGAGAAGATATCCACGGAATTGAACTCATTGCGAAGTTGGTAGCCCGCTTTGATGCCTACAGGGGTTTGGGCAAAGCGTTGCTGAGGTTGCAAAGAGGGATGGAAATCTGGCTCAAACTCAATAATGTATGCATTGGGAACAATGGTGATGTTGGGCTTCTGTGCCGGTTGCACAGTCGAGAGCGATGCCGCGCTGCCAGATACGGCCAGCAGGCTAAAGGCGGCCTTGACCTTCATTGTTCTAGGCCAATAGGAGGCTCAGAGGAATTCAATCAAGTGAAACTGAGTTGCAAGCAAGACAACTTAATGTCTTGTGGCTTAACAAATAAGCGCCCAGAGAAAATCAACCCTCGTTCGCTCCCATTTATATATTATATGGTACAAGTGAGTGCTAGACGCGTCTAGTGATGCAAGCAGCTCATATTGTGACAGATTTTGTGACACGACGCCGATCGAAATACGAGGTAGCATCACGTTTACGAGGCTCCCATTTTTGGGATCAAAATCCATCTCAACGCGTGCAAATCCACTTTTGATTGCGATGGGCGAGGTAAGTTGGGGGAAAAGTGGGCGTAATTCATGCCGGATTGATCTTCACTGTTACAGCAACTATCAACTTCTCCAAGGGATCACGCGAAGAAAATGATAAGGAATTACCAGGAGCTTGGCAGAATCGGGGAGTTTTGCGTATCCGAAAACAGTGGCAGCGTATGAATATCTCAAATATAGCAACACATTGCGCGGTTTGGACTCCGGAGTTCCGGAATCACAGACGGTTTACCCCAATATCTTCTCGTATCGGGCGCTAGTCTCATGCCGCTGACCGGCTGTTACGGTAAAATGGCATTAGTCGAGTTCTGAGACTGGGATTGTGCATCATACGAAGCTTGCACAGCTGGGATCGGAGGTATTGTCTTTTGTATCTGCTTTGGAATTAATGTAGTTATCACATTCGAGGCTTAGGTCTTTCTTTGGGATTGGATCTAATCTTCACAGCCATGTATGAGCCTGCTATTTGGCTACGTGAATAATAACTACAGATGGGATGCATCATTTTCAGTAAGATTATTCGTCTATTCATGTAGTAAAGGTGGTTGAAGTTTCCTCGAGCACATGCTTTCTCGTCTGGATTGGCCTCCATACAGCGCCGATGTCAACCCCATAGAACACGTGTGGAATCTGTTTTGAATTACCTTTCAAACAATATAGATACCTGATTTTTCCTAGTTGTCTGGCTTGAGATGAATGTATGTTTATTTGCTATGTTGTAATTCCGGGTAGCCTCAAATTACGTTTGTACGCAGACTTTTGACACCCCACTGTACTATTACTACTCAAGTTTCATGAAGAATGAGTTTTGAGAGGAGAATTTGACGGGTCCGTGATCGGTAGCGGCTAGGATAGATGACTAACCCCTGCTCGGCCTGGCTTAGTAGTAGTACATTCATAAGGGAGGAATATTTCCTCTAGCTAGATAAAGGAAACAAGACAAGTTATCTCGACGGAATGACCCCTAGCTATGCCGGCGGCTTCGTTCTAGTTGGAACAAAGCTACGGAGTAGAGTAGCTAGATCGAATGGTTCCTTGAGCTTATTCTCGCGCCGCGGTCCTCGTAGTGGCTAGACGAGTTCGGTTTCTCGTGATGTGTTTTTGGTGTTATTGGCGAAGTTCAAATGTGTCTACGAGCAGCCGTCGTCCGCGGGCCTCGCGCGAGGGACATCGACATGGTCTGTCCAGGCGGCGGCCGGCAGCATCACCGACAGGCTTTCAGCCATTGAAGAAACGCTGCAGCTGCTCGTCTGTCGGGGCAGAATCCACAGATGGGCCGGCTGCTGCCAACCATCATGGCCACAAGGACGGTGGGGGTGACGATGGCAGTCTCTCCATCGAGATCCCTCCATCGAGATCCCTCCACCGAGATTCCTCCACCGCCTGTCCATCACAACGGATATTGCGAGGAATTGGCGACGCCGGACGAGACGCCGTCGGGCAATGTGGAAGGCTTCATAGACGGTCTAGGGCGGCTCTGAACCGCACGAGGCTGGCTTCTTTGTTCTTTGGGCCGTCATCCAACATCCATCACCTTCTTCCGAGCCGTCTCTGAAGTCGCGTCTGCTCTTCTCCAGTCCAGTGGTTCCAGCACGCTGCCTAGAGGCATTACCTCTTCCACTGTCCCGCGCTCCTCCTCCACCACCGTTGCAGGCCGGCCATCAGCCAACATGGTTTCTCTGCCCTCTCAGATCAAATCTCTCCAGCTGATTATGCTCTTCTTCTCCGATGCCGGCATCATCTTTCCGATGGTGAAACATCCGTCTTTCATCTAAAGTTGCCGTTCAGAGGCCGTGGCTATGCCTCCTCAACACCATTTCGCAGTAGCATCCTACACAAGTAAGCCCGAGGCTTCGTCGGAGCAGAAACCCGAGCCAGAGATGTTCATTTGGAGAGCAGAGGGTTTGTGGGAGGACACGGAGCCCAGCGCTGCCAATCTGGAGTCTAGTGAGTCAGTACCTTTCATGCACATCCAGCACTCGCGTCCCAATACATCGTTGTAATGATTGATGGACTGCTGCCCAGTGCAGTCCTGGTTGCTCATGACGCACTATTATCAAGGCGACTAACGACTGGAACGTGCGTGGAATGCACACAATCTTGCCGCTCGAACAGCCTACAAGATCGGGTTACATTCCAAAGCAGCCTTGGCCGGTCTGAGGCAGTCCGAGATGGAGGCGGCGCGCAAACGCGCATGGCACGGCTGTGTGGTCCTGGGTCTGTGAGAGAGAGGCTTTTTGCATCTTTGCACGTGCTCCTTGCCGGGTGATTTAACATGCGCACGTCCAGGCTGCTCGCCATAACCCTAAGGCAGCCCTTGACCATTCCTCCCAACCTCGTCGATATGGATCTATCCACCTGTCGCCAGTTTCTGCCAGCAGTAGAAGCCATCAGAGATGAAGAGAGCACCTCCAATAGCATTACCCTCTTTACCGACACCATGTACGTATTAGCATCTGCAGTGCCATACTAATTTCTGACCTCTTTGTCTCCCGTCTTGGACAATGAGCAGACGACTGTACGACATACTTGGTGACACAATATCCGATGTGTACAACTCGAATCTGAACAATGATATCCAACTCTCCCTGTCGCACATGCTTGCCCGGATTGTGGTTCACGAACAGAGGCTCGCAGAGTGGAGGCATAGACTATCGCCTCAGCTACAGCGTAGGCCGTGGGAGGCGACAGTTGAGGACGCAGACCCGAAGAACCTCGGCTTCGATAAGCTAAGCATCGTCATGATCTTACGATACCTCATCAATCGCATCCTTCTGCATCGACCCATTCTCAGCGCATCTTTCCATGACATCTGCCAAGCGCAAGACTTTCCCCCGGATTCTGAGGGGCCAATGAGCCCACAGAGTAAACAGCGTCTTTTTTCTCCCGAACTGGCTGAGCTCAGCATCAAAACTTGAGAGCAGACTGCCTGCAAGATGATCAGCATCGTTCACAAGACACGCCAGTCGCCGCAACGCTCGGCAACATGGTGGTTTACTGCTTACTATGGTAGGGGAGCATGCTGCCACCTCGCGTGGGACAAATTCATCCTCCCCAAAAACTCTTAGTTTCTAACTAACCCTTGGTCTGCGTATCTTTCAATGCGTCTCTCGTTGTGTCTAGCTGTATTTTTCTCAAAGTCAACTCGTCTCAGAGGGCAGCCGGCCCATCCAGACACGAGTTGGCGAGATTGTCAAGTTCAAGGTCGTACAGGAAGCTTGAGATGCTCAGGCGTCTGCAAATAGCCGCAGGGGCTCTGCATAAGATCAGTGATAGCACGAAATCAGCCGTCAGGGTGCGGGCCATACTAGCCAAGTACATCCAAATTTGTATGACCCTTCTTAGAGACGATCCCTTGCGCTCTACTGGCTCCATTGCCGTGGAGAAGCTGCTCGAAAGGGCCACCTATACAAGAGTGCAAGTCCCGCATGCAGAGGAAAGGAATGTGGTCATGGCAGAGTAAGCCCAGGATGTATTCCCGTTCGCACTTAGTGATTTCTTTGGTGGGTTTGACATGGGCTTCTATAAGGCTTAATCCGACACCAATCTTTTCATCGACATTGCTGGGACAGAGAGCGAACTGATGGCCACTATGATCTGACCACCAGGGCTTGCATGTCCAATTTCTATGATGCTGAACTTCAATGGTTAAAAACGACTCATGACTATGTGATCAGATCATTTCCTTGCTAGGTGGTATCACAACCAGCAATGACACGACCGGTCCGAAGGATCCTTTGTAGTAAATGTCCTTGTCCTTTCGGACGTCAGTGATAATGGTTAGTCGCAGCTCCGAAGCAGACTAGATACCGTGGCCCATGTCGTCGGCTAAGAGTTGAACGCCCTTGGACAAGGCATCAGTAATAAGCTTCTTATTATTGATAACAGCCACATCGCTGACCAGCTGAGCTACGTCCCAGCCTTGGGTGTCGGAGAAGTCCTTTCAAGTAAGCAGGAGCGCCTTGAAGAACTCCTCAGCGACCTTGGAGTTGACGATGATGCGTATGTAAATCTGGCCCGAGTTGACAAAGGGCGCCATCGACACATCCCACATCCCCTCGCGGCCTTGGCGAGATCGACATCTTCACAGACAATGGCAGGGGCCTTGCCGCGGAATTCCATGGGAGTGGGCTTCAGGTACTTGCCAAGCCTCTACGGCAATGATGGATCCAGCGCGGGTCGATCCGGTAAAATTGATCTTCTTGATGGCGGGGTGGACAATCAGCTTACTGGTGAGGATACCAGCATCCTTGGGATCATGGTACAGGGTGTTGAGGCAGCCAGCCGGAAGGCCGGCATAGTGAAGAGCAGAGGGGGAGGCAACTCCACATGGTTCCAGGACCAGCCTCGGGACCCTTGAGCACAACGGTATTACCCCTGCAGTGTCCCTGTTAGTAAACATGAGTTGGGCCTATGGGGATATATAGTAGGACGGAATAGGTACTAGTGGACATGGTGATGAAGAAATGCAGGAGTCGAGCCTTGCTTACTTACATAGCAAGCGGCTGCAGGCAAGCCCGTAGCGCCAGGACGTGGGGGAATGTTCCGGGGAGAAGATGCCCAACACGACACAGTACGGCTCCTTGACGACCAGGGCACTACGACCAGAGGCAGCAATAACAGGGCTTGTTGATGTGGTGACCACTTGGATGAGGTCGGCGATGCTGCGGCAGGCGCTGGCCACGCCATGCTCGTGGTTGAATATTTCTCTATTGACACCAATCTCGGTGTGGCTAAAGTAGAACATGTCTTCAGCTCGCCTTCTCCATTAGGTCGGCCTCACGGAGGAAGATGCCTCTCCGAAAGTCCGGCTTGGTCTGAGACTAGCTCTTCAAGGCCCTCTCGGCCGAGTTGACAGCGCGTGTCGTATCCTCCTCTGTGACAGCGGAGCATTTGTAAAGGACCTGGTAGGTGACGGGAGAGACGGCGTCAAAAGTCTTGGCCAGTGTAATCTGCTTACCATTCAGGAAAAGGGGCAGTGTGGAGGTTGGGCTGAAAGTCGGCTCTGGGTATCAGATGGCTCCCATGGCAAAGGTTGCTTGGGTGCTCTTTAGAAAAAAAAAGCTTGAGATACCAAATTGAGAGTTGGCGTATCTATGACTCAAAGAGCTAAGAAAGGGATCCTTTTGTTGAGAAGGATGTTTTATTCAAAAGATATTTTGAGCAGAGAAGTTACGTATGTGTTGTGTTTTATCGAGCGATGTTGAATGATTCTGATATTTTCCGCTGATGCTTGTTAAATGACGTTGGGAACTCCATCTATTTCAACTTTGAGTTTTCCAAGAGCACAAGACTTGCCCCTTTTATGTTAAAATCCCCCTATACATGGCAAATCTGCTGCATATCCGTTGCAAACACGTAAATCACGTAACTCAATCCTTTACAACAAGCAGCTTTTCCAGAGCCGAAGCTTTCCATCCCGTCGTGTCCCTTCCCCCGACGGATCTCTCCCATCGAACCTGAGATTGTTTGATATCATTTGGCCAAAGAGGCTTGACGTGAATGGTAGAGTGTCTAAGGGTGCTGGCAAGCCGAACAGAGACGACTGGGTATTTCGGATGTTTGTTTTAAAGCTCCTTCATATTTGTTGCAAAAAACAGACATAGATATAGTTTACAGAAAAACTCTATTAAAGAGCACACTTAAAACAAACTTTTACAAAGTTAATTGGTCTAGATTCTACAATAACAAATCATTAAGTCTGTCCAATTATTCGTTCATCATAACAATTTTCTCGCCTCGCGCTTTCATTAGGTGATTTCTGCCAACTATGTCGTGGTGAATAAGCGAAAGGCCGAGGTTGACGATTTGGCCACCTCGGCTAACATGTCTGCATTATCTCGGTGGCCGACAATGGTAAATGCAGCAAGACAATAAAATTCAACTGCATCACAATGCACACGCATACCCATACGGAGTAAGGCGATAACGAGTAGGGACCTGGGGCCAGGTGGCTTCAGAATACCAAATGCCTCCAGAAACAGCATGTTGTGCGAATGCTCCATAGCGGGTGTCTCTAACTGGTTCATCTGTCTCCATAGAAGTAACGGTTTCAGTCACACGTCCCTTGCATGGCCTGGCTTCTACTGTATTATTCGTGTGCAAGATTGAAAGTGGCAAATCAACGTGAGGCATCAAATAACGCCAACTCTTTTACATGTTCAGTGCTCATGAGTTCTACAATATTCACCAATTTTGTAAATAGACATGTCCGTCTACTGGCGAGGTCGCTTTCAATAACCAGGTAATAGCAAGACAAATTGAAGTACTCGGTGGATTCTGTCTGTAATGATACTAATCTAATTACCTAGGTAGGTAATTGTCTCGCCAGAAGATGGGCCGGAACTGGGCAGCGTAATACGACGGGAGTATAAGAGCAAGCCTCCACTCCGGTGATAGTGCGATTACGTACCTGTAGGGAGCACGGAGGTCGCCGTTAAACGTCTTGTCATGGCGGCCGACCACGAATGTAGCTATCCTAAAGAGTCTTTAGCGACCTCTGCGGAGTAGCTCCATGTCCCTTGTTGATACGATTATCGGGAGGTTTCCCTTGAAACTGTAGTGCTTATAGTTGATGTTCTTACCTACTAAGGCAGGAACTTATTGCGATATAATGCATCTGCATACAGGTGCAGGTACCCTTGTATATGCGATAGAGCAACCCTGTTAGCTTGGAGAAAACTTTAGTCGCGACCTCCGTAGTGCGTGATGACTATGTAAATACCGTATATTGCGTATTCCCTCGCAAAACTGGGCTGTGGGTCTCTCCAGATATGACTCCCGGCGGCTATTAATTACTAGGGGTAGTAAAGTAATCGTCTAACTCTGTGAAGTTCATTAAGCGAAGAAAGCAGGCAAATCCACAGTCCAGTTTTGTGAGGGATTACGATATCCCACTCTATTTTTCTACATTCATACCTAGTACACCTTGTTGATCAAGGTTCCAATTTTCTCAATGTATGTATATCCTCATGTCATCCCCGTGCTTCAGCACAATTCTCCGATCCCTCACCCAGCCAATGCCTAAACCGGTGCCTGTTATGACGATAGTTCCCCGTTCAAGGGTGGTACCTTGTGAAAGGAAGGAGATGATCGTCTTGATCCCTGGAGATCAAGGCTAGTGTAGCCGTTGGTGCTGACGAGCAGGATTCTGAGGCTTATGTACTTCGTGTTCGAATCATGCACTGCCGCGCCATTAAGGATTCCTTGGATTACCAACTGCTCCGGGTGTCCGATAGCCAGGGCTGACCAACACTAGGCCGATGGGATCGAATTCCTTGGAGAAAGACCACTGGTTCTTGAACTACTGCACTCGCGCAGACATTGTTACCGCAAGTGTAGCCTAAGACGGAGTCTTCTCTGATGTGGCGTCCTTCCTTCGAGATCGCAAAGTAATTCGGCTTCATAATCGCCCGAGCCGTCCTGGGCAATCTTGGGAATTAATAATGGTTGGATGCGGGCCGCTTATCGATCTCCGCGGCGGAATTCGGAAAATAGTAGTGGTGTTAGTGGAAAATTCTCTCATGTTAACATCAGGGCGTACCGATTGAATGATCATATATTAATTAGTGAGAGGTACAGCAAGCAGCCTCTAATGACCAGAAGGCTTCGGACCGCTCACTACTACCCCAGTTGTTATTATAGTAGGAACTTTTGCAGTTGGATCAAAGTTACACTGTTGGACCAAAGTTATACAGTTGGGTCAAAGTCATCCAAGTGAATCAAAGTCATCTAGCCAGATCAAGTTCGTTAAGTTGGATCAAGTTCGTTGAGTAAGACCAAGTTCGTTGAGTTAGATCAAGTTCATTAGCTAAATCAAGTTCATTAAGTTGGATCAAATTCATCTAGATAGATCAAGTTTATTGAGTTGGATCAAAGTCATCTAGTTGGATCAAAGTCATCTAGTTGGATCAATGTCATCTAGCTAGATCAATATTATCCGGCGAGACCAACACCACCTCATCCAATCAAGGCCATCGAGCCAGGTTATGCTTATTAAAAGAGAGATAACAAGAAAACAGTTTGTATTTTACCAATAGTTACTATGCGGGCACACCTTCCTAATGTAATTTAGCAGGGTAGTGGATTTTGACTTTTGGGGTGTGGAAATCGAGGGCCCCGTTTGCCCAGGTTGCCGAGGGGAGGTCTGGATCGCAGCAATGCATCGCGCATCTGCTTTCCAATTAGGCCAAGTCTCTGTTGTCAGCATCGATATTGTCAGCCGAGTATGAGTGCAATGGCCAAAAGAAGGATCAAGCGGCTGATGTTGAATACGACTGACATGTTGTCGAAGCAGGTAGGGGTATTAATTGCAACCATGGCACGCAATCTTGCCAAGAGTATATAGGTAGGAAGCATTGCCTGCCGCCGACCATGGTATTACAAGAAATGGAACCTCGTGGGCGCCTTTATGTTTACAGCAATGATCAGAGTTCGTGACCCATCCACTGCTGCCATGGCATCGCCCCAAATGCTACCCAAAGTCGACAGGCGCTACAGCAACAGCTCGCCTCTCTCTCTACGCATGTCGTGCGACCGCTGTCGTGTCCAGAAGCTTAAATGCTCTGTACCGGCCGGAGCAGAAGCTTGCCAGCGGTGCATGCGGGCCAGAGTCTCTTGCGTGTTTGGGCGACGGACGCCTTCAAAGCGCTCAAGCCGGACAGCAACACGCCCGCCAAGTCCGCCCAGCCCGCCCACACAAAGTGAACAACCACCCTTGAGCCCCCAGCGGACCGTTGCCGTTCCCCCGGCGCCAAGCTCCGGGTTGATAACGGCATCAGTGTCGGCATCAGCATCGTCATCATCCACATGCTCGTCACTATCGCCAACGATAGCGCCATCCGGCTGTCAGGCTTCAACTCCAGATACGGAACTGGATACATGTACGCTCATAGTCTCTGAGCCCATGCCGTCGGCGGCCCCAGAGCTTGAGCTCGAGCCCAGATCGTGCGATGCTCTCCATCTCCATGCCTCGTGGGACGGCTCGGCTGTGGACCTGGACATTTACGAGTATGGCTTCGCCTCCACCATGCCCAAGCGTAATGGCGACATGGACATGGACATGGCTGGTTACGACTGGCTGGAGCAGTCAGGGTTTGCTTTGGACGACGGGAGCACGTTTGAAATGGGCCGATTCGACCTGGCGCCATGGTCCCATTTACCACCCCCGACAGCCGAGGCGAGACGGGTCCCTGACGATATGGCCGCGATCAACAGCACCTCGGCCAGTAACATGAGCAGAATCAGCAACGCTGCCACTGCCACGACCGGCCAGCGACTCACAGCCCTGGTATCCGAGATCCAGCAGCAGCTACGGAGATTGGAGGAGGGTCCGTGGCATACAGACAGCACCCACAGCCTGCACGACTACCCAGTTGGCACCATTCTCGAGCTCTCGCAGCAGTTCAGCGCCATCGCGGGGTCCATCCTCAGCAGCACCGTCTGCACCAGCGGTGGGTTGGAGGAGGCCGGCAGCGACGAGGACAATGACAACAGCGAGAGGACGGCTGGCTGCGCCACGGCAGACACGCCGACGATGCTGCTCATCATGTGCGGCTACATTTGGCTGGTACGAATCTACGGCATCGTGATGGGCCACTTTCAGAAGCACCTGGACCGAATGCCTACCGGCGATCCCCGCCATCTGAGGACAACCACGGGTGTTATCAGCCCCATCGCCGGTGGTGTAAGTGTAAGCACCAAACTTCGGCTAGGCGAACTCCCCTGCACAGACGTGGCCCTGAGTCTGCAGCAGATTCACACAGCGGTGCGCATGCTGCTTGACGTGCTACATGAGATCGAGGGCCACCTGGGGCGGGGGGCCGTAGCAGCTTGCGACATGGCCGTGGCGTTGCTGCTTAACTCTGGGAGGCCCCAAAACGGCAGCTCCCGCGGCCTGGGCATCAAGGCAGCGGCAGTGAAGAAGCTTCTGAGGGAGAAGATGGGTCTTTGAGAGAATATCGACCCACTACCATGTTGCCCTGATACTACATGATGTTGTTATAGAACTAAACCTAGAGTGGCCTTGCACACCTTGCTATGGAACGATTATAAGCGGAGTTTACTATGTTCCAGATCTTTGAATAGAATCTTACTGTTACATCTGGGGACTGTTTCTTTATTCTCCACGCTAGTGTATTTACTATTCTAAAAACAAAGCCTTGTGGCTATATGTGGTTAAATGTTAATTTTGGCTAAAAAGAAAGCATGTTATGTTATAGAGTATCTAGTTTATTTATTAAATTATAAAAATCCTATTCTAAATGAAGCAATATTTACATTAAATGCCAGCAAGCTATTATATTTATACAGTAATAAATAATACATTAAATTATAAATACAATACAAGAGGAAAACAGTATTAATGTACAGTAAGTACTTGGGAGGAAACGGCAGTCAGAAGGGCACTAGCCTAACTCGAGTCCTAGTCAGGCACTCCCTCGTACGTGAGCTGCCGACACAACCGATCCTCATCCATGTTGGGAATAATGTACGAGAGCAATCACCGTCGCAGATTATCTCGCCCCACAAACGTGGCATGTCTTGTGGTCTTATATTATGGAACCCCAAAGTCCCTAGGCTACCATTTGCCGTAAGATAGTAGGGATCTGCAGGTCCTGCCGAGTTTGCCGTGTCGGGCCGCTCGGCAGCAATCCCGGGGTTGCGGCCAACGGAGCAGTCGACGGAGCAATCGACGGCGCAGTTGACGGAGCAAATCGAGGGATGTCCGGGAATGCTGTTGCTCAAGCATCCAGATCCAGTTCTCCGCCGGGGAGACGTGGAGACATGACTCGCGAGGCTCGTACAACCACGTGTTGGCCCCTCCTTGACTGGCAACTTTCCGACAACCTGGCAGAAGCTTTCGGCCGAAAAGGACAACGGAGTCTGCAGTTTTCCGTTGATAGCACTCCGTAACCTTTTTGCCTCATACAGTAAGCTCAACCAGCCAAAGTCCACACACACCCCTCTCTGGTCGGGAGCAAGGGATCCATGCCTGCAGGCAGTTGAATCCCGCACTAATATGCGCATGGCGTACGCCGAGACCTGCCAGAAAGCTTAGCTAGCCAAATCCTTAGCGGGCGCCAGTCAGAGTCAGGGTCAGGAACACGCATGTTTGCAGCTGTTCCATTGGTTAGGATCCGGTGGTGGCATCTTGGCGAAAGGTGGCATACCGCTTGACGTGATTCCGCAAAATGGCCTCAGGAACATCCGCCATACTGGAGTTGCACCTTGGACATGTCCACGATCGCAACAACGTTCAACTCTGGTCGTTTTTTTTCTTGCTGGCGAGCCGAGCGTGAAGTCTTGCCTCTTTTCCATCCATCTGTCCTTGGTCGTCTCTATCGGCGGTAGTACTATGCATCTGGCTAGCGATTCATCTCACTATAACAGGCAACCCACCTTGGCTGCTTCGCCACCGGTAGGTGTGTGGGCGGCGCCTTGTTGTTGTTGTTGTTGTTGTTTCGAATAACTTTTGAATGAGACGGAGATGGATTGCAAGTTGCCAGAGTACGACACGAAGAAATGGAAGCTGGGAGGCCGTATTTTATAGGCTTATGGCTGGTGAGAAGTCTCTGATGGATTGGGGTCAGGTGTACTCGTCTGTGGGTGTGCAATACTACCACGCCAATATTGAAATGCCGCCGTTAGCCACACCAATAGAACGATGCGACCAGCTTCACCAGTTTCACCCGTTTCATCCGTTTCACCCGCTTCGCGGCCGAGAACCGATTAAAGATGCAAGAACCCAGACCCAGCAGACGAGCTCTCATCACATCTACCAAACTCGCGGCCCGATTCTGCGCCTGATGGTAGAGATGCCATGTATTCTGCGTTGGAATAACCGAAACCAGAGCAGTCAGGAGGCATTTCAATGCTTATCCAACTGCAAATGTCTAAATCTCTGGAACCAGGTTCAAGCTACACAGAAGGTGATGGACCTCGGTTCTTTGAAATTTACGATGCAAGAGACGATATAAACATTATTTAAGACCTTTTGTTCCTCCATCAAAGGATAGAAACTGACACCAGCGGGTACGGCGCATAGTCAATGCTCCGGCACTCATCCGTTGGAGGCAGCGGTGTAAAAGCCGAGCCGAGCCGAGCCAGCCTACTGCTGCTTCTGTCTAATTATTTCCTGGAGATCTTCTCATCGTGGGGAGTGGCACCGGCACTATGTGCCGTGACTCCTCTCCACGATTCCACCCCGTCTGCATCGGTTACGGTGCCGACGCAAAGCCGACTCAAATCCGTACAAGATTGCCTACCTGGAGGTGTGTGACTCTGCACGAACCATATGCGAATACGTACTAAACCTTATGGCAGGATACATCCTCGGATATACTCAGAAATGCCCGAGCCGAGAATGCCTGAATAGGGCCAAGGATGAAGTCGACCGCGCACTGGTATTGGTGGTTCATATCCGCGGAGCATCGGGGGAGGTGCGGACTTTTAGGAGGTTTTGCTATATATAGAGAGAGAAGAATTTCACATGGAGGCTGCCCATCGTTGAATACTCGAAAGCAAGTGGGCCTCGGTTGTAGCTCAAGAAAGCCATATATGAACTTCATAATGTACTCTCTTTGATAGCTATCCCCACAACATATCTGACAACACTAGCAAGCAGATGTCAACAAGTCAGTGGTATAGCATCTCTTGTGTGCCATAAGGTGCCACCTATGTACCACATCCACTTTATTTTCTATATTGAGGACAGAATCTTTAATTTCTGACTCCTTGATTAGGTACGACTTTTAACAGTACTTAGGTGGCACCTTATGGCGCTCAAAGTGATAGTAAATAAGATCTGATCTGTAATACACCCTTCTTACTACAATTTGACTTTGACATGGACGATGTGAAAAAGCAACTAGAACAAGTAGATACACTGTGGGTGATGTACATACTATTAAAATATTAAAACTATTGTGCTCTGTGAGTGATGTAAATTGTATTGACATATTGAAACCATTTTTGCTCTAGGGTAGCCTATATCTCTCTACCTTGCCCGTTCCTACTTGCACTAAGTCTCTATTCTATTGCTTTCTACCTTATCTTCTTTTCTTCTTATGTAGCTGCTAACCTTGCAGCCTAAATCACCGCTTTGAAGCAACTCTTCGTCCCTCGTCATCAGCTACCACCAACTCTTGAGAGGTAATAAACCACTCAAACAGTCCGGCCCGTTTTGCCATACCAACCCAGTGCAACGCCGGGACGGTTGGCAGCTTCAGCACAGCCTCATTCTCAGGCTTCCTAAACAACTCCTCCGCATGCGCCGAAGTGACGTCGGTTCGAAGGGCCGCTGTGCCAGGGTAGTTGACAAAGCGCAGCGCCTTCTCTTCCGACTCCTCGTGATGACCTGCGGTGACGGCGGCAGCTACAGCGGCAGCCACGTCGTTGACCGGCGCAACGTGAAATGTGCCGCCGAGTTTGGCAAAGTCGGGTCGCACACCGAGACGCAGCGAGTTGACAAGATAGGCGCGAACCAGGGCGTCTTCGCCCGGCGTCAGCTGGTCGGCTGGAGCATTATCGGCGGCCGGAGCCGGTGTGGGCCTATGCGCCGTAACTCGCAGACCGGCCCGGCGCGCAGCATCGGCCAAGTACCGCTCGGCTACCCACTTGGACGCGACGTAGCCGTGGGCAGGGTCCGGCCGTGGCAGGCCACTGCTGTCACCGTCGGCCTCATAATCCGCCACAGCGCCTGAGCTCAAGATGTGCAGCGTGGCACCAGTGCGGAGGGCCAGCTTCGCGAGCGCCTTGGCAGAGTTCACGTTGACGGCTTTGAGAGCACCGTAGCCGTCCCAGAAATTGCGGTCGGCGGCCATGTGAAGGATAACATCGATCTCTTCCAGCTCGGCGGCGTCATCATCAACAGGCAAAGACGGAAGCTCGGCTGCCACCACGCGTATTTTGCTCGAGGGACTGGGGAAGAGGTTTGTCAGGTCCCTACCCTCAGCAGGCCGAGCCAGAACCAAGATCTGCGCGACGCGCTCATCAGCTACTAGATGAGGGACTACGCTCTTTCCCAGAGATCCCGTTGCGCCGGTGACCAGGACGCGGAGTCCGTGACCGACGCTGATTGAATCGCCCGTCTGGTGCTGCACTGACGCTGGCACATCATCTAACAAGTCCAACGCAATCTCCTTGTCCCAATCAGGGGCGGACCCTTGGCTCTCCAGCAGTGTCGCCATGCTGCCAAGCTCAGACGCTTTCATGAGCAAGCCTAGGCGCGGTGCGTCACCAAACACGCGCCTAATGACAGATTGCAGTTTGACCAGCAGCAACGAGTTACCGCCGACGCGGAAGAAGTCGGATTGCGACGACAGCGGCTCGACCGCCAACGAAAGCTGCGGGAGCACCTCAGTCCAAAGCTCAGCAAGGCGGCGCTCGGCGGGTGTAAAGTTCTTCTGCTGCTGCTCTTGCTGTTCCGCGCTGGACGTCTTGATCTCTGGGAGAGGGAGAGCCTGCACGGCCTTGCGGTCGACCTTGCCGTGGGCAGTAAGGGGGACCTCATCAACAGGTACGATGATGGCTGGGACCATGTAGTTCGGGAGGGAGTTGGACAGTTGCGTGCGGAGCTGGTTGATCGTCTTGGTAACTTGCGTCTCGCTCATGCCCTTGTTCTCGATCACCACATGCGCAACAAGGAGTCCATCATGGTCGCCCTCGCCAGCACGCAGCGTCACCACGGCGTGGGCCAGCGTGCCGGCAGCTTCCCTCATGATGATTCCCTCAATCTCAGCCAGCTCGATGCGGAATCCGCGGACCTTGACCTGGGCATCGCCGGCCACGCGGCCCTCGATGGCGATGTAGCCGCGGGTGTCAAGCCGCCCATAGTCGCCCGTAAAGTACATGCGACCCCAGCCGGTGGCCTTCTTATCTTGGGGTGCGAAAGGGTCCGCGTGGAACTGCTTCGCCGTCACCTCCGGCCTGCCAAGGTATTCATTCTGGCCAACGCCGGCGCCGCCAATGACAATCTCTCCCGGCACACCGATCGGCACGGGTCGCGACTCCTCGTCCATAATGTAGACGGCGTAGTTGGGCAGGATGCGGCCCGGGACGGGAACGGTCAGGTTAGGATCGTGTACATCGGCAACGCCCTTCATGGTAGACACGGTCGCCTCCGTAGGCCCGTATGTGGTATAGAAGCGCAGATTCGGCAGCACACGGCTCAAGCCGCGGAACGAGTCCAGGAGACTCTGGGGCGAGCGTTCGCCGCCAAACCAGGCAGAAGTCCAGGCCGTGCAACGGCGCAGACCATCTGGCGCAAATCGGAACCACATGCTATACTCAGAAGGCGTTGCTACAGTCATCGTCACGCCGTGCTCGGCCATCAGACGTGTCAGCTCGGCCGGGTCGCCGCGGGCGTCGGCGGGAGCGACAACAAGGCAGCCGCCGGTAGCGATGGCGGAGAATATCTGCTTCAACGAGCCATCAGAGGTCAAGGCAAACTGCTGGAGCACGACGCGGCCAAGGGTGGCAATGTCCCACTCTCGTACGAAGCCCTCAACCATGGTGCGGATGCTGGCGTGCTTGACGGCGATGCCCTTGGGTTCGCCGGTCGAGCCGCTGGTGAAGATGATATAGGCAGTGCGGTCCTGACGGGCTGCCGTTGCGATTCTCTCCGTGCTCCCATGAGCCGTGGCGGGGAGATCAGATATGTTGATGACAGCTACCCCGTCTTCAGCTTCAACCCCAATCTCCGGCGTGCGTATTGCCGTGTCACTGTCGGACAGGATGACGGCCGGCCGCGCCGTTTTGACGTAGCTCTTGAGGCGCGGGATGGAGACTTTCAGATCCAATGGCAGATAGACGGCACCGACACGAAGGATAGCAATCATAGAGGCAATCCAGTCGGCGGATGGAGTCTGGAACACGCCAACAACGGACTGTTCGTGGCTTTGATCAGGCAGCTTCTCAAAAAGGGCACGCGCAATGCTTTCGACCCGCTCATCCAACGCCGCGTAGGTATATACACGGCCAAAGCCATCTTTAACAGCGACACTATCGCGGTTCTGGGCGATGACCTGGTCGAGACGGTGGGCGATGGTGGCGGGCCACTCGAGTGGCATATCAGTGCCTATGTATCAAAGAAAGTTAGCTAGATGGTTAAATTAGAGACGAAAAAAAAAACATGTACATACCCTTGCCGAGTGTCAACGCCCTCTTCACATCAGCCTTGTCCCACTTGTCCACCTTTGCTATGTCGCCGCCCTGCTTCACAAACTCTCTCAAGACATTAACATAGCTTCGCAGGAACAAGTCCGTGGCCTCCTGGCTATACAGAGCCCCTTGCATATGCAAAGCCAACAAGGCACCCTCGCCGTCATCGACAATCTCCAATGCGATGTCGTATGGGCCTCTCGCCGCATGCCACTGGTGCTCGCCGACCTTGCATCCAGCCCAGGGCATCTCCGCCTGCTCTTTGGTAAATAGTTTATAGTCCATCAGAACTTGGAATACAGGAGGATATGCGTTGGAGCGCGGTGCAGCCAGCTCGTCCAGCAGCAAATCGAAAGGTAGGGCCGAGTGTTCGAGCGCGCTGTACACGTTCTTGCGTGTCTCTTCGACGGCCTGCCCAAACGTCTGGCCGCCGGTGCTGCGATTGAACACCAGGGGGAGCACGTTCAAGAAATTTCCAATGCTACCCATGAAGTTGCTGTCGAGTCGGTTGGCGTCGGCGACACCTATGACAAGCTTGTCCGTTGTCTCAGCGGGCAGCAGTCGGAACAGAAGTGCCTGTAGAATGGTCAAGTAGCCATGGAACGATGTGGCCTTGCTGCTCCGCGTGAGCTGCTTCAACTTGGCGACTGTCTGGGCGTCGAGACGGATCCGGGCAATGTTGATCTTGTAATCCTGGAGCGGCTGGCGAACTTGAGAGCGAGCAAAGGAGAGCAGCTCGATGGGACGCGTGAGGTCTACGTCCTGGAGCGTACGGCGGAAGTAATCGATGGCTGGCTGGAGCTTGCCGGTTTTGTACTTGAGGAGTTGCTGCTCGCCAAAGGAACGGGCCTGTGAGGCGTCAGGCAGCGGTGCCAACGGTCGGCCGCGGTTGCTGTAGACTTGGTTGATGTCGAGCATCAGCATGTTCATGCTGTGACCGTCCATAGAGATGTGGTGTGTTCCCATGAGCAGGTAATGCCGTGTGTCGGAGAGCGAGAGCAGTCGTAGTCGAAGCTGCCCCCAATCGCCGAGATCCCACTTGTGGTCACGCATGACATCGAGCTCCTCAGCCGCCTGTGCCTCTGACTTGATCGCGGCCGTCTCCAGACGCACAAAGGATTTCGACAGGATACCCTGCATGGGCGTCCTGCTGTCGTCGTCGGACCAGAAGAAACGCGTTCGCAGGGCCTCGTGCCTCTGCGCTACCGACTCGACGGCCTTGGCGAGATCATCGATGCGGATGCGGCCTGTGAGCTTGAATTGGTAAGCAATGTTGAAAGTTGTGGGATCATCGATATAGTGGCTCAGGAACCAGAAGCGCTTCTGCCCAAACGTCATAGGCTCGGTATGTTCCGGCAGCTTGATGGAGGCGATGATCTTTTCGCGCCTCGCTTCTTCAAGCTGTCTCTCCAGTGACTGGGCCGTAGGTTTCTTATGGTCGACATCGTCTCCCAGAGGCGTCTCCAGCGGCGTGTCAAGCGGCGATCGGGGCGTCGAAGTGGCTGGCAGACTACCTGACTCTGAACTATACGAGGTCTCCGTCGATTTCTTGGTGGGTGGGAAAGACGCCTTAGCTGGAGCTGGAGCAGGAACAGGAACAGGAACAGGAGCAGGAGTAGGGGCAGCAGCGGTAGCAATAGAAGGATTGCCGGTGTCACTGCCCACCTTTTCCAAGTCCAGGATGTCGGCGGGGATGCCGCTCACTGCATCATCAAGTATAGACTCGAGTGTCGACCCAGCACCCAGAATCTTGAGCACAGGAAGGTCGATACTGAACTCCTGGAGGAACCAGGTGCGGACCTCAACTGCCATGATGGAGTCCACTCCCTGTTCTACGAGCGTCACCATCTCGTTGACACTCTCGCCTTGAGGTATCATCAGGATGCGCTTTAACCGCTCGATAAAAGCTTCTCTGATGATGCCCTTTGCCTCAGCAGCAGACTTGGCAGCAGCAAGGCGGGCGCGTGGACGCTCCGTCTTGCCAGCGCCACCACCACGCCCGCCCTGGATGGCAGCGGCGTCGTGTAGCAGGAGATGGCTGAAGCAGGGGTTGGCGAGCAATGTAGCGCCCTCGCGGAAGGGTGACACGCCGGTGCACACCTCGGAGCCGCCCTTTTGACCTGGCCGGCCGGCGAGGATGCCCTCGGCGAAGAGCCCGAGGAAGTCCTGCTCAGAAACGTTGCGGTAGCCTATCCGCGTGAAGTGGTCCTTGTCCAGGTGGTTGGCGTGCTCGAAATAGCCCAGGCCCTGGATGGAGCTGATGGCAATGTCAGAGCCCGCGACACCTCTCACGTTGCGCCTCTGGGCTGCGAGCGCGGCCATGAACTGGTTGGCCATGATGTAGGCCGACTGGCCCGTGTTACCAACGACGTTGGCCAGCGAGGTGAATAGGATGAAGAAGTCGAGCGGCGTGTCATAAAAGAACTCGTCTAGGACGACGGAGCCTTCAATCTTGGGCGGGGCCGTCCGCTGTAGAGACTCGAATTTCATGTCGTCAAATAGGGCGTCGTCGATCATCATGGCACCGTTGGCGACGCCGATGATGGGCGGCAGCTCGGCACGGATCTCGTCAAGAGCCTCGCGTAGAGATTCGCGCCGTGTCACATCAATCGACATGACCTTGATAGTCGCTCCCTCAGCTGCGCACGAATCCATAAACCGCTGGCTCACCTTGGGCCGCCGGCTAGAGAGGACCAAGTTCCGCGCCCCATGGGCTACCATCCAAGCACACAGCGACTGGCCTAGCTCGCCAGTCAGGCCGACAAGGAGGTATGTGCCATCAGCGCGGAAGATGGTGCCATGGTCGATGGGCCGTACAAGAGCTCGTACTGATGAGGTCGTGACCCAGTCGACAACGCTGAGTTTGGTGTGCACGGCAGGCGAGGAGGCGACATCCTGGAGTGCCAATACGGGAACCTGCTCATTTGTCGATGACAATCCTCCCTTCTTCCAAGCCTCCTTGAGCGCTCGACTGACCTGCTCCACGTCGTCATCGGCGTCTGAGTGAGGAGATAGGCCGGGCTGCGTACGCAAAAAGTCAGCTGCCTTGGCCTTGGCCGTCTGCGGCGGGAGAGATCGGACCAAGAGGTCAGAACTGGCAGATGCAGGCTCAGGAGACAGGTCAATCAGAAGTGAGATATTGCGCGGCAAAAGTGTGCGCACCAGCCGCGTAGGGAGCTTCTCATGGATAAAAATGTACGATGAGGAACTATTGGCATCTGCGTGGTTCTTCGTCGCTGTTGTAAAGACAACTTGCACGTCATGTCTGGCTGCTTCCTTGACCAGGGCGTCCTTTAGAAGCTGGTCGGCCTCATGCACCAGCACAGTTCCAGAGCGTGGTGCGGTGGCGAGGATGGTCTGCGCAAGGAGATATGCGGCAACACCGCCGAGAGAAGTGCTAATATCAGTATTTCCATTCTTGCTCGCTGGCAGAGGCACCGTCCACTCGGTGGGCACACGTGCTCGGGACTCGACAGCAGTGTCGGCCAGGGCGAGGAGTCGTTGACCCGTCTCGGCGTCGGTACCGACAAACAAGGTGAAGTAGCCAACCTCACGGATCTTGAGAACCTGCAGCAGTGACTGATCAACTCGGAGGGTGACGGTTTTGCCCGCAGTTGGAGATGTGGGCAGCACACGCAGTGGTGACACGGTGGCCAGCTCGAATGACATGCCGTCAGCCGCTGGCTCGAGCACCATGGTCGTCTCGCGAGGATCGAATTCATCATACACAGCGCGGCGGTAGGTGTTGTACCGATTGTTGGCCTCTGTGTAAGGGAGCAGTCGCGGGATGAACAATTGGCCGTTGACGTAGTGGTACTCGGGCTCGATGGTCCAGAGGACATTGGTTTCCTCCGCCTTCTTGAAGCGTGCGCCCAACTCAAGGCGCAGCAGGGCATCGGCGAGAACCTCCGACGTTGGTTCCGTGGCGGCGTCAAAGTCGAGCAGCTGCAGAGTGATGGTCGGATATTCGTGGCGGAGAACACGGGACACTCCGAGGATGATGGACGAGTATGGACGCTCAGCGCGGGCCTCACGTGTGGCCCAGAGAATGGCATGGCCGTTTCGCCAGAGTGTCTTTAGGCCCTCAATCTTGGGCTCGGTTCGAGTCTCGAGGAGCTGCTCCTCCAGCTCGGTCAGGCAGAGAACAGAGCTCCCAGAGGCCAGGCCGTACCCGTCGAGTTCCTCGATAGACTCGAGGAACGTGACGGCTGCGTAGCGCGGGCTAATCAGGGCACTTACACCCTTGGCCAGCTTGGCAACGGTTTCCGTGCGCCCACCTACAATTACCAGCTGGCCGGTACCCTGGGTCGGAGCGGGAGCGGCCAGGGGAGCACGCAGACTGTTGACACGGTCATCGACGGCCTGGCTAGCAAAGACGGAGAACCATTGGAGCTTGTTCTTGCTGCCGGTGGAAAAGGGGGTGGTCGTGTCGATGCCACTGAAGCCGTGTCGGCGTGTGAGTGAATCCCAACGATCTAATGGCAGAGATGGCCCATTGCTGTCGGCCCACCACCCAGGTAGACCGCCGAGAATGGTGTTTAGGCTCAGGGAGTCGTTGCTGTTGATTTCCAACGCGACTAGATAGCCGCCAGGCCTCAGGAGCTTCCTCACATTGGCAAGCGTCTCGTCCAGGTCGACGGCGGCATGCAGGGCTGCCGACGCCAGCACGACATCGAATGAGCCTTCTCCTAGCCCCTGCTCCGTTGGCGGCTGGTTAATGTCGTATGTCGTGACCACCAAGCGATCGGCCAAATCGCGGAAACGCTGCTGGACGCCCTCCAAGGTCTCGGCCGAGACGTCAGTGTAAGTGTAAGAGGAGAAGGCGTCGCCAAGGGCGGGCAGTATCGAGGCGGTCGAGCCGCCGCCAGTTCCCGCGCCAATCTCGAGGATATGCATGCGCGGGAACCGGTGGGCGATCTGGGCAGCAACGCGAGCGTACCACACGTTTGCGTTTTCCTGCCCCGGCTGCGCCGTCAGCTGTTGGTAGAACCGGCTCAGCAGCTCGTCCTTGGCCAGGTGCTCCAGGATGCTACCACCGCCGCGGATCTTATCAGCCAGATGGTTGCCCGCTACCTCCAACAGCCGCATGTAGTCGTGCTTGTGGTGCTTCGCGACGAGAGAGTTGACAAAAGCTGCCGAATCTTTGAGCGCCTCATGCGGCACGTAGGGGTGATCCCCTCGCGAGACAGCTTCTACCGTGCGAGCAGCAAAGTCCAGCAGGTTCTGGTGATGGCTCAGGGCATCTGCCTTCTCCCACTCCGTCATAGTCTCGTGGAGGCGGCGTAGGTAGAAGAATCCCACACGCTCGGCTGCCAGCAAAGCTGTGTCGTTTTCGGACGATGACACGCCCTTCTCGTCGCTCTCTTCGCCCTTCATGGCCACATTGGCGTCAGGTGCAGCCAGACGGTAATCGTAGCGGGTGTAGATGACAGCGTCGTCGCGAGGTGTTGGCGCTGCAAAGGGCTGGAGCTCAACCGCCTCAAACTGCACAAACGGGTGCGCTTGTGCTGGCCCGCCAGAGTATACGTCAATATCGACCATCATATGGCCCTCAGGCGTCGCACGAGTGGACGTCTGGTACTGTAGAGTGCGGTCACGAGCCTCACTGGTGTTGCAGAAGTATGGGTTTATGACGATGGAGCGGAAGGTCGTTGGCACGCATAGAGTAAAGAGACGGTTGTCGTGCGGGTGGCTGTAGGCGGCGAAGCCCGTCTGGATGGCCGAGTCGAGCCAGCCCGGGTGGACCAAGAGCTTATCCTCCCAGCCGTTGCCAGATTCGTCCTCGATCTCGCCCATGGCCCAACCCATCTTGCGGTGGATCGCCCGCACACCTGTGAACGGCGAGCCGTAGGTATAGCCCAACTTGGTGAACTGCGAGTACAGGCGCTCGGGCTCCGCCTCCACCAGGTTGATCTCGTCATGACGAACTGCAGGCAGCGTGTCTGACCCGGCTTCGAACAAGGTAGCCGTGATGGTAGCACTGAAGTTGAGGGTCAACGGTGTTCCGCTGTCGAACGGACGGCCAGAGTGGCAGGTAATGCGGCCAGAGAGCTCGTCGTCGGTGGACCGTACCACGCTCAGTGTCACCTTGGTTTCCATGCCAGCACTCTCGTCATCAAACGAGAGAGCGCGGCCGATGACGGCGTTTTCAATGGAGATGAGCCCCAGCTTGCGGCCGGCAGCGGCAGCGGCGACGGCTTCTACGGCCAAGGAGACAAAGCCCATCGCGGGGAAGACGCTCTGGCCCTGTAATGCGTGGCCCTGGAGCCAGCTGTTCTCAGAGGGCCGCAGGACATTGCGCCATGAGACCTCGTCGGCCGTCTCCGTCTCTACCAACCGTCGCCCCAAGAGCGGGTGTGGCAGTGCGTGTAGGTGTCGATGGGCGCCCGAGAAGCGGGTGAGCGAGTAGAAAGAACGGGAGTGGTCAAAGGGATAGGTCGGGAGGTTGGTCAGGGGCTGCTTGGGCAACGACGCAGCACCAGAAATCAGCTTCTCAAACTCGTCAAAGTTGACTGACGAGGCACCCAGCTGCGTCCAAATGAAACCAACAGCCAATGCCAGAGTTTCTACGTCGTCCTTTTTCCGGGCCAGCAGCCCCGTGTAGGGGATCTTGTGCCCGGTTGCATGCTCTATCGTATCGAGGGCCGGACCCTTGAGCGCGGGATGGGGACCGTACTCAATGGCCAAGTCCATCGGCCCGGCTTCAATGACTGCCTGCGATACGGCCGGCTCGAACAAGACGGCGTTGGCCATATTTTCAACCCAGTACTGGGGAGACTGGACGTCCTCTTTTGTCATGACACGACCGCCCTCGACGACGCTGGAGAACCACTTTGTGCCGTTGCCATCCTCCACGGCGTAGCCAGCCCTTGCGAGGCCAGCGAGATAAGGTTCCGCACACGGCTTCATGTGGGCAGAGTGGTATGCCGTGTCAACTTGTAACCGACGCGCGAACTTGCCTTCATCCTTGAAGATGGCGACAGCCTCGTCGATGGCATCTTCGTCACCCGATAGGGTGATGCTGGTCAGGGAGTTGCGTGCGGCGACCTGGATCCCTCCAAGAAGTTCGCAGAGCTCCTGAGCATCTTCAAACGAAGTACCAGCAGCCATCATAGCGCCAGGACCTCCAGCGCGGGCCAGCCTGGCGTAGAGGCCACGATAGTGGGCGACGCGGATCGCAGTGGTGGCCGACAGGAAGCCGGCGGCATACGCAGCGCCGATCTCGCCGGATGAGTGACCTACGACAGCACGCAGCTGAATGCCTGCGGCCCTGAGTAGGTCCACGAGTACGATCTGTACGGCTGTGCATATCGGCTGAGATATGGTTGCTTCGGACATCCGGGAGGACTTGGGGTTGGCAAGGAGTTGCCCGCTCAGCGTCCAGTCGGGCCGGTCGCCGTCGGGGAGCGTGGCCAGGGCTCGCTGAAGCTCGGCAATGCGCTGGGCAGCGAACGGCGATTCCTCGATCAGCCGTGCTCCCATTCGGGCCCACTGGGCTCCCTGGCCAGTAAACACGCCGAGAATAGAGGGCTTGGACACGTCGAAATAACGAGTAGTCAGGTCGCTACCGCCGGCGTCGGCATCGGCCAACAGCCCATCAATCCTCTTAATGGCCTCGTTAATGTCAGCGGCAAAGATGGGCTTGCGGAAAGGGAGTGTCGACCGGCGTGTTTGTAGTGTGTAAGCCAAGTCGCGCATGTTAGTGTCCGGAGTCCCCTGGAGGTAGGTCCGTAGATCATCGAGAGTGGCCCGGATGGCAGACGAAGAAGCAGCCGAGATGGTGAGTGGCGTAAATGCTGGCACAGCAGCAGCAGCGGCCTTGTTGTTCGCTGCTTGAGGCTCATAGTACTCGAGAATGGCATGTGCATTGGTGCCACCGAAACCTGCCACGGCATAACATAAGCCGGTCAGTTCCATGACAACTCTCAACTAGCCTTCAGCTTCTATCAATTTTAGACTCACCGAAACTGTTGACACTAACTCGGCGCGGCTGGCCGGGAAGCGTACTCGGCCAGGGCGTGGCGGAGGTAGGAATCTTGAGATTATCGTAGAACGGGGCGACTTTGTCACTTAACCTCTTGAAATGAAGATTGGGGGGGATTATGCCATGCTGCATGGCCATGACAGAGCCGATGACGCTGGCAAGACCGGCGGCACCCTCGGTGTGTCTGTGCGAGCCCGAAGGCCAAAGTGTCAATAAAATGGTAAGACGGACAGTCTTGGAGGCAAAGAGTCGCTTAGGACATACCCGACAACGGTCTTGATAGAGCCCACATAGAGCGTATCAGTCGGCTTGTCATGCCCGAACAAGGATCGCGCGATGGCTTCCGATTCCTGCGGGTCACCGGCTTGCGTGCCAGTGCCGTGCGCGTGGAAGAACTGGGGACGATCTTTCGGATCGTTGATGTCAAGCCCGGCACGAGCATAGGTATCCCGGATGAGCTGTGCCTGAGCGATGTTGCTGGGCATCGTCATACCTGCCGTCTTCCCGTCCTGGTTTACTGTGGTGATCGAGGTGTATTTAGTGCCGCGATCAAGTATATTGACAATCAATGCATTATGGAAAAAGAAAGAAACATGATAATTGGGGAGAAGAGAAACTTACCAGCTGTCCCGCGAATCACGCAGTCAATGTGGTCGCCGTCTCTCAGCGCCGCACTAAGCGGCTTCATCACCACGGCCGCAATGCCCTCACCGCGAGCATAGCCGTCCGCTGCAGCATCCCACATCTTGCTGGTGCCCGTGGGTGACAGCATGCGAAGGCTGCTCTCTTTGATAAACATGCCTATGATGGACAAAGTCCAGCCGTGTCAGCATCAACCAGTTCCGCGTCTGGAGAATAGCATTGTCCGTAGCAATGCTGCCAGAAACTCACCAGGAGCCACGATCAGGTTGGCGCCGGCCGCAATGGCAATCGGGCATTCGCCATTTCGCAGGGCTGTCACACCCTGGTGAACTGCCACCAACGAGGATGAGCAGGCCGTGTCAATCGTCATGCTAGGTCCGTGCCAGTCGAAAAAGTAGGAGACCCGATTGGAGATGATGGCACGGCTGTCACCCGTGGCAGCATATGTCGGGGCCAGGTCCCAGTCCCGATTAACGATCTGAGCCCAGTCGTCACACATCATGCCCACATAGACGGCTGTGTTAGATCCCCGAAGACCTTCAATGGTTTGGCCACCGGCGCACCTAGAGACGGGGGGCCAAACGGGTCAGCTGGGACAAGAAACACTACAAGAAGACAAACAACTTACAGAGAGTCGTAAACAGTCTCCATGACTAGGCGCTGCTGTGGGTCGATGGCCTCGGCCTCTGCTGGTTGGATGTTGAAGAAGGTGTTGTCAAACCGGGTCACGTCTTCTTCGATGAAGTATGCATTTGGCGCGTTCAAGGCGCCGTGTTGGGAGCCATTGGCGTGGAAGAATCCGGTTGAATCGAAACGGTCAGTCGGAACACGCTTCGAGAGGTCGCGTGGCGACTGAATCAAGTCCCATAGTTTCGAGGGTGAGTCTGAGCCGCCTGGGAAGCGGCATGCCATGCCAATGATGGCGATAGGCTCCTGCTCTGACACTGCCATTTTGGGTGTGTACGGTGGACGGTGCCTCAGTTGCGTACTATCTACGGCAGGATGGGAGGGATGAAGCACCAGAAGAAGTGGTGAGAGGTCGAGGCTGAAGCAGAGTCAAGTGAAAAGCCTTTGAGTGTTGAAGCCTTCTTGTGCTTAAGTGTTGAAGAAACGTGCCTCGACACTAGGCTGCAAGGATCACGGAAGCACTAACATTCGATGCTAGCTTTGACAAGCTGTCTGTCCAATCTTGGATTGGTTGGAGAGTTAGAGTTATGATTGCAAGAGCTGGGGATGTTGATATATTGGCAACTCCAGTACAATCACTTAAAGTTAGTGGTTAGATTCTGCCTGGCATATTGAACCGATCGGCCTGTGGGTCATCTTCTTCCATCGGCTGTAAGACGAGAGGTTTGGCAGCGATCTCGGTGCTTCCCTCATGAGCAAAATGGGCTGAGTGGAAAGGCCACGATCTGATTTCGGATACAGCTGAGATTAACGATGATAGATCAGACGCCTACTTTTCTCGATATTTTCCGTCTTACACATGGCGGAGTGGCCTTCTGTGCCTGAACTCAACACTGGCCCTTGGCTGCTATTCGTTGGCTCGGAAAATCTTAATACCAACGCCAACCCGACTAACACCGAGTTTTAAATACCATAGTCGGGAAGGCCTGGACAGCCCCCGTAATACCATTTCACTTCTCTGCCTTGCCTCTGAATCCTTCTCGGTGTGGCTAGGGCAGAATCGATGCAGCAGGTGAAGAGAGCCATCAGCCGGAGTGTTTCGGAGCTTTTCGGCCAACGCAGTAAGCTTGCGTCAAACAACGGCATTCTCTTGAGAACAGCACGAAGAATACCTCAGTATGCATTCAATCATTTTCGTTATATGATGTAGTAATATTTCTAGGCTTGCTAGCGTTCGGTAATATTGATTAGACAGACGCAGGGTGTCGCTGAACCCATTCCCAGCAGGATGCTTCGTACTCACTAGTAGTTTATATACCGATTTTTTAATGAATACTCGACGGAAGAAGCAACTATAGAATTTTCAACGGTTTCGACGGTGTTGTTTGGTTACTCAGCTGGGCCATTTACAAACAAAATGACGGCCACATCTACGACGCAGACGGCCTTGGTCGGCGGTCCCAAGGGCGACATCATCCTTTCCAACTCGGCTCCGCTGCCACAGGGACCGCTCCAAGACCATGAGCTGGCCGTGGCCGTCAAGGCCATCTCAATCAACCCAGTCGACACGAAAATGACGGGTCCCTACCACACCGAAGGTGCCATTCTGGGATGCGACTTTGCCGGGCTGGTAACGGCTGTGGGGCCGACTGCCGCGGAATGGGGCTTCCGGGAGGGAGACCGGGTCGCCGGCACCGTCATCGGGCTCAACTCGTTGCGGCCTAGCGTCGGGGCCTTTGCAGAGAACACGGTGTGCTCGGCTTGGGGAGCCCTCAAGATTCCCGATCACTGGACCTTTGCGCAAGCCGCGGGCGGTATGGGCGGACTCGCGTGGATCACGACGTCGTGGGCGCTGTTCCACGCCATGGGCTTGCCAGCCGGGCCTCAGCTCGAGCCGCTCAACAGCCGCCTCCCGCCGCCTCAGCTGGAGCCCAAGATCAACATTGTCACGGCTCACAGCTCTGGTGATGGTGACGGCTCGAAGCCGGTGACGACGGTGCTGGTCAGCGGTGGGGCCAGTTATACAGGCACAGCGGCCATCCAGTTGCTCAAGCTGGCCGGATTCACCGTTATCGCGACGTGCTCTGCGCGCAGCTTCGAGTTGGTGCGCTCGTTCGGGGCAGATGCCACCTTCGACTACGCCTCGCCCACCGCCGCCGAGGAGATTCGCGCCTACACAGGCAACTTGCTGCGCCTGGCCATCGACTGCGTCACCACCCCCGAGTCGTCGCGCCTCTGCTATGCCGCCATGAGCCGCCTTGGTGGCCGCTACGTGGCGCTCGATCCCTACAGCGACACCGTGGCAGCGACACGCGCCGTTGTTCGTCCCAGCTGGGTTTTTGGCCTCGAGCCCCTAGGCGACGAGATCGCCTGGCCAGAGCCACATACCAGGAAGCCAAACCGCATCGCCCAGGACTTTCTCGAGGTTTGGAGCCGCACAATGCAGGGCCTCGTGGATCGAAAGCTCATCCGCTTCCATCCACAGCTGGTGCGCGATGACGGATTGGCTGGTGCATTGGAGGGTTTGGATGATATTCGGAGTGGGAGGGTCACGGGCAAGAAACTGCTCTACAACTTGTGAGAAGAATGAGATTGAGATGGAGAGTGTGGAGGAAGGAGGAGAAACAGGCAGCTCAGTGGTGGGGTAGAGAGAGATTGGTACATGTAGATAGGTACCTATACTTGTACAGGGTACCTATCTTGGGAACAGCCGATCTAGTAACATCAATAAATGTAGATATCATGGCCAATAACTGCGGTATCCAGCGTCACAAAATGCAATTCCACAGGTATATGTATCTCAGCGTAATGCCAAATTCCAAGTTGGCAGCCAAGAGATAACCATCTAGCCTGCGGGCTCCATCCAAGGCTCTACGAAACTACAAACTTCTAATTGACATGTAAACAATCGATATGTTCCAAACGAATCTCATGATCTACCTTTAGGAAATATATGGGACATGTAGTTTCCTGTCAGCTGCGTAGTACGTGGTATTGGGCATCTTTGCAAAAGGCTACTGAGAATTTCTACAACCTAAACAAACCCGTACAAAGCATTCATTTCCTACCCCCTACCCCTCTTGTTCGACGTTGGGCAGTGCAGCAATACATCTTGTAGCACCGCTGGCAATGAGGCTCGAGTCTATTGCGCAAAGCATGTAGCGAACCTGGAGAGTGTTGATGGCCCAATTCTGGATTTCGTAATTGTCATATAACCCTGCCAATCCCATTGTCTTACCATGTCGCCTACAAGCCTTACTGACCGATTCCAAAGCAGAGCGAAAAGCAGGCGTCTGGAAGCCGCCCGGTACACCCAATTCAATAGACAGGTCGTTCGATCCGACCAAGAGCACGTCGACGCCCTCGACTGCCGCAATCTCGTCGACATTCTCAACGGCATCTTTGGTCTCTATCATCACGATGACTGACGAAGCGGATCTGTTGCTTTCCTCAATGACTCGGTCTTGCGGTATCGGTCTGAGCGAAAATACCGGCAGCTGGCCGGTCATCGATCGGCAACCCGCCGGCGGGTACTTGGAAATAGAAACGGCAGCTTTCGCGTCCTCTAGAGATGGCGGTATTAGGCTCCGAAGCCATGGTGCGGGGGATCTGGGGATACTTACGAGATGAGTGTATATGTGGGAATATCACGCCCATCGCACCGCCATCTAGAATTCTCTGGACAAAACCATTGCCACACTGGTGTGGAACTCGGACGAAAGGGGTGATGCCTGCGAGCAGCCCAGCAATAGATAACTGGCTTACATCGTCAATGGACAGCGTGGAGTGCTCCAAATCGATGAAAAGCGAATCGAAACCGGCATTTTTTGCTAGCTGAACGACTTGGGGGTTTGTATTAAACTTGATGCCAAAGGCCTAGGGAAACACGTTAGAATTGATGGATGCAGAGCTGCTGTGAGAGTTCCTGAGTCTCATTTGGCTGGGGTTTCAGGGCGTACCTTGCAAAGCTGCCCGGCAGCAACCTTTGTGGCCAAGGTATTGACGCAAGAAGCCATTGTAAGCACCGACAAGACTACTATTTCGACTTACAGACACTCATCGAAGTCAAAAGAAGAATAAACCAACTCCGAGTCTTTTCAATGGCCTCTTTTCCAATACTGCCGCTTCTGACTGCCGTTTTTTCGTGTTGGCGCCGGGGCCCATGTTAGAAACTGTAATCGCAGTTTATCGGTGATACTCGCAACTTGTCGCTCTCCGATGGTTATCCACCGTTTCCCAGGTTTCGGGCCTCCATTTTTCTATATAAACGGTTTCATTTGTTCTTTTTATGGCGGATATTGTATGCCGTTTTATTTTCCCTTTTGAGAGCAGCTGTTATCTGGCCGTAACAACTTTCATCTTTGTGACACTCTCAACCAACGCCATTCCTTACACCTTGCCATCATGTTCCGCTGCGCCAATACCAGCCTCGTCGTAAGGAGGACTAGCTCGCAATGCCACTCATGTCTTTCAAGCTCGTCGGCCGCCTTAGCCGCGACTTCAGCTCTCAAGACGACACAGAGAGCATATCTACATGTCAGGGCGCAGAGCAAATCTGCAGTAACCGAGTCGCCCGCACAGTGAGTTGTAGAGGGTCGAGTAGTACACGCCCCTGCGTGCTAACGGTGTTCATATCCTAGCCGACCATTCAAGGTACCCTCCGACGGCCAAGTCCAACCATCTGCAAACACTTGCCCCAACGAGACGGACCAATCGTACGTTGACCATCGCTGCAGCCGTCGTCATGCATGGCAGGACTAACGGTGCCAGTATAGGCTCATCGGGAAGACCGGGGGTGAAGGCTCCAGCAATAGCATGCCGAAGAACATTAATAGAGGTTTGGGTGTAAGCGAAAGCGTTGAGGGTCAGGTCGCCAACACCTTCAGGCGCCTTTCACCACATGTTAGGGCCAGATCTATTAGGGATCGGGATGCATGGCTGGCTCGAGTTAACGCACAGAGAAAGCAGTGGCCCTTTGCGGACTAAGATCAAGGAATAGAGTGAACTTATAATTTGTAAAAAAAACTTCATAAACCTATTATCATAATTTAATATATACATATATAAACCTATTCAATGTTCATTTTACTTGTAGGATATATAACAGAGTAATACTTGTATATTTTCCTAGGCATTGTGCTCGTTACTTTGGTATCCCCACTGTAGCACTCGATGTCACCTGCTCTTGTTGGTGGTATCTTAGATGGTGTTATGGCTTGGTATGTTAGCAAGTTACCCTACGATATAGGTTCCTGGGTTCGTCAGATCATGCATCTGCAATAGCATCCCTTTTCCCCGTCCTATGCGGTAAGAATCAGAGGAACTGTATAGACCTAGGTGATGTTGTGAATCGAGGACTACTGCAACTAGCGCTGCGTCTAAAATGCTCCGGACTACTTAAGTAATTGAAGAAGAGAAGAAAGTGATTGACGCGGTTTGGGCAGGCCAATAATGAGAGCAGGTCAGGATCTCTCCGTTTACAATCGGGACCAAAACGGCTAATAGATTGCATGAGAAGAGATAGACAATACGGAGCAATGCTTCCACAATAGCTACGACAGGTAAAGAGATACCCAAGACAGCTTCAATAGCGTCTATTAGTGGGCAATTCGAATCCTGTTTCTTTTCGGCTCTGGTTTCATGCTGTGGTTAGCGTCCAGGCAGTACTTTTTCGCTCCAAAAACCATGACAATCCCGATGGAACAGCGGACACAGTCTCTAGGCTGCCAACATACTCCATGGACACTAAAGTAAGGGCCTAGATCGAGCTCCTACACACGAATAGAGCCGGATTTACTAACGTTAGCGCAGTGCATAGGACATAGGACCAACGTGGAGGCAGGTTATTGGAATTTACAGCCATACAGTACCAGGCTCCAAAAGAGTCATGTGCTATTGACAGAGTAGTCTTTTTAAGAGCTCAATCACGAAGAGTTAAAATTGGAAAGCACAGAGGATGACACCGGACTATTTATCTGAAAGCCTTCTGGAGGAGCGATTTCTTTGAGAGAGTTGCTTCACTTGCACCGCGAGAAACACGGCTCTACTTCAAACTGAAAAACGAATGCCGTACTTTATCTGTTTATAAGAGCTGGTATTTCCTCCCACGCACGCGTACCAAACGGTTGCTGCTAACATTTTTTGGTATCTACAATGTTAAAACTCGATGGATGGACTCTGCAACATATTCAACGTTTCCGGTTGTCACTTAAGGTAACTGTCAGCCGAGATAAAACGAAAGAAAGCGATAGTCTCAATGCGTAGTCACTTACAGCCTGTGAACGAAAGCCGACCAGTAGGAAGAAGGTAGACATGGAACATGTCTTTAAGGGTTGTCACTTGCTCTTGAGATAATCCCGTCATGGAGAACATGCCAATCTTTTCGTAGCTGAGAGTTAGCTTTGCATCAATCGATACTTGAAGACTCATGGATACTTACATCGGTCAAGAGATGCCCCCAGTTACCAGGGGTGTCCCTCTTCGTTAACTCGTCGTGCAGTCGTTTTCGCATGTCCCTCAGCCGACCGCTCATGGTATTCAGGTCTTGCTGCCATTGCTTCCTCAATTCTGGGTTTTGAACGATAGTAGCGACGACCTTGGCCCCGAAGCCAGGCGTGGAAGTAATCTCGGCGCGTGAGATCTGTTTTAATGTTGCCTCCACTTTGGCTGCGGTGTCGTGGTTGCGTGTCACAACGTGCAGAGCACCGATTCGCTCTCCATAGAGACCAAAGTTCTTGGAGAACGATTGGGCCACCGCAAACTCAATGGCGCCGTTCGAGCGGGTGGCAAAGTGACGTAGCACCCAACCGTCATTGTCGATGTCTCCTGTTGCGAAGCCTTGACTGTCAAATGCAGGACAAGTTAGTTATTGAGCTGGCCCTCATGAGATCGCTCGTCTCATTAAATGCGGTGTGACAGACGAACTAAGCTGAATCAAGAATAGGGAATAAGCCCTTTTCCTCGCATACATTTGCGATGGCCTCCCACTGTTCCCTTGACGGGTCCAAGCCGGTTGGGTTGTGCGCGCACGCCTGGAGGACTATAACATCCCCTCTTGATGCTTGCTCCTTCATCGTTGAGATCATGCCTTCAATATCTAGCGTGGATGTTTTGTAGTCATAATAGGGGTATAAACGCTGTTCTATGACGGGATTGGTGTGTCTCCAGATCTTCGGGTGGTTCTCCCAGGTAGGATTGGACAGCCATACGGTTTTGGGTTGAGCGACGTAAGTCAGGAAACGTGCAATCAGGTAGTTGGCACCAGTGCCTGCGATCGTCTGCATCGAGGTAATACTTCGGCTACTCAACGTATCCCCAAAGGTAATCTGCCGCGCAACAGAGACCAGATCTGGGTATCCCATCTGAGGTGATATATCATGGTTGAGATGCGGGTCTGCCTGGAGGATTTCTCTCGCCTGAGGGAGGTCAGTATCGTATGGCCTAACCCATCGAACTCACAAGGCGAGGTAAAGAGAAGGATAGTCTGGATTATTGGGTAATTGTAAAGGAGTAGAGGAATTCGCATGCAGGAAAATTTTCCAAGCAATCTTGGGCTTGAAGATCTGGACAGTTCTGTGATCAAGGGAGATTAATTACCTTCTTTACGGAAGGTAGAACCCATGTCTTTGCATTGTCGTCACGGTAAATACCAGGGCTTAGGTTTACTTTCTTCTTCTCAGTATCGGCTTTAAATGCTTCGATTAGGACAAACGTGTTATCGGGCAAAGCAGCTGGAATCTGATCGAGTAATGCCATAATCGAAGCAGAGAGATATGCTCAAATCCCACAAGAAGAGTAAACAAGGTGATAGATGATACTGTCAAAATATGGGATAAATTGAATCACTCTAAGCCTAGGTGGACGTAAGATCCTTACTTATGCGGAATACATATAGAGCCGCGCTAGGTCGCAGGGTGTGCCCTGACCTAGACATGACCCTCTATACCTGTACACTATTTTCATCCGTGGGAGTTCGATATCGGGCAAATAGTGATAATGGATGTGAATTGCAGGAATGTGAGTAGGTGAGAATTAACTCGGCATTTCCGCATAGCCGGAGTATTTCGGTAGCGGCGCAAGTATTACGTATCGCCGTGCATATTCCGACCCTCCGTCATCAACCCTCGCCGAATACCGCCAGCATCACGATGAGAGAATTCATGAATCTTTTTATTTTTGGAGAATTTGATCCTTGGCCTTCTGGGCGAAGCCGAAGAGACTTAATAGTACGGTTCAATCACGCCACGCACGCGCGCGAGAAAGAAATAATTAGATTCTGGGCCATTGCTTGTTCGCTTCGTCGACAAGGGCGTTGATTGGCTATTTTATGCGAGATTACGACAGCGATACTCTCCGTAGTTTAGGCATATATATATATAGTAGTATACATATATCTGTTTGCGGAAAGCAGATGGACCGACCAGGGGGCTGCATCAGAATGCTCATGTCAGGCAGGATAAGCGTCACCAACCAACTGTGGTAACCTAGCAGAGGTAGCCCCGGAGGATGAACAGTTACAATTACAATTCTGCTCCGTAGACAAATCTTAGAGGATGACAACCCATGTGGCTCTTGAGCCGAAATTTAGTCAGTCTTTAACTTGAACTATGTGTCAGTTCAAGGGGGTGTCTATCTCTTCAAAGCTCAATTCAGTGCAGCTAGGACAGGCGAGTCGAGAAGCCTTCAAAACGACCTCTAGTAAGCACGATCATACATATCTGGCAAGCTGGTTAGTAAATTGACGACAGTAGTAGACTCGTATCTACACAAGGTTGGCACAGAGTAGGAGAATGGTTATGAACAATACACCGCCGGGCTTCTGAGTTGCACCGACCAAAGACCATGAATTTTCTCTGTCAGCCGCTGCAACGGACGTGTTCCATGAATGAACCTCCGACCAAATATTGCCGGAACCGGTACCGTTGCATGCGAATGCCTCTCCACCGAAAAGTCCCGAGCCACGACTATAAAGAGAGAGGGTTGAGAGATATTAACTACAGAAGCAGTACCCGTCGTCTCCACAAGATCAGATCATTTCCTTCCGCTGTCCAAGAAAAAGAAGTCAAAAACAAAGACAACACAAACATCAGAAAAAATGGGATCAACCACAGAGGATGCTCGTGCCCGCGTTCAACGGGCGTACCACGACATCGGCGACCCCGTCTTCTCTGCCGCTGAGTTCACGCTCATCAAGGTCTTCATCGACTACAAGGG
The DNA here is from genome assembly GCA_035079535.1 of Trichoderma endophyticum. Lineage (NCBI taxonomy): Eukaryota > Fungi > Ascomycota > Sordariomycetes > Hypocreales > Hypocreaceae > Trichoderma > Trichoderma endophyticum. The sequence goes on from JAPMIQ010000012.1 coordinate 92,875, forward strand.
CTTCGATGCCATCCCGGATGAGGGTGACATCTCCGTGGCCGACTTGGCCGCCAAAATCGGTGGCACACACGAAGTGATCGACCGTATGACCACCTTCTTCATCTCCGGCAAGGTCCTCGCATCTACAGGCCCTGGCCGCGTCGCTCACACAGAGAGGTCTCGTCTTTACAAGTATGACGAGCCTACCGCCTGGCTCTACATTCACATGTTCAACAATGTGTTCCGCTCCTTCGCCCAGATGCCAAACTTCTTCCAGAAGAATGGTTTGGCTTCGCCTCAGAGCGCCAGCGTCACACCTCTTGGCCTTAGCCACGGTTTCGAGAACAGGCCCGCTTATGAGATCCTCGTTGAAAACAAAGTCGTGCACAAGGGATTCAATGAAGCGCTGAAGGCGCTCGGAGTTATGTACTCACTGAAGGGCATCTACGATTTCGGCTGGCTACGGGAGCCTCTTGCTGCTGGGCCGTCGCGAGCGGCTATCGTGGATATCGGTGGGAGCCACGGTCTCGCCCTGCGCGATGCAATCCGCAACAACAACTTTCTCCCAGCCGAGCGCTGCGTTCTCTTCGATCTCCCACAAGTCATTGAGAACACCAAGAAAAACGTCGAGAAGGAACAGGACGAGGACCTGCAGAAGATCCAGATGATTAGCGGAAGCATGTTCGAGCCGTATCCCGAGAGCGTCAAGGGTGCCCTCATCTACCAGTTCCGCCGGATTCTCAACGATTTCCCCGATGAGGACGTCCTACGGGCGTTCCACAATGTGCGAAAAGCAGTGGCTCCCGATTCACGCATCCTTATTATTGAGGAGATGCTGAACCCAAAGCGGATCCCCATGAATGTCGGGTTAGACATCTGTCTTATGTGCGCTGCCGGCAAGAGGCGAAACGCCGCCATGTTCAGCGAATTGGCTGCTCAAGCTGGTTTCAAGCTCAATGCGGAATTCCAGCAAATTGCGGGGGAATTTGATGACTTTGGTGTACTCGAGTTTGTGTTGGCCTGAGAAGCTCTATGAGTATGCACATGTTGCGTGGTCCTGTATCTAACCCCAAGCTCTTGTATCAACATATAGAGTATAAAGAGCAACAGAGGAAACAGAAGAGCTGGATTAGACCTGCCAAGGTTAGCATTGAGTTTGCTAGAGTTTTTGACCCTCTTTAGAATAGTTAGGCAAGATGTTCCAAACATAGGTAGCTCCAATTAATGCAGTTCGGGCTCTGATGTTACAATGTCCAAGATGAAACATGAAATCTTTTGTAAAAGTTTGGGGGTAGGTAAGCTAGGACACGATAATATCATATCATTTAATCTCATGATGCAATTGTAACTGTGCACATTAATGAGATATGTACTACCGAATAATGGGCCGCTGCTCCTCCATAAAGACAAAAAGGAGGAAATTGCATGAGCACAACAAGCAGAGGAGTTTTCAAGGCCCAGCGTTGAATAAAGTCTACCTTTGTTCAATTTGTTCTCTCTATCTTACGAATATCTAACATGTAACGAAAACTCCTATTTCTATAACAAATGAATCCATGAATCCACCCACAACCGATTTCCTAGTTATGCACAACGGTTCGATCAATGGTGGCTATCCTCTCTGCACATTCCATCGCCCCGACTGAGATGAGGTTCGAGTCCACGTGAGCCAGTATCAGACGAACCCCCAGAGTGTTAATGACCCAGTCCTGGAAGTCGAGGTCCTTATAGTTACCGGCCAGTCCGAAGACCTTGTTGTAGCGCTTGCATGCCACGCTGACGGCCTTGAGCGCAGCCTTGAACTTGGGTGCATCAATTTGGCCGGGGATACCCATATCACTCGACAGGTCGATGCAGCCGACTATGAGAACGTCGACGCCATCAACCGCCGCAATGGCGTCGACGTTTATAATGCTCTCTTCGGCCTCGATCATGACGCCCACAGCCGACGCCATTGAGTTGACCTCGTCGGCCATCATCTGCATTGGCATGGTGCGGAGACCCACGGCAGCCTGCTGGAGCCACAGCGACCGCTTGCCATACGGGGGAAACTTGCACATCTTGACGGCTTCCTTAGCCTCCGCAGCCGAGACTATGTGCGGGAAGACGACCATCATGGCCCCAGAGTCAAGGACCTGCTGAACGTAACCCATGCCGCACTGGTACGGCACACGAACAATGGGCGTCATGCCGGCCATCATCGCCGCGCTCGCGAGCATGCTAGCTTCAGTAATGGAGTAGGTCGAGTGCTCCATCTCAACCCACACAACGTCGAAGCCGGCGTTTCTAACAAACTGGACGACGAGGGGATTCGTCACCAGTCTGAGAACCATAGCCTGTGGTGACATTTAGCCACTTCTCTTTCTATCACCAGATTCAGGCCAATCACCGAGATGACGTCGGGATGGTCTCTAACCTGCCTACCTTACATAACTGTCCGGCGCTAGCCTTGGTGTATATAACATTCTCGCAGAGAACCATTTTCGACGGTTTGGTGGTTATATTATACCTTGGGTGGTTGAATTGTATGCGTTGCCTGCTTGACAACGGACCTTTTTATTCGTCTTTGAAGTGAATATGGCAATGATGTGGTTGGCCCGAAACGGGAAATAGTGTAGAAGAAAAGATGGGATTGGTGGTCTGAAGATTGGATATTTACATGAAAAATGAGAGGCAGTAATCTTTCGATCACGATCTATCTGCGGTGTTGCCGTTCCGATATGCCGGAGGATGTATGCCGCCTTGCATGGCACTATGTTGCAATCACGTTACGCTTACCAGCCAACTTTGAGTTGCATTACAGGGGCTTTGACCGGAGAAGTTCGGAGGAGGAGGATTTCGGCTGACGCTCCGATATGGATACATAGCTGTTGACAACAATCCATTTACAGATTATTGACTGGAAATTCGGAAGTATGGCATCATCAGCTGCTTTTAGGAGCCGCGCTGAGTTGATCCTTTCATTGCCTGGCCAGTGGTCCTTGTCACGTCGGCACTATCAGGATGAAGGAACGGGAGGAGACTACCCGTACGATGTCGAACGACTCTAACTTAACTGCGTATTGCATGTTTATTCAATTTTAAACGCTCGTTACAGCGTTATTCTAGAATCCCGAAGAACTTTGGAAAATCGCGAAAATCACGGCGAGGCTCTAATGCAATTCACCCGAATACCTTTCAGCCGGCTGATTTACATTGCATAAAGCGACGAGACGGCTTGAACAGCATCCGCATAGGTAGCTTCATTACCTACTAGTCCCACTTTTTGGAGATACTGCGCAAGCCACGAGGGATTAGATACACGTACATGTTCTTTTCAAGCTGTCCCTTGCATGTATGGCGCTAGCAAGGGCCGCATAAATGCCTGTAATTCGTAATATGCCTATTAGCTGGCCTCGAAGAAATCTGCTGAACTTGGGCTGTATCAGGTGAAAAACACAGGTACAGGAATGCGTTTATGGTTCTTCTTAGCCGCAACTATAAATCTTTTTATGTCTTTAGAAAAAAAAGAAATATGAATGGAGCTTGGGCACAATATGAGTAATTACTTCTTATGTTTTCGTAAGCTACTAGCTAAAAACAACCTTGTTTTGGCTGCTCTTTGAAAATATACCTGAAATTATAGGGTAAGTAAAATCAACAACACAGAATCAGCTCTACAGCCGCCACAACCTTTGTAACAGAACAAACAGCACACAGCAAAATTGTTTGCCATGGCTTTCTAATTATAGTGCTTTCTTTCTTTTCTTCCTAACTAATCATTCAAATTTACCTATTTGTATATATTAGCCGTGAAATAACCGGTAAACGCATGTCGCTTTCCGTGGTGTTACACAGGTTTTGTGGCCAATGGGTAACAAATAGATACAGAATAATGTGGCTCCTACATACGTGCTGATGAAGATGCTTGCAACTGCGCTAATGGAGTCATATAAAAATAGATAGTTGTAGGACTGGTTGATACATTGTGGAGTGTATATTTGAGTCGCCTTGTTTTTTTCTTAAGTATGGTCTATTGACGGGTAATGTGTCGCCTTCCAATACCCACCAAGATCCTACTATTCATGGCCTAAATGCTCCTCTGTCCATCCAGCCGCCCGACTCTGGGGTGTTCAAGTTCATTGACAGAAGATCTGCTGTAGAGATGCTTGTCGCTGAAGAGGAACCGGGCAGGCTCGGCCCCATAAATTCGCCACCGAACGCTGTCGTTGCTGGGAAACTGGCGATACACTCTGAAAAACGTCAGTCTCTGAGGCAGAATATGTTGGTATTTGAGGCTGATGAGGAGGCAAATATTAGGGCAGAAGGTTGGCAGAGACTAAGGGGGAAAAGGGAACAGGGCTGGCATTGGGAAACACCGCCAGGGATCATTGAGTAGTAGTTCAGCAGCTTACCTTCGTATGCGTCCCAAGTGAACTGATCAAGCGACATGTCTGTGCCCTGAGGCGTGGCAGTGGCAGAGCCAGTGAGAGGTGTGCCGCTGTCTTGTTCCTGCAGCCCCAACATGAGACTCAGGTGGTCAATCGCCCGCCGGGCTTCCCGAGATACGGTGGTCGAGTGCAGCCAGAGGGGATACGCGTTGCGCAGCAGATTGTGAATCTTGGCGCCCGTGGCCTGGTCCAGAGAAACGTCCGGTCGGGACTTGGCTAGCTGTATATAGTAGCAGAGGATGCTTACGCCCAGCAAGAAGACGGCCCGCGGCCGCGAGGACAGGAGCATCCACCGCGCCCACCTCGCGGGATACAGCAGCCCATCTCCCTGTGTTTCCTCCATCACTATCTGCTGGAACTCTAGGATCTTGATGGCCGCCTGGACGCAAGCGCTACGTGAGTATTGGTAGCGAGGCTGGGTATAGGGCGGCGCGAGGTACTTGCGGTGAAGCCAAATTGTCAGCCTCTGTATGGCGAGCTGGAGCAACACGCGGTGCATGACGACCTGGGGTGCCACCATGAAGGATTGGCTAAGAGGCTGCCATCGGAATATTGGTGGTAGTGAGGCCTCGGCCTCTTGCAGCTTCCGGTCCAGCTCCATAATCTCCGTGTACGGGTGCTCCTGGGTGTCGTTAACGACGTCGTTGACTAGCCCCATCATCTTGTCTACCCTGCTCTTGGCCAAGCTGTAAAGCACGGGCGTGACCTCAGTCTCGGGACGCGATGGGGGCAGCTCGACGGTAGTGTCATCGAAGTCCGTGTCTAGCAGGTTCCGCGGCTCAGTTGTGTCGTATTGTTGTAGCTTGAGTACGCATGGCAGCGCCAACTGGCTTGAAAGACGAAGGTCCATCTGCACGATGATGGCCCACACCCGCCGCCGCATCTCACCGGCAAATTGGGAAATGCTGGGGAACTTCTCGGGCTCTCGGTGGTAGCCCTGACTCAGGGCGAGCTGCACGATGATGCCTTGTACAAGCCAGAGCCCGATATCAGTATCCTGGGCTATAAACGACTCACAAATGAGATAGTTGATCATGGTTTCGAGCACGTATTCCCCACCCCTTGTGTACTGGCCTAGGACCAGGCTGTGAAGAGTCTGTTCCCGGAACACGCGCACGCGTTCTGGAGTTTCCGGATCTGCCGGGTCCTCAATCGACTGTTGGTATAATGTGGCGACGCACATTACGCTAAATAAGAGTCCAATCCAGATGCACGACATGGCAGCTGGCTCCTGCCAGAACTTCTCGTACTATCAAAGTGGTCCATACTGTCAGCCAACGAGGAGAATTCGAAGAAGAAGCAGAAGGAGAAGTAAGGGGGTAAAGATAGTAGGAGAGGGGATGGCACTGGGAAGGAGATGTATGTACATGGACATGGACAGTAGGCATTACACTCCATCATGCAGCAAGCACCGTACCTCTCGGAGAAAATGTCCACTGTGAAGTATTGCCGGCACGACCCCTTCTGCGTTGAAGTACCGTGCGACCATGCGGTCCACAACGGGTCGGGCCGGGATTGAAGCAAGGAGATGGGCTTTTGTGGATTGGATGGGCTCGTATAGTAGTCGAGGGCCTGGGCTTTGGAGCAGTACATGGTCGCTGGTGGCCAGCATTCGGGCCTCCTCCTCCTCCTCGTAGTGGTCTCTAAGCTCTGAGATACTGTCGAGGACGGCGGCCCAGTGAACACTCCCGACGTAGCTGGCACCGACACCATGCGAGTGTAGACGCATGCTGCCAGGCTCCGAGGGTGCGGGGGAGCCGGCACGGTCACGGTCTCTGCTCCGCGACATGGACGCATGGCTCTGGGCCGGCACGAGCGCGTCCTTGTCGACCGATGATGCCAGCGGGGTCGTAGGAACACTCTGCGGCGACGCGGTCGGCGAGGCCTGGGACGAATCCTCTGAAACGTCTTGGAGATGCGCGGCTGGCGTCTGCTGCTGCTGCTGCTGCTGCCCGACCAAGGAGCGCACGAGGTCCTCGAGCTGCTGGATACGATCACCGACGCTGACTTTGCTCTTGCCCTTGCGTGACCCGCCCAACTCATAGGTGCAGGACAGGCCAATTCCCCTGCTCGTGCAGGTCTTGCATGGTAGCTGACGATCACACCGCACCCTGGGGGCTATCCGTCAGTCTCATAGCCGTTCTATTGAGAGGGCGACGGGCGAGTGATTTTTACTTGCGACTCCTGCAAAAGGTACATGACAGAAGCGGCTTCTCACGCCGGCGATCTCGCAGTTGCGGCAACGACTCTCCAGCGGTAGTGCCGGGCTGCTGATGGGGCAGGCTCGGCGGTTCTGTGTAGGCGGGTGGCTCCAGATGATCCATTGACGGCAAGCTTCTCCTGCTGGGAGGGGTATAGCTTTGCTTGGGCCAGGGAGGTTGTAACCCGGACGGCTTCTACCATCTAGTAGGTATCTGATATGAAGAAGAAGAGCCCTCGGCGGGTGCGGGCGGAAGTGGAAGCTGGCAGATGGGGCAGTGGACGGAGCAATCGACGGGGCAATCGACGGAGCAATCGACGGAGCAAGTCGGCGGGGACGGTGCGAACGTACGCCGCGGGGCAAACACGTGGCTTGTGCCTCATCAGCAGAAGGTGGCCGAGCAACGGACGGTCAAGTGGGCCAGATATAGGAGGCCGTGTCGGTCCAAGATCGGGGATCGGGGATAACGGCAAGGTATGAGTACATGTGTTTGGGGAGCGTCAAACAATAGGGCCGCTGTACTCGCCGCCTCAGAAGGAATGGGCTGGAAATTGCAGGCTTCATACTTCATAGGGGTCAATAACACTTGCGGCGGGAAGTGCCCGTTCTTGTATCCATTTCTTCTCCTGGCGACGGAGCAAATCCGGGGCAAAGCAGTTGAGGGCGTCCCCAGCATGGCCAGCGCCAACCACTATCCTTAGTCTTAAGACCACCACAAAGGCTTCATTTCGTATATCCTGTCATTGTAGCTTTCATCTTTCATCTTTTCATCTTTCATCTTTCATTTTCCAATGAGGCAATAGACCAAAACTTAACAACCAACGCAACTTATCTCTTTGCCCACCAGCCTCAACCACCGAACCACACACAACTGTGGGTGCACTGACAAGAGATGGAGGAAAGTCGAGCTGAGAGCGATCACACCGCCTACGAGAACGAAACAAGCACCATGGCCAGCTTCGATGCTGCAGCTCAGGGTGATTTCGGCCGCGAAAAGGATTCGACCATCGACAAACAAGGAGACTCAGCCGCTGGTGAAACGAACTCTGACCATAATGAGGTTGCAAATGCGAGCGAGGATGCCGAGAAGGGTGCCCCGGCAAGTAGCGAGGAAGCTCCTGCGCCAGACCCAAACATCGTCGACTGGGACGGCCCCGACGACCCTGCAAACCCGCGCAACTGGTCCAAGGCGTACAAGCTGGCCAACGTGGTAGTGGTCAGCTTGTCCGTGCTATACACCAATCTCGCAACCACAATGTTCGCCCCCGGCGCCACCATTATGCAGAAGGAATTCGGCTACACGAGCAGTACAGTGGAAGTCCTAACCATCACCATGGCGTCGCTCGGCTTCGCCATCGGCCAGTTGTTTGTTCCCCCAATGTCAGAGGTCTTTGGCCGCATGCCCATCTACCGCGCGAGCTCCATCTTCTACCTCGGATTCACCGCTGGCTGTTCGCGTAGCACCAATGTCGCCGAGTTTCTAGTTTTCCGCTTGTTGACCGGCTTGGCTGCTGCTTCATACATGTCGACAGGCGGTGGCACTGTCGCCGATCTCTTGCCAAAGGAGGAGAGAGGCGTTGCCATGGCTATTTTCACTGCCGGGCCGCTCTTTGGCCCTGTATGTTTACACCCCTTTGAGTATCTTGAAGGATTCAGCGAGCTAATGTTGAGGCTAGGTCCTCGGTCCCATCGTAGGAGGATTTGTTGTTGAGAACTTGGGATGGAGATGGTGCTTCTATCTCATCTTGATGCTTGTGAGCATGGTCCTGTCCCGTTTACTCCCTCTTCGTCTCGTCCGGCTCAAGCTAACAACGGATCATGTTCCAACTAGGCCGGCGTAGTCACCATCATCACCTTTGTGTTCATGCACGAGACGAGCGCCGTCAATATACTCAAATCCAAGGCCGCTCGACTTCGTAAAGAGACGGGCAATCCTCTCCTGCGCGCCGCTGGCGATAAGCAGACCCCAGTCAAGCAGCTCGTGCTACACGCCATGGCCCGTCCCATGAAATTCCTCTTTACATCGCCCATCGTCGCTCTCATCGCACTCTACATCGCCTTCAACTTCGGCGTAACCATGCTCCTATTCGCCACCTTTCCGACCGTTTACGAGAACACCTACCACTGGAGCGTTGATCTTTCTGGTCTGGCGTACGTCGGCGTCGGCATCGGCTGCGCCATAGGTGTCGTCACCTTTGCCAAGCTCAGCGATCGCCTGCTGAAAGCTGAGGGAGGGAGCTACCGCCCAGAACGGCGCCTGATCATGATGATGTTTGTCTCCCCAATGTTCCCAATCGGCCTGTTCATCTACGGCTGGACGACGGAGTACAGAGTGCATTGGGTTGTTCCCATCATCGGCACCGCCATCTGCGGACCCGGAGCCGTCATCATCAATTCGTCGTCACAGACGTACATTATCGACATCTTCGGGCCTCAAGGAGCCGCATCCGCGCTTGCCGCCGTTACACTGCTCCGCAACCTGACGGGAGCTTTCCTGCCCCTTGCCGCTCCGACACTCTACGCCAACCTGGGTCTGGGCTGGGGAAATAGTGTGTTGGCCTTTATCACGATTGGGTTTATACCTGTGCCGATTTTCTTTTACTTGCGCGGCGAAGCCCTTCGGAAGAGGTTCCCCGTCGAAATCTGAAGAGAAAGGATTGTGCCACCCAACCTTGATTGGCAATATTATATCATCTGACCGCTGAGAAGTGCATCATGCTGCTTCATTAATCACCGGTTTCAAAGGGTGGTTTCCCTCCTGTTTCTTTGAGAGTAATGTATTTACATACTCTCTGCTATATCTCTCTTCTTATTAGACTGTACCATAGTAGAACCGACCTCGAGCCTGTGACTGTGCTAGTTTATTTTTGTCACGTTCCAAATGCTTTACGGTTGTTTAGTTAATATATGCCTGGATTATTTAAAAATTTCATCAATAAAAAAGAAGTTGAAATACATCATTTATCAATTTATATGGGCTTTGTGTGTAAGGTCTTTTGTTAACGACAAATGACTCATTTAAACTAACGCTCCACAATAGAGTAATGAACCACTTATAGAAATTGTTATATCTGGCTCTCACGCCCTTCGCAATATCGATCGCCTTAAGAGAGTTAGGTAATTGAACGCTTAGAAAGTGGCTCATTTACATTGCCAAAACTGGGTCACGCTGCGACTTGCGGATACAATCGGATATACTTCGACCAGTTACCAAGCTGCCGCTTATCTCTGCGGCATATGAAGTATTAATCAGAATAATTTTCATCAGAATATTTGAGTCAATAGACTACAACAGCGGGGCTTTCGTACCAAAAACTTCGAATTGAATGATGAATACAGATAAGTTGGCAACAGTTTATCCAATGAAATGTCGCGGATTAGGGTCATGGCAAGAGATGAACAATAAATCATGACAAATGAAAGTGATCAAGGCCACCTACGCTGATTTCCCAAAGCGTCCATACACGTTAATAACTAGCATTAAGCTTAGGAGCTCATAGAATAATGACTCAGACCATGCAGAGAGGAATAGTTCATTGATTTATAAAAGGCACGGACACTTCTGCTGGACGACGGATCGCAAATTCCTCCCAAGACCAAAACTTCAACGAACTGAAGTTGAAATAGGCATTCTTGACACGATTCTAAGATCTTTTGGCTGGCATTGATACCATCATATAAGTTCTTTGGCGGGCCGACAACCCACTTACATCATCAGGCACACTGCGGAGACTAGCATGGCATCTAAAAAGAACACTGTAAGAAGTAAACCCTCACAAAATGGGCAGAAGGGATAATTAATAGAATATAGGCTGAAAAGTATATGCATCTCGACCAACGTGGACGAATTATTGCAGAATATGTTTGGATTGACGCAGCCGGCGAGACGCGTTCAAAATCGAGAGTAAGCCTGAGCTTCATCTTCCCTCCTGTCGATATACAGCCCTTACACTCATTATTACAGACTCTTGAAGAAGGGATCTACACTCCTGACAATCTCCCAATTTGGAACTTTGACGGATCTTCAACTGAGCAAGCACCAATCAATAACACGGACGTATATCTCCGCCCCTGCGCTGTGTTCGCTGATCCGATACGCGGCTCCCCAAACATCATTGTTTTAGCGGAATGTTGGAATGCCGATGGAACACCAAACAAATTCAACTTCCGTCATGAATGTGCCAAGGTAATGGACGCATATGCGAAACATGAGCCATGGTTTGGACTTGAACAAGAATACACTCTCATTGGTAACGATGGGCGACCTTTCGGGTGGCCAACTGGAGGATTTCCAGCACCGTGAGTTACTTTCGCCCCTTGACATTGACATCCCGTAGGCATGAGATGCTAACAAATATTGCTATACAGACAGGGCGATTATTATTGCGGAGTGGGATATGGGAAAATAGTCATGCGTGATATCGTTGATTCGCATTACAAAGCATGCTTATGTAGGCGTCTGCGTATATACTTGAACTAAAAGTCCATAACTAAAACATGGATGCTAGATGCGGGTGTAAAGATTTCCGGCACCAATGCCGAAGCCATGCTAGGACAGTGGGAGTTTCAGGTTGGGCCGTGCGAAGGGATCGAAAGTAAGTGTATTCTGCCCAGTCTCACCAACTTGTTTCACTACTGGCCTGTGCAATGATGGCTAATTAATTGACAGTGGGTGATCATTTATGGATATCTCGATTCCTTCTTACCAAGATAGCGGAGGATCATGGGGTCAAAGTATCATGGCACCCTAAGCCAGTTGAAGGTGACTGGAACGGTCAAGGCCTGCACACTAATTTTTCGACCAAGGGAATGAGGGCTTCAGGAGGGATGAAACTTATTGAACAAGCAATGGAGAGGCTGGGCTCTTACCACTCGCAGTGTATCGAAGAATATGGCGACGATAACGACAAACGCCTTACTGGTCGTCACGAGACAGGCCATATCGATATGTTCAGCTGGGGGGTCGCTGATCGCAGTAGGTCTATTCGGATCCCCAGAGAAACAGCAACCAAGGATTGTGGCTACTTTGAGGACAGACGACCGGCGTCAAATGCAGATCCGTATCGCGTAACCAAAATCTTGATCACTGCTGCCCTTGGCAGAACACAGCGTCTTATTCGGCTTATATAGTATAAAGAGATATACAATGAAGCTCTCAATTCTCAGTCTACAGTCCGCCATTTACTTTTTCTGACACAAAATTTAACTTGAAAAGCTGATGAAGTACCTCCAAATGATCAGAAAATGTAGGGTTTGATTCCGCCCAGCTTTTTTGGAATATACAGCTTGAGAGTTGACAAATATCTGAGGCACCGCAGCACTGGCAGATTTCCACACCAAGAGATGGGAATAGGCCGGTCGGCAATTCTTTTGACGTCTTCAGTGGATCTGCTACTAGATTGTTAATTATAGCAAGCTCTGTAGGACACGAATTAATACCTGAGACTGGCGCTTCCGTGTGAAAACGTATAGCGCTTTCAACTGAAGAAAAGTCCAACGGTTCATCAAGATTATAGCTATCATCACTGGGGCTCTCTGAGGTGATGTTAAGCTGAGATTGCGCATCTTTGCTGGCAACATCATGGCTGGGTGGATTGGGATTCAATGCACGAGATACCGAATCATTGAGCAGTTGAGTGTTGACAGCAAACCGAGACAATTGCGCCTGGACTTCAACAAGTTGCATTCGGAGATTTCGATTCTCTTCTTCCAGCCTGGCGATTGTCTCATTCTGGGGCTTATAGCTGGAGTTTAAACGATCTTGGAGTGTCTTGAGATTCTCCGCGCGTCGTCGTCGAAACGCCTGCTGAGACAGGCGGTTCCTGACTTTCCTTGAAATTTCTTCAGATAAAGTTTACAAGATTTACTTGAATGCCAATACTTACTTTTTATCATTGTAGTCATTTTTGTTTTGACTATTCCCTCCTTGGCCGTGCGAACGCATGTGCATCTGGTGACTATTCTTTCTCTTCTCTCCTATATATACAAAGTATTAAGTATATTGTAAGTAAGAAAGAAAGAAGTCGAAAAAAAGTAAAAAGAAGTACGATCTACGGTCATGTGCCTTCCATTTGACAATTATTGTAATTATATATAGTTCATCCGAAAGTAGCGGTAATCATTTACAGTGGTATACGGAGTACAGATGCAGTAGAGATCTGTAACATCCCACTAATTTAGCCTCCAATTCACATGGAGTCGTCAGAGCTTTTACCCAGTGGTGGTTTATACCGATTAGCAGTAAAATAGTCACTCGCGCAGCTTAAGGTTACCGTCGGCTGGGGCTGATTCCCCATAGAAACGTGTAAGAATTTAGCTCCGATCAGCGGCGAGCGTGGGACAGACATCGATTTGTCTTCCCAATGTGCTCAATGAAATGTTCATTGATCTCATCAAGATACCATTGAAATCCCCAGTGGAGCCGGTGAGCCGTCACGCTTCGGCATTTTGCGAGCCTGTGTCTGATTGCCTTGCCGAGTCACGGGAGAATATTCTACGATTGTGGGCCTTCTCAGTGTGAGATTTTAACCTCTGCTAGTTCGTAGCCTATACTATGGGTCAAGACACTGCAAGTTCACGCCCTGCGTCGGATGAGCAAGAGGTGCTGCGTGAAGTACGGGGTTTGCTCTGGGAATATGGGCAAGTATCAGACGACGAAGACTCAATCATCAACATAATCATTTACGCGATGCTTACCGCATCATAGGATGGACTCCACAGCCAACGTGTCGCACCACTTCTAGCTACTAGTTACGTGTGTCCGTCCACAAGCCACGAAGTCAACAATCTGAAGCATCCCTCAACGCTCCGCATCTAATAAGTCGTGTAAAAGTTTTGGCGCTGCGAGAGAGCGACTTGAATATGATGTAAAGTCATGGCGAGCGAATATATATACTACCTACTAGCCCTTCTTCCGTTCTCAACCATACAGGACCATTTACATGCATCAAGATTAGGGAATACATATTTTCCAACAGAAATCACCATGGCTTCGACCCCGCCTGCAGCCGCGAGCATCCTCGATGCAATCGGCAACACACCGGTTATCAAATTAAATCACATCGTTCCTGATGAATCTGCAGACGTCTACATCAAACTCGAATTTTATAACCCAACAGGGTGCTACAAAGATCGGATGGCGTGGTCCATGATTGACCAAGCAGAACAACGTGGAGATTTAAAGCCGGGTATGACAGTTGTGGAAGCCACTGGTGGTAGTACTGGATCTTCACTTGCATTCATTTGTGCGTTGAAGGGCTATAAGTTCGAAGTGGTGTGCTCCGATGCTTTTTCAGTTGAGAAACTGCGTACAATCACCACACTTGGGGCGAAGCTTGATATCATACACAGCCCTACCGGCAAAGTTACAGCCGATCTGATGCCATCTATGATACAGCGTGCAAAGGAAATTGGTGAAAAAGAAGGATATTACTACACGAACCAGTTCAATAACCGGGATGCTCTTATTGGATATGAAGGCATTGGTCATGAACTAGTCAAACAATTTCCTAAAGGCATTGATGCATTTTGCGGCGCCATTGGCACAGCCGGGATGGCGATGGGCACTGCACAGGTGTTTAGATCGAAATTGCCCTCTACGAAAATTGTCATTTTGGAGCCAGCCTCAGCGCCACATATCACCAAGGGCCAAACCGGAGCACATAGTGTCGAAGGCATTGCAGTTGTCAGCCGTCCGCCTCATCTCGATGAGGCCTTGTATGACGAAGCTCGCGGTATTGAAGAAGACAAAGCGCGCGCCATGTGCCGCCTCCTCGCCCGAAAGGAAGGCTTGCTTGTCGGCACATCCACAGGAATAAACGTTGTCGCGGCCCTGGAACTTGCAAAAGAATTGGGCCCTGGCAAGACAGTGGTTACTGTTGCGGTTGACACTGGTCTAAAATACTTGAATGGCAATTTGTTCCAGGAGTAACTGGAGGAGATAGGTGTTCTGTGTATATAAAAACATACCTACCTACTATGAAGCAAAACAATATTGAGCTCATTAGAAATCCAAAATTGTGCGACATACCTTAACGAAAACTTTTTCAGTTTCGTAAGATCCAGCTCTCATAGATCAAGAATCTGGAAGGTATATGCATGTGAATAATTCCTTTTTGGAATGTCATGCGTGACACCCCGTCTCTCCTCCCAACACCCTACATACTAGAGTTACGTATTATTGCTTTTCAGAGCCAGTCATTTTGTTCTTGACCTTATTTTAGATGAAATTGCAGAGGGCGGCTGTATTGACGGAAATATGATTCATCACGTACTAACGAGACTTATGTACACGGTAACTGTTCATCTGACGGCTTCGGTGAGCCTTGATCAAGAAGACTAATAAAGCATTCATCGCACTATTTAATAGATCAAGAGAGTTCTCCAATTTTTGTGTAAGAAATTAGCTGCAAATCATAAAGTTTCTTCCAATCAATGCCATCCGTCATCGACAATGGCCAAAGTCTCAACCATCTGAACCCAATGCATCCAGTAGTCAAGATAACCCTGTTCTAAATTACAAAGCATTGGATTACGCGAACTGCACACGCAGCAGCAGGTCATTTTACATCTCAACCCACTACTTTCCTACAATATATAATAGTCCGAAACGTATGAAGAAATATCTTTCTCTGTCTCAGCTTGTCATTTGCATCACCAAGAATATCGCTCATTACGTACTTTCAACTACACCATGGTACCCACGATTGTAACTCAAGAAGTAGAGAGCCTAGCTACCAATAGTAGCATTGTTATCGTAGGGTAACTAGAACCTCGCATAATTTTGGTTATTATCTCTACAATATTTGGGCCTTATTAATATAGTCGTCCAGAGCAGGCATAATCGGCTTAGATGTTGCTTTTGCCCTTTCTGAGCGTGGATTTGGCCCTTCCACTACCGTCATTGCGGAATATCTGCCTGGAGACACCGCTCCTCTGTATACATCATTATGGTAATAATATCTCGGCTGGTTATCTTGATCAATTGTTGAGCTTATAATGCTTTTGTATAATAGGGCGGGTTGTAACTATTCCGGAGTATCTGGCTCATCTGAAGATCAGCTACGATGGGATCGAATGGGCTATTCACATCTTGCTAAGCTGGCAGCAGAGAAAGGTCACGAGGCTTATGTTGTCCGAACACCAAGTATCGAATTCTGGGACGAAGGTATCCCTGGTAATAAACTTGATGGTATTAGAGATTACCTCGAGGATGTAAGTGATCATATAGATAAGTTCCAATAAGAAATATGGCACTGATATAGATCTAGTTTGTGGTCCTCCCGACGGAAAGCCTTCCTGATGGAGTTAAATCGGGTATATCTTTCACAACTTTGACCATCAACGCGCCGAAACATTTAGAATTTCTCGTTCAATCGCTGAAAAACCTTGGTGTGACATTTGTACGACAGAAACTTTCACATATACACACGCCTTTCGGAAGCAAAGAAACAAAGCTGGTTTTTAATTGTACTGGCAACGCATCCCAACAACTGCCGGGTGTAGGAGACTCTCAATGTTATCCAACTCGCGGACAAGTAGTCCATGTTAAGGCACCACACATCAAGTACAACATCATGAGGCATGGCAAAGACTATTTCACTCATGTTATTCCACGGCCAATGTCCGACGGCACTGTGGTTCTGGGAGGCTCCAGGCATCCTGCTAATAGGTAAGCGGAGTAACTTGATATCTAAAGATGTCTCTGCTTACAACGCCAGTGATACCAACGCTTACTCTGACGAAACTGAATCTATCCTCGCACGTACACGGCAGCTGTGTAAAGAGCTCGACCAACAACCAGTCGAGGTGCTTGGTGCTTTTGCGGGCCTCCGTCCATCAAGACAAGGAGGGCTCCGAATCGAGCGCGAAGAGATAATCGTAAACGATGTTAAGCGTCTTCTCATCCACAACTATGGGGCAGATGGTACGGGATTCCAGGCCGGATACGGCATGGCGACTGACGCCGTGAATAAAGCCCAGGATATGTTAAGTGAGATTCTATCTACTAGTAGTAGCAATATCGGTGATCATATGAAGGTATAATCATTGATTGAAGCATAGATGGCAATCAACGCAGTCGTTAAAAGTCTTTGTGACAGGTATCACAAGTTAACTAAACTCTAAGGGGGTTATCGCTGTTGGAACAGTTCCCAGGAGCATGCGTAGTGTCGTATTTGTATGCTGATTCCAAAATATGATCGAGACCAAGGGTAGGAAGAAGCGTAAGAAGTGGGTAGGAGGAGATTTCCTTCTAAATAGCCTGTACTTTTCTTTCTGAGCGACTGAATGGGTGATAAATATTTGCGCTGCAAAATTGCAGCCTCTTCATCAGCCTTGGATATTTGACACATGATTGGTCTTACAAATGGAATAAACAGTTGCTACCACTGGAGCTAGAGGCGGAACTAAGTATATCCCATTTGATGATGGAGCAGTGCATGCTTGATAGGTAAATGCCTGTGATTGTATAGTAGTATGATGGAAAGTGGCCCCGTCATTGATCTCCTGTGTCAAAGGCAGATCAACATTGTCTATACTGTCGCAAGAGAAATTATTCTTTGTGCTTTCTCCTAAATACGAGGTACTGCTGCCATCGAGGCTCTTCATTCTATGTTTCATTTTGTTACCTGTGAGTTTTGTGTATGAGCGGATTGCACTGTCGTGTTACATAGCCGTTGCATTATGACTCACGATAATTTCTTTGAGCGATTCGATTCTGGACTCTCCGACGGGCAGCCAGGTCTGAAAGCTTTGTCCAATCTTCATCGGGGTGAGCCAGTTTGCCAAAAGCACTGCAAGCTCCAGTCGAGGCATATTGGATTAGAGCAGGCTGTTGATCGCTCACAAAACGTTTCTGAGACATTGTAGCCAGTGAAAATTGCTGTTCAATGTTCTCTCCCAAGAGGGCGCCGCTTCTTGTTATATAAACGATTTTGACGAGGGATTTCATTGTTCCGAGACCGGACGCCACCCCCCACAGGAACCAATAGGCAGGTGATTGTTGGCTCGCGGAGTGTCTGTAAAGTAGACGGTAGGGCCATCTATTATCTAGTTAGCCCATACAGAACAGGAAGCCTGATATCCAAGGGCAGTTACAAAACTTAGATACGCTAATGGCATAAATACCGGTACAGTACTTGGTAAAAGCGTCTCAAACTCAGCCATATAACGCTGCTAAGTATGGAGTAATACTCCTATCAATTATCATATGGCTAGCACCAGGTCATCTATGTTCATCAAATACTGGCGGGAAAATATGTGTCCTTATATCCATTATCTTTCTTGTGCGGTCCAAGCAACTGGTATATCTCCACGGCTCGAAGTGGGAAACGCATCATTTGATCAAAACTGTGGAATGCATGACAAGCAACACATGTAAACCATGACTCCTTTTCCATCTTTTTGTTAATCTCAAGGATACCTTTTACTCGCATGGAGGCAAAAAAGGGATAGTCGATCTCAGGCAACGCCACAGCCAGGGTGATAACAACCGCATACATATGTGCCAGAAAGAGGAATAAGAGCGGGTCTCTTTTGCTGAGATCTATAAACGATGCAGCTGAGTTTTTCGTGAACCATGCCGTAAATGGATAGATTAAACGATATTGTTCCTTAGCTGGGATGTCCATTTGGTGCCGCTCGTGAGCAAGCGTAAGAACATCTCGGAGTTGTCGAGTTACTGCTGCGATGTTTGGATTATTTTGGAGGCACGTTTTCAGTCTATTAATTGCCTTGATGCCCTCGTCAAAGAGCTCTCTTGCAAAGACGTGGCGATTTTTATTCTCCTCGGGTCGATCTAGCTGGTGACGCGCCGGTGTCATCTCTGTTTCTCCAGCGCTGTAGCGATCATCATTCTCAAATAAGCCACAAAAAACGGATTCTTTGGACCGAGTACGCATCTGGTATGCAGTCTGCCATCTTATTAGACTTTCTGTCCAGTATACAAGCAGGACAGCTTACTCATACCTGGGAAATGCAGTCGACAATTGCCATTAATGAACGACTAGAGTCCAATTAGCAATGCAAAGTAAGTTTCCATGGGCGCCACAAACCAGTCTGGCATCTGATATGAACAACCCAGTGCCGTGGCTAGAATTGCGTCCGCATTACTTCTTGAAAAGGATTGCATCGCTTGTCTAAGTCCTTTCAGAGCAAGAGTGTGATAACGATACGCATCTACAGATGCTTCATGTGATTTGGCTTGTATTGCAAGGCGTTCAGCAGAAGCCGCTGCTAGCATATGAGCTACAAAGTCGAATGCAGTTGCGAGCTGAAACATGCTATATCGGCTGATCAGCATAAGTATGACGGCCGAGGGGGACGACGTACGTTCGAAATTCGCCCAACAATAGGCACATATCACTAGTGCCGCTAAGATCAAGCACACTAACCGCTAAAGCTGTTTGGTAGAGATACCGCAAATCAGCCAGAGGCATATTGTGCCAACCCAGAGACGTAGCGATCTTTAACGTCGGAAACGGAGGCTTTCCAGTTTCCTTCCATTGTATACAAGACTTCTCAATGTGTGTAGGCCACCACAAGGTGTCGAATGCATCAGTAACCTGTGTTACAGGTGACCTATAGTATTCACACTCTGATCCTGTAAATACACACCTGCGACTATTGAGTAACATTAATACATCTTATACGCACACGCTCGAAGAAGATAACCAACCATATTGGCCAAAACTCATCGCATTTAACACGCTTTCGTTTGCATGTTTGGCATCCGTTCCTGGATTTTACATGGCTTCTTCGAATGACTGTTTTAACTGTTTCCATGGCGTTTAGATGTACTTCCAACTTTTTTTTGAGGTATGAGTCAGAAGGGTTTGGCATCAAGACTCATATGATGGCAGCCGCAAAAGAGACATCACAAGCATAAATCAAGTTTAGCTTGAGAGCAGAAAGAAGCGCATAATTTGAAGCGGTTATTTGGCAAGGGATTGTCTCAAAAGAGCCATTGAGGACATAAAATTTTGTGAATGCTGCGCAAATAGTTTACCCGACTTAGTAATGCCTACCAGCCATTTACATGAAGTCAAGTCTCCAAAACTTGAGTCGGAGGGAAGTTGGTTCAAGTCCATGCTGTATCCGAAGTTTACACGGATGGCAAATTTTCCTTCCCGGGTAGCCTTTGGTCTAACTGTTTTGTTTATTCTTTGTCTCACACCCAAATGGCCCGACCAAGAATCATGCTAGTCTTTTCCTATCTCAAATATTAAACGATATCTCCAAGAGGCATATGATTCGCGAGAAGCGGATTATTGTTGAGATTTCAGACATAAAATTCTCGTGAAAGATTGTATCGAACCTAATAGAATAAGAGCGCTCTTTAGAAATTTTTTATCCCACTATTATGAGTGAGAAAGTCCACGTATACCGACCTACCTTTCTAAACAATGGCTAGTACATGCTGTGATCAAATCTTTATACATTTTGCATCACAGTAATTTTCTTCGTAAATGACAAGATCCTTATAGTTTTTATCATCCTCGAATACGCCAAGTTGTAGACCACATTGGTATTCAACTGTAGTATCAATCTCGAGTAACTTAAGAGGCGGCCTAGCCCCAAAACAAACCGTGTAAGATTTTAGCGTGCCGCGAAACTGTCCAATAGTGGCCACTGAAACCATCAGTAGTTTCTCTCAAGTTAGCCAAACCATATGAGCAAGTTTATCTGAATAGGGCATATCCGTATCAAGAAGATGGTACATTTTGATGACGCAACTCTCTACAAGCACCATCCTTTATTTCTCAAGTCAGTACAGCTTTAGGAAAGAAGTGCATCTTTGTGATGGAATCTTTTTCTTTCTCCGCACTAGATACTGCTTCTTGAGCTCCACTTGTTGGTATATATATACATATACATCAAACTTAAGTCGCAAAAACGTAGTGTTTTTGACAAACAAGTTGCTAATAAGGCTTGACCATTGAATCTGGGAAAACATTCTGCAGCTGTGTAAAGCCACTGATTATCAGATTGATCGAGAAAGCCTGATCGATTTACACAACGACTGTTCTGCTTCTTCCTACACCCCGCCTTTGAAGGAGAGAGTGAAAGAAAGAAATGTCTACCCTCACTCTATATCGCGCCAATGGCGTTAGCTCTTTTATTCCTCATGTTCTTCTAAAGGAATTAATGATTCCTTTCACCTCAGTGATCATGCAGTCAGGGCCCAATGGGTGGGAAGCTGCTGACGGCAGCCTCAACAACACCAGCTATCGCGATATCCACCCCCAAGGCTATGTTCCAGCATTGCAAGTGGATGGTGGTGTAATAATCACAGAGCTTCCGGCAATAATTACATATATAGCATCATCATCTACCAACAAGACCAACCTTCTTGGTAACGACATAATTGAGCGCGCTAAGATCGCTGAATGGATGGCCTGGCTCTCTGGCACTGTTCATGCGCAGGGCGTTTCTATGTACTTTCGGCCAGAGCGATTCACGGATGATTTATCTCAATATGAATCAGTTCGTTCGAAGGGAAAAGCAGCAGTCTTAAAAGGGCTGCGAAGAATTGATCAGCATCTGGATGGAAACGTGCATCCGGTTGGTGTCAATGAGACCGTGGTCGATTTCATTCTTCCAATGTTTTGGTATTGGACAGTGAGAATTGGGATCCCAAACTTGCAGGAGACTTTCCCGCACCTCGGCAGTTTGGTCAAGAAGATGGAGAAAAAGGCATCGTTGAGAGAAGCGGCAGAGTTGGAAGGATTGGAGCTTTATTTCGGGTAATCTAGTAGAACACATGATCAATATTCGATTGAAATAGAGCTAAGGGTTAATATTGTACTTTATGAAACAAATTATAAGTGAAGGTAGCTACCAGTTAAATAAGTATCCAAAAATATTTGAGGATGCAATATAAAAAAATGATATCCTACCATATCCCAACTGATCTTTGTACAACAGGATAGACGATGTACTAATTCGAGTAGTAAGTTGATCGCAATATGTCCGTTCAGGAAAACTGAAACACAAGTTGTGTCCAGTGATTTCAGCTTTTAATCTTCTATCTATTATTTCCTTCTGGAACATGAAAATATGGGTTTCTGACCCTGCGTGGTTTCCTCATGGCATAGCATGGGTGATGGGCATAAGAAGCATAACACGCTTGAAAGAGCATACGGTTGCTACCCGTCCGTAGTCTTCTTTCCACAGTGGAGAAATACTACGCACTAGAATTCCGTAGATACCAGATTGAAGTGAGTAATAATTCTGCGTGATAAAGTGGGAGGGTTATAATAGCCGGTATTCCCACTTCTGAATTAGCGTATCACGGCATCTTCATGCTGCTTTAAGCCGCAACTCATATCATATCCAGCCCACATAATCGCATCATTGCGCAAGTGCCAATATAAATAGTCAATTCATTCGTTCCCATCAGGATGCCGCCCATCGTCGCCCAGCTCACCATTTCGTGTGTCAAATATTGCATACGGTCGATAATTGACGTCGAGATCAATACCTACAACTCGTGATCATGGCTACTACCAAGCGACCCAACTTCCTTCTCATCGTCGCCGATGACCTTGGGTTCTCAGATGTTGGTGCCTTTGGGGGCGAGATTCAAACGCCCAATCTTGATCATTTGGCTTACGCACCCTCAGGAGTGCGCATGACCAACTTTCATACGGCTTCCATGTGTTCACCTACACGATCTATGCTTCTCTCGGGCACTGATAATCACATTGCCGGCCTCGGCCAGATGGAGTTTTGGGGTCGTGGACGAGACCCACCGGTTCCATGGTCTGAACGACCTGGATATGAAGGCTACCTGAATTTCCGCGTGGCTGCTCTACCAGAGATTCTTCAGGACGCGGGATATTATACTTGTATGAGTGGCAAGTGGCATTTGGGTCTCACAAAGGAGCGCACACCACATGCGCGAGGCTTTGATCGCTCATTTGCTCTTTTGCCGGGAGGCTCGAGCCATTATGCATACGAACCCAAGAAACCGGACGGAACGCCTGTTTTTGCGCATTGGGCCAGCCTGTACTATGAAGATGATCAAAGAGTTGAAACGAAAGACTTTCCCAAAGACTTTTATTCCTCAGACCACTTTTCAAAAAAGCTCGTCGACTTTTTGAGTGAAAGAGAGACTAATGCGTCCGTCAAGGAGAAGCCATTTTTCGCATTTCTGCCATTTACGGCCCCGCATTGGCCTCTGCAAGCACCGGAGTCAAACATTCGAAAGTATAAGGGGAAATATGACGATGGCCCAGATGTTCTGCGAGACAGAAGGCTGAAACGACAAATTGAACTTGGTCTCTTGCCTGCGGATGTGGAGGCGCATCCGGTCATCTCCTCAATCAAAGACTGGGAAGAAATGTCAGCGGAAGAGAAAGCGTGGTCAGCGAAAACGATGGAAGTATTCGCTGGTATGGTCGACAGAATGGATGAGAATATCGGCAAAGTTATCAACAAAATTAAGGAAACCGGTGAGTGGGACAACACTTTTGTCATCTTCATGTCCGACAATGGTGCCGAAGGAGCGATTGTCGAGGCAATTCCCATGACTGGAGATGTGATCAAAAAGTCTATTAACAAACATTACAACAACGATTATGAGAACCTTGGCAACCGAGATTCGTTTATTTGGTATGGTCCTCAATGGGCGCAAGCCTCAACGGCGCCTAGTAGGATGCACAAGGGGTATGTCACAGAAGGTGGTATCCGCTGTCCTGCTATTATCCATTACCCAGGATTTGCTGAAACACCAAACGGGCATATTACTGATTCATTCACTACTGTTATGGACATCCTGCCCACGATATTGGACCTTGCGGGGATTGAGCCACCAGGCCCGAACTTTCGAGGGCGTCAAGTTGTCCCGGTAAAAGGCAAATCCTGGATCCCCCACCTGCTGAGGAAATCTCCCCGCGTTCATGACGAAGATCACGTAACTGGCTGGGAACTCTTCTTTCATCAAGCTATCCGCAAGGGTAAATGGAAAGCTGTATTCATTCCAAAGCCAAAAGGTCCGGAGAAATGGCAATTGTATAACATGGACAAAGATATGGGCGAAATTCACGATTTAGCAGAAGAAGAGCCGGAAGTTTTAGATGAACTGATTAAGTATTGGATGGCATATGTGGCTGAGTTTGGCGTGTTTTTGTAAGTCAACCTACTTCATCCTTGGTCGTGTTACTACTCTAACAATGCATTAGGAGAGAGGAGCTGGAAGAGGGCTATGTCCTCCCAAAGGCTTAAGAAGCAGCCAAATAGATGGAAATGGATATGGCGAGCTTAGTCTTATGTCTCAATTATATCTGCCTAGGTATACCTAATTGCTTTTCTGGCAAGCTGAATTGTAGCCTTCCACATTGGTGCAAGAATAGGTGCCATTCGCCCCGGTTGACGACTTGACGTTAATATCCTTGAAGGAAAAGCCTTCACATGTTGCAAGTGGGGAACAGGTCCAGCTAATTGCCTTTGTGCCTACTTTTTCGTTCATGTATCCCGTGAAATTGGACCAGGAAATGTTCGAAAAGAATCCCGTGGGAGGTGTGTCAGCACATGCTGGCACATTATATCCCGCCCAGTGAGTACACTGCTGGATCAGAACGGGCGAAGCGGTGATGTTTTCGATGTGAAAGTTCTTGAAGACTAGTGAACATGTCAGCATATTAGATCAATATCCATGAATGAATTGAGCGGATAAACGTACCGACATTGCGGACATAGCCATTGCCGCCGCCGCCACCCTGCGGAGGCCAATAGGTCCGCTTGCCCACGTAAGTCTTGATGTAAGCGCCATTGCGACTTCCGTATAGCTGTGCGGTATGTGGTTAGCTTATTTGCAATATGGGTTTATGGTAGTGATAAACATTACAGAAACATCTTCTGCCGTGATATTCTCAACGACGTCTCTCACTCCCTCATACTGTCCAAGACTGCCGATTGCGATGCCCGCGCTGTTGTAGCATGTCAAATTCTTGACGTGGATGTTTGTCGAGCCAGGTTTAAAGCTGACACAATCGTCTCCAACATTTGCCCAACTATTCTATAGGAATTATTAGTCATGGCTTGGTAGAATGATAGGGACACTAAATTCCGACCTGGATAGTGATATTGTTACTGTTGATCGTGTCGAAGCCATCGGTGTTGCCGAGATTACCTGGATTTGCCTTTATTTCGCCGTTAGATTTGTTCTCTGGAGCAACTTCAACAGGATACACTGTACCTGGAAATCGTCGGAAGTGGATGATAGGGTGATATTGTCCACAAGAATGTTTTGAGATTCCAACATCACGAAATTCCTATGCTGAAATTAGTATAGACTGCCCAAGTGAGTTGTGCGTCTAAAAGACTTGCCATTTGCCAGATTGAACAATCTGGAAATTCTTTGCCACCGCATTCTTGACATTTCGCAAACAAAATGGGATGGGACGTCCGTATAATCCGCCAACTCCCAGCGCTAGATCATACCACACTTGCCCTTGTCCGTCAATCGTACCGGATCCATGCCCATCAATCGTGATGTCTTCGCCTGAGAATTCCATCGCGATGGAAATGTTTTGGAAGTAGTAATACGACCCATGCAGAATCCAATACCGCACATCCGTTGAATACTGCGTTTGTCAATAACATAACACTGGAGTACCAAGAAAGTGCGGCTTTCCATACCTCAAGTGTGCCGAACAGGTCAACTTGTACGTTCTTCAAGTTATGTAATTGAAGAGCTGTCTGAACACTGTAGGTGGTGTCTTTTTGAAAGACAACCTTGCCGTTATTTCCACATTTGCTAAACGCCTCGCGGATCGCAGGAGCATCGTCACGTCCATCCTTCAAGGCGGGAATCACACAAGTGTGTTGCGGTGATGGCAGACTGTGCGCATTGGCCACAAATGCGGTCGTCAATGCCCATAATACAGGGCGAAGAAGCTTCATGATGGCCGTCGCAATGGAACCGGACAAGTACGTTGATCTTCCTCTGTTAGTGACGACTGCCAATTGCCCGTCTTATTTAACATGGACAGAACTTGGCAGTTGACTAATCATCATACTTAGATTCAGGCATTAATCCAGCTTGCTTCTACTACTACTTGCTCACCGGTCATCGGAGATTGCTTCATCTTGCATTACCTTCGCCATCAGTGTAACGATGGCGTTTCTGAATGCACGCTACCGGGGAGATAGCGGTGGAGCTTCTCATCGGCCCGTCGGCATTGTTTCTCTCTCGTTATTCTGAAAGGACCTTGCTTTTGGCTAAAAAGAAGGTCATCGAGACTTTTGCAAACTGGACAATGAATGGCGCTATCACGTTTACATCAGTGAGAAAATGGGGTAGACTGGGCCAAGTTAAGCGACTACGAGTGTAGCTTCTGAAGATTGGCAAATCGGAACATTCTATTTTGTCTCCATGCATTCTCACCGACGCGTAAAGTCATAATGATGAGCCCAGGTTTCCCTTGTTCAAGGCTTTTATCACTCAATTTCATCATCGCCGCCATCTACAGCAGGGGAAGTCATAGGTCAGCATAAAGCGGCAAGACAAAATCGTCTCCGCTTAACCATGTTAGGTGTGGAGATGATCTCACATTTCTGCCTTCGGTGTGCTTTAACCCGTACTTTGACCCGGTAGCGAGATGCTGAATACTACCAAACTCCCGGACTATCGACGAAGAGATGATGCAGGGCTATGATGATGCGATGAAGTTCGCCGATGGATTGACCCATCGCTTTCTGCCAACCCACGTGGTGATGTTGCCTTGGGTAGGGTCGTAGTTGTAGATGTTATTGCCACCAATTAACTTACATACCAGCCAACACCTGCCCATTCGTTCTGTGTCCATGTGCCAGACAATTGTTTTCTCGACCTCCTACTTGCTGTAGGAGCGATAAGGTTACGATGAAGGTGTCATCGTTATTATCCGGAATTGCTGTTCTCAGCACTTCTGCTGCGGCTACCGAGAAGAGCGGGGGATTCGGCAGTCGGCCAGCCCCATGGATCAAATACGATGTCCCTCAAGATTTTTCTAATCCCAAAGGACTGGCTCGGCCAGCCTTTCGATACTGGGTTCCGGATGCAGACGTGGAAGATGCTGTCCTGTATGCAGATCTACAACAGATCAAGCAAGCAGGATGGGGTGGAGTTGAAGTCATCTGCTTAGAGAATTATGGTATTGAACTGGCTGTGGTAGATCCAGCAATTTATGGCTATGGGGGTGATAGATGGCGGCAAAAGTTCAACACCATGCTGCGTGCTTCTAAAGACTTGGATCTCCTCGTGGACTTTGCTTTAGGGCCAACACAGGGCGCTTCCATCCCAATTTCAGACCCTGACTCTCCGGGAATGAATACCGAGCTCGCATATGGCATTGTCAACTTGAGTTCTGGTCAAGCCTTTAGCGGAGATATCCCACCCCCCAGCCGTACAAATGCAGGATATGCCAACAAGCCGGATTTCGATGCGCCTTTCACCAACTATACAAACAAATTTGTTGCAGCTGTTGTTGCACGTAAAAGCAAAGGTTTGTGTGACATTTACCAACTAGACTTTTACTATTCAGAATTGCCTGCTAATAACTCTTTTCCTATATCAAAGTGCCTTCCGAGGATGCACGAGTAACCCAACTCGACTTTGATGGTGTTGATGATATCACACACTTAATCGAAGATGGCAAATTGACTTACACCGCGCCAGCTGATGGAAATGATTACGTTCTATTTGCATTTTATCAGCGTCGTACTGGCTATTTAGCTGCACAAGGAGCGTTCAATAATGCCACCGACCCAAAAAATCCAGCCTCTTGGTTTGCTTATGTTGTCGATCATTTCAGCCAAGAAGGGACCGATATCTGGACTGGCTTCACAGAACAGTACGTCATGAATGGCGAGAATGGTGATCTTCTTAGACAACTCGGCTTGTATGCATGGGAAGACTCAGCCGAGTTCCGTGCTACGTTGTTCTGGACAGATGAGTTGAGGTCATACTTCCGTAAAACACGCGGATATGATATTACAACTGCCTTACCGGCTCTGTTCGGCACGAGCGGCCTTCCGCCAAGCACACTGGCAAACAGTTACTTCTACTACGCCTTTAATAACCATGAGAATGGAACGGATATTAGCTGGAAGCTACGAAATGACTACTATCAGTGTCTCCAAGAAATGTACGAGCAGTATCACTTGGATGGTCTCTCGAAATGGACAAGCAAATGGGGTCTTCAAGGAAGCCTCCAACCATATGCCACTGCACCAAACGCCGCGCCGCCTTGGGACATGAACTCAGCAGCTGCGCACATTGACGCTCCTGAAACAGAGTCCAATTACTTTGATGGAGTTATTGATGCATTCCGTGCAATGGGTGGCGGAGCCATGATGGGCAAAAAGCAAATCTTTTCCAGTGAACTTGGGGCACACCGTTATTTCTCGTACGCTGCCACATGGCCACTTATCCTTAATGATTGTAAGATCAATTATGCAGGTGGAGTTAACCGAATCGTTTCTCATGGCTTCCCGTACTCTGGGCTTCGACCACAGGTCGAGTGGCCTGGACTGACAACATTTGAATGGTTGTACTCTGAGATGTGGGGGCCGCGGCAGCCCAGTTGGTCTTATGTCAAGGAGATGGGAGATTGGATCGCTAGGACTCAACTTATTCTCCAAACTGGTGTGCCGAGGATAGATATTGGCATATATCGCCACAAGTATCTCTCTGTTGACATAAAACATTACAATATGGGAGAGAACATATTCTGGGATCAATCGCTCCAGGATGCTGGGTACTCCTACGTTTCTGTGAGCCCTTCACTACTGAAACTGGTACGTTTTCCCCAACTCCATTATTATTTATAATATTCTAACAATTATAAAAGGATAACGCAATCATTTCAAACGGGTTGTTGGCGGAGAATGGCCCCGGTTTCTCTGCCTTTATTGTAGACAATTCAACCAACATTACGTCTGAAGCTGTTGATCGATTCTTAGAGTATGCCAACCATGGGTTTCCCATCCTTTTCGTGGGCGGGGTTCCCGAGACAACACCTTACTATTGTGATTCATGCGACCAGCATGTTAAACAAGAGATACAAAAATTGACCAAATACCCCTCGGTCAAAGTCCTTCAATCAGAGAGCGAAGTTGTAGGCGAGTTGACAGCACTCAATGTACAACCTGCCGCAAAGAATCTCTCTCCGGCCCCTATCCTATACGTCCATAGAATCGACGAGGATAATCGTGTTGATTACTACTGGGTGTATAACTCAGATATATACGAAGACCATGCCACGGAAGCTTCAATCAAAGGAAGTGGCATTCCGTATACACTAGACGCTTGGACTGGTGTCATCACGCCCATTGTCAACTACACGACATCGGGGGATAGATTCAATGTCTGGATTGAGCTTCGATCAAATCAATCTACAATTTTGGCGTTTGCTCCCCATGGATTCTTCCCTCACGTTCAAGTCCCGGATATTCATATTACCAAAACAGATATCGAATATCTTAACTATTCGGCTAGTAGCCACTCTATTATCGCTCGGTCGGCCTCAAAGGAGAACAAAAAGATAACGCTGAGTGATGGCCGAGTCTTTACATTGAGCGGCCTCGATCAGCACTCTAATCCGGCAGCACTTGGTCCATGGAATGTCACCATTCAGGATTGGCTTCCTAACCCAGACAAATTCAACAACTATACGTCTATATATCAATATCACAATCTTCAGTTGAACGAGCTTATTCCCTGGTACAACATTTCAGGGCTCAGCAGCACATCCGGTATTGGTACTTATAAAACTCAGTTTACTTGGAATCCTAGTGGCAAAGTCAACGGCGCTTTGCTGGACTTGGGACCAGTATTCAATACCATCCGGCTTTGGGTCAATAACCACTGGACTGGCCCTATTGATATCACAGATGCAGTTGTCGACGTCACGCCATTCTTGAAATCGGGCCTCAACGAGGTGAAGATTGAGGTTTCATCTACGCTCAGAAACAGGCTGCTTCAAGTCAACGTCACAGAATCGTGGGAGCAATCACAATACGCAAGTAGCTACGGTGGCCAACCATATGGCCTCGCAGCACCTGTGAAGCTAATCCCGTTTGCTGAGAAAGTAATCAAGCTATAATGAGCTTTACCTATCAATACATTCAATTCCCATATTTTCGATAAGCGCTGTAGCCATCAACTTAGTCCATTCGTGAAAACTTCATTTGTAGTGTCATGTCCGATGTGCCGTATCTGCTTCTAAAACCCAAGACCCCTTGATATCAAGGCTATATAGCGTGAATTGCATCATTTCAATCGCGCTAACTATCCCAGTCTGAAGATAGCATATCAGCATCCACGCAATTCGAATTACCTATACACCGCATCACGTCCGTAGTTATCCTGACAGTCAGGGCAATAGTCTGGTGCCGAAAAGCCGCTGCCAAGGATTTTTTGTTTTGCGATGTTCCGTCTTGCTAGATAATTAGCGTAGTTGTGATGGAGTCAACAAGCTTCTTTCGGGCTTAAAGACGTAGCTAATAGCAGAACTAATGTCAGGTTGGCGCTGCCAAGACTTGTAGGCTCGATTTTGCAAGTGTCATTCGTTCCTCGGCCGAAAGAAAATGTCGGATGTCGCTGTCAAATCCCGTTTTGGGTTAATAAACCCTGAAAAATCGCCAGATAGTGAGACGGCGACAGATGTCGTGATAGATGGTATATATGTCGCGACAATCCTAGGAAGCTCGGAGCGGGAATAACCCCGGTTTTCACGGAAACCTGGTGCCGAAGATGTCGTTAACATTGAGAATACAGGCTGAGAAACCCCACATCTCGCCGCTTTAATATGCCCCATGCTCGTTATGGTCTATGTATAAGCTTGTGTGTTAAGCTAGGCATGCAGGATAAGGTGAACGTCATTCAAGCTTTCGGTATTCAGAGAGGTATATTCAGGCTGTTTGTAGCGAGGAGTAACTGGCCGACGACCCTTTTGCAAATTTTTAGCTTCAGTTTCCCTTTTTTTGCTTTCCTTTTGAACGTGAAAAGATATCACATGCTTGTTATTGCGGCGGTATCGGCGGTTGCGATTTCTCTTATATTGTTATTTCTCCCCCCATTGGCATTAAATGCATGCATACTGACAGTCTTCATACCTCTATGTGTAACTTTTCCAGCTGCATTGGGTAGATCTCCTCGAGATGGCTTACAAGATCAGCAACATCTATGTCATCACGGCCTTCCTTGTCATTGGAGGGCTGCTTCAAGGTTTTGACATATCATCTCTTTCAGCGATCCTGAGTACCAAGCCGTTTAAAGAAGAGTTTGACAGCCCAACGGCTGATCAACAGGGCGGTATCACTGCCAGCATTTCTGGCGGATCATTCTTAGGATGCCTTGTCAATATGTTTGTAGTCGATAGATTCGGCCGCAGATATACTATGATGGCAGGATGCATTATATTTGTCATCGGCGCCGTAATATGTACGGCTAGCGTTGATATTGCGATGTTAATAGTCGGCAGGCTTCTTTGTGGTGGAGCAGTTGGTAATCTTATTTGATGCTTGCCGTACAATGCGAACGAGGCTGACTTTGGTATAGGCATGTTCACATCCACGGGGCCCTTATTCCTAGCCGAATTGTCCCGGCCAGAGACTAGAGGTCGCATTCTGAGTTTCCAACAATGGAGTATCACTTGGGGAGTAAGTGGACACCGGCCAAAATTCTTGAGCATCTAATAGTCGAAACAGAAGCTCATTATTATAGGCTCTTATCATGTATTACATCACTTTCGGCACCCAATACACAAAAAGTGATGCGGTGTTCCGTGTGCC
Organism: Trichoderma endophyticum; assembly: GCA_035079535.1. Lineage (NCBI taxonomy): Eukaryota > Fungi > Ascomycota > Sordariomycetes > Hypocreales > Hypocreaceae > Trichoderma > Trichoderma endophyticum. Next base: position 124,264 of record JAPMIQ010000012.1, read on the forward strand.
TTGGGCTGTACAAATGTTTCCTGCCCTCGTCCTGTTTGTTGCCCTATTTTTCATACCTGAATCACCCCGCTGGCTCGCCTCTCAAGACAGATGGGAGAAGGCTCTCGAAGTACTTGCCAGCGTTCATGGACAAGGCAATCAACAAGCCCCAATTGTACAAGCCCAATATGCGGAAATCCGAGAATCAATGGCCGTTTCGGAATCACAGGGCGAAGTGAAGTGGGCTGAGTTGATCCATCCTGACAACATCCATCGCATTTCGAACGGAATATTTGTCCATATCTGGACGCAACTGAGTGGCAATAACGCCTTGCTATACTATATTGTCTACATCTTCCAGATGGCTGGCCTTACTGGAAATGTCAAACTTATTGCGTCTAGTGTTCAGTACATCATCAACGTCGTCTTTACTCTACCGGCCATTTTGTTTCTCGATCGAATTGGCCGGCGCCCTGCACTTATCGGAGGGGCGTTCTTCATGATGATATGGTTGTACTCTACCGCTGGCGTTATGGCACAGTATGGTCACTATGTCCCCGGCGGCTTTGATGGATCAAGTGCGGTGACTTGGACGATGAATGATGACGCGAAATCAGCCAAGGCGGCCGTCATTGCATTTACTTATCTTCTTGTTGCAACATATAGCTTCACCTGGGCCCCCATTTCGTGGTGCTATCCGTCCGAAATTTATCCCATACGCTTGAGAGGCAAGGCCGTTTCTATCGCGACTTCCGCCAACTGGATTTTGGGTTTCGCCAACAATTACTACACTCCTCCGGCATTTCAAAACATCCAGTGGAAGACATTCATCATTTTCGGCACTTTCAATGTAGTCGCATGTCTCCACGCGTTCTTTTTCTTCCCGGAGACTAAAAGGAGAAGTCTTGAAGGTGAGAGATATCCCACGAAAAACTTCCTTGAAGAATGATGACTTTCAGCATATGGCAAACCGCTAACAATATGCATTTCTAGACATTGACGAACTCTTTGCTAGTGGAGTTAAGCCTTGGAAGTCTAGTACTCTGCCAAAAGCTGATAGGCTGCACGAATTAGTGGAGGAAGCCGACAAAGGCAAGCTACAATACGAAGTGAACGAAGTTTAGCAAAAGCATATATACTTTTAAGATGATAGTAATGATATTGTAGTTAATTGGATGACAGAGTCTTAAATATTGATCCTTATCGATGGCTTCATTTAGATAGACGCCGAAATGAATGGCTCACCTGATACGACGTCACATGAAGTACGTGATTATTATTGCAGAACTAATGAGTATTGGCCACACACTCTTTTTTGAATGAATATACTAATCCTGAGGCATCACAATAAGAAAACAGACTTCTGTTAATAACCTCGACTGTAGCAACTCAACGATGGACAAATATCCCCTGCCAAAATGGAATAACTGAGAGTATCCAGAACAAGCATCTCAATCTGGTGGTCAGTTTCGCCACTGTGTAAACTCTATATTCCATGGTACACCGTTCATGTAGTATGGACTGCTCCGTCCAGAAGTAAACCAGCGGTATAAGCTACGTCCAAGGCGTGATTTGGTTGGTGAGATTCACTCGGCGCAGTAGCATACTTCCTGGGTAGATGGCGCTAACCGCCTTGACAGCCGCCCCTCATAATGGAACCACCGTTTGTCTTCACCCTTACCATATAGAACACTAAGAGAATTGGCAACTGCTGATCTCTCACTTCTTTGCCGTTATCTCAAGAATTAAAGTAAACTCTATCATTTAATGTTGAAAAATGGAGAGTAATAATAGTTGACAGCACGTAAATTCTTCATGAATGAAGCACAGTGATGTATTGGCAGCTACTTATGTGTTGTAAACTCTATATAGCCCCTTTGCTTCTTTATTCTCTGAAACTCTCATGTTGACGCAGTACAAAATCTTAGTAGCGTCGTTAATACTGGCTCCAGCTTAGCAGTCGTAAGAGAAAGAGCCCAGGATTGGTGCAGCAACACAGCTGTCAAGACCAACAGTAGTGGCGAAGTCGCTGCAGTTGGGGTCGGTGTAGACAGAGACTAGGCACATTAGACACAAGTTATGGCAATTATCAGTATAATTAGACTTACAGCTACATCCACTATCAACTTGGGTTGCTTTGGCACTGGAAATACCGCCAAGCTGGTGGCAGGCTCCGTCACCGGCAGGGCTTTGGAAGCTGCAGCTGCCACCACAGTCTTGCTGGTTGCAAAAGAGGATTTGGCCGGCCATAGCAGAGCTGGCAAAGAGAAGAGCAACGGCGAAGAACTTCATGTTGATGTTAGGGAGTTTGTTTTGTTTAAGTTGAAGTTTGTTAATTGAACTTGCTGAGAAGATTGTTGTTATTACAAGATTGACTACTATCTCAACCGGGCGTCGACGCCTCTTTATACTTTTTACCTTGCCATAGATTCGTACATCATTTCCATTCTGGTTTGATCATTGTCCGCGTTATGTTGGCTTGTTGCGTCCATTGGATGGGCTTACATTCTGGTTTTACAACATTGAGGGTGAGATACGAGAACTCTCTTGTCCTAACAGGTCATAAACAGCAATTAAACCGAGTCATTTCATGCATTACGTATTATGATTCCTTGGCATAATCTTTGCAACGTATCAGATGGCAAGGTCTCTGCTCCGAGGTGTGCTGATTATTCAACTTCCATCATGTGTTACCAATGAAATGTCTCAGGATGGAAAGACGGAAAGACCGTATGTACACAAGGGATTCTTGGTTTTGTAGCTGTCACAAACAACGAACAAGTTAAATTCCCAAGTCCAGAATTTCCCCAGTGCCACTATAGTACCATAGATGTTTTAAATATTGTTAACAGCTCTTTAATAGCCCGTTTCACTGCGCCTAGGAACGGCGAGACTATGATAACATTTCATTAACTCAGCTATAATGAAGTTACATGATTAAAACAACCAATTTGACATTGTGTAATGCCAATAATGATCTACAATAAGCATACCAATTGGGACTCAAAGACGCAGGTAGGTTTTCTGATGTGTCAATTAAGGAGCGGCCGATCGCCCGACAATATGAGCTGTCCTTCTATATAAAGCCATAATAATCGTAGAATACTTAAATCTTAGTTGCATCGTTTACGCCCTGCTTGAAATAAGCGCTAGATCTAATACACAGAGATCGGCAGCGGCAGAAGTCAGCCTTCCAGGTACAAGGATTTTACAGGATCCGAACATCCATCAATTGAGCATTACATAATGCGTAGGGTCTGTTAAACAAATATAGATGAGCATGAATTCTTATTGAGATTGTAACAGCACATGATGAAAATGATGACTGTCAGAAGCGTCAGCTTAATACGTCACCTTGGTGTTAAGTGTCAAGGAAGTCAGCTCGTAAATTACGTATCAGTTTCAGTAATCCTCCTCATCCAATGGGCTAATTAATGACACGCAATTTTACAATGCCTATATTTTAACGGTCGTCACTGGTCCCATAGTAGACAAACCACAAAGTAGGTTTCTAAGGACCTACAGCTAGTTGCTGCTTTGTCTAACTTTGGGTTCCCTCCAGTATAGAGCTCATGACGTTCGCAGTCTTTGAAGTCCCTGCTCAACTTTTACCAACTCTACCGAAAGGAAATGCCTACCGTTTCAGAACTCAGAAGCCCATGATCATGGTTAATGATTTTATGAACTTAGATTTGGCCAGGAAGGTGTAATCCTGATGATGCCAACATTAAGTGTACCCCATATGCATTGGAACCATCACACAGTAGTACCCAAATAATGAGACTTAATACAAGCGTAGACAAATTAAAGCCTAAAATTATCGATGATGATAACTTGTGGATGGTAACTGGCTTGTAATCGTGTTGGTGGAGACAAAAACAGATATTCAAAAGTGAAGTAGTCAGTATAGATATCAAGGTACTCGCGACAAAAGCCATTGATGGTATTCGAGGGTGACCAGTTAATCCAGAATGATAACATACTCGTACACTAGAAAGGCGCCGGAGCCATGAAAATTTTCACATGATATCTGTTAAGTCCAATAGGAAATGTACAGGCCAGTCCTCTGTGTCGATCAAAAGGGTGTGAAGATCGATCACTGACTTTTAATCTCCGGTTACCTACTCCGCACAGAGCCTAAAACTGCCGGTTCGAATGTTGCACTACGCGTCTAGTGGATTCACGTCCCACAACTTCCACAACTTCTTGTAACCAGCTGCTCATCTCGTCGGCTGAACGCCTACTTTTTCTCCAGTGGTTCATCAATGTACACCAAAAGCCAACGCGCATGTGAATAACAGCCTGCAAGAATGGTTGTTCTTGGATATTTAGCATGACGAGCAATGCTAAACTTTACCACACTTGCGTATGCTTCGTCTCACTCACTGTACATCGGTGCCCCGCAACCAAAACTCCTCTGCCCGTGTGGCTAGTTTAAAGATTCAATGTTCGATGCCACATAGTTTTCAACTGGTCAACATCTTTTACCTTTTTCTTCTCTTTTGTTACGCATGATTTGTCTACTATCGAACCTCTAAAGCCGCTTTGGATTTCTGCCTGGCAAGTAGACCGTCTCAGTCCTTAGTTTATTAATCTCCCAGACGCCGATAGACTCATCTAGCTTATATCCACTCACTATAAAAGCCACTGTACGAGTATGGAAGACGGGCCACGCGATGCAAATTTGCTGGGTGGGTACATACACCCTGCAGATGGAACTGGCCGAATGTGTCACTGTGCACGGCGTACATACTGTAACCATCAGTGCCTATCTATCTAGCGGGCATACTCGGCGGGGTTGCAGCCTGCCGGTCTCAAGACGTGTTCTACCTTTTCTTCCTTGTCACGCTCTCATACATCCGCCGGCATCTTCAGTAACTTTCAATACCCATTCGACATCGCGTCGCCAAGTCTCTCAACCTTGTAAAGAGAACCTCATTAGATTGGAGAGTATGCTACTGCCGCTAATACGATGACAACACGGAACCGGAAGCAAGTCACCAGGTCATTCTCCGCCTGTTGGACATGTCGCCGGCGGCGTGTCAAGTGCAATGGCATTGGCCCGCCATGTAACCCGTGCAAAAAGCACAAGATCCAGTGCGAAGGCTACGGAATCGAGTTGGTTTGGGTAGATCCCAAAACAGGCACATACCCGCCATATTGTCGCCGGAGCATGAATTTCGAACAAACATGGCGTGGCAGGCCAATCTTAAACGAAGGGCAACTACAGCGCTTGATCGACGCAATGGACGACATTGATCCGGCATTTTCACAGCGCAAGTCGTCCTCAAGTCCATTCACAGTATTCAAAATTGCCCGATCAAATAAACGCCCGGTATCGGACAGCCCTACTACTGACATATCGTCGTTGAGCTATCGATCTGTTGAGTCTCTGTCGCCATTTTCTCCATCGAACAGGTTCTCATCACCTTTTACTGAAAGCGATAATTCTCTATCACCATCACTGACACCTACAATCACCGGGTTTTTATCGATGCCGAAAGATGAAGCCATGATGTTTTATCACTACGTGACGTGGATAGCACCTCTGATGATTCCTGTGGACAGCACCGAGAATCCTTGGAAATCAGTATATCCCTCCACAGCGCTTCAGGATACTTCTCCGGCTTCACGTGCTTTATATCATGCGATACTAGCTCAATCAGCTTTCAATATATCCAATCTACAAAAAAGCAACCCAGAATACCACCGCCAAAGGGAATCTGTTGCCTTGAAGCATTATGGAGCTTCATTAAGAGAGCTGAGTAAGAGCTTGAATGCCACAAAAGAAGCGGAATATGATGCCTGCGCTGCTACTTTATATACGCTTATGATATCCGAGGTGAGTCTCCTGCTAGGATATAATTAAACTGCCAACTTATTTTGATAACTAGGGCAATGCGCGTGGCTCGGTAGCTTGGAGGAGTCACTTTGACGGTGTCGGAGGCTTCGTCACCCACTTTGTTCAGCAAAAGCCATGGAACCGATCCACGCACTCTTGGGTAATATCCCAAAGCCTTGCGCTCTCGTTTGAAATATCACAGACAGTCAATGTCAAACCCTACGGTCGGTCAGCGATAACAGATATTCTGTTAGACAGCGTCGCGTCGCGCCACAATTTTGGGTACACCATAGGCGCAAGCTGCGATGTTTTAAGAACCATTTCATCGATAAGACTTTTTGCGGAGAAAATCGCACTCGGCGATATCCCTGATGATCTCGGTATTCTGATTCAGTCATGCCTCGTTGAGTTATCACCTCTCAATAATAGTAACTTCGATATGGATCTCGATATTCCAGAGCGCGATAGTGTTCTGGAGTCGCTGCCAGAAACGCAGCAGCACAAGTTTCTAGACTGCCTGCATCTCCGCCTTTTTCGTACCGCAACACTCATATATCTACACCAGGCTATTCTCAAAGTTCCCCCGCGAGGCGTTCGCAAATATGTCAAATCCGTCCTTGAAGATGCTATGACGTTCATTCGCATGCGAGGAGGCTCGATATCCATGTGGCCAATCTTTATCGCTGCCACTGAAGCTACTGAAGAGGAAGATCAATTGATGGTCGAACAGTGGCTAGCGATATCGAGCCAACTTGGAATGCAAAATCGCTTGATAGCTAGACAACTTCTTCATCAAATATGGCACGAACGGTCTGAAGAAGCAGCTGCTAATGGTTTGGATTCAGATCAAGTGATGAAAGACTGGAAGGCGGTTCAACGAAGATTAGGGTTTGATCTTTTACTTTTGTAAATCGGGGTTCTTCTTCTTTTGTCTATAGAAATTTATGGTAAAGCGGTTGCATAGCATTTCGTATTTAAATACGCAACCTAATTTAATTCTTTAATTTACTAAAGGCTGCCTCGACAGCTGTTGCCATATCCCCCAAGGTTTCATATGTTGCCCCAATGTTAACCTTGTCCTTTACGGCCTCCAAGTCTCCCATGCCCATACTACCACCTCCACGCGAGATCCAAACCCCGGAGCGAAAGCCCAGAGATGCGACTGGAATGAGATCAAATGTGAGACTCTGGGCCGTATGGCAGATATCACTTTTCTCGATGCCGAAATCTTGGCGTGCATGTTCGACAAGATAATTGAAGTTGTTTGGGTTTGGCTTATAGGTGCCAATATCCTCAGCGACATAGATGGCATCGAATTTGACCCCGTTCAAGCCATTCTTCAAAGTATTCCCAAACGATACTTTATCAACATTGCTCAGTGCAATTAATTTATAGTATTTGCCCAGCTTCTGCATGGCTGCCACAGTGTCCGCGAAAGCTGGCCATTGCCCGATGGCTCCGCCAAATACTTCCGCTTCCTCGCGGGTTACAGATATTCCTATATCTGCAGCAACATTTTCATATACTTTGCTCAGCAGGACTGAATATTTTTCGTCTGGATACTGAACTTCCAGCTTATGTTCATGGATCGAATACTGTTTGAGTAGATGGGCTCGGAGATCAACCAGGCTTTTGTCCCATAATGGGTGGTCCTTGGGGAGTTTCCCCAGCAATGGAAGAAATTGCTGAAAGATTCCAGATTCCCAGTCAATCAGAGTTGCATATATGTCGAATGAAAGGGCTTTGTACGATGTGAGGTCAAAAGAGGCCATTTTGAGATGTTCTTCGAGGGTGCAATAGTTTTTGTCTCTCAGTGGAAAGAAGGCGGGATTCTCATGTCCATTATATAGAGAAAAATGCGGAGACCATCTACTAAGAATTGTCTGTACTTTTCGATACTATATACTAATTCATATTGCTCCAAACTTCGTCGTAGGTAATTCTAGACGGCTTACGAGGTGCAGATAAGTTATTCACAGACTTATCGTCTACGGATCTAGACAATAATGCTCCGTCCTTGGCATATTCTTCCGGTTAGACTGTCTTGGTGTAATCTAGAAAGTGGAGGCCAGAATCCTCTCTCCAACAAAAAGGGCAGCCTACGACGAGATCCAGTCCAAATATGCCGGACGCTAATGCACGACCACCCCCGCTTTCTGTGTTATTAGTCGTAGTCTCCCAGCACGGTATGTACTCCATAATGCCGTACAGTGTGGTGGATTTGGTCTATATGTGCCTACGAGGCAGCCTCATCGGATATCCCTCTTGGTTGTAGTAGGAATCGTTACCCGAAGGGAATATCCGAGTATAAATTCTTATAGCCAATACACCGTACTCTATAAAATTATCCCAATCAACGTGGCATGAGTCAGCAGCTGATACGCCAAGTTCTATCTCTCCACTTTAAAGATTCCAAGGCTGAAGTATGGATAGACCAAGATGCATGCTTGCCAACATAATTGTCGGCAGCATCGTTCATTTCATCTCTACGAAGTATAGTAAGTCTCTATCATCGTATAGCATTTAATATAATTACAAGTTACAAGCCAGATTTGTGTATATTACATTTCTGTTCGTCATGGAGCAAGAGCGAAAAACGCGGCGCAACATCGCGGGTCTACGTGCCTATGATTCAGGATAATCTACGTGTAACGTGGGACAGCTTTGATTCACCCTTAATAGTAAACCAATAGAAGCAGAGGTGCCGATTTTGGAATTGGTTAGAAGCCAACCTTCGGCAATCAGATAACTTAGGTGTGGCAAGTGTGTCTAATAGGTGAACTATTATCGGCAGAATCCGATGAAGGTTCCAGTAAAGAATGCTCGAAGAAGTGAGTAAGCCACGTGGAATGCAATTGACAGGTAATATGCCTAAATCAACGTCATCGGTGCTCTGATGGGCGCGGCCTGGGTTATCCTCTTTCCACGCAACGAAATGGTCGACCCATCATTATGCCCGAAGGAATTGCGAACGCCCTGCCAAAATGACACTTTTAAGCTAAGATTTGACTAAAATATGCTGATAAGATGCAGAAGTGACCATCATGCCTCCATTTCCATGATTAACTCTATATAAATTGGCAACTATGCCCGCGTTTTCTACCCCGCATGAAGCATCACAGTTTGGGCGACTAGGGCCATATCTCTTTTGTCATTGTTACGGAAAATCCACTTGATGCCAAAGATCAAGTCTCCTTGGTCATTCAGAGAAGATTCTCAACATAAACTGGGCAAAGAAAATGGGATTAATAATGCAAGATTATCGTAGAATGAATCGTTGACGTAAGTTCATCTTTTAAAGAGGCTCAATTGCAACGTTCACTGTCAGGAGAGCGTTTGAAGAAGGTTCTTGCGTCACTCATGCTCATAATGCTGCATTGGTTCCGAACTTTCCTATTGGATTTTCTACGAACTAAACACTTAGTGAAATTCTGTGCGGGGAGAGTAGCTTTGCCTATACATTGAGTATTTGAAGGGTATATAAGGGTGGTCTTTTCCCTCGACATTGCCATGAAGCACTTGAGCTACATACCTTGATTAAAACCCATTGCATTCAATAAACCAATTCAGACTCGGTTTTTCATTGAAGGCCTAATCATGTCACACCTGGACGTCGAACCTGCTATTCCCGTTGGCTCTACTGTTGTAGTGTCGGGGGCAAACGGGAACATAGCGAGCCACATCGTGGACCAACTTATCAAAGCGGGCTACATCGTTCGTGGTACCGTTCGCGACGTGAAAAAGAACAGCTGGTTAATTGATCACTTCTCCAATATCTACGGTCCCGGAAAAATTGAGCTGGTTGAAGTACCAGATATGGCAGCCAGCGGTGGCTTTGACGAAGCTGTGAAGGGTGCCTCTGGATTCATTCACACAGCCACGCCAGTGATGGAGAATGCAGATCCAAATGCTGCGATACCAGTTGTTATTCAAGGGACTGTAGGCGCACTTCAGTCTGCTGCTAAAGAACCTAAAATGAAGCGCTTCATTCTCACTTCCTCGTCCGGTGCCTGCACGGCTCCAAAGCCAGGAAAAGTCTTTACAATCGACTCTAATACTTGGAACGAAGAAGCCATAACTGCAGCGTGGGCGCCACCACCATATGAAGGGTTTGAACGTCTCTTGGATGTCTATTATGCCAGTAAGACTCAAGGAGAAAAAGAGGCATGGAAATGGGTTCGCGAAAACAACCCAAAATTTGTTCTCAACACCGTCTTACCTAACGCCAACTTCGGTCCTGTTGTCGACAAACACCACCAGAAATATCACAGCACCTTGGGCTGGATTCGTGCCCTCTGGAATGGATTTGATGGTGAAGAAGGCGTGCGAAGCCAGCCGCCGCAATACTACATCAACATTGTCGACGACGCCATTGTTCATGTTGCCGCGCTGTTGTACAAGGACGTGAACAACGAGAGGCTCTTCACGTTCGCATACCCATATAACTGGAATGACATTCTGGCCGCCTTTAGGAAGCTCTATCCAAGCAAGAAATTTATAGACGATATTCCGAATCTACCGCGCGATCTAAGCATCGTGACCAATGGGCGGGCAGAAGACTTGCTTAAGCGGTTTGCCGGACATGGTTGGACCAATCTTGAAGAAACTATCAAGAATACTGTAGCAGACTATTAAATTATCAAATACAGAAACGTTATTCTCTCACTCTACTGTCATCTGTAGATAGCAGCCTCCAACATAGAGGCAAGTAACCTGCTATGAAGAAACAGTATGCTCGGATTCGCTTGGGTAAGATATGAACAAGCAGCGTGACTGCGAAAATACGTGGTATCGAGTGTCGATATTCCCCTTGGCAATACAATTTCTTTGTATACTTTTCTATCCATTTTAATGAGAAACTCCGGTTATGTACATCTTTAGACCAAGAGATAGTTGCGTCGACTTCTCTAATCCAAGTAAATGATCCGTATAGTTAATAGCTTTAGAGCCGCGCTTTCTCGAAGTTGACTTCTTTGGTAGCACTCAATTCTTTTTGAGCCTTTTCATTTAGTCGTTTCCACATGGCCTTTCGTCGTTCATGTCCATCGAGAAAGGCTCTTACCCATTCTCTCTGAAACTTTGGAAGCTTGCGCCCTTTCCCTTCCTCTCCTTCTCCAGCTAACTCTCTTAGTGTTTCAAAATAGTCTTCGAAGTCAGGAAATATCAGTGTGAATTTGACGCCATCTCCGCGCACTTTGATCCTCTCGGTTTCCCATCTTCGCATCTCCTCAACTGGTGGCAGCGTAGCTCGTCCTGCGAGAAGTCGTGCTGCTAGAACCGCTTGCCATTCGAATACTTTAAATGTCAAACCCGCTGCGACGGCTCCGACGAAAAGCAAGGTTGGGTCATGTTGCCAAACAATATGCTGGTATAGATCTGGCACCCGATTATTGCGGACCGGAACATCGGGGAGGAAAGGCATAGACCAGCTATAGCCTGTACTGAAAACGATGTAATCGACATTGGCAATCGAGTTTCCATCCACCAAATGAACAGTTCTGCCTTCCACTCGAGCAATTGACGGATGGTTCCTTATTTTGGGATGATTGAAAGCCTCTCCTCCAAAATATCCGTTAATGGTGTGTCCAATCGTGATGGCGTGTACTGGGGTTTGTGCCGTATTGACGAGATCGAAGGCGATATCAGCTCCAGAGACGGATGCTCCGACGACAACGACGCGCTAGAGAAAACTTTAGACTCTCTTTCGACGATAATTCTACTCCTGGATAGCTTACAACTTACCTTGCCTGTAAATGGCTCCCGGCCGCGAAAGTGTTTACTGTGGATTACACTCCCCGGCCTTGCCTTCTCGAATGCCTCCAATCCTTCAATCGGAGGAATGTAGGGTACCCAGAAATGCCCGCTCGCGACGACGACGGCATCAAACCATTCTACCCACCAGTAATCGCTGCGCTGCCCACTCTTGCGCAATACAACTTTCCACTCGGTACCAATCTTTTCTACTTTCTCCACGGTGGTGTTGTAAGAAACGAAATCACGATAGCCCCTTCTATCAACAAGACTTTGAACATATCTCTGAATAACATCCCACTTTCTAAACGGAGTATCTGGCCCGTGATTAGATATTGAGAGTTCACTACGCTCCTCTGGAATTGGCTCTTGACTAAATTCCATGGGCAGATGGTCAATATTAGTTTCTAGATACGGATAGACTGATGACTCCGAAAATCGAGGCCGGCTTGATATCTGTGTTTGAGCTGGGAGAGTCTTTGGAATGGCCAGTGGAGTATCTGCTGTACGGCTTGCCAACGCAGTGAAGTTGGAAAGCGTAGGAGGCCGCGATGCATCATCTATCCTAACTTTAAGTTAACATTTGCAGATAATAATCATTCCGCCTATCTGAAAACTTCACCCTTTTGGGGGTTCTATTTTCTCTAGGGGAAAACAGTTGTATCTGCTGAGAGACAGTGGATTATTATTAACGTACCAGCATCCTCCGGCACGCTCTCGGCGTTCGAACACACGAATGATATCGAATGCCTTCTCCTGAGCAAGGGCATCAATAGCAATAGCACCTGCTGGCCCAGCGCCAATGACGGCTACTCGTCGCACTGGAACACTGCCCGTCATTCTAGCTGGAGGTGATTTACCAAGTTGGAGACTGTAGGATTTTGCATCTAGATCTCAGTTTAAAAAAGAATGAAAAATGACAAGTCTTCAACAGCTACACAGCGAAGAAGCTGGGGTAATTGATGATTTAGGTTCCATGGTGGATTATGGCATGTAATAAAGTTAATAACATTTTCGGTTATCTCCAACCTGCCGCATATGCCGCACGCGCCGCAATAAGTCTAATTACTGAACCAGCTGATTCCAAAGCCTAGATTTGCTTGTTTTGCTTGTTGCGCGGGTCGATCTGCCGGCATTGCGCAAACGGTGGGTTCCATCACGCAATCTCATAGCTTCCTAGCTGGAGCTCACTAGTGCTCGGCATTGAGATGCAACGATCAACAGAGAGATGCCCCCCCACGAGACAGGCTTCGTACGAAATTTTTGTTAGTAGGAATTCTGCTAAACTGAACAATTAGACGAATATAAGCAAAACAAGGAATAGTATATGCATCGGCTGACCCAGCAATTACCTATTAAAGAGTTTGCCTTTCCTCGTCATGGAGTGGTGGGAAACCTTATCACAGATGAGTCTGACAAGAGAGACTTCGGATATCCAGATCTTAATAGCTTCACCATTTACTAGATTATGACAAATGTAATAAAGAACATCTAGATGGTCTTAAGTGTAATCCCAAAGATGTTTTGCCAGCCCACCATTATCCTAAAGGTCACTAGTGAGATCTCCATCATCACACCTTGGCCATCTAGAGAGAATCGGGTATATCTTGTAGCACGCCATAGTTGGCGATTACGCAAAGAGACGCTACGCCGTTATTAGCGACGATTGGATATTGGATATTCAGTGACAAGATATTGAGCTATGTTCGCCTTTTTGACTTATGTATGTTCTTAAATAGATCCGAGATCATCATGCATACCTACATTTGCAATGCATTTGCCCCCATGGTAGCATTCTACCTAGCCGCTTCATGTAACATCAATTTCCTGCAGCCGTTAGTAAACCGTGGAAGCAAAAATGAGTGAAAAACAAGAAGAGAAGCAGCAAGGCAGCTTCGCAAATAATACGCTACAAGAAGATTCCGATGTTTCGCTTAGAGGAGAAGAGCAGCCAGAATGGAACTTGGCTGAAGAGCTGAGAGTCCGCACAAAGTAAATCGAATATATCCTCCCTTTGGTAATTTGAAGGACCTTCTAACTTTGTACAAGAGTAGACATGACCGTGTTGCCACTTCTTTTCCTCGGCTTGCTGGTTTTCCAACTCGATCGCATGAATATTGCAAGCGCCCTGACGGGAGGCTTTGCAACAGATATTCATGTCACTCAGTCCACAATCAACCTAGGTAACCAATTGATGTTCATGTCAATTGTGGTTTTCGAGATTCCATGTAATATGGCTCTCCAGCGCGTCGGCCCACGCAAATGGATATCTGCTCAGGTATTTGCATTTGGTTTCATCGCCATAATGCAAGTATTTATCAAGAACCGAGGAGGATTTCTTGCTACACGTCTTCTTCTCGGATTTGCAGAAGCTGGCTACATTCCTGGAGCATGTTATACCTTGTCGACCTGGTACAACAGGCGAGAGCTAGCGAAAAGAGTAGCTATCTTCTTCTTCGGCATGTTTGGGGGTAATGCAATCAGCCCTCTACTTGCTTCAGGTATTCTGCTGCTGGATGGTCACCGGGGCCTCCGAGGATGGCAATGGCTCTTTCTACGTAAGACAAGTGGAAACTCTCCTGATCTTGGCGTCTCTTTCATCCATCCTATACTCTGCTTGATAACTGATGCCAGTGTTTAGTTGAGGGCCTTTTTACAATCTGTGTTTCTATAGTCCTCTTGGTTTTCCTTCCAGGGTCACCCTCTCACCCGAAACCTCTATTAAGCTCAGGATTCATTAGATTCTCAGAGTCTGAATCAAAGATACTGCTAAAGCGTCTTGAAAAAGACGGCGAAGAGGATCGAAGCGGGCAGGGTCTCAAAAAGATTCCTCTCTCAGTTGTGTGGAGCACAGTATCTCACTACCGCCGGTGGCCTCATTTCGTCTCGACCTTCGTTGTCTTCTCAACTTGGAGTCCCTTGACCACATATACGCCATCAATCATTATGTAAGTTCTTCGTCACTGAATGGCGTTAAGACTCTCATTCATGTTCTAACTCGCGGTACATTTGATCAGGTCGTTAGGTTTTGACAGAACAAGGGCAAATGCTTTGGCTGCGGTCGGCGCATTTCTTGCCCTTGCCGTTGTTTTCACGTTTGCGTTTATAAGCGACCGCACCAATCAGCGAGGCGCTTCCGTGATTGCAGCCCAGACATGCTATTTAATCACATTGATTGTGGCTCGCTCACTTCAGCCTCATGTGGGCAAGTGGTCGCGATGGGGTTTGTGGACGGCTGTCAACAGCTTCGCCGTTGGCTACCATCCTGTGCACAATTCGTGGGTTCAACTTAACTGCAACGACCCCAGAGAGAGGAGCATTAGCATCGCGTAAGTTATTGACGTCATGCCCTTCCAATGAGACACTTGTTGATGTTGATATACCGCAGCATGTGGGTCATGTCTGCTATTAGTGGTCTTATGGCCGGAGCACAATACTTTCAAGCAGATGATAAGCCGCTGTGAGTTGAATCATTCTGAAGACAGAATGGCCATTTTTGCGCAAATACAGTGAGAGATAAGCTAACCATAACACGTCCCAGCTATTCAAAGGGCTTGCGCATCATGATCATTATGGTCTCAATAGGAATCGCCAGTGCCATAGTCCAACTCGTTGTCTACATACGACACAACCAAAGAGTTGCTGAAGGAAAGAGTCAGCGAGAGGCGGGATTAAGCCCTAGAGTATATGTACCATGAAGCGACCCGACGCTGCACAAGACCGAATAAGAAGTATTCAGAAAATGTATCGGCGTATTGCCTCCTCTTTCATCCTTCAGTCAACTCAACGTTTGTTCTCCAGCGATAAAAGTCACTTCCAGTAAATGCAGCAGCCTTGCATCCATTGGGGCGACATATTGGCTAATTGTGCTGTTATCGGTTGCCTTTTAGCCAGCTGTGAGCCCCATGTGAATACCCATCATCTTTGTCATAGAAATGCTCACTGAACGGTACTAATGCCGTCGAAAAGCGGTAAGATGCGCGGCACTTCTTGTTCTTTAGATGAAAAACTCCATTTATCGCGTTTACACGAATCATGATGCCGGTACTTTATTGGTTGATGGATCCACATTGTCTTCTCACGCCATTTTCAAAAAGAATGAGCATTCTGCAAATTTATATGTTGAAAGCCCAAGAATAAGGCATTTGTTCCTTGATTATGTTCATTATGTTCCCTGTATCTGAAGCGCATGTCGATTTGTCCTGCTAAAATGGCCCCATATTGTAGATAGAACACAGCACTTAAATAGAAGATCAACCCCCTCACACGAGATCCAAACCGTACGCATTTTAACTCAACAGACATCCAAGTTGCTGCAATAGCACAGTACCATGGCTGATATAGAGGCTGACATCGCCAAAAATGGCTCCGAGGAGCACGTTACCCCTCTGTCGACCCAGAAGCCGCAATGGTACCGCAGTACGCTATTCCAAGCCTTCATCATTGGAGGAGTTGGCTTTCTAGCTCCAGGTCTCTGGAATGCCATGAATTCTCTAGGTATGCATTTATACCACTCTAATTCTCTTTTTGGTGTTGTGTTTTGGTACCCGTTGGATCCACCCTTCGTGATCCAACTCGGAGGAAAACCCACCCCACAGACAACCCCCATCTAATGCTTCACCTCGATAGGCGCTGGAGGAGCTGAATCACCATATCTCATTAATGCTGGGAACAGCTTGGTCTTCGGATTAATGGGCTTCTTTTGTCTGTTTGGGGGGCCAATTGCCAATACAATCGGACTCTCATATACCCTCTTACTCGGCGCCATCGGCTACCCACTTTATTCGGCTGCACTCTATACTAACAACCGTTTTGGCAATGAATGGTTTGTCTTCGTCGGTGCCGTTGCCTGTGGTATATCTGCCGGTCTCTTTTGGGCGAGCGAGGGAGCCATCGCTCTTGGATACCCAGAGCCTACCAAGCGTGCCAGATATCTCAACATCTGGGTATGGTTTAGAACACTTGGACCAATTGTTGGTGGCGCAATTGTTCTAGGTCTGAATGTGAAGACCTCACACAAGGGAAAGGTCGGTTATGTTACCTACATTGTCTTCATCGTCCTGCAGTGCCTAGCGGCTCCCCTTGCCTTGGCTCTGTCGCCGCCGGAAAAGGTCCAGAGAAGTGATGGGTCGCGAGTTATCGTCATGGGAGAAAAGTCTTTAATCGCCGAGTTCAAGGCTTTGTATAAAACCTCCAAAAAGCGCAATGTCCTTCTCCTCCTTCCCATATTCTGGGCTGCCTATTTCAACCAGTACTCCGGCAACTTTCAAGCTTATTATTTTAGTTTGAGAGGAAGGGCGCTCATAGGGTTTGTCAGCAACTTTGCGACGCTCTTTTCTTCACAGATTCTCAGTCTGTGGCTTGACTGGACTCGTTTCCCTGTCAGAAAGCGACTGGAATATGGGTACTATTATGTCGTTGCTACTCATATTCTCTCGTGGGTCTATGGTTGGGTAGTTTCGGAGCAATACGTGTCTAATCCCCCCTTGTTGGATTGGAGTACCCCTGGCTTTGTCAAAGGCTTTTTTGTTCTCTTCCTGTGGAGCTTTTCACAGCAAGCGGCCCAGAGCTGGCTATACTATCTTGTAGCTACCATGACAGATAACGTGTCGGAGCTCACACGATTGACGGGTATTTTGCGTGGCCAGGAGAGCTTTGCCCAGGCTGTGTCATATGGTCTCAATACGAGGAACTGGTATGGGGGACGAGTGCCGCTGGCTGTAAACACAATTCTTCTTGGTAAGTCAAGCTAACTGATGTCTGAACCTGAGAAAAGCACGACAGCTTTCTAACTTGGCACTTTTTATGTAGGATTGGCGGTTGTTCCAACTTATCTTGTCGTTCGTAGCCACAATCCTGACGAGACTGATACCGATCGAGCAGGGAAGTCGCCGCAAGCCAGCGATGAAGTATTGGAAACAGAGAAACAATAGGCCAGTATAGATATGGAGATCTGTATGTTAGTAAATGGGATGGCCAAAAGTCGAAGGGAGAGTGGCATTAAAAAATGAGAAGAGGGCTCAGACCTTTCACAGTCGGCATTCATCCATCTATATATAGTACGCTGTTCAAGGTCTTCTGATCTTTAATGAGATACCCACTTAAAGGTATGATGTATCCTTGATATTTCCATCATGCAGCGTAATGAAGCGGATTAAAAATCTCTCCAAATCGATCAACTCCAACTGAGGTGACGAAGTATGCAGAATGTATAGCGCTCCGATTCAGAAGGAGATGCATAGGATATGTCGATCGTCAAAGCGTACTCTACATTCGATTCATTGGCAATTAGATATAAGTTATTCCGACATGACTATGCAGACAAGCAAAGCTCAGAAAAGGCGAAACCGCAAAATGAATGCGTACATACATCCAGTAATTTGAGCACCTGCTTAGTACTCAACTCATCGAGGAGTGCTTTTGTAGGGGAATGTCAATTCAGCTAACACCTGGATTTTAATACATAAATAAAGTAGCAATTACTAAATAAATATAGATATAATAGCAACTACTAGAGAAATATACATGTAGTAGTAGTCACTAGAGAAATGTACATATAGTAGCAGTCACTAGAGAAATGTAGATATAGCAGCAGCTATTAGAGAAATGTAGATATAGCAGATATGCCCTTTGTACGTGTATGATTCAACTTATGTGTGCTTGAAATCGTTTCGCTGTCGGGTTTTCTGTCCTCCGCTTGACAGAGTTATCGTGTATAATGGTTCTTCCTGGGAGACGAGTATCAAAACGTATTATATTAGTTCTTATCCCGTGGCGTGTTGTGTAAAAAATTGGATCTCTGTAGTCAAGTGAGAAGTAGAAGCGCAATGTGTAAAATGAATAGTTTGAAGGACAACCAGCTTTCCGAAAGCGATACAAGTATAGGGTATTGATTCGTTTAATTTTGCTTCCAGCCCACGCCCATCAACGATCCAAGCCATCTATCCGGCCAATCCGCCAAGTCTGCCAAACTCCCTCCAGTATAGCAGCGTCAGCTGGTGGAGCGTGTCATATGCGGTGAGATCTAGTGGGGTATTTGTGTTATAATATCGCTGACTGTGCATGCGCTTCCTAATTAATTGACTTTTTGAAGGCCTCAGGCCGGCAGTTAATAATGGAGATGAAGGAGAACGAGGAAATGTTAGCAAAGGAAAGGCTTGCTATTACCTCAGGTTACTGGAAAAGGCCTGCTGGTACTTGAGGCCGCTAAAAAAAGATACAAAAGAGTAATGCAAATAGACATAAGCGAAAAATATATTTCCCATAGTATATGGCATAAAAAGTACATCTAGTCTACAACCTCTACAAAGTTTATAGTCTCGCAACATCTGCAAACCTAAGGGCCATGTTCCACCTGATAGGCTTAACCAATTCCCCTTAAGGTGCTGATCAAACTCATTACCACAGAGTGAAGGAGCTAGTGAGCTAGAGAAGCGCGACACCGTATCAACTGATCGTAGAACGCTGACGCTTGGCAACTTGAAAAGGGAGGTAACAGAAAAGCCCACATACACGAATCAACCATTAAACTGCCAGATCGAGTCTATGTAATTGAAACAGTAGGCACCATCATCCCTAATCTCCAAAAGGAAGCTGTTAACTAAGCCAAGCATCATACGAAGGCAGATCTCTGCCATTTCAGCCGTCTTACACTAGTATTATTTGTCTTATTTGTCTTGCACCGAATATAACCCCTTATGCTATTGACCGGAGTTCCGAGACACCATGTGCCACTTTTAGTCTGCAAAAGACCGGTGATGCGATATATTAAGGCCGTTTCCCCTCGTTATTGATGCGGGCACTTGCACAGATAACCATCATACATTTCTATAGCAGGCAGAAGAACCAACAAAATGCGGGACAAACACAGCCCTTCGCTCCTCACGGTTCCGCTGATACTGGCGACAGCAACAACAGCCACGAGCCAACTCTTCATTCCTTTCTACGGAACAAGTGCTAACGGGTTCAATGCGCCTCCTCGCGGATGGAACTCTTTTGGCATGCAAGCCCGAGGAGGCAACACGTTCACTCTCAATCAAGCCAATGTGCAAACTCAATGCGATCTTTTGAATGCCACTGCAGGATACACTTTGTGCAGTATAGACTCGGGCTGGTCGGGAAACGGAGGCGATCAGTTTGGTCGTCTTGTGCCAGACACTTCTGTATTCCCAAACTTGACAGCATTGGCCAACCGGCTGCACTCGCAAGGAAAGCTTCTCGGTATATATGCACTTCCAGGAGCATTGTCGGCCGACGCAGGCGTTACTGTTCAAGGAACCAACATCAAGCTGGGGACGCTGTTTGACACGAGCCAGCCGAGTTACAATCTAAGGCAGACATTTGATTTCAGCAAGAACGGCGTTCAACAATGGCATAACTCTGTGGTTAACAACTGGGCTGCAATGTATGATCTCATAACCAGTCTTTAGATGCCGCTAACATAGTTCGATAGGGGAGTGGATTACATCAAGCTTGATTTCATGACTCCTGGAAGCCCCCAGGCAAACGAAGATCTGCCCGCCAATAACTCTCTAGCTGCTGTGGCGTATCATAAGGCAATCCAACAAGCCAGTCGCCCGATGAGATTAGATCTCTCGTGGAAGCTGGACAGGAATTCAGCAGCAGACTTCTTCCTTTGGCGTGGTAATGCAGATGGCTTGCGCCTAGACCAGGACATCAACAACGCTCAGGCAAGCCAATTCTTAGGATTCAATACAGTCCAGCGAGCAATTGAGCAGTACCGAAGCTTCATTAATCAACAAGAAGAAGACCCTGCGCGCCAAGGTACCCCAATAATGATCCGACCTGATATGGATAACGTGTACACGGGCAACGCCCAATCACTTACCGGCCTCTCAAACGTCCAGAGGTACACAGTTGCGATTCATTGGGTCGGCGCAGGCGCAAACTTGATCACCGGTTCGGATTTAACACAGCTTGACACGCTTGGGCGGGAGTTGCTTTATGACCCCGAATTTCTCTCGGTTGCTGATTTCACAGCTCAGTTTCCGATGCAGCCCAAGAATCCATTCGGAACCTCCAATCCTGGATCTCAAGCATCTGAACAGCTCCAAGCCTGGATTGCTGGGCCTAATGCAGGTAACAAGAACGCCGTCGTCGTTCTAGCCAACTACGGCCCAGACCTTGGGCAAGGAGGTTTCAATAAAAATCTCCAAGGAGTCCAATTGGTGAACATCTCACTATCACTCTTGGGAATAGCAAACGGCCAACCCAACGGAGCTCCGGGTTGGAGCGTGCGCAGGGTTCTCGGAGGTGGCGGTTCTGGTGGCGAGGATCATAGTGATCTTGGTGTAGCAACATCTGTCATTGCGTCAAATCTGGGCCCTGGTGAGAGTGTTCTCTACTATCTCACTGCCACCAACTAAGTTCGAAACAATAACCCTCACACAATCGAGCTATTCTACAAGAAGCATAACAAAGCGGTCAACAAATGTCAATAGCGTTGGAAATTATTTCGGTATAGATATGTAAATAAAGCCATCTTACAGAAACATCTTAAATACGATATACTCCGCAAAAGGTGACAGGCAAAGAATATAGGTGATATTGAGACGGCATCGCCGACAAACACACTATTGAGGTCACCATATGAGGATATGCGTGATTACTTCAGTATTACTTAAGAGAAAATGGAGGTGACCTTGATCGTGATTGCATCGATACATTTTACTGTCCTCGTAGTTACATGTAAATACGTATATTGGATATTGAGCTATGTTGTGAGATGCTTCGGATTTACTTTCACAGGCTCAAGTTGCTCCGGCGCAGGTCTCAAAGGCCACAAATCTACCACAGGTGTTTCAATCTTGGCAATCGCCTGCTTCGATCGTTCGTGGCCGGCGTCAGCTGCGGCGCGAATAACATCTGCAGCGGCGTAGCGTTCAAAATGAAACTCCTCATATGGCCATGTCTCGTCGCCAGTTGCAGCAGGTATTATATACTCAATAGCCTTGGTGATTCCTTGTCCTTGTGGCCCCTTGTAGTTCCAAAGGTCCACGCCAGCTTTCTTAGCCACCATGGCGAGTCGAGTCAGCGCCAATAGAGTAAAGTTGGAGTAATGCCAACTTCGAGTTCGCCGAAGTTCTTCGGGCAGGGCTCCGTCAGGCCTGATCGTCTCATCAATGTCCGCTTGGATGTTTGCGGCTTCCTGCTTGACAAGCTCCTTGTTGTCGACGAAAAGAGCAATAGCAGACACGAGCATACAGGTAAAACTTCCATGATTATTCTTTTCTGCTCTCTCAGCCTTGCCAAACTCGCTCTCGGTCAACCACTTTAGGAATTCTCGATTCCACTCACGGAACCCGTTCATATCTTCGACTTGCCAGCCAGGCGCTGACCCGCCAGACGGACTACCGCTATCCAAAATGACGGCGATGTCGAGGAGTGTAGTGTACCATTGGGAAAAGTCAATGATCCCAATATGGCGCCCTGTGTTGAGAAACGGGATAAGCTGTGCGTGGTTGAGATTCGGATTCATGCGTGTTTGTGGGTCTATGAACCATGTCCTGATGATGTTCGCGGCGTGTCTGGCATAGGCCTCATTGCCAGTGTAAAACCATGCAAGGCCAAGAGCCGATGATGAACCAAAGACTTTCTCAACATTCACGCGATCGCTGTAATTGAGAACTTCGGGGTTCCTTTCGCCATCTCTCTGCACATATGGTTTTCCATCTGGCGTTGGTGACGGCCACCAATAAGGTGCCTGGCTGGTATAATCGTGCATGTCGCCGCTTGGGGGAGCTTTTTTCTTCTCCATCACGGACCATGGACCTTGGGTAAGCCATTCGTCCGCTTTGCCTTTCAATGCTTCAAAAGATCTCTGCAGAACGGCATCGTTACCGGCCTGCAACCGGTTTCTAGCCTCGATGAGCCGCTCGCCATCAAGAACAATAGTCTTGAGACTTGGGGATCCGGTACTTTGAGGGGTCGTCATGGTAAGATCCAATGCTTGTGTTAAGTTAATGGGCTGTCAGATTTGACCTGGAATTTCTGCCTGTTATCTTGAGTCTTCTCACCAAGATATACTGCCTTATTAATTTCTTACTACATTAATTCCTTCCATCACTTCGCATTCATTACGTTGCTAATCCACTGAATACCTCCTCCTTGTGGTGGTAGTGGGATAAATTGATCGCAGTTGGGCTGGTTCTAATTGGCTCTCTGCGTTCTGTAACCGTCCGCAGTGGCTAGTCGGCCCTTCGGCACAACGGCCATCGGCGTAATGCCTCTCCGCTGACGAGCCTGCAATACGCCGTTGACCGATGATCCGACTTTCGCTTCGAAACAGTGAAAATGGAAATCGTTCGTCTCAGTACTACTATTACTCTTCGTATTACAAGCCAGAAGAATGGTGAAATCTGATATAGTGATCACGCGTGACTTGAATGTACCTTTTACATATGTTACCAGTATGTCCTCCGCCACATCAACTGTCAGGAGACACTCTTGGAGGCGAAGCCTCATAGAGCAAAAGGCATCTATGGACGATAAAACAGTGAGATGGCAGGCAACAACGTGTATTATATCCTTTCTTGTGTTATCTCCTCCTTCACGTTATGTCCATGAACACGTACTCTTGCGCAACTAGCATATTCCAAATTCGAGACTCCATTATATCCTGGGTTCGCCTTAGCCAGAGAGGCCTACTCCTCTTGTAGAATCGAACGCAAAGAAATCAGCGCCCTGGAGCGAAATAACACGATCCATTTCCAAGAACTGGTTTCCCAATAACATATTCGACATAGTTGTTAGTTCGTCCTCCTCCGCCATCATTGACTGGTTATGGGGAAAGCTAGTGGCGGCATTCATGTCATTCATCAAAGCGATAGAAGGACCATTCATGTTCCTCATATTTGCATTAGCTGATGACGTTGCCAATGGTGATTGCCCTACTCCTGATTGGGAGCTCATGTCGTCTTGAGGCTGTGGAACCTCCCGGACGCCATAAGCAGCCGAATGTCTTGTGCGAGCGGGTGATCTGTGTGACTGATAATTGGAACGCATATCGGACGCCCTTGTGGGAGATGGGACGCCAGCCCTTTGGTATGCTTCAAATCCAGATGAATAACGTCTGTGTGATTGGCCGTTGTGATTCCTGTAATCAGTGCCGCTGGGCGATATGACTGAGTTGGGCTGTACTGTTGCTTCGATAAATCCATACAGGCTCGCATCGCCCAGGGTCTCTATAAGATCGATTGTTGAGAATGTCACATCGTTTAGACAGCGGGAGTGCAGACTTTCGAGCTGCTCTGCATATCTTCCAGCCAAGTCCAGGGGTCGTTGTCGATCTGGAGCACTACCAAAGGTGCTCCCATATGTGTAGTATCCGTGCCATTTGTCCGACATATCTTTTAAGCTCTGCAGGAGGCTGAAAAACTCAGTCTCCAAGGTATGGGTTTCGCTAGAATGCCAGTGGATGAGCAAAATCCTAGCAGCGACAAAAGCGCAAAATGCGAACTGAGCATTAACGATGCCCCCCATAAACCTCAGGTATTTTTGCACAATTGACGATGTTTCAACTGCTGCAAGGTGACATGTCTCGGCACTGCATGAGCTGGGTAGCTTGACCACGTTCTTCCACCGCGCAGGTGGATACGCAATATGTTGATGGAGTAGTATCATTGAGGTATTGTGAGATACATGAGCCAATGTTAGGTTTGGATCAAGCTTTAATATTAGCACATCCCGAGAGACGTTTGAGTCTTGCCATTGCTTCGGCAAGAACATCTTCCAACTAATGAAGAAATAAGTCAGTGAGAAATAGTAGAGGGGGTTGAGGGAGACCATACTGAACTAGACGAAGGTCCAGTTCCTTGAATCTTGTTAACCAGTTCTTGACTTCATCCCGGTTACCAAAGTTCACAGTCTGCTGCAGGAAGAATGAGGTGACCTGGCTGAGATTTTCCGTTGCTTCGATACAATACGCAAAGGCCCCAAGTTTTGAGACGTCTACATCTCCATTGGACCCAGGGCTAGGGTGATCAATCGCCACCTTTGGTGATACATAGATTGTAGGTGCACTCGATATTGAGTTGCCGATTTTCGCTGTCGATTTATCCCATATTCCAAAATATGGCGTTGAAACGGGCTCTGCTCTCGCCCACATTGCTCCGCCGCAGGGGAGGCGTCGATGAACATCGTCAGATGTGAGACTCGTATGCCATCTGAATACATCAGTCTAGAATTACCACATCTATGGTCGCAAGTTCTTACCCAGTAGTGACTGAAGAGACTCTACAATACTTTATCAGTTGCATGATTACCACGTATGCAGGACAGCTGATTTACCTGTCTAGAAGAAAAACACTCCAGAAAAGTCTTCGGCGTGCTTCGGAATCTGTCCAGTCCAGTGGTTTTTCCAAGACAGTCAAAGATCTTAATAAAGGCTGCTTCGGTGAGTCTTCGTCTGGCTCTACCGTTAGCTGTAGGTAGTCAACAACCCTCGTTAGAGATGCAATTATAGGCCATGCTTTTTGAACGTGGCCGCTTCCCATCTATAGAACCGTTAGTACTCCCTCAGAACCGAGGAATAGATGTCGCATACATAGTCAAAAGCAAGTATCACCAACGCTTGCGTGTTCTCAATGGAAAGCGATTCCATCGCATTTTCCATCACTGTGCTTCGAGAGATGCGAATCTGTCTTGCGACGTCCTGAATACTCATTCCAAAGGCCGTACAGTCGACATATTTAATTCCTGCGGAAAGTAAAGCGTGAAGGAGCACGGTAAGCTTTTGCCTCTGGGTGGGGTCTTTAAATTTGGCTCGAAATCTCGTTTCGTGGAGGATGGGTATCCAGTGATGCACTGTCTGGAAATGAGCTTCCACTACTGCTTCTAACAGCGGATATTGTGGCAGTGGCGTAATCCAAGAATCATCATTCGTATCGTAGTATCGGTCCTGTTCATCGCCAATGCGTTGTCGTTTCCTGCGGTGATGGTCTGGTTGAGGGGCGGTTTCGACTAGGGAGTCTTGACCCGCATGTCGAGGTGCATCATACGGTCCCTGTTGCCTTTCCATCGACGGAGATTTCGTCCATGAGAGTTCGCTTCTCGTAGGTCTCTCAAGATCCCCATTCAACAAAGCAACTAGTCTCGCTTTTGTATTGCCAGAAGTATCCAGAAGAATCTGCTCCAATGTTTCTACTCTGGTTAGTAAATTATAGAAAATGCAGGCAGGTAAAGGTTATCCTACCGAGTCGTCGACTGAGACTATCGACAGCCCCAGCCTTGATACCAGGCTTTTGCTTTACAACATACTGACATTCAGCACCTGGGAGCCCATTTTGTTACCACCTGCCCAAGAAGATAATGTCAAGAACGCGAGGGCCTGAATACCTATCTTGACACATTGTGCGCAACTCGGTCTCTCACGAGAGCATCGAGACTTCCTTCTCCTGCATGAGAGGCACGCAGGCAACTCATCAGGGTGTGGTGAACCTTCGTCTTCTCCACCCGCCGCCGACCGTGCTGGGCTTCTCATATTGCGTGGAACCTGGTCCATCTTACAGTCTCTGCTCTCAACTATAAGACGACGGAGATGGTCTCGATGGATCGCATTCCTATTTACGCTTAAGCGCAGATATGTCCATACAAGGCATGGAACGATGCTGATATCGTTGCGCTGCACGCACGTCGCGTGTTCCTAGCCGCCCCAAGAAACAGGGTGACGCAGGGTCTGCTCACCCCAGTTAAGCAGCTTTCTAGGTTGGTCAGCTGTTTGCGGGGGCTTCTCCAATACCGCTAACCATCGACTGTTAGTCTTTACAGCACTATTACTACTAGCACTCACACTTTAGGATAAAGCGGCGAATCTCAGCCGTTAGGCGGGTCTGTCGTTAAAGGAAATTCCACCACTGAGCTTGCTGATAGTTGACTTAAATTACAATGTTCGATACATACTTGCATGTTAGATGTAGGGAATTTCATATATTACGCGTAAAACTATGTACGAAACAATGTACTACGTTAAGAGAGTGGGTCCAAAGTTCAGGTCCTCGTATAATAACATTACATCAACAACTCATCCAACATGAACGGCAGTCGTAGCCTCGTTAATCTCGCCTCTTTTCTCGTCAACCTCCTCGGCGCCTTCGTGAAGCTTTGCCTCGACAGAGTTAGGGCCGTCAAAGAGTTGCGCAACTTCCTCCAGTGAGAGGTTCTTGGTCTCAGGGTAAAAGAAGTAGATGATGCAAAAGTTGCTGACAAGAACACAACACCAAACAATATAATACTTCCAACCTATCTTCGCGAGCCCAATTGGATTAGTGTACCCCGAGAAGATGTTCGCCGCTGCATCGCCAAAGCTAGAAATGACAAAAGCTTTCGCACGCAGATCAAAGGGCGCCACCTCAGCAACGTACGAGTTGAGCATACAACCAGGCATTTTATAAAAGACGCCGAAGAGGAAAATGGTAAAAATAGTAGCCCGGCCGAGAGCATGGTTCTCGTAATTGATGCTTGTGTTGACTCCCGTGAATACCGTGAGCAACAAGAATGCGACAAACATTCCACTCATGCCAATCAGCCACATGGGGCGACGGCCTATCTTGTCGATGAAGAGCGAAAATAGATTGCCCCAAACCCAACCGTTGATAGTGATACCGCCATTGAGAAGGAGCTGTTGCTTGCTGTTGGTAATACCGATGGAGTTGAAGACGAGATGAATGTAGTATGATAGTAAGGCATTTCCACACCATTGAATGATGAAACCGGATGTCACAATGATGAAGAGTCGGTATCGATTAGCGGCGGTTCGGAACCATCCCATCCATGAAGATAATGCTTGTACCTTCTCTGCCTCGATCGCCGCTTCGATTTCTGCCATCTCATACTGTAACAGTTGTGAAGACTCGTCACCTTCAGCATGATACTTGGCCAAAATCTCGTATGCCTCTTTGCTGCGATTCTGATACACAAGCCATCTAGGTGACTCGGGAATGAAGAAAGACATGACCAGCTGGAAACAGGACGATAACGCCTGAAGAAGGGAAGGAAGTCGCCATGACCAAGATCCAACAATGAAGGAAGTGCCGTACGTGATCCATGCAGCCATAATTTGACCTAGTGAGCCGGTTGTATTCTGAATACCAATGATCTGTGTCCTCTGAAATGGATGGGCCAGCTCGCTTGCCAAGATTGGGCTACACGATAGTTAGCGAATTCTACACTCCTATTATTTTTTCTACCAACTCACCATGCTGTATTCTGGATCGTATTTCCGAAGCCAATTAGACATCTAGCGAACACGAACATCGCGTAATTTTGGGCGCTGGCCTGAAGTGCAACTCCGATGAGCAGAAGAAGAGAGCCGATTGTAATGGGACGTCGAGGTCCAAGCCATTGAATCAAGGGGGCAGCGATGAGGAGAGCGGCGAGTTGTCCATATCTCGTGCCGTTAGAAATCGTACCAAGACGAGTACCTAGAATATTGATCAGGATTGAACGTTTATATGAGCGTGGTCGGAGATGCCACTCATACCTGTCGGATGATCTAAGGCCTCTTGCCATGACGGGAGTGATTGAAGACCGTTCAGCATAGATCCATCATATCCATTGGTCATATCACAAACAATACAGCCAAGTAAAAGAAAGTTAAGGCTGCGAAGACCAGGATAATGCCACCAAAAGCGGTCGCGCTTGTCGGTCTCGCGGAGGGTGTGACCCTCAACACCGCGGACCGAAGCTTTGTTAACGTGAAACATTGCACAAGCTGGCGAATGCCAAAGACTTGCTTGAGCTTATTCAGTAGATGAGAGCCCTAGATCAATGGAAGATAGCAGATGTGGGTTAAAACATTGCTGGTTTCACAAAGGAGGTCGTGACCTATTAATGGCTGGCAGACAAACACCTAGCAACGCAACATGGGACGCAGGCAAGGCTCTCAGACGGGCCGAACCAACTCAATGGCTAGCTTCCCTTATAACGCTGACCGGTAAGCCTTCCTCCCGCTTGCCGCCACTCGGCAAAGAAGCAAGTGTGTCCTGGGGAATGCGGGATGAACTTTGGGGATGGTGTCTGTCTTCCCCATGGGGTAAAAGTTTGATCAAGGAAAAGGGTTGGAGTGGGGCATGTGATTGAAGCCATTGTCTGTAACTGTCTACAAGACTAATGAAGTCTTGTGAACAGAACAGCTAAGATCTCTCGTGGACTGATCAGTAGCGCCAGCACTCCGGCGTGCGGAGTAGTGCGATGCCGATGCACCGGGGGCTGTCCGAAGGTAGGGATTCGATGCCGAAGACCCGAAGCTGAGGCCCGATTTACGGGGGAGGGAGGGGGCTAGCGTAGCCACAGGTTGTGAGACGGGGAGGAGACCATCGAGCATCTGGAGAACTGAGAGGTAACGTTCTTCATGGTTCCAGTTCATCAAATTGTGAATTGGAGGCAGTAGATTCATGATCTGGCGTGTCAAAGCCCAGAACGCAAAGTAAAGCAAAAGCAATCACTATCAGCCGGGTGCATAGTTCTCCACCGGGGTCGACGTTACGGATAACTCGTAAATCTTGAATACGGACGTATTGTTCACAACTATAATGACATTTACGGACCAATAGTAAGGTTAGAGCATGAAAAGTAATTCATTAAGTAAATAGTTAGACATAATATTTTGGTGGCGTCTTTACGCAGTGGCAACATCGCTCTTGATACCTATGTTCTAGTTTACAGGGTAGTACGCGGTACCACAGAGCAGGTGGAATTCAACAAACAATATAATAAGCGCGACTATAATGAATATGCTTCTAAGTACCAATGGTTTATATCATATTAATAACATATTTCTTTCTCTTCCCCTATTAAGTACAAAATGGAGACATGGTTGCTTGTGGAGCAGCACAGAAATGCCTTATTTGAAACGCGTCCAACACATCGATGGACTGGTAAAACGGTGCTATCTTCCGAGCATTTCTCTAGTTTCCTGAGCGAGAGTAATGTTTGACAATCTCTATATCAATTCCCTCGTCTTTGAATATTCTTTCAACTTCTTCGAGTGCTGGAACTGCGGGTGGCTGTGACCAGTGTTCTTTGGCCTTTGGGCCAGCAAGAACCGCGCAAGCAAAAACTCGAGTCTCATTTGCCTCAACTGTCCCCTTGAGCTGGGGAACAAGTGTGCGTGGGAACATAAGACTGGTATTGCCGTGAGGCTTGGTGACTCTCGCAACTCGCTTTGGTAACGGTGAGGCGTCCAGTATACCACTGAAGTCGCCAGTCGTAGATATCGCATACGCGGCGCCGTCGTCTTCTTGAGTCTCATCAGCGTTGAAATCCGTTCTTGGTGCTGCAAATCCACCTTCGATAGTGGTAAGTCTCCGTGGCGATTGTATGCGATGAATGCGGATATGCCAGTCAGGGTATGGAATGAGCCAAGTTTCAACCACAACGTCGGACCACGGACGCCATGATGAGTAGATCTTGCTTCCCGCCATCCTAGCAGTTTCACAATGTTCTCGAACTCTATAGTGTATACCATCGTCGCTCAGTGCAATCATGCTATCGAAGGCACCGACGTCAAATGCTCGACTATCGCTCTCCACGGAGAAGCCGTACCGAGTTGAATAGGCGAACTTAAGATATTTCTCTGGTACAAAGCGCATCGCCTTATTTGAATCCGGCCCAGAGTTAAGCATAATTGTATGACCCGGCGTGTGCATGAAAGTAAGACCTGGTACTGGAAATGCAGCTACTGAGGGACGCTGAGGCATGGGAAGCTCCTCCGCCGTCCAGAATGGGTGGTCTGCCGGCAAGCTCAATGGACTGAACGCTTTCATGGCCCAATATGGTGAACCAGTCGATAGATATCGCTCCGCCATAAAAGAATTCGGGTATGCATAACCAAGTGTCAAGATACCATCGCGCCGAGAGATGGGCTGGGCTGCCCACCATCGAAGGTTGCGTAGATAGATGCCCTTGATGACACCCCAAGGCAATGCCTCAACACCAGCCACTGCCAGGTATCCCCAGTAAGCGGCAACACATTGTCTATATGACAAGCTCCGGCCGTAGGGAATGTTTGAGCCTGAATCTGCAAACCAATGCATGAAGACAGGAGCAAATTCTCGCGCCCTCTCTTTAAATCGGTCGCCACGCGCCTTGTCTGACGGCCGATGGACGGCATAAAATAATCCGTAGTAGTGCATTGCAAAGGGATTATAATAATCAATACGGCGCGTATCGCCTTCGTCTTCTCCGTCGCGATACCATCCATCTGATATGTAGAGACTTTCCATGTCGTCCAAGTACTCATTTGTTCCAGCAGTATCAACTTCGACACCAACACTCTCCAGGGCAAGATCGACCATTATTCGGAAATATTTATGGTTATTTGATCCATGCTCTCCATTGCGGCTCGACAGTAACCATTTACTAACATTGCTCTTCACTGTATCATCGAGTGGCTTCCAATACTGATCGGGGGCGAGCAAGATGGCATATGCGAGTGCAGCTGCCTCCACATGTCTTTGATCCATTGATGGTACAGGTCCCCAATACTCTGGATGCTGCGGATCTGTGCCATTCTTCAGTCCTTCTCTGTACCTGTCCCAATGGTCGAACTTTCCTCCACCAGCAACCAAAGGCGCAATCCCAAATAACGGTCTGGCGTAGCCCTCTAAATCACATGCCGCGCGGTCCCATGTAGATGTAGATGCATCAATTTGAACACGGGCATTTCCTTCAGAGAAAGCAGGCAGCAAAGGTTCAAATAGTGAAATAACTGCCTTGGCAACGTCGTCTCTTGTCTTGAATGGATTCCCATGAAGGGGATTGAATCTGGAATCTCCGTTTGGAAGAGCTGCCATGATGTGTGTGCTGATTGGTTCGAGCGTTGTCACACGTAACTACTGCCAAAACTGGGCTGGGAGTTGTTTCGAGGGTGTCTCGTGAAGTAATTCATAAGCCACCTAGAGAGAGGCACCTGCCATTTTTACTCATGGCGATATTCAGAGTCCGAATTCATCAAGGACCTTGCAGTATGCCGCTAGCCATGGGGCCGATGCCCATTTACCCCGGGACTAGGTAGACCATGCTAGCTGGATGACACCACCATCGGCGCGTCGGGCAAAGTGTCGGAGAACAATTCCGGAGCGGAAAGCCGGAGTAATCGAGAGCGAAGATACAACAAACAAGCCAACATCGGCGATTAACGTAATGACCGTGGCCTTTGCAACTCATCCACGGTGTTTTGACCGGGAATTGATGGGTCCAGGTGTCCACCACAAATTGTTCTCGAATACATACATGTCAAAGAGGGACTGAATATTCCGAACTTAAACTTCTCCTGGATTAGATAGACCTGCTCCTGACTTTCTCATAATTTGTACTTTGGAATAGTTGAGAATCGACATTATAGGTGGCAAAAATGGCTTCATCAACAGACTCTTCACGAGGAAGCCCGCGAGATGGGCTGTCGCGTCACGATAGTCAAGACAGCCTACCCACATCACCCTCTGTATTGTCGATGGAGGATTCAAAATCGCACATTAACAAGACATTATCTCCTAATCATTTAGCAACTCGACTTGCTGGACTGTATTCCGAAGCTATCGGCGCAAAACTGTGGAAAGTCGCATCAGAGCGCTTAGAAGACGGTGTAAGCTATCCGCATAATTTCTCTAGTGCTCTCAATATGGAATTGGAAAAAGAAGCTCTAACATTGTGAGTAGAAAGCGCCTGCTGAATACCCTGAATGGGCGCCGGAAGACGGCGAGACACCAGGGCAGTACAACACTAAAGAAGTAAATTTCTGGACGTGCGGCTTCTTCCCTGGAAATCTGTACTGCCTCCTAGAGAGATGTGTCAAGTATCCCATGTATCAGCCATTACCGGGAGTAGAACGCTCTGCTTTTCATGCTGAGTTGCTCAAGCTGTGTCGGGCTTGGTCGGCTCCTCTCCACCAGATGGCCAAGAGAACTAATACCCACGACCTTGGCTTCATCACCCAGCCTGCTTTGCGGCAAGATTGGGAGTTGACAGGAAACTATGAGAGTCTTGCTTCTGTGGTAACGGCCGCTAAGAACTTGGCATCTCGCTATGATGAGAGAATGAAAGCTGTCAGAAGTTGGGACAAATCTATCAGCAAGAGGTACAACATCACTGACAAGGAGACTAATTTCCTTGTGATTGTGGACAGCATGTGCAGTAAGTCAACAGCAATAAGATGGGCGGATCATTACAGGTCTAACTGGAAGAAGACATGGATCTTTTATTCTACGCAGGACATCAAACGTCGGATCAGCGTCTCATTGACATTGCGACAAACCATGCCCATTTTGTTCGAAAGAATTTGATCCGAGAGGACGACTCAACATGGCATGTAGTCAATATCGATCCTCGTGATGGATCTCTTAAAACAAAGCACACACATCAGGGCTACAGTGACGATTCAACCTGGTCAAGGTAGGAGCCATATATATAACTGCTGGGGCTAGGCTAACGAATCCTTCAATAGAGGTCAAGCATGGACAATTCTAGGCTTTACACAAACTTATATCTGGACCAAAGACCAAGTTTTCCTAGAAACCGCCATTCGCCTATCTGAGCATTTTCTTCAGCGCCTGCGCAGCGCAACGCACAAGTATCCTTATGTGCCCTTGTGGGATTTTGATGCGCCCGTGGGTGATGAGCCATTGCGCGACTCTTCTGCAGGCATGATTGCTGCCAACGGCCTTTTGCTCCTACACCAGATCCTGGGAAGCGGATCAAAATACCTAGACGACGCGTTACGCATCGCAAGTGAGACTATAGATATGTGTCAAGCAACTGAACCAGCGCGACTGGTCGCCGATGCCCAATCTAAGATTAAAGCTGAGGGAGTTACATTTGATTGCATCTTGAAGCATGCCACAGCGAACAATAACGAATACGCGCTTGTGAGATACAGTGATCACGGTTTGGTATACGCTGATTATTATTTCCTGGAGTTTGGCAACAAGCTATTAAGAATGGGTATGGTGTAAACGGAACAAACTCCATTTCTATATCGGGAACAAGTATAGAGACATTGTCTAGTTGTATTGGGGAAGAATGTGGATGAAAGTTAATGTATCTGCGATCGTTGGTTCTAGGGGTGGCTTTGGAGGGGATAGATGATGCTGTTTAGTCTGCCTTCTTTAGCTGAGATAGAGATATTTTTGAAAGCTCGAGTCTTTTGAAGATCAAGCAAATATTCCCAACTGTTTGAACTTGTTACCGCCTGGCACGTTAAAAGACACCCTGTTCCTTGATCAACTTCCAGTATCGCTACTCTCTTCCAGTATCGCTACCTCCTTTTAGTATCGCTACTTTCCATGACAAGGAACCAAAATTCCAATTGCATCGAGAATCGCATGTGTAAAATGGCAATGTCTGATGGGAGTAGTGTATGCTCTTGCAAAGTCCCATGACGGAGCTCCCGGCGCCTCACATACTAAACAACTACTCGCACCTAAGAAGATCAAGTTCGGAATGTATGCCACATATGACATTGGCACAAGTGAGGCACGGCGACAGATGCGCGGGTGGACGACAATTTCGTCTTGGAACCGCATGACGCCCTGTGCGAGTTGCAAGATAGCGTGTGTAGACAGTGGAAACTTTTGTTCACAATGGTAAAGCCCTGATGGTGAACTAACAAGAAATAAGCCTCAGACGGCTGGTTAGCCCTGTTAGAAAGGCACTGTCGTGGTTATGTACTAATTTCTCTTATGGACTTATTTTATTTTGCTGCTAATATTGCACTCGCATGGAATCATGCTTGGCCAATCTCAAGTTTAAAGCCAAACATGAAAAGTTCACCCAGACCAGTGTTACCTAACTTGGCATCTGAGGGTCAAAACAGTTCTTCAACAACCTCCAACTTCGACAACTTGCCCTGTTGTCCTGGTCCGAGTGGAAGCTAATACTAGTCGCATTTGCGCTTAGTGTAGTCTGTACCGAGGCGTGGAGTTTCCAAATCCCCCCCCCCCCCCGCTGATAACTAGGTGCAGGCATTATGGGGTTGTATGGAGTACTTAGGGACTCATTTGCAGCGGGGGACGAGTTGCTCTTGGCGTCTGTGATGCCAAGAGAAAAAAGGGGGAAATAAGTCCTCTTGCTAATCTTTGTAGCCTCCTGCTCTTTGAGGCATATTAGTTACTCCCAAATTAACCTAACAACTTGAACTATGGTTATCTACTCCATAGTACTTTGCTGTATCAATGAGCCAAGTCAAAAGTTTGTGCCCCTTCGTAATCGGATAATAAGTCGCATCTAAGTTTTAAGTGGCCAGTGCATAAGGCTGGACGAGTAATACGAGTACAGGTACGACATTCCATCTTGCCCTGAGATTATTAGCAGCCACGCTTCCGATATTGGGGACACAATTTGGCCCACCGGATCATTACCCTACCCTAGCCCGGCTAATGTGTCTTGGATCTCTGAAGAACAGGGCTAACGATGTCAACTGCGCTGGTGCAACCCGCTCAAATATCCTAGCGTGAAGACGCCACAGCCCACTCCCCTCGCTACCGGAGATTTTGTTTAATTTAGGTAGTACTGGTGAAACAGAAGAGGTTCACGCGACCGATTGCACTCAAAGACTGTGAACAATTTCGCGGTATGTAGTAGTGGCGGTATTGTCTCAGACACGGAGTATGGATAACAGATGCTGAAAAGATATATTGTACTGAAGCATGTACGCCAATTATTCATTAATTCCCCAATCAAAGTCTCTCCGACATTATGGTACAAGAACAAGATGAAAAGAGAAACAAGCAAAAACCAGCCACTTATGACCGTACAAGATTTTAGTGCCCTGCTCTATGTTTACCCATGCATGACTCTGATTAACGTAAAAAAAGACGGGTTAATGCTGCGGCTGCGCAATCTTCTCCTTCTCAAAATACAAGCGTGCGACGTCCAATGCCTCTTGGATGGAAAAGGCAATCCTTGTGCATTCGCAGTCGCGTGTCCAGGTGTTGTGGAAGTTGAGGTTCTTGCCCAGCTTGCTGTCCATGAGAACGTGGGGAACTCCAATAAGTGTGGACAGAATGTGGCCGTGAAGACGGTCGGTGATGACGAAGCGAGCAGATCCCAGGAGTTCGAATCCGGCAATGGCCTTGGCCCAGGCACGCTGGTTTTTGCCATTCTCTCGCTTGGGTGCCGGTGTGCCGTTGGCTTCATCACGGGCCTTTGGCGGGTCGATGTCCGGCGTGTGGGTGAATTTCCAGTCGACTTTCTGGTAAGTGACCTTGCCGATGCTTCCGCCGAGGTCCATTTCGCCTTCTCCAAATTCAATGTCGGACGAGTCGCCATCGGAAATTTCCGCATCCTTTCGAGCGAGGATGAGAATATCGTGTCTGTAAGGTTGAAGAAGGCGATGGTCAGAATACGTCAAAGCAATACTTAGGGTGGCATGTGGCGCAACGGAGACAAAATACTCACGTCTTCTTTCCATTGACTCGGAAGTCGGATCGGTTCCCCCACATGAATGCAATGTCTGGCACGAGATGGCTGTCGATGCCCTCCTTCTTGCCAAAGGTCTTGTCGAGCCAGTCGTAGCTAGGCTGATCGCGTGCGGCAAGCTGCAGATCTTTGTGCTTCCCAAAAGCCTCTTCGGTCGCCTTGATGCGCTCTGGGTTGGTCATGTAAACGCTCTGGGGGAATGCTCGGATAGAAACGTTGGTAAAGGTCTCAATCATCTTCATACGCGAAGGCTGGTCCTCCCAGTAGTAGTCGTTGAAGTTGCCACCACCTGCCATGATAATGGCCGAATGAGGGCGGTGTTCTTCAAGGACTTTGCGAAATTTCCCGATGTCGCAGTCTCTGTCAACGAACCTGTATTGTGGGGAGAATAAATTAGGATGACGAATGATTCACGATCGATACCGGTGTCAAGTCTTACCGACATGCCTCCATCATCTCAATACCGAGCATGCTCATGAGAATCTGCTGGGCAGACCAAATGGCGGCATCGCCCTTGTTCTCTGTTTCCAGATAACCCCAGATGTTTGCATATCGAACACCCTTCAGACTCTTGGTATATGCCTGGATGAGTCGTTGTTGGAGATCGTTGACAATGTCCTCACATCCGACCGAAGGTGGCGTCGTTAGATCGTAAGAAATGTTTCTCCTGCTCTCGCCCAAAGACGACGCAGAGCACTCCTTAGCCGGCCATATTGACGTGGAGCTAGGGAGATGTGATCTCAGGTCGGCACTCTGAGCCAGTAGCACCAAGAGCAACGATATCAGAAGGGTGCCCCCAGCGATAATCGTGGCCCGGCCAAACCGATTCGCAAGAAGCATGGTGAG
Source organism: Trichoderma endophyticum (assembly GCA_035079535.1). Lineage (NCBI taxonomy): Eukaryota > Fungi > Ascomycota > Sordariomycetes > Hypocreales > Hypocreaceae > Trichoderma > Trichoderma endophyticum. The sequence continues at coordinate 161,114 of JAPMIQ010000012.1, forward strand.
AAGCGTGCACCGTAGCTATGCTCTTTCAATGCTGACAGTGACACCTGCGTTCGGTTGTACAGGTGTCACGGGTATGAAGGTTGTCATAAGACAAAATTCGCCTGAGATAAAACCACAGTGGGACGTGTTAAAAGCGTCGCAAATAGCGAGCCTAGCGGCAATACGCCTGGCAAAGCTGAACAAGTAGCTGGTACTTTGATTCATTCTATTCTTGACCCATGTCTGCAGGCTCGAGGCTGCCCCTAATTCTGGTGCGAAGCAGGACGGTAGTGTCAGCTACCAGGATCTGCCAGTTTATCATCCCCACCAGGCGGCCGGCTAGCCTGCTTCAGGGTTCTTGATACTAGTGACCAAGCTGGTATGACAACGTCTCCAGAGTTGGGCTCATTAAAGGAAAGGAGTGTGAGCTGCCTGGACAGCGGTAAATATTGATCAGCCTCCGCTATGTACACATGAGGAAAGTGGCGGCCGGGGCATGCTGGGGTTCTTGAATCAAAAGACAAGACTCCCGGATTTTAAACTACGGTCCGGGGCAATTCCTTCGTGTCAATCTTGACCTTTCCGTAACCTTTTTCCGCCTCTGGCCTTCTTCTTTTTACGTGCCATAGTGGAAGGGCATGATGTTTTTGTTTCTGTTATCTTTATGACTGTATTATTTCTAACTAAACATGATCAAGATGGTTTTCACCGCCTACTATAGGCGATTACGCTCATTCTACCTATTCTTTATTCTTCTTGCTATTGCATTACTTTTCCTCAGCAGCCGTGAGAGTACCAGGTCTATGCTACTTGGTAAGGACTGGCAGAACCTTTTCACGACGGATGACGACCTGCTATGGTGGAATGACCGTTTCCCATGTGAGAAGCATGAGCCGATACGTATCGCTATTGTCGAGTCTGCCGGAGTCCATGATGAAGTGACGGCAGCGTTGGTATACGCATTTGGTGGACACCCGAACGCAGAGCTGCGACTCTACTTTGCCAAACAGCGCTACCAGTCTGATGTTATCGTCAACGACCTGGAGCTGGAAACGCCCATTATGTCGGTCAACAGCTCCAACTACTTCAAGAGGGACGTCGCGAATCTTCCCCCTCCCCACTTTGTTGTCTCAACGACTTGCGAACTGGATCTTGAAAAGCCAGAGTCCGTCGTAGCTCCTCTCCGACACCTTCTGTTTAACGAGACAACGCATTTGTTCTGCCTTGTCCATCACGCCGACTACTGGAACAAGGGCAAGCATGTCGATGTTGTTAGAGAATGGGTCGACCGGGAACGAGTTGACTTCATCGGCCTCAGCCAGCACACGGTTGATTATCTTCTGCAAAAATCAGTACCCCAGTGGCAAAACTTGCAGGCAAGTGTCACGGCACGAACATTTCCTCCAATTTTCCCAGTCAACCAGACACACAACGAAACTTTGCGGGAGATCTCACTTGCTATGCAAGGAGATTATGCTCCCGAGCGCCGAGACTACAACCGAATCTTTGGCAGCCTGGACAACGTCGTGAAGAAGATTAACGAAAGCGCTACTACAAACAGCGAGCACGTTGATGAGACGGTCAAACTACACTTGATCGGACATGGTCCACACGTCAAGGTGCCTGAGAACATCCAGAGCAATGTTGCATTTGACGAGGATCTATCATATCCCGACTTTTACAGACTACTGTCACAATCATACGCAGTTATTCCTGCATTTGCATCTGACACCTACCTCGACCGCAAGGCCTCTTCTACAGTCCCCGCTTCACTTATTGCGGGAGTTCCTTTGGTGGCGAGCGAAAAGCTTCTCGCCTCCTATTCATATTTGCCGCGTGAGGCAGCCTGGCTTTCAGAGCCAGACGAAAGGGAGATGGAAACCGTCGAGAGGGTGGTTGGCGATAGGAAAGCCTTCTTAGAAAAGAAAGAGGCCGTCAGGGAGGCCGCCAAGAAAATAATGAAACAGAACCGGTTGAACGTGAGGAAGTGGATGGATGAGGACTTCAGAAAGAGTGGGATTGTCCCGGCGGACGTCGGCTCGGCATGATGACGGCCCTACAAGCGATTTCTACAGCATTACATTTTCGATAATTTCGGTCTTTGGGGTGGGTTTTTCTTATCATGTACGGATTACGTAGCATCTTTTTGCATTAGACTTACGAGAGATGGCCTCTCTGGTTTTTTTTTTTCTCTTCGATACTTCTTCATATGAAGCCACTTCTTCTAGCTCCGCAAAACTATGGGAGCAGGAATAGTCTCTCTTTGGTTTTTATTCCCTGTGTATTTGCTGCAGACCCTCGTCATTATTACAAGGATAAAGCCAACAATGAGCCTTGAGTACCTGGTACAAAGAGGTCACTGGGGTGGTATCGGAATAGGCGGCATTCGTCTTAAGAGTTGTCAAGTCTTGGCAACTATACCATCTCAACGGCTCTTTAATATACGCGGCTATGAGTGGCTGGCTGATGTTCTCTAGCTCCCTCATATTATTATTAGCGGAGCCTGCCAAGTCTTTAGCGTAATGGAGGCGACGTAATCAGGGATTGCACCTCAGCGCCGTTGCGCGCCTACTGGTGGTGCGAGTCAATGGGAGACTGTGCTTATTGGACCGAGCAGGAGTATCATCAGCCGCAAATTTCTATCATCCTTGGATGTGCCTTGTTTGCTTGAACTTTGCTGCTAGTGGTAGTTCCGTGCCTGTATGTAGGGGAAAGGGGCGGCCGCGTAAGTGGATGATCGCCGAAACGGACATTCGCAAAGTTCTCCGTTTGTATGTAGACGCAAGCACACGGAAAATCGGATGCGTTATTAGAAGACTATTACTCGTACGGAGTCGCTCGGGAAGTCTCATAAAATAGCTTTTTATTATACGAGTATATACTGCTAAAGCATGCCGTCTAACCCTACAGTGTAGGAGTACAGTATAAACATGACAAATGCTGATATATCTCCATGTAATTCTGTACAGTATGGCTCTTATAAAGGTACAGTATAATGTGCTATATCCATGGGGCATTTTTCCGTCAACGACTTGGTGGGCCGTGTCTGATAAGATGATCCCCACTACAGAATTTACCACTCCATGCTACTGAGCCTTGTTGAGGATCTTCGTTAGCCATGGTGGTAATACTGAACTCCGTACTCCCAAATTCCGTAGTGCCTGTAATGTACTCGGATGGTGTGAGAGCCGCATGGAATAATCTTTCCTGGGCAAGTCACTAGCTTGCCCCTTTACTTACTAGTGCTAGCATTTGGAAACCTGTGCCTTTCCGTTGCCTACAAGCACCTAGAGATTTTGCTTCTGTAACCAAAGTGCGAAGTAGTCGTGTTGTATGTTCCTTTCGTCGCCGTGTTTACGGAATAATATTCCAGCCATTCGTTTATTCCTTTTCCAGTCACTCGCTCAGACCCTTTATTACGAAATAGCATCGCTCCAGCATGAGTGAAGCTCCAGAGGCCCGTCCGCCGCCCTCCAGGCGCCGAATCGCCTTGGTTGTGCTCTTCCACTCGACGTGCGCCATCTTGAGTACAATTCTTTCCAAATCTGCGTTGAACGGCATCGACGCTCCCGTGACATTGCTGGCTTTCCAGACAACCGTACAAGTTGTGCTCCTCACAACCATCGGCTACTTTACAAAATGGATTACACTGTCAAGACCCGTTTCGGTATGTTCCTGTTGTGATAAGTGGCACTGCTTATCTATCCCACGATCAGGTTGCGATCATCGTGGAACCGACGGTATCGATGCTACGACGACGCGCATTCGTGTGACAGCTACTAATACGGGATGGTACTTACTATAGGCTTGGATTGCACTTCTCCCACTCACTGCTGCCCGACTTGTCGGCATTCTCGCAAAGACATACTGTCTGGCTTCGGTTAATGCATCGGTCTACCAAATTGCTCGAGGACTTCTACTCCCCTTCACCCTCATGCTGTCGCTTCTCGTCCTCCGACCACGCCCTTACTACCCGCCGCTGTCCCTTGGTGGATGCGCCATGGTCATGGCTGGTTTTGGCGCCGGAATGGCATCGGATTACAGCCAGATGCTCACCAGTGGCAAGGGTGTATTGCTCGGAGTCATCTCTAGTTTCACCACAGCCGTCGAGTCCGTTGTCGTCAAGCGTTTTCTTGGCAAGAGCAGCGAAGGAATGTGGCAGATGGTCTGGATGTCGAATGTCATGGCCGTTGGATTTTACATGCCGCTGCTTCTCTTATCTGGAGAAATGGGCACTACTGCAGCTCTTTTCAGCTCGACAGCCACAGCTGAAGTGTCTGCCACTGCTCGCCAGTTCCTGGGCACAGCAGTGCTTACTGGCGTGGCCGGATTCTTGCTCACGATAGCAACCTTTATGCAAATCGAAGTCACTAGTCCAACCACTCATATGATTGTGACAGCCGCACGCGGTGTGGCCCAAAGCGCCATCGCCGTTGTGACTCTTGGAGAGCCAATCACTGCCAATCGTGCAGGCAGCATGGCTCTCATTCTGAGTGGAAGTGCCCTATACGGTTGGGCCAAAGACCGTTATGCGCATAGCAAAAAGGGCAGTTATTTGCCCGTTGCTCAAGAGGCTCAAGAGTCTCAACTCGACACGTTAAACAAAGAAGGCCGATAGAATCACATAATCGCCTGCGATCTTACGCACATTCTCTAAACTTATACTACACTAGAATTTGTATATTTTACATATATTGCATTTGCGTTGGTCAAAATTAGCGATTGGCATTTTACGAGTTCTATGCTTCGATGGAGAGGCAGCGACGCGGCGGTCTGGTTATACGGTACATAGGTGGATATGGTAATAAATAGATGCAGAGCCAGTTTGCCACGTTACGTGTCTTTCTATACAAGCTATATCGAGTAGCTTGCCGGTGGGTGACCGATATTGTCCTAACCTTGGTTTGTATAAGTGACTTTGGTTCTCGCGATTGTGATACATGTATGGGGTATGGAGGATATATAAAAGGTTCGTATTGCTATGACGTATACGGAGTAGCTGCTGGGAATACCTCGTCTGCCGATACGAAGTAGATCTTTGAAAAATGATTGGCTTCGCTTAAACTAGGATAATATTCCCGCTGAGGTCTGTTCCAGTTTTACGAACCGGCTCTAAGCCCTATGAATCGAGGCGCAGCACCGCATGCCACTCCATAACGATAACTTTAGATCGTATAGGGTGGGACTGCAGATAATGGATGTCAATTAACAGAAATCTGAGATACTGTCCTCTATTATTACCTCCAGTCCCATCACACAGAGTAACACCTTCTCAAAATCTTCTTGAAATATTAAGAAGAAGAGAATTCAGCTATACGTTTAACCTACCTCTTCATCGATTTGTGTTTTATGTAATTGGTATCTTGGGTATGTTGTTTTGTCCCTTCTTTCTCTCTAACTGCCCTCTATGCGACCATGCCGAAACTCGTCTGGACATGGCACTACTCGATAAACGAAAAGCTACCGTAGATGTCAGTTTTCTTTTTTATGAGTAAAAGTATTATTCAAAGCCCCAATTCAAACATGATAGTAGCAAATACTAGACGAAAGTAGCGGTAGTAGAATCTCATCATGATAGTAGCATATACTAGACGAAAAGAGCGATATTAGAAGGAAGTCATGAGGGCAGCAGATACTTGAATGGGTAATGCTCTAATGGATGAATTGTATTCATTCTGTATATTGTTGTGACATTTGGATTACACGTAGTCGTTGGGCTATTGGATGGCTATTCCTTGCATTCTTTATATTTTTTTTTTGCAACTGTGGACAATTGAAGTTACTTATTTATAGCTTCTTGAACAAAACCTTTACCGTGGGGTCTGCCATAACATTGACCTCGAACATAAAGTTCTTCGGTCGTCCCTTCACTGATTCTTCAAATTTGATGTCATAATTTGAAAGGATGTAGGACAGGATAATCTTGATCTGGTTGCTCGCAAAGAATCGACCAGGGCATGCGTCATTGCCAAAACCGAACTGCATGCTGTCGTATGATGGACTCGCAAACTGAAACCTGTTGGTGTCTTCAGGGTTCTCTCGCAGACGGTAAAATCTGAAACCGTCAAACGCATGTGGCTCACCCCAAGCAGCTGGCGTTTCATCGAGAATGTTGGTATTACACTGCACAATTGTTCCTTTAGGGATGTGAAAGCCGTTAGATAGATCAATTGGAATCATGGCTTTTCGCTGATAAGTAGCTGTAGCCTATATTAGCTTTGGTGAAAAGGTTGAATGACTCATAAACGCGGAAACTCACCAACAGACGGGGGACTATGTCTTTGAGACTCCTTCATGAAGCTGTCAAGCTTTCTCATCTGTGTCAAGTGCTGCTTTTGTAAAACACCGTTGGTGTCCCTGGTTACCTCCCTGATTTCTTCTCTAAGAGGTGCTATGTATTCAGGGCGAGCTGCAATGTCGTACAAGGCATGAATGATGGCTAATCTGGTTGTGTGAATGGCCGCTGTTGCTGTAAGCATTTGCAGATTTGCCAACTCTTTATAGTCAAATGACTTGTCTCCAAGCTTTTGAGCTCTCTGCTGCATCCACTGTATCATATCTTGTCGAGGCGGCTCATCAGGTTGTCTTGTTTCTGCGGCTCTCTTCTTCAACTCCGGCATCAGCAGATCAAGCGCACGCTGATGATCGCCCCTGATCCGTCTCATCTCTGGGATCCAGTATTGGGCGAATGGACGAAGCCATGGGTGCCACAGTTTTAATTTTTCACCACCAGTCATGACATCTAATGCGAATTTGGTGCTACATTCAAGCCACTCATCATTTCGGCACATTGGATAACCGACAAATATACGAGCAGAAGCTTGGGCTACAATGCGAAGCAGTGTCTCGTGGAGATCAACTGGGGTCCATTCTGCAGCTTGTGTAAGATAGAGAAGACTATAAGTTGGATACTGAGAAGGACATACCTTCGCAAGAGGGGAACTTCGTCTTGAAGCAGTGGGCAACTTCTTGCTCCACATCCCCGACAAACAAGCCTAAGTTCCTGTTCAAATCAATTTTGATAGCACCAAGCATCACGTCGCTTTCATGATCAATTGTGGTGTAATGGCCAAGATGACGCTAGATAATTAGTTTAGATATGTGGGCTCTACGTGTGAGTGCAGACGTGGAACATACGTCAGCTAGAGCCTTCATTCCACTGGCTTCATGCCGCTTAAATGGCTTCAACTCATTGGCGAATTTCCTTGGTAGAAAAAGTCTTGGGCCATCCGGAGTAAGGACTTGGAAAATGGTGTTTTTGAACTATGTTGAAATAGTTATTAGAAGTGATAAAGCAATCTGAATTGTTCAGATCAGCTTACCTTTTCATATCCCTCTCGAAGAAGGACATCGGCCTCCTGTACATATCGCATCTGAGAATCTTCACCAAGAGTAGGAACATTGAAGCCTTTTGGTGATTTCCGGTAACTAGACAACAGAGCTACGAGTATGACGGCCACAGCTGTTAGGGCAGGCGATACCCATGCCAGCGTAGGAAATGACTCCATGTCTGCCAGCAACTCTGAGAATGCCATGTTAACGGCTTGACCTTCTCAGAGTGAACTGTGAAAGAAAATTGAAACAAGCTGTCAGCACGAAGAGGGAGCACTAGACCAATATTGTAAGCTTCAGTCGTCTTATATCCTACGGTGGAAACCCCACGAGGTTATTAGTTCCTCACAGGGGCCTGGAAAACATATATGGGACTTTGTCAATGGGGAAACAGAACATGCATGCATAAGCAGGAGGAATGTAACCTACGTTTAGGCTGTTAAGTTGATGTGTCCAGTTCAATCAGCCATTGAAGATGCATTGATTGGTAAACGGACCAATGGAAAGAAAATCGGAGGGTCAATTGGCTAGCATTGGAAAAGGAATGATAACTCACTATCCTGTTTCCCTTTTAGACTAAGCTAACAAGCTAATTATACACGGGTTCAATTTGTTATCATCAAAATATTTCCAAGAGTTGCAGGGCGTTACTGCACGGTATTAGAGCAAAGCCAAGCAATCTGCAAGCGCTAAAAAGATCGACAAGGGTAGGCGGAGTCTAAGAATTACTGCACATACTCGTAAATGCCGTTCTGTCTTACAGACGCACTGCAACGTGACATCGCCAACTAATTTTTATCTTATCACCAAACACCACAGTGTCAGCAATGAAAGAGCGAGCTAAGTGAATCCTCGGTGTCTTTCGTTGAATCCTACCTCTTTTATCAGATGAACTTTCTCGTATTCAATATCTCGGCCGCTTCCCGATCGTCATCAATAGGATTCTGTTGGTCTTTGCACCATGACAGGACGGTAGAGCGCGAGATGCATTGGCGTGAATTCGCCACCTTCCGTCTCTGGGAGATGCGGATATGCTTCATTAGCCTTCCAACATCATGCCCTTAAAGATGGGGCGTCATCATTCCATTTTTCTCGATCCTTGCTTATCTGCTATTGTCATACAAGGCTCTCGTGCATATTCATTTTGTCAAACTTGATTCTGAGACGTGAAGACGAAGAGAAATGGCCCCTTCCAAGGTTGAAGAAGTATCTCATCAGACGAGCACGGTCAAGCCTGAGGTCCCTGATGGTCTGAAGCTCATACCAACAGAAAAGCTGGACCTTCGTTCAGATGAAGAGATTGCAGCATGGCTTCAACTACGACATCCGGTCACGTCAGATAAGAATGTCTGGGCATTCTGGCACTCCGGCTATAGCAAAATGGCTCCATGGGTTCAACGGAATGTCATCAATTGGGTTCGCCGTCTCGGTCCCGAATGGACAGTTCATCTCCTCGACCGGGTGCCTAACTCCGAGACCAACATCTACCACTTTGTCGAGGAATCATTCTTCCCCGATGCGTTTAATAACAATACTATGGATGGACCTCACGTCGGCCCTCATCAAGGGGATCTTATCAGGCTTCCACTGTTGTGGAAATATGGCGGTGTTTGGATGGACGCCGGCTCATTCTTGTTTCGACATATAGATGACATCTGCTGGAAAGAGATTGAGGACCCTGCCTCGCCTTATGAGATGGCTGGTTTCGTTATCGAGATACGGCCTGAATGCCTCACTATGCTCAATGGATTTATTGCGGCCAAACGCAGTAACCCATTCATTAAGCGCTGGCATGATATCTATTTAGCACTTTGGGAAGGGAAGACAAACTCTCATGGCTTCCACAAGTCTCCTCTTCTCAAGCATTTGCCTCTTCTCTGCCCACCTGTGGACAAGATGAACTGTCCAGATCTTGGTGTAATGATGGAAGGCTTCAGCGATTACCTCTCGCATTTCATGGCCTTTGAGCGTCTAAGGAAGATTATAGATCCATCAGATGGGTTCAACGGTCCGGAATACTATGCTAAGCATATGTTTCTGGCTTCAGCCCTCCAGGAAACATTTTACTTTCAGCAAGTGACAGGCTGGTCTGGTACGCGCCAGTTTGAGCTTCTTACAAAACAACGCGTTGGCGAAGGTGTTGTCAAGGATGAAACTTGGCAAGCTGCAGAGGACTTTGTCAAAGATGCACTTGCCAATACATCTACGATGAAACTCTCTCACGGCCCACCCGGAGCTTTGGATTCGTTTTTGGCAGACCTTTGGGACTCTGAAGAGCACCATGATAAGGATAACATAGAAGGAACATTTGCAGCCTATCTGCGATACGGAAGCGTGCATTTCGATCAGACGCGCAAGTTGAAGCCACTTGAGTTTGACATTACGAAGGAAGAAATACTCCACCTCGGAGTTTTAGAGCCAAAGAAGGATTAGAGGATTGGTTACGGAGGATATGCTCCATAGTTGTGCTTGAATGAAACGTTTGACCTACATAATGCATGCCTCTTTATTGCAATAATGTTCTGTTTTATACGGTGCATTGCGTTATCTGACAAGCATTCCATTCCACAGTTATCCGTCTATCAAAAACTCCACTTACACTGCAGTAGTTGTAGGCAAACGGATATGCAAGCGCTGTCAAGTGATACAAGATTTTCAGGTAAACATGGCCAAGCTCGATTAACGGCGGTAGTGCTGAGGTGAGAATCTCCCCGATCGCGGCTTTGCCACAAGCGCTGGGATTACAGCTTCTGTTCAAGGTTAGTCAATACGCGGGGATTGACAACGAACCCACTAGACGGTCCGAACTAGCTGTACTACTGAACACGAGAGGCAGTATCTAGATTATCTCTGCAGTAAATATCGCCATGGATCATATGAAAGAAATTGACCTTACGGAAAAGAAGTAGCTGCCGGGGAAGACGGGAGCTATTGAATATCCGGTCAGATTCTTCAAGCATGAAACGATCCAAGATGCTTGCTGCATACCAACCTAGGGATTAGTGGTGCTACATTCCCAGAACGGCATATGTCAGTTAATATCTCGGACACTGGGAGTTCTTTTTAGTTAAGAAGCGCTTGACAAACTAATCAGCTACGAGTATGGTTTGAACGAGGCTCAGATTTGCAAGGATCTGCTAATGGGATCTTTCGTCCCATGTTGCCTGCATGCACATCACGTAATTTGTGTAACACAAAGCTCCACTGCACTCAGACCGCAGGATCCTTCGCCTCGTCTTAGCTTTGTCGGGCGGACGTATCCAAGGTTCCCCGGACAGCCTACAAGTGATGATTATGGAGTTCTCGTAAATCGTAAGATATCGATTTAGTCATCGTTACATATCTATTTTGAGCTTCTTTGAACGGCTTCGGGCCTCGTAACGTTAATGCGTTCCTTCGAGGGTTTATTGACAACTGATTCATGTTACATTGGTATCAGGGGATGGATTTGATAAGATCTTGGCTCAAGAGATATCCGTACATCCGTAGAGCCCATTTAAAGAATGTTAAATATCCTGCTAATACAGCGGGATCCAAGAGCCCATTGCCTGGAACAAGACGTCATTATTTGGACTAACCCGATACCATGGATCAACTCAGGAGTCTTGTCTTTTTTATACGTGATGTTGCTTTGAAGCACACACTTGGCACTAGCCATGCTAAAAATGATACCACTGAGATTTTTGATGAACGTAAAGAAGTCATAAGGAGAGTCTTGAATAAAAAGGTTCTCGTGCCAGATATTCTTGCGCTCATGCCTGCTTGGCCCAGTGAATTCCAACCAGATATTGATGAAATCAATTTGGAAATCGACGAATGGCTGAAAACGTGAGTCTCAAGTTATTCATATCGACAATCTTATACTGATTTGCATTCAAAGCGTCAATGTGGCAGAGGAGAAGAAAGCCAAGCATCGAGCCCGCGGCAACTATACTCTCCTAACGGGTATTTACTACCCTCACTGCAAGAAGGACAAGATGCTGGTGCTTTCACAGTTTCTTTATTGGGTATTTCTTGACATTCAGTCTCATTTTTATAACATTGAGCTAATATTTCATGTAGATATTCCTTTGGGACGACGGTACAAAACTCCACAGGCAGTAATATTCCACATCCAGAAGCTGACGCTGTCTCACAGAAATTGACACTGGGGGTGAGCTCACCCACGACAGAGAAGGCACACTACAGTGTTGCGCTGAGACAAACAAGTGTGTTGATGATTGCCTCGGTCCTAATCCCAATTACACACCTCCACCAGGTTCCCGAGGTACCGTGGAGATATTATATCCTATCCTCAGAGATCTTAGAAAGGGCCTTGGACCTAGTTCCACGGAACGCCTCAGAAAGGAGCTGCACGACTACATTAATGGCGTTTCTGGCCAGCAGTATGTTAGGGAGGCAGATCATCTTCCAGATCCATGGGATCACTTCAATATGCGTGCAAACGACGTTGGTCCGTCTATTAAATTCGCATGCTATACGGAAGATTTACTGACTGATTCAAGGCGCCATTCCCTCTATGACTCAGAACGAATTTGCCATGGAGTTTGAGCTCCCAGAGTGGGTGCGCAGGCACGAAGCCATGGAGGAAATTGTTTTGGAGTGTACCAAATTGACGATTCTTGTCAACGAAGTTCAAAGCTCTCAAAAAGAATTTGTGAGTCCCCGTCCCTATTTGAACATTCATTTGTGTTGGACATTCACTTGTGTTCACGTACAAAGGCGTTTGGTGATTGACCCCCTCTCAGCGCGTTTCACAACTTGAGAACCTCTGCTTCCTTTTCATGAACGCCAACAACCTATCGATTGAAGAGGCCATAGACAAAGTTCTTGGTGTTCTGAAAGAGCATTATGAGATTTGTGTGGCTGCGGAGGCCAGGCTCCCTTGGAGCAAAACTGACGAGAAATTCAACGAGGATCTCCGCGAGTATGTACGCGGATGTCAAAGATTAGCGACGGGTACGGCATGCTGGAGGTAAGTTTAACATTTACGTGTAAATTATGTTTCCCCAAGATCGCTGACATGCAGGCATAGCTACAACTGTGAGAGATATTTTAAGCTGAGCCAGTTGAATGACAAGCGAGAACTATTGTTGGACTACTCATACCAAAAATAGAAGGGTTACTGCAGGACGATAAAATATAGAAGCTTTAGAAACATGCCTACACACCGATCTCAAGAATACGGATATACAGCTGGTAGACTATTGGACAATTTGATTAGGGAGTTGCCCCCCCCAAAAAAAAAATAGCAACGATTTGTTGAGAAGACTGATCTTTCTCGAAATTATGACATCAAACCACTCATTGATCTTCTTCTTCTTCTTTTTTACTTATTTAGATATAATCTGAATACTTGGGTTGCCTTGAAGAAAGTCTTGGCCTGCAACAGTGTTATTTGCGTCGACTGTTAGCATGCCTTTTTCGTTGCCCTCGTTGTCCACCAACATCGCCTCAGCTCCAGTACTGGCTTGATACAAGCGAACTTCAACGTCCTCAAGATAGTTGTATACCGTCCGCCGCTCGTCTTCTTTGCCTAAAACCAAGATCGTGTTCTCGCGGACGTAAAGTGGCAGTGTATCAAAGTCGTGCTTCTCTTTCACCCACCTAGGTCCGGCTCTTACTTCTCCGGTGAAAAAATTCGTCCATCGACCTTCGGGCAAGTAGAATTCGACTTCTCCAGTCTCTTCAAAGATCGGAGCCACCAGTAATTTGGATCCAAGCATGAACTGGCGGTCGAGATACCACGATGTTGGGTCTTCCGGAAACTCTGGAAACCAGTTAGCCAATGGCACTCATAATGCTCACTCTTCCAACGGATCAATCATACCTAAGCACATGGCGCGAACACTTAGTGGAAGGCCTCCTGCAATAGATTCTGCCGCTTGCGCATATAAATAAGGCATGAGGCGGGCCTTCAAAGCAGTCCATCTTGCCAACGTCTTCGCGCAGCTCTGTTCTCCCGGGTCATCGTTGTCAATCGTCCAGGGAACACGGTAGCTGTTGCTACCATGCAGACGGCTATGTGATGTTAATAAGCCAAAAGCAACCCATCGTTTGTATATCCACGGCGATGGGTAGCCCTCAAAGCCTCCAATATCCACGCTCCAAAAGGAGAATCCACATAGGCCAAGAGACAGGCCGCCGCGGAGTGACTCAGCCATTGCTTCAGGAGTCGACTCGCAATCTCCGCCCCATTGTAGAGGAAATCTTTGGCAGCCTGCTGTCGATGCTCTTGCAAAGACAACGGCCTCAGATTTGCCGTGGCGCTTCTGTAGAGCTTCATACACGACCTTGTTGTAGATGAAGGAATAGTAATTATGCATCTTTGAGGGGTCCACGTTTGGGTCATGCCACTGTATATCCTCATTGACCGGGATCCTTTCGCCAAAGTCCGTCTTAATAGCAGACACACCGGTGTCGAAGAGAGCTTCCATGCAACCAACAAACCACTTTGTAGCTTCAGGGTTCGTAAAATCCACAATTCCCATTCCCGCTTGCCAAAGATCCGTCTGCCAAACATCACCATTCTTTCTCTTTAATAGATAGCCTTTCTCTGCTGCCATCTTGAAAACAGGCGAAGCCTGGCCGAGATATGGATTCGTCCAGACGCATACCTTGTTGACTAGGCCGCTAGATTTGAGGCGGCTTATCATGTTGGCAGGCTCTGGAAACATCTCCGTATCAAAAACAAAATCGCACCAGTGGAATGCTTTGAGCCAGAAGCAATCATAGTGAAATACCTCGACCGGAATATCATGAGCTGCCATGCCCTCGAGAAATGAGCTGACGGTCTTCTCATCGTAACTAGTTGTGAATGATGTAGAAAGCCACAGACCGAAGCTCCAAGCCGGGACTCTTCCCGCTCTACCAGTCAAAGTGGTGTATCTATACAGAACCTCCTTTGGCGAGGGCCCATAAATCAGATACCATTTGAGACGCTGACCTTTGACGCTGGTTTGTACCCGGCATGAGCGTTCGCTTCCAACTTCCAGATCAACCTTGTCTGGAGTATCGATGAAGACGCCATATCCCCGACTACTAAGCCAGAACGATACATTCTTGTAGGCCTGTTCAGAACTTGTGCCACCGTCCTAGTACTAGTTAGCATTACCTGCTGCCAAGCATATCAGTGGAGGACATGGCAGGTGTCAAAGCGTACCGAATTCCATAGAGTGATACTCTGGCCGACTTTGTTAAATGCGCCGAAACGTTCACCAAGTCCGTGTACAGTCTCACCCACGCTAAGTGTTGTCTGGGTGAACATATAGTGATCAAAGTTTCTCATATCATCGAGCTGAAGAGGGGTACTGGGCGCTGGACCATAAGCAAAACCCACGCTGCGGTTTTGTAATGATGTTAAAGCCTTAGATCCATCTGTTGCATGGAAACGGATATCAAACGTATGTTGGTCAGGATGAATTGTAACGCTCACAGATCCTGATGCAATTGTCGTGCCTTTGTCTGACACAGAAATACTAGCATCGTCCTGAGGCTTTCCTTGAGGGAAAAGATCGAAGTCAGGCCCCTTCTTTGCAGCTCCAGACCAGTGAGTGGCTTCGACAGAAATCACGCCATCAAAAACGGCTTCAATATCCTAAAAAGATCAGCATATTAACCCATGTACCTAAAAGTTGAGGTGCACTTACAAGTGTCACAGTAGGCAGGTTTAGAGTATCGCCCCGCGAACGAACGTGTTTTGTCGGACATAGTAATGATAGGGCTCGGCCATCCGCCCGCTTTGTGATGGCATATACATCCTCTGCATATTCCGTCCTCTTCCCCTCTATGGGAAGCCACATGCCATCCCTGAACTTTGTCATTATGCCTTTTCGCGCAGCTAGGCCTCTCTCCTTTAGTGATTGTTACGATCAATTGACCGGTATAGCTGTCATACCTGCAGAAGCGGCGTAGCCACGGAATTAAAGAAAACGTCTATTCTTAGTTGCTCATAAGAGGGTTTCTATGGCTTGATGTTTCTCATGTGGTAATGATCAGTCGGATGCTTCTTGCGTTTAGGCTAAAATCTCGGGTGTCGCTGAAGCGCTCTAATAATGATCAAGATCCTTAGCTGCGTAATGTTTCCAAAACGGGGGCCTTCGGAGAAGTCGACGAGCGCTAAGAAAGCATTTTGCCGATGTCGAGCGATATACCGAGTTCCACCAATCGTGCCACTCAACAGAATGTTATGGGTTTTGCATATAAAGTACGGAGTTTAATACCACTCTGTGCTTAGCGGGGCCATCTGATAAAGCTGAGACGTTGACCCGTATGGTGGCGTCGAGAGCTCGGGGTCAATGACCCGAGTGCGAGCATGGATGCTCGGTATGCAATGATGCGAAGACCGTAATGGAGGGAAACTGTACCGAGTATCTGGAGCACATTAGATCTCAAACTCTATCATAACTTAGATCGTGGAGCTGGAGACTTGCAGTGTTTCTTGCAGCCATCGTCTTGAAGGCGACAGTCTGGAAGGGCTTTGTGATGGTGTTTTCATAACTGTGAAGATTACTATGCAAGATGCAAAGCTCACCTACTGGCGGAGATATTATGGCCAGTAAGCAATGCCCGAATTCCTGAGACGTTTAGAATGATGCTATTCATTACAAAGCCACATGATTATTTTTCAATAGCTTTATGGGTCAATCTGCGCCCTTTCGTGAGCATCAAGTCGCTATGATCTAGCTGATGTGATTATTTCCCACAAGTTTCGGCCAACTCGAAAGGTCTAGCGTTAGAGTAACGCCGTCGGAGCAAAGCTTTGTAGCTCTCCAAAAATCCTTTGTGCTGGCTTGGCTTATATTATAGCAAGAGCAGATATAGGACACATTGGTATCAGCATCAATATTACCAACATCGCAGGCAGCTTAATATGGGATAGCGAAGAGCACGCACGGCATTAGAGGCAGGCACTCCTACTTCGCACGGTGTCTCATTTAGCTGGGACATCACCCCACTGCATCTTGACCGACGAATTCGGAGTATTACACAGTAGCTTCGGAGTAGTTATTTTGTAAATGCATGCGATCTCGTAACGCTACGGTCTATCCCCGCATTCCAGGATGCAGAAAGTCCGAAGTTTGTATTTGGTCGTGCCATGTTCTGAGCGAGGATGATTAGTAGAAGAACCGGGTAGAGGGGCGACTGGCCGATGACCATAAGCGAACTGCAACCTGAAATCTGGATGGCCGGCTCACGAGACAAGATCTAATTTGCCATTGTTTCCGATGAGGTCCATCTAAAGCTTCTTGTGGGTGATGAGTTACAAACAGTACGACGTATTCACGTGGTACAGCTGAGTCGTAAAACATAGCGACAGCCGGAGAGAGGCAGCTCCCCAAAGGAGTGAACATTCTAACCGCCCGTATATCAATGTGGACTTTGCGGAGAAGAAGCGTCAAGTCATCAGTGTAATGCCGTTGGTGACTAGTTGCCTGTCCAGCCACGGAACGTAATCATCCGCGTCCAAACTTACATGCACTCCGTACACTAGGAATGCCAACCATGTTAGCACTGCTCGGGTAAAAGAGGGGCAAACGTGGGGTTGAGAAGCATTTGAAGCCATCTCAAAAGCATCAGTCGATATGCCCATCAATCATCGAAAGCTAAATGCTTGCCGAGACGCGCATGGATTCGATGGCTTGTAATATCGATATGAGCACTACTGCGAGTATAGGCTAATACTGATTAACCGTGTGGATAATTGCTATAACGTTCCAGAAATGACTGACCCAGGGCGATCTGGTGCGGTCTGGGCTCTTTCTATTCCTAGACGTGCTGTTTGGCGCTCCAATTACCTTTGATCCCGAGAGTGGTGCAAGCTAATGATGCCAGCTGACCGGTATTCGCCCAACTTTCATACCTTTCCAGTTTGTATAAGACTCGGTACATGTCCAAAATTGTGGCCCTCGAGTCGTAGCCTTTGTAATGTGCTCGGGTGCGTTCATGACCTAAATTCATTCGTTGGATAGTCTTCCATATTACATTGCCACCATGGCAGAAGTACACATTACAAAGGCGGCGGCCACTCATCTTGAGGAGACTCTTGGTGAAGGGGCGATCGTCGATGCCAAGCATGCCTCCGACGAAGAACATTCGCAGACCTTGTTGCAGGCCTTGAAAAGCAACCGCAAGGCTGTATTCTGGTCCATGATGATCTCTATGAGTATCATTATGGAGGGCTATGACACAATTCTTATGGGCAATTTCTTTGGTAAGATACATATGCCCTTGACTTGACTAAAACTAGGACTCTGACGTTGAGGTGGGACGCATGAAGGATATCCCGAGTTCGCGAAGAAATATGGAACGGATCATGGAGGGACTGTGGGATACCAGGTCTCAGCACCTTGGCAGTCTGGCTTGAATATGGGTTCAACAGTTGGAGCAATTTTTGGTATTGGCCCCATTCTTCCTGGTGGCTTCTTTGTGTTACTAATAGGTACGGGAAATCTCAGGCGGTATCCTCAACGGATATCTCGTGTCTCAGCTCGGCTACCGATACGTGATGATTGGAGCGTTGTTCTTTATGAACGCTTTCGTCTTCATCGTGTTTTTCGCCAACTCCGCAGCGGTATTACTAGTTGGTCAAATCCTCTGCGGCCTGAGTTGGGGTGTTTTTGCAGTCGCCAGTCCGTCGTATGCGTCAGAGGTTTGCCCGACAAATCTGAGAGGTTACCTCACGACCTATGTCAACCTGTGCTGGGCAATCGGCCAGTTCATCGCAGCAGGTGTGCTTGAGGGACTCATCCACCGCCAGGATCAATGGGCATACCGTATTCCATTTGCCATCCAATGGATATGGCCTGTCCCGCTCATGATAGTTTGCTTCTTTGCGCCCGAAAGTCCTTGGTTCCTTGTGCGCAAAGACCGGGTAGATGATGCCAAAAAGAGCCTACGACGTCTAGGAGGAGAGAAGACTGAGGACCAAATCAATGGCCAGCTTGCTATGATGATACACACCGTCAACATCGAAGAAACTCAAGCGAAAGAAAGCAAATCTTACATCGAGTGCTTCAAAGGCACTGACCTTCGTCGAACAGAAATTTGCTGCGTTGCCTTTTTCGGGCAGATTCTTTCAGGAAGCTCATTTGCGTACTCTCCTAGTTATTTCTTTACCACAGGTAAGATTGTTCAAGTCAAAACGAAAGCATCCAGCGGTCGTTGTGCTAACATATCTCATACAGCTGGCATGAGCCCAGATCACGCATATCAGCTAAACTTGGGTGGAACAGCAATTGCTTTCCTGGGAACAGTATTCTCTTGGTTCTTAATTACCCATTTCGGCCGCAGAACTTTGTACGTAACGGGCCAAGGTATCTTGTGTACCACACTCCTGGTTATCGGAATCATAAACGCTGCGACCTCCGCCAAGAACGCCATTTGGGCAGAGGCGGCATTATGCATCTTTTGGCTTCTGGTATACGCCTTAACAGTCGGCCCTCTTGCATACGCAATCGTATCCGAGACATCGTCCATCAGGCTGCGCCCACTTACGGTGTCATTGGCCAGGACAGCCTATCAGGTAATATCCAACACCAGCTTCCTTTTACACATACACTACTAACACTTTTTTAGATCATAAACATTGTTTCACAGGTCCTTGAGCCATATTTTATGAACCCTACTGCTTGGAACGCATCTGGAAAGACCGGATTCTTCTGGTAAGCCACATGGAAATATCAGAAGTGATTCAGCTAACATTTGTCATCAGGGGCGGCACAGCTCTATTGACGTTTATCTGGGCTTACTTTCGCCTACCAGAGACCAAAGGCAGGACGTACGAAGAACTCGATATTTTGTTTGCAAAGAAGGTGTCTGCTCGGAAATTTGCTTCGGAAAAGGTCGATGCATATGAAACACATATTGAGTCAGAAGCGGTGGAAAAGAACTGAAAGATTGCTTTCTCTTCTTTTCGTTTCATTTTATTACAGATAGGATAATCTAAATTGTTGTCTTCACTCTATTAACTAGCTGTATATTGCCAAACGCTTTTAGAATGGCAGTGAGATAATTATAATACATTGGACATTGGCAATAAGTATCGTCAAATATAGCCTAAGACCCATCTACATGAATCTGAGCCAATTTATGCCTCTTTCTTTGTAGCCTGCGGACTTAAAAGGAGACTGACGCCAATACCAAATATTAGCATCTTTTTATAGCCTTCCAAATCATTTATTGACCTGCATCCGGATTGGCTACCCAGGCTCCAGTTACCACCGTTCCATTATCAAGACCTGACATTCTATAATCATGCTGAATTGCCAAGTGGTTTCACAGCGCGACCGCAAGATGAATAAGTACATATATTCAGTAATATAAGTGCCTTTTCAGCTCGTCGAGTAGTTCTTTCGTAGTAGAACGCCGCTTCAGCCAGCACCCGAATTCTACCATATAATTATAATAGCAGTTACTAGAGAAATTTAAATATAGTAGGAGTTATTAGAGAAATGTAGATATAGTAGTAAGTACTAGAGAAAATATCGCTATAGTATCTGATACATTGTTACGCCATTTAGCTTATTCAATTTGCCCATGTTGTGTTGGACAGCCACCTGGAGAAACCGTCTGGCAAATGCAATGTTGGAGAGCATCACTCACTAATTATGAAATGTAATACTTTCGGATTAATAAGAGGTTTAGGTATTGGATAAGATACGTTATAAATACAACATCATATGTGTTAACTTTTGACAAGCAGCCCATTGTTGATGGGCTTTCCAGCGAATGATGGACCAATTTCTATCACGCCGAGCCAAATCGACGACAATGAATTAATGCAAAACTGGATACACCTTTTTGAACGCCTCTGTTTTAGCGACATTTGACCACCACTGCCTCGTTTTCGGACCAATCTTGAAATCTGGCACAGTCTTTTGAATCAGCCTCTCCAAAGGACCAAAGTCTTGAATTGCTGTCACCGGCGTTTCCGCTCCCATCATGGCATGTGCGAGCCATGGGACCGTGTTGTAGTCGGCCTCACTGACTCGAGAGCCAGCCGCAAATGGTAATGCGATCAGGCTTTCCAGTTTATCCAGGCCTGCAGCCATGGTGCGGTACATCTCATCTGTCATATGGTAGAGACCCTCATGTTCAGGGCCAACCTTGGCGCGATACAATGATGTAATGCCAAGATTCTCCGCAGTTTTCGAGACATAGAATGGATGTTCAGGCTGTGCGGCAAGTTCCTTCTCTAGACGCGCCTGGCGCCCTTCGAGAAATCCGTTCCAGCCGCTATTTTTCTTGGCTTCCATCTCAGCAGGGTCCCGTGCCTGAAATAGGATGAGATTGGTGGTCATTGAAGGAGAATGCATAAGTTCGAGAATCTCTTTAGAACGTTGTTCATCCTCAGGTACAAGGGTCTTGGTCCCGCGAGAGTCGATCCATCTCAAAATATCGGCGCTCTCAATGATAGGCTTGCTGAGCGATGGGGCAGTAAGAGAAGGTACTGTGCCATTGGGATTGATGGCGATATATTCCGGTGCGAAATTGTCGCCAGTTGCTGCAGAGTAACTTGTTAGAACCGTTCGTAGCAGCGAAAATATGAAGGCTTTGAGACTTACATAGAGTAATCTCTTTGACATCGTAATCTACATTTGCTTTAAGGCCTTTCTCTTCAAGCGCAAGAAGCATAACCCCAACCCATTGGCTTTGCACCGACGAATAAATAGTGAACTGAACAATTATTTGTTAGTATGAAATTTATTTTCATTGTATGCGTTATAGCTACCTTTTCGGCCATTGTGTGCGATCGAGATGGAATATATCGACTAAAGTGGAAATAGAGTTCGGAAGGACTTTTGGATGTAGTGATAAACTGTGACTCTGCTTTACTGTTGTTTCTAAAGTTTCTTCTGGAGAAAAAACATCTATCTATGCATTTATATATTCTTAAGCCTTCCCAATATCTCCATCCCAATGGAATCAACAAATGAACGCCAAGAAGCCATATGGAATCGAATCCTGATCACCGCCCACTGGTGTAATTCCTCCCAGCAGACTCGGGCACAGCTATGAAACCTAATTACGTAGGTTACCGCGGACGAGAAAAAGTTTGTCAGCCATTTGGGAGTAATTTTCGCGCCGCATGAGATGAGTTAGTGGCCAAGCTAGTTACGAACGATACGCTGGGGCACATTGAACTTGTGTTGCACTCTTAGAATGCTGAGCTGGCACATGTGCATTTTCTTCAGCCGCCCGAGTTCGTCCGGAAGCGAAGTCTTACTGCATTGTTACCAATCGAAATACGGACAACTTGACATTCATAGGCATGTTTATGTCTTTAAAGTATGAAATCATCCGCCAGTTGAGAAACAGGATTGGCAAGCATTGACTCTTTGGCTGCAATGCTGCCGCTGACATCACACAACTCCGTGTTGAAGCCATTGCTATTAGAGCAAACCACGGACAAGCTGTTTTTGCCCAAAAACCATGATGACTAAGAACACAACCACAACAGCATAGCAACGACGGATTCAGTCACTTGCATTATCCACAAGTGGGTTAGGCGGTCATAGTGGACATGGTTCGCCTGCAATAATTGTTGCTTTGGAACTGCGATAAGTGCGGAAGCTTCTTTGTGGAGCCCTCATGGGTTTCCAGATGGAATCTTTCTCTCAGCACGAAGTGGCAATCTTCCTGTTGGCTTTCTGAGCATCTAACGGCGGCCCCCACCACCCACGCCAACATGAGCTTGTCTGTCGCCATGGCTTCTGCTAATGTGGTGTTACCCCAAACGCCACAATCGACAGCTTGAGGAATATACAGCCTAGCCGAAAAGCTCTTGATTGATTTGCCCCCGTAGGGCTATGAGGTGTTTTATAACTAGTGCTGGCTCTACCCTCGCCAAAACATAACGCCCATCACCTCAGCATCAAACTAGAGTTGATCGTCGTTAAGTATTGCTTTGGGGACATACCGTATTAACGGTAAATGGCAGTAGTATAGGCGAGCAGTGTTATTTACTGCTCCAGATACTATCCTAAAGCGATAGAGCAAGTTGTCGGAAGGAACTCTATGTAAGCCACTGTAAGTGAGTGTAGACTGTCTCAAATTGGCGAATGGCCGGAAGTTGGTCCGGCGCGTTTCCACGATGAAGGACGCTTTACTGTATGAGCGTTGATAAAGCAATACGCGTGATTGTTCTGTGATGACTGCGTAAAATATAGACAGCTTGAATTGTGTATAAGGAAAGGAATAGGATGAGATGTGTATTTCATCGACAAGAATGTGAGGATATGCTTGCACAAAATTGCTAGCAACAGAATCTGAGATGCATAATGCCAGCGCGAACTGTACCAAGAGTGTCGTAAAAGCTACGCACTCTTAGATGAGAACATGCAACTAATCAGCCCTGTAGACCTACACGAATTTCTTATGTTCGATTTTTGTGTTAATATTTTATACACAAGATATTTTCCTGCTATGACATTTCACGGTATTTCTAACTGTTACATTCCTGTACAGCGAACACCCATAGATAACAACACGTATCCACAGAAACGTCTGGTATTGAGACTATAACATCTGTCTTCAAATGATCATTATAGCACCTATTTTCTTCCCCAATCTCACTCAGTTAGCAGTTAGAGTAGAAATTGTGAAAGGAAAGATGCGAGATGGTGAGAGTTTTGCCTGCCATCTTCGTCAGCAAAAGCACTCGCTCCAAATAACACGAGTCCCACCTCGCTTACAGTACGATCAGGCATGTAAAGCATGTAAGCCCCTGTATGCAAGATGACGCGACATGACTCTTGATGGGGTTTCTCCGCGGCCTAAAACCCCTACAGGGGCAAAAGGCGGGTGTTAGCCCAACAAACTTGGTCACTGTGAAGTCTACTATATTTCAAGTAAGCACTGATGTGTTGGAAAAGAATTAATAAACCATCTTAGGAAAAGTCTTTTTGTAGCCTGTGGTGGATTCTCAAGCAGTTTACAAGTCGAATATCTTTGTTAAAAGCCGCAAATATGACGACTTAGCAGTTACCATTTATGATGTGAGATATTACAATTGAGAACTATTTACTCGGATATATAATGTATCACACTCCTTTTCTCTTTTCTGGCACAATGCCTTGGATGCAATGCCTTAGATGCAATGCCTTACGCACATCCTTTGCCAAGATGTTTGGCAAGGAACGGGAGTATATATCCCACTATCTGATCTAGGTTGCTGATCAATGTAAAGTGCCCAGCATCGAGCAGATGGATCTCAGCCTTAGGCAGATCGCGCTTGAAAGCGTTTGCTCCAGGTGGAATAAAACTAAAAATACGCATTAGTCGGTTTCCATCGACACGGACTGGAAAACTCGGTTGTCTTCTCTTACATCGTATCTTTCTCGCCCCACACAGCAAGTAGTGGCACCTGAGACTTGCGAAAGTATTCTTGGAACTCTGGATACTGCTTGACATTGTTTCGATAGTCATAAAACAGATCGAGTTGATAGTCATCGTTGCCCGGCCTGTTTGCCATGAGAGTCCAGTCGAGCCACCAGGATTCAGGCTCCAGAGCGGCAACGTCCGTAGTTCCACCGGTGTATTGCCCCTCCGTAGTGTTAAATGAGAGAACTCCTTCCAAAGCCTCACGGTCACTAGATTGTCGATGTTGTGTTAGTTATCATTGTATCCCGTCTATACACAACCAGTGAGCACATGGGAGTTCTTACGTCTTGCTTCCCGATGCCCAGTACTTTTTCACAGGGTCCCAAAATGGCCCTAGGCCCTCATTGTAGGCATTGCCGTTTTGCGAGATAATAGCCGTTACGCTTTTGGGGTTTCGTACAGCAAGCTTCAAGCCAACAGGGGCACCGTAGTCAAATATATAAAGAGCATACTTCGAAATATGAAGAGCCTCCAAGAATTTCTCGGTAACAGTAGCAATGTTATCAAATGTATGGGGAAATTTGGAAGGAACAGTTGTGAATCCAAATCCCGGATAGTCCAAAGCGATTACATGATAGCTCACCGCGAGGATCGGAATTAGGTGGCGAAACATGAATGAAGACGTAGGAAACCCATGAAGCAGTAGGATCGTGGGAGCATCGGCTGGACCAGCTTCTCGGTAAAAGACATTATAATCTCCAACCGCAAGATGGTTGACGGCCGGTATAATAGCCGAGGTGATATTTGCCATTTTCGAGTTTAACTTGGAGACAAGTCAGATGTTTACCAAAGAGATGTTGAAGAAAGCTATGGAGCATAAGATGATTGGGTTGCCAATGAGACATATATTTATACTTTTCAAGTTTAACTTTTGGGCTTGCAATGAGATAAACGTTGTCTCCAAAGTTGTCAACTAACCTCCCGGCCCCAACAACGCATCATAGCGGCAGTGAGACATCCGCCGCCCAGTTAGTATCATTATGGTGCTGACATGCATACCATTAGATCTGCTAGTCAGCGGCCTTGCCCCTTTCAGTCTCTCAAGAAACAGTCCAATTGCGGTGGTCGTCTATTGAATTTGTCTATTCAAATGACGACATGCCTTTAATCTCCGTTGATGAACATGCTGAGTAAGTTTGATAGAGCGCTGACCTAAAGCGTGGTCCGATTTCGTGGGTTTGTACCTGCAGCAAGCTCAAAGGGTGTTTGCCGCGCTACTTGGAAATAGCTTCTGCCAGAACTCGTCGTGCGCTCGTTTCCTAGGTATTTTCTCCAGAGTCATACCATAGTGATAAAGCAGATTGAGTGCCACGGTTTCCCTTTTAGGAATCATGCTGGAATCAAATGGCGTTGATGATGCAGCAAGTGATTTTAATTGGCGGCAGAGTTGTGCCAGTGGCAAATGAGTGGCCAAGTTTGGACACAGTTTAAGTTGCCATACGCTGCGTGGGCAACAGTTTGCGAGTATAGACCCATTGATGCTTAAAATGAACGACTTCTTCATCAGCCGCCTTCCAATGCCGTCTTTCAAGTTCCCGGTAATCAGTAATGAATCGCATCATTAATGAGTGCTTTTTAATACAGATTTAATAAAACAGAGCCATTGGGAACGCCGACAATGCCGCTGTGCCGCACTTCCCACACTACGAGCTGACTAGCCTCTCAGCCGTATCACAACATCGCTTGGTTTTTCTTACTGCAGGTATGAAGCATATCAAGAGTTGAGCTTAGAACTATACTCGAATAGAGACAACTAAGAAGATTACTGTCATTTATAGAGAGTGCGCACTCTGTTCCGTCGTTGCAAGCTGTTTGTAGTACGATCATGACGATGATAAAAATTGCTTGGCAAGGGTCAGGGGCATGCCGTGTACAGCCACTTTGGCTTCATAGTACAAACAACGCTGTCCAAGTATTAGGTTTGCTCGGCCATAGAAGAGAATGCCGTAGTTCAACTTAGTTCGTCATCGCTCACGCAGTTTCGAGTTGACATCCCCTATCCGCTTCCTGTTTTCCCGAGAGCTCTCTTTCAAAGCTCATGCACGAAACATAGAAATCCTATGTAAAATCTATCGCTACCAGCGGCAGGATGGAGTAGTATCCGTCCTGGCTACGACAAACTGCCACCAAAGCCGGGCGTAATTTAGAACCTATCAAAAAGGGGATCATGCGTGAATTTAAGTATCTCACTCAGAGGCTCGGCAATGAGACCAGTGTATTTCGTCGTACGCAACGAAAAGCAGCTTTCTGTAACTGAAATTTTGTAAATGGAAAAAACAACGCGTTTCAATGATATTCTTTGGAATCATTCATGCCCGTTGCTGTTGCTTTTGATGTGTATCGCGATGGTTCGCGCCCAAGTTTCTGGCGAGTCATTCCTCGCCACTATGCGTGATTGCAGCAACAGTAAGAATCAGGCTACATGCCATCGAATACATTGATGATCTGGTAGGAGTGAATCTATCAGAGTGGGCTTCTTTGCTATATAAACAGCCTAATGGAAGACGATGGATGTTCTTCTGGTCTAGCAGACACAGTCTGTGAGCCTATCAAATCTCGTGAAGATGCCTCGATAATGACGGGCTGGATTTTACTTTTCCCTACGACGAGTGTTTTGACATTTCTCATTGGCTCCTGAAAGATAAACACGGGTCATTGCTGGGGGCAGCAGAAAATTTTATCAATAGCTAGGATATCTCCCTGGCGCCAACTACGAGTAGTGGCAAACCATCTCTCCCCCTCTCCTCGCCGATGAGAACGGAAAGGAGATTTAATACATGACAATAACAATCATACAGCATCGTATACCGTAGATATACCTGCTGTTTAGTCTTTGTGACACTTCATCGATGCTCTTGATCACCATGTATGGCCAACACGCGCGTTCGAATACAACGGATATTCAAATGGCTGGGAGCAGTGACTGCGCTAATTTATCCAGTACAGACAATATGATACTACCACGAACATGTACTTGCAGCCCCTAAATCTCTAGAACAGCAAATCCACAAGGTTGACACACCCCTCTCCCTTTGGCGAGTGACGTGTATCATTCATGAGGACGCCACACTGCTCACAACACGGCAATTGACGCGTAATTTACGTGGAATGTTGTGAAAAAAAAGCGAACATTCCCGGCCTCTCTACTTTAGTATTTAGGCCATTAGCAAAAAGAATCCCTCGAGAAGCATCGGTAGAAGTGAGTTCTTCGAGGAGCATTGGTAGTGGGTTCCTCGAGGAGCATCGGTAGGGATCTAGAGAGATGTATAGCATTATGCCCCTGTGAATATGCATTATGCTACGCAAGCTTATACAGGTTTTTTATGAAAATTTGTCGCGTCCAGACCTTTACTACCATTTAAATACGGTCTAGTTCGGTTCAGTAGGCAAGAATCGGTATACCAACTTGTGATAGTGCTTGTAAGACATCATTTTCCCATTCTCAATCGTGCTACATTCTATTGAAGCCAAGTCTGAGATGAAATTTCATAACTCGTCGTGCGTCATGGTATGATTTACGTTGTATCTTGTATTTACCACAGATTGAGTGAGAGCTAATGTGATACTCGCAGAGCTTGACATGCAGCACGCCTCCACAAAGTCTTTGAAGCCATTGACGATGACGTTGATCAGTGCCCCGGCAGTTCGTTTCTTTAATTCTTTCATATGACCTCAATTTGAAGAGGCTTTCGTGACTGGACGATTAATATGCACTATTATTATGCCTATGGTCGGTTAACTTTTCGGGCAAAGGCTGCGAGTGAGCGGTTGGCTGTAGGGCGCAAATAGTTACTTGTTATGACAAATCTCACGCCGCCTTCCCAATGAGAATAGTTCTGAAAACACAGGTGTGTCGAAAAGCCGGGGAGATAAATCTTAGCCGACGCGAGGCGTTGCTCAGGCGGGTGGCGTTGGATCGGGCGTTGAATCAGGATACAGAAGGGCTCACATGCTAGGTCAGGAAGCAACGCCGCGAGTGAGCTTTTGGGGGAGACTTTGACCAAAGAGGTTAAGTATCGACGTTGGCCAACCCCAGCTTGTCTGCAAAGAATTTGGCTGCCTTGCAATCCTTGACCGTCAGACTCCCTTGTGGTACGAGGGTCAACTGGGCGCCATCCCAAATCCGACGCTAACCAGTACCTTGTTGGGATGATTGAAACACATGTGATTTGCTAGCTCAGGTGTTTGTAGGATATAAACTGGGTGTCGGTTCGCTAACCCTAAGAAATCGCTGCTAGTATTCTTCTTCATGCTAGCATTAGCGTTACATGGCGTTACTGTGAGAACAGCCGGGATGATAATACCGCTGAGCCTCTTCCTTTCCAGGATTGTGCACCAAAACCGTTCAAGTGTGATGCCGGAGATCGACGAAGAGCGAGAGCCGCCGCCTTGGTGAGTGAGGGTCGCCCCTAATTCCGCTACTCAAATCCGAACACGTGGAATGCACTCATCTTTCTCAAATTGTCGTGCCCGTCCGCATAGAATCTGATGTAACACTCTATGATGCAATCATGAATCTTCTCTCATGGGCCTTTCAATTGCTTTTACCTGGCCTCGTTGAATGCTTATTTTCTGTAAGGACGAAGAAAGTGGACAAGGCGGTTGTGGTGACGAAGCTCCACATCTGAACTTTTATTTCAACAACAAACGACGATTTCTCTGTTCTGCCATTCTTCGTATTACCTCGTCGCACCATATGTACTAATTATGGAAATAAAAATCCCCACCAACGGCTAGACTGCCTTCATCGGGGATCTTGAAAGGGTTTTCCGTTTCTGGATTCTCTGTATCCGCAAACTTATCCGTCAGATGCAGCCAATCGACTGGACCATCAGCTAGCTGATCCAGCCAGTTCATATCCTGATTCTGCCCCTGTACCGTGTTCCGACACATCCTCAGATACTGGACTGGCGTCACGCCAACAAACTTCTTAAAGACTCTATGAAAGTACCATTTCGAAACGTTGGCCTGCTTCGCCATCTGGCTCAGGCTTAACTGGCTAGGACCAGTGTTACTGACTGCTGCTCTCTCCCACTCCTGTAGTAGTTCCCGAATCTTCTGAACGGCGGGATCTTCTGGCATACAGCCATCGAGTTCCGGTTTACAGCGTTTGCAAGGGCGGAAACCTGCTAACTGTGCTTGTTGTCCCGTTACGAAGAATAGCACATTGCAGCGGCGAGGGTGTCTGGATTTGCAGACCGGTCGACAGTAGACTTTGGTGCTGCGCACTGCAGTAACAAACATTCCATCAGCACGAATATTACGCTCTTGTACAGCCTGCCAGCGGGAATCGTCGTCTTCGAAGCTGGCTGAAATCGTAGGCTGGAGAGAGTCTGGCGAGTAGAAGATGTTTTCCATGACCCTAGCGAGTCATCCAAAATTGTTGGAGGGCAAGACAAGAAAGTAGAATTAAAAGTTGAGTTAATTGGCAATGAAGAGCCTTTGGGATTAGCTGCAAGTATGTAGAACGACTACTGGCAGATGGAGGCCGGTGGGAGGCAGCTACTTAGTTATATGCCGACCCCTTCTTTGACTCAGTTAGCAGCAGCCCTGCAGTAGATCCAAATACGGCAACATAGCCCAAAACCGGGTCAGCGGCTAAGAGAGCGACAGCTTACGGGCGGCACGCGAGCGGCGAGGAAGTTTAATTTACATCCAATGGTAATTTGTCCACAATTTGACAGCCTCCCACGCGAGCCCTACTAAACTACCGTGTGCTACTAAGCCTATCCGTCTCTGATCTCGATTGTCAAAGATAGGGAAGTTAGTGTAGTAAGTCCTCATACTTTTCTGCCTTGACTTCCTTTACTACTTTTACTAAAAACAATCTCTGCTATATTTACTGCCTTTATTAGTGCCTTCATTACCTCTGCTATGTTTGGTGCTATAAAGTTTCTGTTGGTGTAAAGCGCTGTCCGTCATCATCGGTAAGGCAGGGCGCAGTTAAAGATTCAGTCTTGTTCTATGCCTAAAATAGGAACTGTCAATTAAGTTCCATATGCTCTTCGTGTCGTGACTTTTGATTCAAACAGGGGACAGAAGACACCCACTTGGTAAGTCCTGTCTTTACAGAGATGTATGCAGACACTATGGTCCCGACATACAATGTGGAGTGATACCCGGTTTTACGACGCATCAAGACGAACCGGTATTTACTTTCTAGGCGAGTTGGTTCTCATTGAAATGGCTTAGTTGCATCGCGTATTGGGACTAAAGCTCATACACGAAATCAAGGGGTAGTTGCCGTAACTTCGGCATCAGGAGTGGCAAGAGGCCAATCAGTTATCTCGAAATGCCCCCCTTGCCTTGAGCGCTATAATAAGAAGATTCCTTAGCAAAAATCCAATATTAACCCCCTGTTATACTTCATGATTGCCGATACGTGCCAGTTTATTTTTATCGTTGGCAGTTTCTGTAACAAGCCTACGGTCATAAGCGATATTTCACCCACTGGGTTAGTGTCAGTGTCAGCTTTTCTCTGCCTCTTCCCTAAAGTCATTAGTTTCATGACTGTATGATCATGTTTGCCGTCTCTATACAGCTATGTTAAGGCTTTGTTCATTGTTCAGAATTGTCAATAATGAAAACAAAGACACATTGTAGTAGATCTAACCAGGTGGTCACGGGCACAAACGCTTCACTCCTCTCGATGTTTGTGGCCTTGCCTACATTAATGTATCTAAATAGCAACCTCGAGTCTCATAAAGCTTGCCAAGGCTGAAAGACTATTGTCAGGGATAATTTGGGCTCGGTAGACGAAACCGGCGACTTAAGCCTTACCGGAAAATCGACGGCATGTGGAGGCACAGGGCACGGCGTTTCCTGGGGACGGACTTTTGCAGGACAGTTGCCTCTTGCTGTTCATGCAACACTACTTCAATGGTGCTGATACGATACGTGGACGCACTCCGACTCTTCAAACACGGCCTGGTTGTCAGCTTCGTCATTGCTGACCAGGAATTCGCAACATGGCACTGCATCCGCAGACAGGGTGCTTTTCCTTCAACCACTGGTTTGTTTAGCCTATGTATCGGATAAGATCAAAAGAAGACTCATAGATGCTTTAAATAGTTGTGACAACTGTATCTCCGTCAGGAGACAAGCTCATGCCTCAGCCGCTCTGATGCGCAGCTAAGCGCATAGCCCCGCCTGTGCAGAGCCGCTTCAATCTCCATCTCTGTTACTCCGCATTCAGTTTGATGAACTCGCAAGTCTTTTCACTGGCTTCTATGAGTCACTCATAGGCAAGATTAGCGCTGAGTGGCGAAGGGTAAGGCGTTACAGGAACTGTCTGAAGCTCTAGATGAGAACAAAGTCGCCAGAGAGTTGCGTGACTAGACCATTACAAAGAGAGGGAGAATAAACTATAACCGCCTTGGAGAATATGGTGAACTAAGCTGACATTATCTGTTTCAGAATAAAACCTATCGTGGAGACGGAAAACAGTGATACACGATTCGGACGAAGCGATTCGGACGAAACTACCTATGTATTCGGACGAAACTATCAGACGGAAAAATTATTTCCGAAATTAACAGTCAGCCAGTAACAAAGCGAAACAACCGAGCTAAAGCATCTCCAGAGTGGTTATCTAAACGGCTGCCTAGCTATACGAGGCGGAGCGTGCTGAACGACGATAATTTTGGCCGCGGAATTCGGCCAACAGCACAGGACAGCACATGGGTTTCTTCGTCTTCGATGTGTATTTCGATCAAATAGATAGAAGCGATGATGGCAGATGAGGAGCGCGGACGGGTAGGAGTCGTATCTAACTACCTGAATACCAATACTATGAGATATGAGAGCTATTCGGATAATATCGTGTTCGTATGCTATCCCTACTTCGTCTTATAATGAAAGGGTTAGAGGTTGGATAGACGGCAACTATCCAACTTCTATTTCTAGAACGTAGTTCTCTATTCGCTCCCTATGCTAGAGTATCAAGGCAACAGACATCGCCAAATTCGTCAAAGTCTAGTCCCATCTATTCTTTTCCGCCTCCGGAAATACATATCGTCGAACCCACCTCGCGAGTTCCGCCATATCATCATCCATTTGTATTGCCGGTCACATCTCGCAAGTCAGCTAAGCCAAACACGATTCCCCACCGGTGTCTTAACCGGGGAGACGGACATGCAGAAATTCTCCGGATGGCTAGTCACGTTTAGCTCGGCAGTGTGTTCCTATGGAACCTATGGAACACTGATCGCCAGTAGGGGTGTGAGAGTCAGAAAATGGCGAGAAAAGTCAGCCTCTCTAAGGCTGACTTTCAAGGCTGACCTTCTATAGCTGAGCTCTTATATCCAGCAGTGACTGCCCTTAGTGGATCACCGTAACTGATCATGTTGTTTTGCATGACGATTGGATGAAAGTAAACAGATGACATATGCTGCAGCCGGCAACACATCGAGAAAATTTCGGGATGTTTAATGCAGTACAGAAGAGCTATGGGAAGAACTCCATAACACTTCAGTCGCATTTTTTCCCGCTCCATAATACTGATGTGGTAAGCACGATTGAGCTCTGATCATCAATTGATGCGAGAGTTACTTTTTAACCTTGTTTTTCTTTCTCGATCTAGTAATTCAGTCGCTATTACGTTGTCAGCAATCACATGCATTAATTTGTCTGGGGGGCGGCTGCTTCTTGGCAAAATCTTGTATTCCAGCTCATAAAAAAATGTTGCGATGCAAAGTATTCCTTTGCAGTAGAAACTCTTTCCTCAAGACATATGTTTTCATGGTGTTGAATGGACGCAGCCGCCCAGACAAAAAATCACCAATGATCAGATTCATGCAGCATACCACAGCACTACGATAGATTCGAGAGCATCGGTCTGGCCATTTCATCGCCAATTGAGGCCAAAGAAGCGAAGCAGAAGCACAATATTCAAGTCAAAATGCGTCAGAGCATTCATCATAGACGATTACATTACGGAGTAGATCAAGCATGCCGCATTATATTATGTACATGTGCTTTGTAATTCCGCTTTACGGCTCGCAAACATCAATCGCAATCTCGATTCCTTCCGATCAAATAAATTTGACATGACCAAAGAACTTGGTAATATGGAAGCTTGCCTGGTCTGGCGGCGACCATCCACCAAGAGTCTGATTAGGGTAGATCTCGGGGCTGACGACAGTCCGGAAGAAGTTCATCCTCCAAGATGTGCCCTTGGCCTTGCCGACGTCGACGTTGAAGATGCCCAGAGGGACAGTGACAGTGCTCTTCCAAGTCTTTGCGGGCTTGTTAAGAACCGTCTTCGCGCTGAAGCCGTCCGTAGCGGGATCCGAAACGAAGAAGTGGTCAAAGGGCGCGCCGACCGCGCGATTCTTCGAGGGGTTGTAAACGAACGCCTGGTATGTGACGTTGTTGGGGTTGACCTCGAGCTCGACGTATGTCTGAGGGTCCTCCGTGCCCTTGTAGAGGAAGGCCTCCATGACTTCGTACTCCCAGATGTCGTCGTTTGTGCCCTGCGAGGCGTTGAAGAAGTAATTAACCTCGTCGTAGGCAATGAATGAGAGCTCGAGGCTCTTGTCCGTGTAGCACAGGTTGACCTGCGTGAGCGGGAAGGGCGTCAGGTCGGGCACTGACTTGCTGTAGCTAATTGTGCCGACGCGAGGACATGAGGGCACATTGACACTGGGAAGCTTCGAGTAGGTAGCTGAGGCCGTCGCGAGGAGGCCAGCAGCAGCGGAGAGAGTGAGAAGGTGATGATGCATCTTGGACTATTCTTGCTCTTGGATTCCTTCTTGTCCTATTCTTCTAGCGCGGAGCTGTCTCCCTTCTTCTAGGGGATTGAGGAGCTTCGTACTTATATCTCGATCTCGTCCGCGTCACACAAAAGCTTGTGGCAGACCAAAAGCTCGCAATATGCAGGCTTCAGGTTCAGCTGTGCTACTCATATGTAAATGGCGGAGTGGATGTGACGTTACAAGATAGCCTTTAACCCGGCTAGGCATCTCAAAAGGACCAACTGTAATCGTTCTCGGCCGTTGCTCGCCGCCATCCCTCGAGCTAAATTCAGCCACTTGCATTTTCCAGCAGCTGCAATCGCGTGCGAAAGGAATTAATCCTAACCTTGCTGCCGCGTCGGAGTGGTTACCTTTTGTCGAATCAATCCTTGGGCATGCGCGATGTATCCAATCGGATGCGGACGCTGCTATGCAGATGCAGGACAAGGGACTGAGAAGGATGAGGGCCCCCATACTGTACGAGTACCTATGCCGTGGGGATCCGTCACTATTTCAGTGTGCGAATCAGGGACTATTTTGTACTCACTATCCCGTGCATATTACAGTACGAGTAATCCTTCGGGGCTCATCCTGCGTAGGAATGCCGGGGATAGGCAATTAATAGGGTACAGCTTGTAGACTAAATATGGAGGGAGAACAGAGTACGGAGTATGTATTAGTTATTACACGTGCTATTACCCCAACAATTGGAGAAATAATGCGGAGTGCAAAGGGTGTAGTAGCGCGATTGCGACTCCGTATCGACCAGGGCATCTGCAATTATTGGCCGAAGAGATGTGATGTGAGGTAACATTGACGATAGGATAGTGGCCTGAGCCCAATGGCTTTTAGTGTCAAATACGCCAATCGCTGTTACATTGCATTCAATCACGAGAAACACGCACGACAAGGGACGGGAAGTCATTTTGGACCGTCAATATCCACTTTGTGGGCGCCGTGTTCTAGGCGTTTTCAGCTCATTCGAATCACATGAAGGGCGTTTACTCAAGGTCCTCGGTCAATTGACACTTTGTAACACTTTGGGTAAGTGAATTGGTTCAGCAATCTATAGAATTTCTAACAAAAAAAGAGCTCTCGGCATCCATTCTAGAACCAATTGGTCCCGCTTATAGACGGCCTTTTCGTCCATCTTCTGCAATCTTCAAGACAGGCTTCAGGTTGGTGGCTCGCTCCCAGACGCTAGGCAGGCCCTGCTCCTTGCTCTTCTTCTCCTCTCGCACAAACCACTCTTCAACAGACTTGATACGATTGGGATGAATCTCATCCAGCAGGGCAAAATCACGCTTAATGACACCGCGGTTTCCAGTGCGCGTGTACTTCCACATGTTCCAGAACCCGGTAAAGTTGTCTCGCACGTTCATTGTGCTCGGGTCTGAGAGATCGGCGTTGTAGCCGGCAGCAGTCTGCCCGGAGCCAAAGGGTCCCGATGTCCAGTACGTATCCAAGTCGACGTCAACATACTTTGCAGGCTTGCCAGTGACCTTTGTGAAAGCCTTGGCCATTTCGTGGTAATCCACAAGCTCAATGGCGACTTCGAGGTCCAGACCGTTGGAACGATACTGGTGGTCAAACAACCAGCGAACGTAGTACTCGCAGTCGTCGAGATCAACGTGAGCCACGGCACCTTCTCCAAGAGGCACCTTCCAGGTAACCACTCCGTCTTCGACCACGGGAGACATTGGCGTGCGCATGCCGAGCGCCATCTGGATGTAAGGGCCGGTGGTGAAGATTGCGGCGCCCATCCGCTTGGCAATCTCGGGGTCCTTGTTCTGCTGGAGGATCCATTCGGCGATGCGGCCCTTTCCATCATCTGTTTCACAGGTTAACGTCTCATCCGTTATCGCACAATGAAGCAGACAAATTATTTCACTCACAATGGCCGGTTCTGAACTTGGGATCGAATCCGCTCTTCTTGTACACGTAATCCAGGTTGCCATACACGAAAAACTTGATGCCCTCTTCCAGCGCAAGTTCGTATGACCGAATAGCCCAGAACATCTCGGTCTTCTCGCCGCTGTTGAACCCGTCAATGTTCACAAAGGCGTACTGGGCACCGCGAAATCCCTTGCGGAGATCAGCCTCGCTCGCAAAGCTACCCTCTTGAGCTTCAACATTTCCCAGGGAGAGGAGCAGCTTCGATCTGGCCGAGGTCGCGTCTCTGGTCAAGAATCGCACCGAATAGGCGCCATCCTTGACGAGACCGCGGATGACGGGAATGCCCTGGGCTCCTGTTCCGCCAACGACAAACACGAGAGGTGCCATTTTAAGAGGATGAGTTGTGATGAGAGTATGGAGAGTAAATTCACTGCGGGTTTATTTCACAGCTGATCGTGTTTCTGGCTTCTTCATCTATTCAGGTGCCAAAGAGCTGGATATTTATATCGGCCATTGCTTCCTCATTATCTCTTCTATGGCCTTCGTTCCCTTGCTGCCGAGGCGCCAACTGATATCATATTACTGATCACAGAGTCACGCCGTCAGAACGCGCCCTTGAACTGCCTCAAATTCTAGTATAAAGCGATGGCTTTCCGTGGCTTTGAGTCTATCTTCAGCCGGTGGGATGGATGTTCAACCGGCATTCCGTAGCGATTCACAAGGAACGGGCTCCGACAAGACGGTGCGACTAGGCCAAATTAGGTGTCTGTTGCCTCGTCTCCTAGTACGGCAGAGACATATGAGGCGGAGATCAGTAATCAGGAATTCGGACTTATTCGATTACTGATCGCGCAGGGTCACCAATTGCCGTTTTCTTGCGCGGCAAGATCTGCCCTCCCTATTTGTAACAGCAGAAGCTTTATCTACCGGGAATTATCAAGTAATTACTCCGAATATCCGTTCCAAAGCATCTTCTTCACAAAAGTATAAGTGGTAGAAATCGCCACGACCTTTCGAGCTTTGTCAACTGATGGCAAAGATTTTAAATACACTGCATTCATAATCCATAGACGGTGATGACGACGGGTGAATCACCAACTTCGCGATGCGGCGTCAAGCAGATGAGAACAAGACAAATTGCGAAAGAGATCCGTGCCAGTGAGATCTGAATCTTCTCAGATCCGGCGGATAGAGGTAGATCTAGTAGACGGTCGGGTATAATAGATGCCCATAGTTGATTCAGCTACAAGGGAAGATTAAAACTTCTTTATTACTTAGAGGACATCGCTGTTCTACTTGAGAATATGCACTACTGGGGGATTTATCCAAGCAACCAAGACTTGGGGGTGTGGATAAGCCGTTCCAGTCTGCCGGTGACACTCTAAGCGTGTGGGAAGATCTTTGCGTTAAAAAACAAGGTTATAAGTCGTGGTCAGCATGGATGACCTTCATCACACCACTCACATGAATAGCACATGCTTGCAGATCCAAAGACAGAATCCGATTGGCACAGTAGTTGCTACTATGACGAGAGAAAATAGGTGTAATAATAATTCATAAGCCCATACTCTATCCTACAGCTCTTCCATCATCTCGTCTTCTTCATTCGGTTGCCGGCTAGAGCTTCCCTTTTCATCCTCCCACTCTTTCACCCAGGCCTGCACAAACTCAATCTCCGCCTTGTGTGCTTCCGTAACTTGAGGGGGCGGCAGACCTGGGACGTGCGTATCCTCAGACAGGCCAAACTCATCCCAATGGTGTACGCCCCAGTCAATAAGCATAAACGGCTCACTGGTAGTTGACTTTCGGTCGGGAAGGCCAGTTGCGTGTGGTGTCGCAGATCGCCATGGATCCTGCAGCCCATCTATAATCGCCAGACGAGGGTAGCTGAAGTTGAAGCCTCCTAGCTTGTTGATGGACTCTACATCGGGAGAAGAAGTGATGTTAAAGAGGATTTCGCAGTGCGACGAAGCCGATTTGAGGGTAACGGCTCGAGAAATCATAGGAAGCTGGTCTTTCGGGGTGCCTGAACCAGTGACAAAATATCCCCATCTGGGAAGATTTCAAGTCAGCAACACGAAATGGTCGATGCCATAGATGGAGTGCGATAATACTCACTGCGTGCAAACCTGGTAGCTCCAGCTGCGCAGCCATCCAGCCTCAAGGCTAGAATCAGTGGAGATATGCTTTGAAGAGAAACATTCCACGACGGATTTGCCTTTGCAGCTCGAAGACTTGAGATTACGTTTAACGTAATCTCTGACATAGCCGATGTAGTTGAGCATGCGGACAGAAAGGATCTCGGCTTGGGACTCAAAGCCTGCTTGGGCGACGAGATTTTGCACAGTTGGGATGAGGTGAGTCGTGCTGGCAAACAGCTGGGCGTTGGAGGTGATGACTGCGCAGTAAATTCCGAGGGAAGACACGTCCTCTTCCGGGTCCCAGTTGGTGGACTGGAATCCACTGAGGCCGCGGGAGATGGCGGTGGCAAAGTCATCGTC
The DNA here is from genome assembly GCA_035079535.1 of Trichoderma endophyticum. Lineage (NCBI taxonomy): Eukaryota > Fungi > Ascomycota > Sordariomycetes > Hypocreales > Hypocreaceae > Trichoderma > Trichoderma endophyticum. Next base: position 198,939 of record JAPMIQ010000012.1, read on the forward strand.
GTCGAGATCCCCCAGGCCAAACAGTTCTTTGAATTTACGCACATTGGTCGCGTCGTCGCCAAAGAGGACAGAATCAACCACGTGGGTGAGCTTTTGTGTCGTGGGCCCGCAGTCTCCTGGTGCATACTGTCGCGCCGCTTCGTAATATTGCCAAAGATCCTCGACCGCGGCCGTCACACCTGATGATGAGATGGCGCCCCAATAGACATCAGGATACAGTTTGCGCGTAAAGGCGGCAAAGGCACCGGCATAAGAGCCTCCGTATATGATCCACGGAGCTGCAGAAGCTGTTAGATCCAGGTGCTCCAGACCAGGGAACTCAATATGCTGTGCAAAGTAGGCAGTATCGGCTAGAGCCTGCTCTGTTGTGAGAAAGCGCAAGTTCTCATTCGTCAAGTCGGGCACGGGGAAGCTGGTGCCGTAGTACCGATGTTCCATGACAAGGCCGACGCCTCCCGTTGCCTTTGTCAGAATAGGCACAATGCCATGCTGGAGATATGGCAGTCGCCCATCGCTGTCGAATTCGCCGGAGTGGAGGACGATGACGGGACCTCCAGGCTTGTAGTTGGACGTGTCGAGCCAATATCGTAACGGAAATGAATCACTCGAATGCGGCTCGTATCTCGATTCGTTGTGGAAATGGTCGATCGGAACCGAGAAGTTGTAGGCCTTGATGTTTGGGTATTTGTCCTCCAGCTGCTTGACCGAGACGCGCTCCTCAGGATCGTGGAGATTTTTGGAGTGCCATGCGAGATTGATGGGCACCAGAGCAGCGGCCTGGCCTGCTGCCATGACGCTGACGGCGCCATATTTGGCGAAGCTATTGAGCAACACCATTTTCGGCCGTTATCGCCAAACTGGAAGCTCCCGCTACGGCAGTAAGACGATGGCTAAGGATACTGCAGAGGATGCTTGACGATTAGTTGGAGATGCCAAAACACATGGTCAATAGAGGGCACGTGAGGGAGGATATGTATGTGCAGTGGTGCTACCAACCATATGTACTTATACCTTGAGAGGTTGTTATGTCACGGGAGATTCGCAGCTCCGGCTGGACCTTTTGTAACCGGCATCTTGGCGTTGAGCTGCGATAGCGCGATGGCGGGGAAGTTGATCGAGCTGGTTTAGTCTGATGGGGTCTGGTAGCATTACAATAAATAGGTGTTTATCAGTGTCAATGAACATGAACCCCGGATGGGTGCGTGAATCCTGGCGCGCCTGGAAATCACCCTACCCGGCACCAAACGAGAAAAAAACAAAGGGCGAGTAACAATGCTGTAAACACAATAGAAGGATTACTATTAAGATGATTTGATTTGACTTAGCTTCAGGCTATTGATTGGCAATAGCTACAGATGGTTTGTCATCCCTTGAGATACTATTTCCAGTGTTGAATGTATCCTGATGCCGAATGGGCATTAACAGCATGCGACGGATGGCGAATGTCTACAATATGGGAAGAGTGAAGTTTCTGACCTTGACGAGTACTAAATCGAGACTCGGATGAAATCAAATCTTACTGACAAAAGCATTGACGATATACACACGGGGCAAACTTGAAGATCAACCATATTTGGGTAGAATAATAGCATCCTCTACTTCTCAGGTGGGCGAGAAGATCCGCAGAAACAGACGGTACAAAATTGATAAGCGTGACAACTGCTATCTAGTGGGGTCTCTATGTCTGATATGCCATGATGAGACACTTTACCCATCATTCGATTAATATGGATCATCTATTTATCCCTGCGGACAAAAAAAAAAAAAAGAAATGCGCTCTTTAATAATGTGACGACGAAGCATGTTCTGAATGTTGGATGCGGCCGTTTTGCAGAGTGAATGAGCGATCAACTGTGATTGTTACTTAGTTCGAATTATCCCGCACAATGTCATCATCAGATCATCAGGCAGAGTGGCTGAGTGGTCTAAAGCGTTAGACTTGAATTAACACGATTCTCGCTATCTAATACCTTCGGGTGCGCAGGTTCGAACCCTGCCTCTGTCGTTGCTTTTTGCAATTTTCTCAAGTTGGATTTTGTCTGTTTACAATTCTTTTTGTTCCTCTTTTTTTCATTTTTGTTTCTTCTGTCTCTATGAGCGAGGCGATTCATGACTCATGTGTCTGTGATTAATTGAGTCTGTACAGCACTTGCAAACGCCGTCGCTTCATCAGCTGCTCTCGAGTTTACAATGTCCAAACCTGCGATTGCATTCTGCGTGAGCAGTGCGTACGGCCGCCTCCAGACTTACGGAGGGCGTCGTTTCGAAGGCAAATGCATTATGCTTTCATATGATGACAGCATCGTCAGTCCCTTTCTGGCCCTTCTTGGGAAACGCCTATCCAGTACCCCAATTGTGCTATCCAGCATCCCGCAAAACATGTAATACCGCATAGTAGACGATATAGTAGTAATGGTAGCAGATGCTTAGAGAATTGGGCATCTACCTAATACTCACTTTACGTAAATGCCCGCAGTAGTAAATAAACAGCTTTCCTTCACATCAGGTTTCAATGCTCAAACTCCAAGCAGTCGCAAGGGCGCTTGATAGCTACTCCCTTCTCTTGTTGTCCTAGGCGCCGGGTCTTGTTGAATCATGCGCGGCGGCAAGAAACTAGCCAAAGATCAGGCATCAATACCCGCTTCCCAACATGGCACGAGATCCAGTGCTTCCTACCGGGGAACAACAACTGATGAGACATTCCCCGTCATTTCTCGCTTCCAAATCACAATTATCCTCATTTCTTACATTGTTTCTCTGCCTCTCATTCTCTAGACAGACTCAACATTGATATGGGAACAGTGCCTAAGCATAAGCCGCTAGACAACTGGACACACGACACTGGCCCCGGAAAAGGGCAAACGATAGCCAAACAGTTTCTCGCGAAAATGAAACCACAAGTTCCAAACTTCAGCCGTCCAAAAAGGTCAATGCCGTACCAAATGGTATGCCCTCACCACTACATTCATCTCGGGCAGCTTCTACAAAGACACAAGACTTGACATCTTCTACGTCTGCTGTAGCTTCTAAGCTTGCTCCACCACATGCGGAAGCTCCCACAACTCCAGTCCTTAAAACTATAGATTTTGTCAGCGACGAGTGTGGCGAGCTAGGCCTGGATTCGAAGAACAATGCGACGCTCATTGGGCGGGTAAATCCATTTCTCAATTCCCATAGAAAGGCCAAGCCTCAAGTCATCCAGATTGCCTGTGGCGGCGGGATATGCGTGTTGTTGTTTCAAAGGCAGATAACAAGATCATAACATGAGGGTTTAACGACGACAAGCGCACTCTGAAGAGAGACACCAAGTGGGATAGTGGACGGGACGTAGGATCGGACGATGACGATGACGATGGTCTGAACCCTCACCAGTCTATCCCCGCAGCAGTTTGCGATGATCATTTCCCGCCCAACATCAAGTTTGCGCAAGTCGCTGCAGGTGATGATTGAAACGTTGTGCTTACCTGCCAACACTGGCTTGGTGTACGAATAGGGTTCTTTTCATGTGGGTTCTCGCCCCAGCCCGCAGCTCTATTTAGTTGCATGTACTAATTCATGGACCTGAATTCTCAAGGACACATGCGATTTTGCTTCGACCACACTGGAACACTTGTCAGATCTCAAGACAGGCTAATACTTGCCCTTGGTTTGAAGGGCATCACCCAGATTACATATGGAGCGAATCGCGTTCTCGCCCTTGACATGTCGAGCACAAGATGTGGTCTGGGGTCGCCTTGATGGAGGACAGCTCGGCATCTAATTCTCAGCACAGTAACTTTGAGACGAGTCGCTTATTCGTCAAGACGAGGATGGCCGACCACGCATCTGTCTTTGACCTACTGCAGTTCTGGATCTTGGTCGGGTCAACCACGTCGCACAATTTTCATTGATGAGAAAGGACCACAACTTGGTATGGACAGATGCCGGAGGGCAGTTTTCTGTTGTCGCGCAATCGTCCGTTGACGAGTAGCTGACCCGTGTTGCTGCTGTGTTGTGGATCTTCTTGTCCAGCCGTTTCCCTCTACTTCATATGTGTGTTTTATACCAGTTTGACCCACAGCGCAGGTATGTCTCTCATAAATTGTCAATGTCAAGCTGTTTTGGCGGCTAACGGAGAGATGGATTTTTTCTAGATCATCTCCGTGGATGGAGAGAGGCTCTCGGTTACGGTCGATCGAACCCACTGCGGGATGACTACGACCTGCTTGATTACTGGGGATGACTACCATCACGTTTGCAAGATCGAGCGATGCCATTGGTGGCTCGCAACGCCGGTGGCCAAGCCTCTGGCGTACAGATAACTTCGTAGTAGATGATTACGGGCTTCTCAACGGCATTGACAAGGCGCGTGCTTAATTTCTGTCTGTGCGCGCTGGGCTCCGTCCTGTCATATTAGCCGGCTCCTGGCAGTTGATGAATCGCGGCATTCTGGACTGCTTTCGGAACACTAATATCGGCTCTAAGCGGATTCAACGTCGCACTATCGAATTCTTTGCACGAACTGACAGGGTCTTGCCACGTGATGGCGCCGAGCAGGGGAAATTAGCCCAAGACGTCAGAGATGACATTGCCCATTGTCATTTAAAACAAAAGGAGCTCCCTGTCAAACGGAAGCAAGATCAGGCGTTGCTGGGTTGAGATTCCATCTCGAGCCTTATTTGAGCGGCGGCTGGCGAGGCTTCGACGATACGGTCGCCCGGGGCTGATGCCAAAGGATAGAAACAGGAAGAAACTGATTACGAGTACTGGAGACGAATTTGGGGCGCGTTGATCGCGAAGCACTTTGGCGGAGGAGTTCAATGGGGAATCAGTCCCAGTACAGCCTTGACGGACGAGGAGGAGATAACGAGGGGCAGCGTAGCCGTTCAACCACCGCCACGAGAAGCGAAATCGAGTCCGAATATCACCGTGACAGCAGAGGCAGAGGCAGAGGCTACTCCAACCGAACAGCCCGGGACCGTACTTCTGTATTCCAGCCATCCGGACCTACCTTTCTCAGAGATTCCTCTCCTCCCCCGCCAGCGACGAGAGATACCAACCTCGACGCATCGAGTACCACCAACATACTCCAGAAGGCGGGAGAGTTTTACGATTTTCGGTACGATCATGTTGCTCCGCCAGCTCCCATCCCAACCGCCACGATTTGTGGACTGAGACCCCGGATATTTTGGCTTGTGTTGGGAGCTGTTGTGTTGCTTGTTGCGGTTGCAGTAGGGGTCGGCGTTGGAGTTGGACTCGGAGCGCAGAAACACAAGTCGAATGCTCAACCAAGGTACGTTGAAGAAGACTACTCTTTTTATGTTCACACCGTTGGCTGTTGTACTAACGACAATCTCTCTATGACAGCCCTGCAACGACGTCTACCGAGTTACCACACACTTCGACTTCGATCCCGACCGCGACTTCGACTTCAAAGACGCCCTCTGCGACTAAGCCCCCCTCGTCTGATGTACTCTCCTGCCCAACCAGCAACGGCACTCAATATAATGTCCCTGACTCCCAAAAGACATTTTTACTCATCTGCGGGATAGATTACAGCGGTGCGGATGAAGCAGAAGACTTGACAAGTGTATATACCGTTGGCATGGAAGACTGCATCACTAGCTGCGCCAACTATCCTGGTTGCACGGGATGTGGCTGGGGTATTCTTCCAGGCGACGGCAGTTTGCATCGCTGTTGGCTGAAAGGATCTCTGAAAAAGACACACAAGGAGAAGACAGGTTGGTACTTTGCCACTTTGGAAGGGACATGATGAATGAATTTGTTTTTATTTGCAATTATAGCCTGCCATACAATAGAGGAATAATGTTTAATGTTCTCCATGGGTATGGATTCGTCGTGGCTATGTTGTTTCGCGTCTGTTATACTGTTTCCTCCCAATCGCTGATGACCATATGACTTTATGTAAGTATGTCAGGAGTAAATGCTTAATGAGAGGGTGGAATACTTGTTAACCACCTGTATTATATATATCTGGATCTTGGATAGGCAACTTATGTGGGTTTACTGGGTGCTCACTGCATAGATCAAACGACTAACAGCCTCTTATCAAATTCTGACCTTCTAACAAGCTGCCGTTTACCGTAGCAACTACCAACCTGCTTTAGTTTGGTCATATCACTAAAATTTGCTTCTATACTGCAGGACAATCATCTCGAGGAACTTATCAATTGTTCTTATTAAATATCTGAATACTAAATGTGCAAACGAACTCTATATCAGAGCTCTACAAGAATGAAATCTTTAACCCTGTCCCCTGTTTTCAGCATCTTATCAAGTCTATTCTCGCCATCATCATCCAGAATCCTCTGAACAATGCCCCTCATACAATAATCGAACCCGATGGCATTTGCTGCTCCGTAAAGCCAACCTTGTTTACTGGCTCTTTCCAGCATCGGCAGAAGGTTTCAAGGGGGGCGGCAATGGGAAGAGCGGGCTGGGATTTGGTGAATCTCCAGTCACGTATTCAATAACATCCCAGTGTTCCACGATACAGGTGCCTTGAAACCTCCAAAAGTCGACAAATGCTGCGGTAGTGCCGTTTTCCATAACACCCATCTCAACACTGATGCCAATGTCATTTTGCACAAACGTGTTCCACACGCTGAAAGAAGTATCATGAAACCAAGGAACAACAAGAGCAAGGCCGTCGGCTTTGCTGGGCCCGTGAAATGCATCGTGGTCCACATAGTTAGGATCAGCAAGTAGATGAATATCGTATGCTTTCGTGATGTTGCGTTCTGTGAACATGATTTCAACAAACTCGGCGAAAATCTTCTGTTGCGTCTCAAAGGTGGCAGCTGTAGGGGGGCAGTATGAAATGACAGAAGGTGCTTGTTTGTTCGCTGTGGGAGCAGCGTGAATGTTCGTAAGGAGGAGAGAAAAAGCTCCAAGGATGTACTTTGCAGACATGTTCGAAATCGTGTAAATTGATGTGATTAGCTTGTAGTTTGAAGAAGATAGATGTAAGTTCAGTGATTGATATCTCTTCCAAAGTCTCACATTATGATGGTTTATATAGAAGATGAGGCCAGCTTTTCTCCTCTCTACCCCTTAGGTCTGGATGTTCTCCTGAATGATTGATTCCACATCTACCGCCATGATGCCTTGGAGAAACACTCATCTACCATGATTCTTCGGCGGCATATAGGCCTACCATCTCGAAGCTTCAACTATCGCGCGGCTCTGGATACTGGGCATTCAGATCGTAATCTCCACATCCCTTTGCAGATCAGTGATCAGAGATTCGGCGCGCGCTTGATAACGTGGGAGCCCAGAAATGATGCCATAATCACGGATGTTGTGGATCTTTCCAGAAGTTCCGCTTAATAAGGACGCGCCGGTGAGGGTCTTCATGGTCTCCAAATTCTAGACCCCTGGTATATGAATGCTAGTCTATTGAATGAAGCTGGGCATATTATGAAGTGGAATCCATCTGTTACTAGATGTGGAAGTACATCAATGTTCGAGATGGGATCGATTTTAATTTTGTGCACTGGTACTCGTTGGGTGAGGTCCAGTCTTGTTCTGGGTACTGGTGGCTTGTATACTGAGAGTTCTTATGTATTATGTATGTTGAGGCAATTTTCTATTTAATGATATCTCTAGATACATTTTATAGCACATGCTTGACAATAGCCTGACCATATCTTCAGGGTAACATTTGAGGCCTGAAATATCCCTGAAGTCGCACTGGGGCTGAACAGTTAGTAGGATTGCAAAAAGTCGAGCACGTGCCGGGCAAACAGATTCGCATATTGGTAAAGATGGCCATGGCCGCTGTCTGGATAAAGGATCAACTGCGCATTTGGTAGTCGTTGCTGAAGAGTAAAGCTGTTGGGGGTGGGGATCATGAAGTCGTTCTAAGCAAATCATCAGTGTTAGCGCGCGGGTGATCATGCCGGATTTAAGATGGATGTATCCCCTACATTTCCGTTGGTGATGAGAACTGGCGTCTTCAATCCAGGGAGTCTATCATACGACCCGTTGCGACCTCTCGTCTCATTCACAAGAAGCCACGATGAGGCCAGATTCGTTTGAGCTTCTACTCCCTTTCCGCCGTCCGTGGAATTGAAACTGAGCCAGTTGGATCGTTGTTCACCGCTCGTTGACACATTTCGTTCATAAATTCGGTCAAACCACGAGTTTAGGGCTGCTCCGCCGCGTAGGTCATGAGGGAAGAACAAAGTTGCAAAGTCGTCTCGTGTTAGATCGCGCCCACCGGCCAAAGTGTTGACCTGGTCTTGATGAGATGGCGAATTGATGACAGTATCAGGGCCGCCGCTCGGACCTGTTCCCGCAATGACAAGCTTTCTCACGGTGATATCCTCAGGGGCATTCAGAGCAACCATAGGGGCGATGTAGCCGCCAATGCTGAAGCCGAGGAGATCAACTTCTTTCTCACCGAGGAGACTCAGAAATTGCAAAACATCATCCGCGGAGTCAGCGACCGTCGAGGCCACTCTTCCAGTGCTGAAGCCGACGCCCGAATAGTCCATCAGAATCACAGGGCGATGCTCCGCAAGCCCGTTGACCACCAACGGATCCCAAAAGTCCATTGTGCCTCGATAATGAATCAGCATCAGAAGAGGGATACCCCAAGTAGCTCCTAGTCGTCGGAATGCGAATCTGTCGCCATTGGGCCGCTTGAGGAATTGCGTTTTCGCTGTCTGATGAGTCGACATGCCTTCTTTTTTCCGGGGTTTTATCCTGTGGTAGAGGAGATGATGCTGATGCTGGAGATGGGATTGATGGTCGCGATGATGAGGAGATCGTAATACATCAACGGCGCCGATATTTATATTCCAAGACTACCATAACGAAGATGTGCTCGCATGCCAACGTCTTGTGGGATTGTCGGATGGCTTTGCCTCTGCTTCGGGTTGTTCCGTGCTTCTTCATCATTGCTCGTGGTCATGATGTAGGATTGTAGCCGTTTGGGGATTCAATATGTTGAGATTATTAAATGGCCCTTGACAATAATATAGGAGTGAGGAATCAAAAGTGATGCCGCTGATATTTATCATGACACTATTACTCAACAACGCTTGAACCAAGGTTGTTAATAAGTCTAGTTGAACCTGTGCTGACCATAATAGGAAACTGCCTTTCTGGGCGATTATTTCGTGCCTGACATTGAGCTTGGAAGCGTTGCAGTACAGGCTACACTTTTGTATGAAGAATCTCACCGTCGGAGCAATCTGGCCGAGCGATTATGTCAAACATCCCGATGCATCATTAATTGCTATATAGGTATAATCGGACATAGTAAAAACATGTCCATTATTGTTCTTTGACTGTGTTATTGCATTCCATGGAGTAATAGACGTGTGAAAGGAAATTTAGTCATTACAACTACATGCATGTGACTGTGAATATGGTGTGCGCTGAAGCAAGTTGTATTAGATCATGTATTCATAAAGAGCCGTCTTCTTCCATCGCTACTCTCTTTCATTGGACAATGTTCCTTTAATTGAAGATATGCTCAAGACTAGCGCAAGTCTCTATCAACTACATCTTCCAAGACCGTCTCGTTCCTGGCTTCCGCAGCTTTGCGTGCCAGCTTGAGCCTTCTCGTGTCCCTCTCGGTATGTCGCGTGACCCACCACGTAACAGTGGTAACGACAAAACACAGCGCGACCAAAGACATGGCCACAGCAAAAGGAACCGTGTAATGAGGCGCATACTTGCTTCTGAAAATTTGAGGCCCAATGGCACCTCCAATCTGGCCATATGAATTAACAAAGCCGATGGAGAATGCAGAGCCCGTCGCTCTGCTGGTAGTTTGGACTCTCCAGGGCCACATGAGGGGATACCAGCTGGCTGCGAAGGCGTTGCCAATCAACGTAGCTGTATAAACCCCTGCGTTATTGGGATATGCAACCAACACCGCATAACAGGCGATTATAACTAATAAGCACCCGAGAGGATACAGCGGTCTCGGATATCGGCCGCTGTCAGCAAATACACCGGAGACGCCAATCACAATCAGGGAAGTAGCCGTAATCGGAATATTGAGAATTTGTGCAGTAGCGATGTTCCTAATTTTGTTTGTTAGCCATCTTAGCCATGGAATTTAAATAGGCATAGTGATCTTACGTGAAGCCCAAATTGGCAATCACAGTTGACTGGTAGAAGCGCACGCCGTTGGTACCGATGGTATATATCGCCCAGATCAACGTAAACAGCCAAAGTCGAACATCTTTGAGCGAGTCAACAATTTCGCTGAACTTGAAGTTTTGTTCTTTGGCTCGTGGTGCATTTGCAGGTAGTCGAGCTTGTATAAAGGCTTTTTCTCTGTCTGTCAACCAGCTAGCGGTTTCCGGGACTGATAATCTCATTTTAGCCTAGTGATGTCTATTGGGTAGAAACAACTCACAATCTGGGAGAAGAAACCACACAGCAATGCCAAAAGCAACGGTAATCGCACCCTCGGTTAAGAAGAGCCTGGGTGGTATTAGCAAGGCATGATGTCTGTTGTATGGAGATGAAGGGCATACCATTGCCACCCTGAAAGCCCGTGTGATCCGGATGCATGATCAAAGGCAAAAGCTAAAAGGCCTCCTATGATACCCGAACAGTTTCCGCAGATATCTTCACGTTTGTTAGTCGGATTAACTTCAGCGGTGCTGACAATACACTTACAGAAATACAACAGTCTCAATGACATTTCATCTGGCCGATACCAATAACACATCTGTAAAAGGATACCTGCAAATTGGCCGGACTCCGCCTAGGGGCATTGGTAAGGATGTAGATTCCATAAGGAAGAGATGAGATTGAATAACGTACAAGGCCGAGCAGAAACCGTGTGGCATACAAGCCGCCCTTGTTGTGAACTGCTGCGTGCAGCATCAGACAAATGCCCCATGTAATGATGATTCTGGATTGCCATTTTGATGGCGTAAAGTGTTTGAGTAGTAGATTTGACGGCGCTTCGCCAACAATGTACGGAATCTGGTGAGCAGTTAGGGATGGTTGTCCATGGGCGAATGAAAGTAATACTATGACAGCATACATAGTATAATACTGTTACTAGATTGTATTCATCGGATGTCATGCCAAGCTGAGTCATGATGTTTTGATGAGTTCCTTGGTTCATGATTCGTGCATTTGAGACCTGAAGGATCACAACGTTAACCAGTGATGTGACACACATGCGGAGTGGTTGCCTACGTTGTCAGAGTCCAAGTTTTTAAACAAGAAGATAAGTGAGCACAAAGGCATCAGATGCCAATCCACACGTCTTAATAGCTTTTTCTCTTCTTCGGCTGTGAGAAGAGTTCTCCCAGCCATATCTGATCGAAAGCCATCGATTGTGTCTTCCTGTGGAAGATTGGAAATTTCCTCTCCTCGTTTTGCATAGTGAACTTGAACACTTTCATCTGATTCAACTGAAACAGTACTGGTTTGGATCTCTTCATCAGAACCTTTGCTGCCCGCCATTTTGTGTACTTGTCAAAAAGTCGTACAACAGATACCGCGCACTGATTAAACGGTTATCCGTCCCAATTATGTACCATTTACTATTTAAAGATTTACACATACTTTCAATCTTCTAAAAAAAGAGAGAAGCACTACTGATTATGCCAGAAACCCCTGTAAGCACGTACTGCAGAGCTAGTTTGCAATACACAGCGATCGCGGACAACAGTCTACAATATTCCCAGCGATCACGGACAAGATAGTTTGATATCGGCAGTTGGCAATTATTCGTATCAGTGTTGAGCCGTTTTGACGTTATATCCGGTGCATCTATGCATATCATGCGCGCTCATCTGTCAGATCTCAACCCCTCTTCGGGGTAAGTGAGCTCGCCATCTTCGTGCATGATCACGCAAGATCTATGATCTCAAGTAACCAAACTTACAAATCGTACGAACATCTAGCGCGGGGCATGAGACGAGGATGGGGAACACAAGCGCTGCAAATGCTATCATGAGCGCATGATGGATATTATAAGTATCTGAGTATGCCCCCACCTGAGATGCTCTTAATGGGATGTGGTTGTTGAGTCGTAAATGAAACGCTGAAACGCACGACAGAATTATACATTATCTCTGATCTTTTTAAGTGACTTTAGATCACGATGGCAGCAGTAGCAACCCCGGTCCTGGGATCTAATGATATCCCGACGTATCACCAGATACCGGAAACGAAATATGAACGTAAGAAACTAGCTTGAGTCTTTCTGCAGAACAAAACAAAAGATCTGTTGCTTATCTATGTTGAAAGTGGAATGGGCCGACCTAGTTACTCTGGATCTCTCTCAGTTTGAGAAACCAGGTGGTAAAGAGCGCCTTGCGAAGCAGCTCCATGATGCCATTCAGAAGATTGGTAGGCCGCCTAACCACCCATCTCTACCTTTGCTGGTGCTGATTATCTGTCAAAGGATTCTTTTACATTACCAACTTTGGATTGAGCCAGGAAGCTGTTGATCGACAGTTTGCTATTGGCAAAGAAGTGTTTAACCTCCCCATGGAGGAAAAACTCCAGTACCGTGCTGAACTAGAGAAAGGAGGTTACAACGGCTACAAGCCATTAGGATTGCGAGTAAGAAATACGCATCAGCTTCATTTTTGCCTTTTTGCTAATGACTATATGTGAAGGAAGTCGCTCCGGGAATTTTTGACAACACAGAGATCTACAACATACCAAAGTTTATACCAGCGTATGAACGCCCTCAACCAGAGATCATCAACCAACACCGCGATGAAATCGAGCAGTTTGCTCGGCACATTCACAACAATATTGCGGGAAAGCTGTTGGTCCTTTGTGCAATTATACTGGAGCTGCCAGAGGATTACTTTCTCAACTGCCATCGCTATGAAGAAAAGAGCGATTGTCACTTGCGGTATATGAAGTACCATTCGCGTTCAGCGTCAGAGAACCAGGCTTTGGATAACGTCTGGGTAAAGGGGCACACGGACTTTGGAAGCCTAACGTTGTTGTTCCGTCAACCTGTTTCTGCTCTCCAGGTCAGAACACCAGAGGGTAATTGGCGATGGGTCCGCCCGTACCCAGAGAGCATTACTGTCAACCTTGCTGACTCTCTTGACTTCTTAACAAACGGGTTCTTAAAAAGCTCTATTCATAGGGTTGTACGTCCGCCTCCAGACCAGCAAGAGGTAGACAGACTTGGTGTTTTGTATTTTGTCCGACCAGAAGACAGTACCGAACTGAAGCCGGTTGCTAGCACAGTTCTGGAACGACTGGGTTATGACAAAGTCACAGACACTAACGCTGTTGGAATTACAGCTGGAGAATGGGTCAAGGCAAGAGTAGCCAAGGGAGTAGCCAAAGACAACCAGCCAAGAAGCGAAGTCGGAGAGCAGACGATTGTTGGTGGACTTACTGCCAAATATTATGATTAGATACATTACATAGTACATCTAAGCATCATCTTCGACGTATTTTTTGTACACTTGAGGGTAAAACTTTTGTCCGTTGGACCGATGGCTCCGAATCTTGGTTCTCAGCTGGCTTTCCCCCCACGTATCGTATTTGCCTCGTAAAAATGGTGAATCGACCGCTCGTCCAACATCTGATTCAGTGTCTGCATCTGGTTCAAAAGAAGAGAAGTGTTCTCGAAAGGACTCAATAGCTTCTTTCTTGGTGAGATTTCGTCGGACGCCTTGGAAAAAGGGTATGCTGTATCGTTCATCGTGGGTTGCGAGTACTCTGTGGATAGTGGCTTTGCAAGTGCGGTGTGTCAAGACTTCAAAAGCCTGACCGACGTTTACCACGAACGTGTCTGGAAGCACGGGGACATCAATCCAATCTCCAGTCTTGTTGAGAACTTGCAGTCCTCTGACATGCTTTTCTGACGCCTGAAGTAGAAATGTCCACCAACCGGAAGAGTCTGTGTGCGGGCCAACGCCTTGAGTGATGCCCGAATCAGGAGCAGCGGCAGGGTAATGTACAGCCTTGAGTCGGTGCTGATCCGAGAGAAACGAGTGAAATGTTTCTTTGGGTAAGTCCAGTGCTTGCGCAACAAGAGAAAGGAATCGCTCTCCAAGTAGAGTCAACTCGGTAATGTATTTCTCCACGACAGGTCTGAGTTCCGGTATTTCAGATGGCCACTGCACAGCACTGAGTTAGCGTTTAAACAGACTTTGCATGAGATAACATCCGACATCGGTGGGTTTGACTACTACTCACCTGATTGGGGCCTCTTAGACTCTCGTAAAGAGGAGCATCCGGATCAGATACAGCAGTCAACTCTGTTGCAAATTCCACTTGCTCTCTTGCGTCGGCCTTTGCCGCTGTAGTTTCGCTGCCCACAGCGCTATAACCGAGAAAATGCTTGGAATTTTCCAGGGCAATTCTGCTTTTTGCGCCATCGGGAAGGCTAAATAGTCTTGGAAGAATGTCCACAAGGTCTTGGATCACTTGGGTGGGCACCTTGTGGTTCGAGACATACAGAAATCCTATGTCTATTAATGCGACGCGGAGAGCGCTGAGAAGGGTTGGAAGTGTCTTTGGGTCATCTGCGAGGGCCAAGTCGATTACGGGAATCTCCTGGAAGTTATTGGTAGAGGCCGTCATTGTTTCGGGATAGTGGACGGGGTGTTTCTGTCATGAGAAGTGTCAAAAGATTCGTCAGATTTCTAGGATCAAAATTGTAGTTTCAAGCAGTGAAGTGAAGCTTCTGAGAAACCGAGTTAGCTTGTGTATAATCGGCTGTTGTGAAGTTGACGGACGCTCTACGTAAGATGGCGTGCTTGGCTTATGTAAATCCGGTACGGACCGTGTTGATCTTTTACCCGGGAGCTTGTCATTAGAGTTAAGTCGTTGAACCTCTTGGTCAAAGAGAAGGAATATAGATGATAAGGTCTACAGTGATACAATGAGGTGAACATGTTTGTCTGCAATTACCATACGTGCACTGTTGCTCTCTTGCTGGCAGGCTTCATTTGTTTGCCGGGCATGTACTCCGTAGTCGATGTGCAACTCAATCTCGGTACACTAGATATCCTCACTCCTCCAGCTGGTATATTACATTTTATTTTAAAATGTAAATTATTTTTAATATGGGCTGCGCCATGGCCCAACCTGTTGTCAGCGACAGTTGTTGCCTCTGCTGCATGCTGGTGAGCGATGGCGCTGGCACTTGCGGAGTTGAGGCTGGCAGCCAGTTGTTTTCATCTGGTTCACTGTGGCGCTCGACCTCTTATAACCAGCAGACTCCATCACTCTAATTGCTCCAGCTGCCATTATTTGGCCTAATTCATTGCCCTGTTGGTGTAACGGTGTGGCAGATCCCAACATTATTACCATTGCAGTAAACCCGATCGTCCGACCGTGTCATTATTCCTCGGGATAGCCCTATTGCTTAAATACAGACCTAGCTTCAGATTAGGCAAGTTGCTACTCTTTGTTGTTACAACCGGGTTGTGCAACATGGCAAATAACGTGTACCGGCTGATGGTCAGATATTCTCTCCTAGATCACCTGCTTATCCGGAGTTTAGTGTTAATCTCGAGTGTAGATGGCTTTGCAGGAGCTCTTCACTTCGAAATGCTGAAACAACTCCCTGTCTGTGTGTGGTGCTATTTCAATGAGTGAGCTGAGTAAGACAAACAAGAAATTTGGACGAACAGGCTGTCATTCTTGCCGCACGCTTCTCATCAATGATCATGGACTAAAGCAAATTTAGAAGCTATTCTGTCCTGAGCCAACTTCTGTAACTTGATTCCAGTTCGCTCAGCCTCCCCCTCCTTATGGGAGCTTTTGATCACGAAAACCTCTCTTGCTAGTTGCCAATTTGGGCATGTCAAAACATATTTAGGCTTACACATCTCTGTAAGCTACCGATAGAACGTTGTAATTCTGGGGATCATTGAAGCGCCCGTCGGCCGGCCGGAATCCTCAAAAGAAGAAAGGCGCGCGCTCTATCATATACGCACAGCACTCCATCCTGTTCTTAGAGAATACGCAAGACTCTATCTTCATTATGAGGCAGATAAACCACGTTCCCCCACATAACATGGCCTACAGTTACTTTGACTCCATATTGATGCAAGGGCAAGACAAGCATGGGTTGCTGCAAGGATAGCAGTTATCTGTGCCATGTCCAGGCATGGCATGCTGTAAAGAGCAGCGTTATTATTCCCGATGCGCCGAGACAGCTAGACATTCCCTATCGGTATTCGGTATACCCAGAGTAGAGCGTGTGCATGTCACCATCCCAAAATGCTGGGACTGTACTCCATAGACGTCAAACACATGCACTTGCTTGACATGGTCGCTGTGCCGTTATCAGCTGTGGCTCGCTGCATGCAAGCCGCGCTGCGTGTGATGCTGCTGCAGGTCACAGGCCCATGCATTCCTACCACCGCTGTTTCTGTGACCATGTGCCGGCTCGACTTGGTGCTTTGGTGATGCTATGGATGTAACATCACAAGGCTCGCGCCAGGGCGGATAATATTCATCGGCCAAGACAGAAGCCGCACGAGCCAAAACTCCGTACCAATAGTAAGCCGCTCTCTCTAATCAGCCTGCTAACGAGAGACGAATCCCACCCCATGTCTTCGTGGGGTGTCTTGACCGGGGACCCTGGAGCGATGCTCCGTTAGTCTAATAAACCTCCCACCAAGAGATACCCGTGGGCCTCTATCACAATCATTCCAGTCGAGTCGTTACATGACCATCAATAGCTGCCTTTCAAAACGTCACAAATGAGTGTCGCTTGAAGGGAAGTCATCTGAAGAAGCTTCCAATGGGCAGTATATTGATGCCTTTACGTTTTTGGAGAGAATGCCGGGTTTGCCGTGTCGCGGTATGGAGAGCATTTCTCTTCTAATTACACTGCTATGCCGTCTAAACAATTCGGGCCTTCCTAATGGATGCCTAAGCGCCTCATCAGCTGGTGTCGCGAAAGCCATAGAGCAGCTTGACAAACTAATGATTATTAGCGTCCGAACCCAGCTCTTGCATCGGCCTAGGGATTGGAGCATGCTGTAAATATGCAATTACAGTAGCTGATTCAGATCCTAATAGCACTTAATAGTCTATCTGTGATAATCTGTGCTCTGTAGATTTGGTCGAGATACAGCAAGCCACAGCACATTCGAAGTCGTGTCAGCTAGTCATCTCCCTTGTCAGAATGGTCAACAAGATACTACTAACACAGCCAGCCAGCCCTTGTACCGTAAGATTTGCTCCGAAACCGACATCAACTATCACAATTGTAGAAACTCTGGCGATTTGAGCCTGATGGGTCCCACAAAGCCTTTGAAAGGAGTGAGAAAAAAAAGTAACCCGGCTCGCGATACACTGCACGCCCACAGCCCATGTAACTTGAGACGTTCCCACGAGGCACAAAGCACCCCAGATTTCGTTTCTGAGCCATTCTGCACGAGCCGTTACCCATGCACAGCAGCCACAGCATTGACCCAGCGTGACATTTGATGTGGTAGCACGAGGTGCGCAGAAGACCATCGTGTTTGCTCCTCAGGACCGTTGTAACCCCAGATGTGAATATGCCGCATCGATCCCGTGCACGCGCTTGGATGCATACAGGTAGAGTAAAGAATGAGAATGATGCTGGGAGTGACTGATAACGGGCATGAGTTACTGAACTGGTCGCATGAGAGGAATCTATCAAGCCCCTCTAACCCTCTGGGGGCGTGAGACAGGCAACGGGTTTGGCACTCCTACCTTACAAAAGCAGCGTGGCCTCAAACGCCTCACGATGCTAGAGCTCCCTGATTAAGTCTAGACTGCTGGTCTTGGTAGCCGAATTACCGATCCGTGTAGCAGCAATCCAGGAACGCGAGATCCACGCAGCCAATCGCCTTCGTCGCCAGTTCTTCATTGAGAAGCTGAGTCGGCTCTCCCATTCTCTGTGTCGACGACGGGTGGTCCGTCACTTGATCCTTCATCTGCTTCTAGCGGGATGCCGTCCACGCGATTGAGGCCGACATGTAACGTCTCACTTCCCCCATTGGATGCAGCGCCCAGATTAGACAAGGCATTTTGGAATGATGAGGAAACGGGGAGTGAGGCCATCATAAAACGATTTTGGACGAGTTTCCCGATTTATTATGCTCTTTGATGATGTTTAAATACACCTTGTCATTCCCTCTGTCGATGGTTTCTTCCTTGAGTCTCAACAGGAGCTTCTTCACCACCACAACATCCACCACGGATATCGCAAGATCCTAGACGGGTCTGTCCTTTCCTTCTGCTCGATATTATTATCTTCTTCGTATATATACTATATCTTTTGTGTACATATCGCTATACATACACTATGTTCTTCTCAAAGGTCGCATGTGGCGCTGGCCTCCTTGCCAGCCTCGTCTCCGCAGCTCCCAGCCCGATCGCTCGCCGACAAGCACCAGGTGCTAAAAACGTCGTTTACTGGGGGCAAAATGGCGGTGGTACGGTCGAGAATAACGATCTGTGAGTTCTTTTAAAGCGTAATGTGTAGCTATCTAGACGTGGTTACATAGAGATGCCCATGAATATCCGGAGGGCGGCCCGGAGACTCGGTACCAGAATGACGTCGAACAAGCGATCTAATCTTTGTTCTATAGGTCTGCTTACTGTACTCCTACCTCTGGAATTGACATTATTGTCCTTTCTTTCCTTTACCAATGGGGAAATGGAGCATCAGCGTTGGGTGGTACCATCGGTCAATCTGTGAGACGCCTCGATCGCCGTCTAGTCAAGCTACATACTGATCAGTGAATAGTGCGGAATTACTACCTCTGGCCAGCCCCAGAACTGTGATGCTTTGACTGCGGCTATTACCAAGTGCAAGAGTGTCGGTGTCAAGATGATTCTGTCTCTGGGCGGTGCCAGCGCTTTCTCTTCATTCACAAGTGCCGACCAGGCCTCACAGGCCGGCCAGTACCTGTGGAATGCTTACGGAGGAGGCTCTGGAGTTACCAGACCTCTTGGAAACAATATTATGGATGGATTCGACTTGGATATTGAGAGCAACCCCGGTGGAAACAACATTTTCTACGCTTCTCTTGTCAACACCCTTCGATCCAACTTTGCCAGCGATCCATCCCACCAATATGTCATCACCGGTGCTCCCCAGTGCCCTCTCCCCGAACCCAACATGGGAGATATCATCTCTAATGCTCAATTCGATTATTTATGGGTCCAGTTCTACAACAACAACGACTACCCAGCTGATCCTTGCTCTCTTGGTCTCCCTGGCGATGCACCATTCAACTACAACAACTGGACCTCCTTCCTCGAGACTACCCCATCCAAGAACGCTAAGCTGTTCGTTGGTGTTCCCGTAAGTCATAATTGCGTTTTTTAATATGTCTATATGTCGAGAAAAAAATCTGACGAAATATCCAGGCTGCTCCTCTGGCGGCGAACGGTGGTCCGGGTGGTGCCGTCTACTACGCCACTCCTTCACAGTTGGCTACCATTGTCAACGACGTCAAGGGCAACTCGAACTTTGGAGGTGTGATGATGTGGAGCGCTGGTTTCTCTGATTCCAACGTCAACGACGGCTGCACCTATGCTCAGGAGGTCAAGAACATCCTGGTCAAGGGAACTCCTTGCTCTGGCGGACCCATCTCCGTTTCTCAGTCAGCAACGCCTCCAGCAACCGTAACCTCCAGCAACCCACCTGGAACCTCCGCGACTCCTCCTCCTTCAGGTGGTGGCTCCGTCCCTCAATGGGGTCAGGTAAGTTTTCTACCTGCTTACGATCAAGGTTGAGCGGCTTAACTAACGTGGACATAGTGCGGCGGTCAAGGATACACCGGACCTACCCAGTGTGTTTCACCTTTCAAGTGCGTTGCTACCTCTGAGTGGTGGTCTCAGTGCGAGTAATTGGAAGATGGAAGTGTATAACTTTCGACAAAGTCTGATTTATCCGATTGCGGATTGGGGGGGAATTTCTTCACTTACATGTACATATTTTCACGAGAATTCTGGTTGCCGGCACGACTATGCCCACAAAAATATGTGGCTGCTTAGTTATCTGTATATAAAACGGTGAACTTTTCCTCAAAAGAATGAGAGAGACATATCTACGTTCCATGTTTCTTTATGTTGTGAAGTTCGTTCACTGTCAAAGTTTAAACTAAAGAGACGATTGCGCTTCGAAGACTCGCTCTCTAGATGACTACCTTTCCCATCGCAACCACCAAGACCATATCTTGACCAACAGCCTAATACGAATACATTCTCGTTGCATACGAATACACCACGAGCGAGCGCTTCCGAAGCTGCTAGGCAGTGACAGAATTGAAGTCGAAATAGGGGAGTTGATTTGACAGTAATGTTAGCTTCGTCAGTAGGCACCTGATGATGGGTTTGTCGAGCAACACCGCGATGGTTTGGGTTCTAGGCTCTGGTATTCGAGACATGCCGTTGTTAGCGCTTGATCGTCTGGTGTCTTTGCACACAAGGAGGTACCTACTGACGGAAAAGGATATCTAGATGGAGTACGGTGATCAACCTAGGTTCAACATTCCAGGTGGCAAATTTCTGACTTGAGGGGGCGCACCGGTCATGATTACACATGGCAATCTGAGTCGCGCAATGGTTGTGATGGGCTAAGTGAAGGTAGATAGTGAGTCCGACCGATGCGAATATGTGGCCCGGTTGACTTGTGTTGGCGGTGCAGTTCTCTGCCGATGGGGGTCGTGCGATGAGTTCAGCGATACTTCACCAACAATCGCTAGCTGGGATGAACATGTGTGGGATTAAGATGGAATCCTTAGTTGTAATGCTCCGAGGCAGGGCCAAGACTACATGTAGTTGGGTGGTGTGGTAAGAGCAATGATTCCTGCTGTGGGACATATCCTCAGCTATAGTGTGAAGATGAATCTCCTCGTCGTTCGCCGACCTTTTCGTCTCGAGAAGTAGAAGGTGCACGTCAGATCGACTTGAGTGAAGGCATTTGGACGCCCTGGGTGGTTGGAACGTGCTCTCAGGCGTACCGCAAATAACGATGAAGCAGAGACAGATGCCTATTGCCTCTTTACAAAGGTGTCAACGTTGAGCTGAGAGATGAGTTGCAGATGCGTGGCGACATAAGGGCACATGTACCTTATTTTTAACTCCTCACACAAAACGGAAGCGGCACGCCGACTCGACTTCAGAAGGGATATTTGTATGGCTTGGGTAATGAGGATATTATCAAGGATACTCCAAGGGCTGGTGAATTAGACACAAATGCCTGTCGCATTTTGAAAGGCTTAGCAATACTGGGTTACGAGATGCAGTTGCAGATGGGTGAAGGATATTGAAGGCGCGTTTTGACTCTTCGCGCGAAATGCAAGCCGCACACCGACTTGACGTTCGTAGTGGAAAGGCTCTCAAGGACGTCCAAGTCCTGACGATGCAGCGACGCGTGTATTGTCTCTGTACAAGAGCTGGTCAACATTCGGCTATGAGATAAAGTTGACGGGAAGGGCATCAAGGGCGCCTTGTGAGGGTCACCTGGGCGATGGTGATGGTGAATATTCAAGACGAACGAGAAACGACTGTCTTTCAATTCATCGCACGTACCACGAACACGTTGACATGACGTATCGCGTACGCGTGATGAGGGCGGTAAG
The DNA here is from genome assembly GCA_035079535.1 of Trichoderma endophyticum. Lineage (NCBI taxonomy): Eukaryota > Fungi > Ascomycota > Sordariomycetes > Hypocreales > Hypocreaceae > Trichoderma > Trichoderma endophyticum. The sequence continues at coordinate 220,484 of JAPMIQ010000012.1, forward strand.
CTACAGCTCCATTCTTTGTGATGTTGAGCGTCATAGTCGTCGTTGGCGTGGGGTTCCGAGGGATGGGGGTGGTAGCCTTGTCTACTTGTGACGTGAATGTCAAAGAAAACTTTGCTTGGTGGAAAGGCCAAACCAAGGGTTTCTGCGACAAGACTAGGTGAACAAAAGCATCAGCACAAGTGGACTGCGGCGAAGGCTCCTTTGTTTGCTGCTCTGATGACTCGGGGCGGAACTCAAGGACCCTCGACTTTGCCACGATGGGCACGACGTCACTAAAATCATCCAAATCGGCGGGTAAGCGATAGGTGATGATGAATTTCTAGTGAAAAATGATCAGAGAAGTCGGTTTCAACAGTAGCCGCTGCGCTGGGGCTGAGTTCCGGCGATGCCAGTGCTGCGAGCGAGGAGGAGGTGGGTGGATAAAGCAACTCGATTATCGAGAGATGTGGATGCACTGTAACAAAGATCAGTTCCGGTAAGCCACGGGTAGCTCTCAAGTGGTCGTCGGCAGTTATTGAGAGTCGCTCTGAGCTCAATCTCTTTTCTGTTGTTAAGGACTAGAGAACAGAGGTTGAACATCTAATAGAATGCAAGGTGAATGTTCAAAAGCGCAATTGACACTGAGTTGCGAAAGCGACATTACTTCCAACCTCAAGTCAATGGCATATACTTTCAGTAGTGCCAGCTCTCTGTAAAACATGAATGCTTCTAGCCGAGTAAGATGTCATTCCTACGTACTTTAGCCCAAGACATGAGGTCCATTTGATGCATTAGAATGATAAGTTGGTACGCATTTCTTTCTATAGGTTAGGTAGTGCCAATGTGCGGGCTGCCTGTTTTACTAGGGAGCTAAAGCACCACGTCGACATACTGTGTTTTGTGTCGATTATTTGCCGGCAATGAATCGCGACCCGCACAATCAACGATTCTTTCATTGCAATGATCAAAGGTCCCCGTGGGCATTACCTCTGTCAGTTTTCTTCACTATCTCCGCCCTTTTTCCGCCCTTTTTCTCAAAAGCTGTCCAATCTGGTTTTTTTTCCCGCTGCCACCGTCAACCGCGCACGATTTCCAACTCTCTCTTCGACGATATCTTGCCATTTTCCGCTGTCCTGTCCAGTGCCTGTGTGCGTCTCTCCCAGCCAAATCTGCCCACTCTGGTGTCCTTTACTTCCTCTGAATATATTCCGACTGCTGACTTGCGATTTGGAATAGATTTGGCTCATCAAGTAGCTGTGTGATACCGCCTAACTCTACACGGATCCGCAAAGGCTCATTCACTTCAACTTGCGATTGCCTACCCGTTGCGGGCACCGCCCAGCGTGCCTACCAACCTGTGCCCATGATCGAACTATGCAAGCTGAGACTCGATATCACGACGTACATTTGTCCTTACCAGACGAGCTATCCGATGATTCCTGCGCAAAGATGAATACCATGTCAAGCTCTACGGTTCTTTCGAGAATCAGATCGCAATCTGTGCCTATCGAATTTGTTTCATGATGGATGGGAGATGGCACAAAAACAATCTACGCCACCCCGATGAGACAGCAGTACGAGAGGCAGACCTTACGGGAGATGTAACTAAGAGTGTTATCCAAGACAAGTCGACTCCTCCCGCACCGCTCACGCTTACGAGCACACCAGTTTGACAATTGAGACGCCTTTTGGCTGGGAAATGGTCTGTCTCAAGAACGATGGCTAAGGGACGCCGGTCTCACATGGCTTTCTTTTTGATGCATTAGCATTATGCAGCATCCATTGCATTACGACCTCATACCGTCATGTAGCTCTCAAGATGCGAGGAATTCCACAATACTCTTTGAGTTAAACGCTCATCCCCTTGGATGCTTTAATTGTGGCAGATCCATACCGAGCAACAGCACGATCTCGTTTACGCCGTGCATGAGCGAATGTTCGCCCGCCTACTCGCCTAAACACGACGGTATTTTCATGTCTGCGACCTCGTCGGAGATTCTTTATAGATCAGATCGGAGGACATGGATGACGTTCAACTAGCAGCCGGTCATGGGCGTTTCCTTCCCAAAGAACTGCGCCACCACACGCCATACATCTAAGCTTAAATTGACGACATTCATTCGGCTGTCCATTTCCATCGCGATTGCCTCCATTCTTGCAAGTATTCTTGTCCATAATTCGTGTTCGCGCACTCTGCTCCATCTCTAACTGCTTGTGTGCACCTCTAGTGCTTGCCGAAGCCTGTCACGTTCTCCGACTTGGGAAATTATAACTGATACTGCCGGTATGCAGTGCCGTATGAGGCTTGGACTCAGAAGGCCGAGACACACTCCAGAACTTTGTGTCTATAAGCAGACACTTCACCTACCCATATCACCCAGTTGTACTGCATGGGATTTTAGAAGGAGAGGTGTTGCGGAATGGCCCAAATTCAATGCTATCCAGCATCTGATGTTTTGAATGAAAGCTGTACTGAATCGTAATAACAGATGCTCGAGAAAAATTGCGATACTAGCAGATACTAGAGGAAGCTACATGTAGTGATAGTGAAGGTATGAGACCCGCCTGTTTGTCGTGATGTACCTTGGTTAATGGCCTTGACGGACCCCATGACCTTGATCCTAATGCCCTTGATCTCCGACTTATGCTCAACGGGAGCGGCGGCTGTGAATTTGCGGTCGACCAAGATATACCCTCAGCTCTTTGTTCTGGAATCGTACTGGCGATACTGGCAATGATATATTCGCAGCCCAAATGCACTTGATGACAAGCGTGGGCTTCGATCCAAAATAGGGGCTTGCCGTGGAACATCACAGAAAGACTGTGCTCTCTTGTCCATTAGCGTTAAATTGATTCGAATCAAGGGGCACAAAATCCATATTTACCGGCTCCTTCCCTACATAAAGAAGCCACTGAAGACCTAGCAGCCGCTGATACACCCTGGGTTGGTTTTCGGTTGGCGTCGCCTGACGCTATTTCTGGAAGCACATTCTGTGCCAATGATCCCCTCTTCTCGGTCGTGCAGACTCCCAAACTCCACAACCACAGCATTTGAATAGTTATTCTTGAGGATAATAACACCTAAAAAGACCAAAAAAGACAAGGGGACAGCTGAGTAAGATAGGAAAGCAAAGGGTATAAAAAAAGGGGAAAAAAAAGAAAAGGGGTCAGTTTAAGGTCATGACCCAGGACCAGATTGAACACCGTCTCATAAGAGAACGGTAGAAACACCGCCTCTAACGAGGACGGTGACCACTCGGCCATCCACTGCCGAGTGGCGATGGAGTGAGAGATAATTTCCCCTATAGCTTGATAGCAGTAGCACAGGCCAAGTTACCTACCTAGTATCTTGGTAGTACAAGTACGTACAGGTACCAGACCTCTGGGACTCTGAAACTGGATGCAAACGCTGTTGGTGCAATCGTCCTCTCGCGCAACCAGAAGACGCATCACTTTGGCATCATGTAGCGCGATTCCCTCCATCCTTTTCCCTATTGTCGCCGCCACCTCGTCTCACGGGCTTGTTCTTGGCTGTATTATTGCTTGCCTCGTCTATGCTAACTCCAGTCCTCAACACTAAGGCAATATGGCTACCACGAAGCCACCGGCTACAATTGTCATTCGTCCATCTCCAAGCTGCCTCGAGTTAAGTCATCATTTCCCTCCTTCGACTATTCACTTGCGAAGGCCTCACTAATTCTCTTTCAAAACCATGCTTGCCCGATCTCGTTGGCCTCCGAAAGTCTCGATATATTTCATCATGATGTACGTCGCCTCTTCGGTTGCCATCATCTTCCTCAATCAGCTCGAAATCTGGCTGCCTGGCAGAACCGTTACCCCTGAAGTATAGAGCGAGCGTTCGGCGAGGCGCCGGATCTCCCAGAGAAAGATGAAACCTTTTTTCTTGACACAACTTCCAATCACATCGTCTGCAGAACAAGTGTGCTTCGATACTTTGGCGGTTGCCTGACAGTCCAATGTTCACCGGCGCTCACCGCAAACCCGTTGACGAGCCGGCAAGTAGAATTTACGCGTGCCGTACGCGTGAGAACAAAAGTTTCGACATTTTCCCTGTCTCTTCTCGAGAATGATGACCACATTTTTGTCGGTTGCTACGAACGTTGTGCTCTTTATGAGCAAGGGAATCACATATTTCAAGAAGAAAGTCAAGGCACTGGAGCATTAATGAGGGAGGGCGAAGGGGGTAGAGAAATAACAGGGATGATGAGAAATCCTTGGAATCGCTTTGGCATTGCGAGGGCATCATTCTACTCGAACCGATATTAGACCGTAGATGCGCCTATATACATCTCATAAATACAATCTATGTTGTTCAGATACCACCTAGAAGGGCTTGTATACAGGACTAGTAGTAACCAATTGCCCATGAAACCCAGCCTCGCAGGATAACCCAGAGCCTTTGTACATATAAGTGCAGAAAAGGCTCCCCATTTGGAATCTGATACATTCCTTTTCGTAGAAACCTTCACACCTTCATGATTTTATTCCCAGCTTCATTAGCGTTTGTTGTTATTGCTACTCTCTGTTATTATTGCAACTTTTACTGAGCATCTGCTACTATAGCTACATATACATTTCTTGTGTGCCTTCTCTGACTCTCTCTGCGGCTTTAAATCGGACACGTTGAATGCCAGAGGCATGACTCAAGGTGCTGCTGTCCCCTCTACAATTGGAAACTCCTACTATTGAAAACTTGACAGAAAAGTGAGCAGCCGGTAAATCACGTTAGATGCTTAGATGCAGTGACGCGCCTCGCGAGTCGGCAGCTGGCAACGTGATTCAGTGCAATCCGATTGAATCAAACTGCTCTCACTGTCCTTCACCCGCTCTAGCGCTTTTCTCTTTTCTCTTCATCTTCTCAAATCCAGCAAACCGTCTTTCGTGGTGGGCAGCATCTCTTTCTCTTCTCCTCTCGTCATTTCCTGCGCTGAGTAGTCAACGGGGTTTAGCATAACGTCTCTTTCGAGCGTTTGTTTTTCCTTAGATAAAACGTCTCTTTCGAGCGTTTGTTCTACCTTCGGCATAGCGTCTCTTTCGAGCGTTTGCACTTCTTTCGACACAGCGTCTCTTTTGAGCGTTTGTTCTCCACACACCAACAACTCACTCCCCGCCTCTCTTTTCTTTCGGTTCATCATCTTCTCCCCCCTTCTCTTGTCCCTTGTCTCTCAGGAGCGAGGCGACCTTTTATCGTTGTTTCTTATTCGATCTCTCTCTCTCCTCCGCCACCAAGCTCAAGATGTCTCAACAAGCTATTACCGAGCCGTGCCACCCTCACTTGTGGAAGCCATGCGTTCTCCTCATCGGCAACCGATTTTTTGGTGGCAAAAGCTTAGGGCTTCCATCGCTCATTACTACAAGACTTCAAGTGCACAGAGAAAATGACCGAACGTCTTGGCTGGGTTTCACCATTAAAGTCCCATTTGGAGCCGATAGCGAGGATAACGGCTTTGGCAAATGTCATGAATGTAAGCGAAGCTGTCTCTTTTCTATTTTTAAAACTCAACTAATATTTTGTCAAATATCAGGGAACCGCACGCTTCTGTCCAATCGTCCCAACGAAGACTACAAAGTGACGATCGAATTTCCTGCAGACTCTCCCTATTTGATTCAACAGGTTGAGCAGAGTTTACTTGCATCACTTCCGTATACCGGGAAAATAATGTGTCGGCTGGATGTGTATCTGAAAGAGGGCACATACGTGACCGTAAAGGGATTCGGCAATCCCTTTCATCACCCGGATCACCCAAGCGATGGGTGGATAAACCATAACGAACCAATTGTCGGAGATATGACTCTTATAGATGTTATCGAGCAACGAAATTTCTCGTTCGTGGTTGCTTCCGGCGATCGTGTCTTGGAAAAATATTGGTCTCAGGAGCTGCCTGGACCATTTCGGTACCCATATGGCGAGGACCACTCCTGGTCTTTAGAACGATACAACGAGCAGCTCTTCACACACCGTGGCCCCCAGTTTGTCGCTGCTTTGACCTTCGACAACGATAATGAGCACCTTGCTGCAATGACGCAGTCTCAAGTACAGGACATCATGTGGCTGTACAAGGAGATTCAGCAAGTTGCGGAAACACGACTACGCGCTTATTTCGTCAAGGTGGAAAACAACTCTCTGGTCAACGAATTCTATGCGGTTGTGCCTCTCAAGGATAGTTTCATTCAAAGATTCCGGGACATATGGCCACAGTTGATCAAGAATGAGTTCCTACAGATCAAGCTCTTCGACAGCGATGGCGATGAGAAGCCCGCGAGCTGGGATGCCAAAATCATGGAGCATCCCAGAAGCCTTGCCATCATGACTCACCATCAGATTCGCGACAACGATCTTGTCCTCCGCGTTCGAAGGCCACGACCTGAATCCCAACGCGGCGCCGACTTCGAGGTCCATGTTTTCGACAACCGGGCGATAGCCAATGCCGCTCTGAATCGGTGGAACACTGTGTCTCTGAAGTTTGACGATCAACTCAAGGAGTGTAAACGAAAAGTTGATGCTGTTTGCATGTTCCACCCGCGAGCTCAGCCATCGACTGCTGAAGCCACTCAAGATATCGGGTTCAAGATGGCACTTCACCGGGCTTTATTGCGTGGCAACGGATTCTACCATCTCCTTGTGCGCGATGAGTCTTGTGAAATAAACCATGCGCCAAGGTCCCTTCCAGTTGTCAACTACCTCGATATCGATGATGGATTTATCAATGCCCTGCTCTTGGAGGTACTTCCCGAGGACCGTACTCGCTTTTACAACTACATGGCCAAAAGACCTCTTGGTCTAGGCTGCATTTCTGCTGTAGGCATCCTTTCCTTCATCTTTCATATGACGTTTTCTAACTTTTTATTATACACAGGGTCCCGGATTCGGCAAAACAACCGCCATCTCTGTCGCAACTATCGGTATGGCAGCAACTTTGGGCAAAATATACGCTTTGGCTCCTACGCACGTCGCGACGGACACATTTGCCGACAGGTTGAACCGCATAACGCAGAGAGTAACCGATCGATATAATAAATGCAACTTGATTCGACGGCGGCGAGCTTTGGTCGTTCGTGGTTACAAATTTCGCGACGAATATGATGTCTTCATCGGCCTTCTACGCAATCCTCGCAGCGGCAGTACCACGGCAACCAAATGGAGAGCAGATTCGAATTAGAAGCTCAATCTCTCTCCCAGTTTCTGGCTTCTGATGGTCCTGCGCTCCTCTGCTGTTCGCCATCTTCATGAGGATGATCCCGAATGCATCTAGCAGATGCAGAGGGACATGGATGCTAGACCAGAGTTTGGCCGTCTTTGCGATGCCGCTACCGGAAGAATCAGTTGGCAAGAATATCAGAGAGAGACTGTCCAAAAAGGTTTCATCACCGGCATGTTACTTCACATCGTTGAGCAAGCCGACATTCTCTGCACAACGCCTTCGTTATCGTGCGATCTGCCTTACAGAACTTGGAAGAGACATGCTAGAGGTATTGCAGTTGATGAAGCAGGAAACATATCTCGACCAGATCTTTACAGTGCTTGGGGTAACACTCTCCTGCCCTGCCTTCTGAGTGGTGATGAAAAGCAGCTCCGCCCTCACGTCACCACGGTATACGACCCAGACCCAGCCAACTTCGCCATCAACCGTTTTGCTCAAGACGGCTTGGTATCGCCTCTGGAGTTTTTTACCGCATCGGGATGGCCAATCTACCGTCTCTGCGTTCAACTAAGAATGGCCAGAGGACTTTTCGATACATGCCATCGCGAGCTATATAGCGACCTCCCATTTACGTACGGCATGGGCAGCAATCTTTCTCTTCACAGTATTGGCGTCCAATTAGAGACATACATGACCAGAAGATTCCCAGGCCTGGCACCATCGAGTGTCGGTACGTTGAGTGAGGTGTTTGTCCATTGCAAAGGTACCACCTGCGAGATCGATCTGATGACGGGGGCGAAGAAGAATCCAGACCAGGTCGACAACGCACTGGATTTCCTTTCCGATTTTGTCCGGACCACAGGCGCTGATGCCTCTCGATTAGCGATAATTACGCCGTATAGAGCCAACGTGAAACTGATTGCTGGCCGACGAAAGGCAGCCCGATATGCACTTCTTTCGGCGATGCGACCCGCTGAGACCGTCGATTCCAGTCAAAGCTGCGAAGCAGATATTGTTGTTGCCATTCTGGGGACTACTGAGGCTGTCGGGCCGGGGTTCACCACGGATGAGCATAGATTCAACGTGATGCTCAGCCGCCAGAAGAGTGGCTTGCTCATATTTGGCGATATTAATGTGTTGGGACCAGTGGACACGCCGCTTACGAGCAAAAAAATACTTGTTTCTGTTGGGATTGATGGGACGGAGTATCATGCGAAGGTCAAGATGATGCATAAAGTGTTACGTAGTCTACATTATCAGCGTCGTGTAGTGACTCTGCCCCCTAGGCGAGGTACATAGGTACCTTATGTAGTTGACAATCAAGGGCCTATTTGATACTATACAGTAGAGCGTAATATCAGGACGTCTGGGATATCAGGCAATTACGCACCTCGGGATACAGGCATCGTCGGGGAAATGTGAGCCTGCTAGTATCAGTAGCTACCTGAAGCCAGATCAGCAGGTAGTAGCGACACTAGCAGGTACCTACAGGCAGTGCCAGACAGTGTCGTCCATGAATCCCAAACACGACAAAGATGTCAGGCATCCTGACTTCTCCATTACGTCTTTCTGCGCGTTCTTCACCGCGATAACAACGCTCCCCAAGCTCAAGTTTAGTTTCACATATTATTCGGCCGCAGCCCTTGACCACAAGCTGCTCGTTAACAATCGTGCCTCTCCCTGCGTCACTGGCCTGCGCGAGAACGAACTTCGCTTCATCAAAGCTGGCTTCGACAACATGACTCAAAAGCCTAGTGACGAATGAGCCCGAACTGCCGGTGATTTACCTCTCAAAGACACCAAATCTGCCAAGGAGCGCTTTCAATCCTCGAGCCAGACATACTGGCATACACTCATACGTTCACCACAATACTATTTCTGAATCATTACCGCCATAACACATACGATGGAGTGGGAGTAAAGGATAGGTGGTCGTAGTCTGAGAAAGTGGTCGTGTGTTTTTTTTCGCTTGACTACCGATCATCTTCTCTTCTCGCAATTGCAATATATTATTTGGCATTTGTAAGTAAATATGAGCAAAACTAGTCTAATATGTAGCGTCCATGTGCTAATTATCGGCGCCTTAGCACAATAACAAGAGCGCCCGCAATATATCCTCGCCCAAACCACCTACCCATGAAGGGACATGCCGTCACTTGACCAAGGCTGTTATATATCTAGCTCCTCGAGCACCTACTACAAGGTATTATTGATACTTTGTTCTAGTATCTGCTATTATCGCTGCTTTCTTCTACTTTCTACTACTATTGCTACTCTCTGCGACTCCCTTCTACTATCGCTGCTCTCTGCTGCTACTCTCTTCTACTATCGCCGCCCTGTTTTAATATCTCCTACTGTTGCTATTCCTTTCTACTATCGCTACTCTCTTCTACTATCATTAATCTCTTCTAGTATCTGATACTATCGCTAATTTCTTCTAGGATGAGGGTCGATACGGTGAGACCCTGCGAAAGACAAAGGAAAAACAACCCCCCCCCCCCCCCCCCCCCCCGGGCGCGCCATCACATTTGACAACGAAAACGAGGATATGGCGGCTCTCACGAAAGTAAGATGCAGTATTATTGTGGGCTAAGTCTCTAGTGTCTAAATAATTCCGTTACGATCTGAATCACTTGCACAAAGTCTGCCACTCGCTTGAACGGCTGTTCTTCTCCCCTGACACTGTTGGCGTGTGTTTTAATCTCCCTCCAGAGTTTGATAATGGAGTCATATCGCCCTTTGCCCACAGTCTTTTGCAAGTCCCGGAGTTGTCCTCCCTTGACACTGTTAGCGTGTGTTTTGATCTCTCTCTAGGGTTTAATAATGGAGTCGTATCGTCCTTTGCCCACAGTCTTTTACAATTCCCGGAGTTGCTCTTCTCCCCTGACACTGTTGGCGTGCGCTTTAATCTCCCTCTAGGGTTTGACAATGGAGTCATATCGCCCTTTGCCTACAGTCTTTTGCAGTTCCCGGAGTGGTTTCAGTTTCGGAGCGGCGCTGTAATTCTCAGAGTTGCTTCATTCCCGGAGTTGTTTCGGTCTCGAGGCGGAGCTGCAATTCTCGGAGTTGTTTCAGTCTCGGAGCGAAGCTGCAGTTCCCGGAGTTGTTTCTCTCGGAGCGTAGCTGCAATTCCGGGAGTTGTTTCAGTCTCGGGGCGGAGGTGCAATTCCCGGAGTTGTTTTAGTCTCGGAGCGGAGCTGGTTAGTTGGACACCTTTTCCCGCTGAAGAGGCTGTATTGGCCTGAAGTACCTTTCCCGGGCTCGCTTGCGCCAAGATTTCCGATTCCTCGAGTAATCAAGTCGCCAAGGAGAGGTATTGTGAGTGTGCCCACGCTATAAACTTCTTCGTCGACTCGTCGAGGATGGCTCGCCTCACAATGCGGCCATATCTGGCAATGTTCCGGAGAGAGCCCCGACAGGTTGCACATACCGGAATGCCCGATTCTTCCAACGAGAAAGGTTCAGCCCGATTCGTCCAGCGAGAAAGGTTCAGAAGTCTTGCCGAGCCGTACTGGATGGCGACAGCGCAGGAGTTGGCGCTCTCTCCGATGGCCTTGCCGCAAACAGAGATACCTTGTTCCGTCTTAGGCGAAGATATTCTGATGATTGGCTCTATCATTCATTAGTACAACATCAAAGGCAGTAAGAAGACATAGACTCGCGGACGAAATGATGCAAACCGCAGCTTGAAAGAACGGCTTATACACTTACCAGAGAAAAGGGAACCATCTCTTCAGAAAACTGACGAAATTGCCACCTGATAAACGCCGCCTCTAACAGGTAACAGTTCTTGGAAATAGAGAACGCTGGTGGTGTCAGCAAATAACGGCCGACGCGAGACTTGGATATTGAAAAGGCATAATTGTAAACATGCGAGATAATTTCCCGCTCGTTCTATTGATGCTCAGGCGGTGACGCCCACCGCTCCTTCCTGCCGTCTCGTCACCTACGTCTATTCTGCAGGAGTCCCCATCGATACATTCCTCGTTTATTCTGGCTCCTAATTGGGAGAAATCGCATTTAGACATCCTCTATTACCATGTTTGTAGTTTGTATATGCCAATGAATCGTTCGCAGTGCAGTGGCTGGGTCTGGTCGCGGGAGCGTTACTGACCGACAGGGTGCTCGAAAGTTGCGCATAGGCGATATACCGGATGAGACGATAGAACATGAAAGAAAGAGATGAAATTGTCGGCTAGAAAACATCAAACTAAGCACAATTTCCATCGCGCAATAGCATAGTTCTTCATCAGCCTCCCAAGATACAGCTAAGGGGCTGTGGTCTGTGTTTTCCAAGCTCACTGCTGCCAGATTGCAACTTGTTTCAGTCAGAGCTTCACGGATCAATCTTGTCGGGTATTTGGGTTTTAGATCTCCCTCCAGTACTCCTGAGTTCGTTGCTCTATTTCTTTCCGGAGCAGTAAGAATTAAGATAGTCCATCAACATCTTACTGGGGACCTTTCCTCCGTGATGCTTGATAAAAGTCTTGATCATGGGAATGAAGTCCTTCGCCTTCAAGTTCTTGTCGCTTACAGGCGTGACTGATCGTGAACTGCTGCCGCTGTCTAAGCCCCGGCGATCCGCGAGGTTGCTTATAATGTTCTGGTCAATGCTGATTGTAGAATCACAAAGGAGAGCGGCGATCTTCTAGCCTTTCCAAAAAACTTCAAATACGCGCAACAATCGGGTCGCATGAGGACTTTGAGGAGCCTTTGTATGCATCTTCTGGCTACCTGGTAGGTATGAGTATGAGGATAATTCCACCAGCAGCGTTTGCACCTCATCTTCAATGTCCCATACCTAGGTACCTATGTACCTGTAGAACCTGTAGGTACTGGCCTGTGCCTGTGCTACTACTACTAAGCTATAGGGGAAATTATCTATCAATCTACCGCCACGAGGCAATGCATCTGCATGGTCGAGTGGTCACCGCTCTCTTTCGAGGCGGTGCTACCGGTTCTCTCAGGAGACTGGTCATCAACTCCGTCCTGGGTCATGACGTTAAACTGACCCCTTTCCTTTTTTTTTTTTTGGCTTTTTTTTTTAGTCTATTTTTTCCCATCTTGCCAAATCGTTGCTTTGTAATATTTTTCTTCTCTTTTTGTTATTATCATCATCATGGAGGACTAATGAAAAGGTTGTGGTTGTGGATTGTGGAAGCTTTACAAGGCCTTGACTGGAATATAGCACAAGTGATGAATAAACAACTGTTGCCGATACGTAGGGAGCACAGTGAATCGACGGGCAAGTGGCAACTGTTGCACAAAGAAATTTTTTTCTCTTTTATCAAAACCACCTCTTTCCTTGCCCTGTTATCATCATGCTCCCATTTGCTTTTCACTTCCACTTCTTCCGTCATCATCAGGTCTCTCTGCCTAGGCACCGCCTGTGACCAAATATGTTCTAGGCTGCCTTTGTCTCGATAAGCCCAATGTTTTATTCCACCAGGTTTGCTGAGCTTCCGAGGGTATTTGAAGCTGGAGACTGGACAAAGAGATGCTGACTTTATCTGTGCTTGATGTGTTTAGACTCTTGACATTTCAGAAGCCGACTCTATCGATCGATACCTTTCCTATATAACGAAATCCTATACTGGGCTATTCCGTCATGACGCCGCGTCATCGAAGAATTACAATGTCAGTTTTTCGGCCGTCAAGAATTTCTGGAAACCATCGAATCTCTCGATAAAAAGGGCTTGGTGTGTCTGTGTCGGTAATCGCTACGATGTGAATACCCAATGGAAGTTGGCCGAAGAGCTCGCGAAGGACTCAGACCACTGATAAGGGGGGACCCAAAGGTAACGATCGGGTGCTTCCACGGGATGCTTTGATATGGACATGGCCATGCCTTCACGAAAAAAAAAAGGGTGCGATCGGGAGAAACTACAGCAGAAAATCCGATTCATGATGGGGACTGCAACTTCCAAGGACAAAGAGTTCAAGGTCCGTCGAAATCATGAAGGCACTTTATCGTGTGGCCGATCATCACAATGTCCAGTCCGGAACAAGTCATCTCTATTTCTTGCAAGAACATCAGAGAGACCATCAACTCCTGCGTTTCCGCGAATTACGAATGTGACAATCTTACTCGATAAATGACAGAAACCCGTACGAGGTCTGCAAAGCAAGAATTGAAAACACAGTTGCACATAACACACCCGCCAGATGACGCTGATGCTCAGCGTCAGTTGGAAGTCGATTGTACGGCATCGATTTCTAGAGTCGGGAAGTTGATTGGAGTCGAAAATCCCCATGGTAATTCTCGTAACCGAAAAATGTCCATGCTAGATGTAAATACTAACCCTGCTTATATACGAGCGATGCTTGCTCAGCGACTCGAAGACTTTACCACACTTGTCGCACGTCCCATCAATTTCTTCCTCTAGATGGGCGTCTTTCCGATACAAAACAAGTACCTCTTTGCGCTTGAAAGATTTGTCGCAGTCTTCGCATGGGAAGGGCTATTCATCAGTATGGACCCACGTCTGGTGATACCTTAAATTGTCGAGTAATTAAAGTCTTTCCCATAAATCTCACATACCCACAGCCTATCATCCTTATGCGAAGCTTTGTGGCACTCGAAATGGCTGCTGTCACTAAACCTGTAGCCGCACTCAGTGCAGACGTATCTGTCCCAGTATGCCATGACAGCACCGTCTTGCTCTTGGTCGTTGGCGTATTTTGGCCGAGGAAGGTCTTTATCGCCATGCTCAAGTCGGCAGTGGTTCACAAGGTATCTAGCCGTGTGAAAAGTCGCCGCGCATTCTTCGCATTTATATAAGGCAACAGCATCATCTTAGCCAAAACTTGAAACCTACTGCTCAACAGGGACCAGACGCATATTAAATGATGGCGATGGCGGGATAGGCGTAAGTCCTTTGTCTGATTTACCCTTCCATATCTCATTACCGACTGAAAGGTCAAACAAAGCTGACTCCTAGATTATGACCAAATATATCACAGGATTCATTCCTCACGGAAGCCTACATTTCTAGTTCTCAGAGTATCTGCTACTCTCACTACTCTCTTCTAGTAAATGTTACTAACGCTATCTTGTTCTAGTAGATGCTATTCTATTCTGGTATCTGCTCCTATCGTTACTCTCTGCTACTATATGTTACTATCGCTGTGTTGTTCTAGTATTCGCTGCTATTGTTACATTGATGTAGTATCTGCTACTATTGCTAAATTTATCTACTATCTATCATTACCACTTCCTACAAACATACCGTTATAGTCGAAGCCCGTCGTGTTCCCGAGGCGCGTTATCTTGACCAGGAACATTATTTAAGGTGAAAAATCTTCCGGACCCTTGGGGGCGAGTGCGTCCAGCAGTGTGTCCAGTTCTGGCAAGTTGCGCTTCGGAGGAGCCGCAACGGAGCTGGCTAGGGCCGACTCATCTGCTGGTAGGTCCTCCGTATCACTGTCGTTGTTGAGCAGCCTCTCTTCTCAATCATTGAACTCTACATCGGACTCTGGCTCCTCTTCTGAGTCTTCGGAAGTTGCATCAGACTCACAGGCATCAGGGTTGACCTGAGCAGGAGAGGGAAGCGAGCAATCTACCACAGGAAGAGTTGAGAGACGAGTTGACTGCTTGGGAGCACTCATGGGTGTTGGCAGACCGGGTGTTGTAGGCTCGTCTTCCCGCGGTCTCTTTGGAGTTGGCGTATCCAACTGCGGCAGACTGTGCTTGGGTGTAAACGACAATGCCGGGGTCTTGGTGGCGGGAGTAGGGGCCTGGGTCCTTCTTCTAATCTGTCTGCCAGGGAGTCTAAAAGCTAAAAAAAAAGGGGGGGTTAGTGTCCCATATCGTACAGAGAATTTCCTGTTATAAGACTTACCATTAGGATTTTCGACTCCAATCAACTCCCCAGCTCGAGAAATCGACGCCGTTCGGTCAACTTCAAACCGGCACTGAATATCAGCGTCACCCAGGCCGACAGGAAAGGTCTCACAGAGTACTTTTGTCACAGACATCCTAGTTGTGGTCCAACCCCTGCTTCCATTAGTGTCTTCGCACATAACATGAATTAAGAGTAACATACGATGATTTGACTAGCTGGAGAAGCTCCGTCTGTGCTTGAAGGCCGATCTTTGCCTCTGCCGTCTTGAGTTCCTCTCGCAGGCGAGGGTCTGCCTGTAGCTCGGCGGTGGAGCATGCTGTAACGCATTGTCGTATACGCTCACAGCAGGCAGTGACACCTTCTTCTAGCTGTGAAAAGACCATTTTGTCGACTATAGGCTATATGATTGTTAATGTTGGTATTCTGAGAAACGTGGTATGACGGGAGACTTACGGTTGAATGGGGTAAATTGGTAGATACCGACTCGAAAGAGACCGGAATAACGGATCACTGCCTCGAAAGGGAACAGTTCGGACGTTAACAGGATCATCGCCGACTCGAGAGAGATCGGATAACACCGCACTGCCTCGAAAGAGAACAGTTGGGACAACGAAGGAGTAACGAATATAAAAAGAAGGGCACCGCCTCGAATGAGAACGGATAATACCACCACACTGCCCCGAAAGAGAACAACGGTGTAACAAATCTTAAAAAAAAGACATCGCCTCGAAAGAGAGCGGGTCGAGCGTCAGGAATATGATACCGCCTCGAAAGAGAACGGTCCAGGGAAACCGCTGCACCGGGAAAAAAATGGGAGGGAGCGCCGAGAAACAAAATACGGGAAGCAAATAGCAATCCCGTAAAAGAAAGATAAGAGGGCTGTGAGCTAACTCCGATCGCCCCATAGCACATATGCCCCCGAACACAAGGAGAACGTTCTTCTGCCGACTGAACATGACGTTAAGCCGATTCCGGTCCGTAGTAAAGCCAGGGCCAACTTCTTCAGTTGTGCCCATGATGACGACCACTATCATCTAGAATTAGCAACCTAATCAAGTTCAAAGAGAGACCTAGTCACTTACTGATGTCGGCCTCCCGGCCCTGGAAAGAGTCAACGGTTGCGGCTGGGGGCATGGCCGAGAGGACTTCATGCTCGGGCCTTGTTCGCCGGCGGTTGATCAGCTCCACGTTAGCGGCATACGGCGTAATTATAGCGATATCCGCAGCGCTGATACGGGTCGTTTTGACCATGTCCACGAGGAAGTCGATGGCGTTGAGGACCTGGTCGGGGTTCCTCTTCGAGTGCGTGACCTCGTCGACGAAGCATTTTGTGCCCTGGCAATGGACAAAGACCTTAGATAGTGTCCCAGCAACCGCGGGAGCCAACTTGGGGAATTTGGCGCGTAGGTAATTTTCCAAGTTGACGCCAGTGGCATGGTTGCCAAGATTATTGCCTGTGCCGTAGTTGAATAGCACGTCGTTATACACCTCGCGGCGGCAGGTGTCGAAGAGGCCCTTGTCCATGCGTAGCCGGGTCCGGAGGCGGTAGATGGGCCATCCGGACGCTCTGAAGAATTCGAGGGCAGACATTGTGCCATCTTGCGCCTGGAGGTTGCGGTGGTGGCCATCGCTATCTCGATCCTTCTTTGTCATGACCGTTGGGGGCAGCTGCAAATCATCGCTGCCCAAGAGACAAGGGAGCAAGGTGTTGCCCCGTACACGGTATAGGTCGAGGCGACTAATGTTGCCTGTCTCGTCCACCGCAATGCCTTTGGCTAGTTCACTCTTGCATTCCTCGCGGTTGTCTTTGCATGACAGTAACGCTATGTTTAAGATCCAGAAATAATAGCAGATAGTAGAGGAATGTTGAGAAAGGAGCAGATGCTAGAAGAATGTAGCGATAGTATGAGATACTAGAAGAACATAGCAATAGTAGCGGATGATAGAAGAATATAGCGATAGTAGCAGAAGATAGCGGATAGTAGAGGGATATAGCGGTGGTAGCTGATAGTAGAAGGATGTAGCGATGGTGGAAGATAATTGAAGAAACTCGCGATACTTGAAGTGCGATGAGAACCCGGCCAAGGGTATCGGCGACTGCAGTGCGGCCAACATGGAGCTTCGGAAAGACCAGGAACAATAAAACTGTGTTTTCTTGGAAGTTCCAAACTAGGTCTATGTCATTGTACCACTTGGCAAGGAGTTTTTGACGCGGTATGGAGAGCAATGGCGTCGCCTTACCAAGACTGGGCTACTGACGCTGATAGTCCATGGGGATAATGAGCCAGTACCGTGGGACGCACGCATCCAAGAAGCGTCACGGGGCATTACCGTCCTGGATAGCCACCCAACGGATGTCAACGACCTTGTTCTCCATGTTCGGAGACCCCGCCCACAGGATCTTAAAGGCCCTGACATTCCGGTCAAAGTTTTTGAGGATAGAAGAACAGCCAACCTGAGTGACAATGAGAAGCAATAGAATCGTGCCTCATTGAAGTTCCCGAACCAGATCGCCGACTACGAGAGCAAGGTCGATGCTGTGTGGCATATCCACCCAAATGCCAGGCCGACGAATCCTGAGGTCTGGGGAAAGCCTCCTAATGAAAAGGAGGCCGACGGAATGACAAGGGTCCCAATCCCCGAGGACATTCAATTCAGGATGGAACTCCAACGGGACATTTGAGCGGTAACGGCTTCTGGGACGTCCTCGTGCGTTCTCCTGACGAGGTGGACCAGCTTGCGGAGGCATTGGCAATGGCTCGCCTCAACACCGACATCGCCGAGCGGGCCAAGATGCTTCTTCCTGATCGTCTCCCCGTGAGCGATCTTATTACACTACCTGCAGAGCACCTCAGTCCTATACTGGAAGAAGTTCTGCCTGCCAACCGAAAACGGTTCGTCAAGTACATGAGCGAAAGACCCCTTGGCGTGGGTTGCATCACGGCGGTAAGTACCTGTTCAACGGAAGGTCTTTAAGAAGGTTGAATTTGCCAGCATAAAGACGAATATAGAGACCTGGCTCCGGCAAGACGACGGAGCTGGCGGTTGGCACTCTGGCGATGACAGCGACTCTCGGCCAAATATATGGCATCGCCCCCACGCACGTTGCCACAGACAACTTTGCTGAGCGCCTCGACCTCATCTCAAAAAGGGTGACCCAGCGCCTCAACCAAGGCAAGGCGAATGGAGACACCACGCGAGCCCGGCGAGCCCTTGTCATCCGCGCCTATCTGAACACAGAGGAAGGAATACGGCGCATTCATGAATATATTGCGCGATCCAAGCGTCAGCGATGAAGCAGCCGCCTACCGCAGATGGATGCCCGATGACCACTGGAAGCTTCGCTTGTCTCTGACCTATTGGCTCCTCAAGGCGCTGCGAATTCGCGACGAGAAGACTGTCGCCACTCTTCATGAGGTCAACTCCAAGATCGTCTTCGAGGTCCAAGCACTGACGGCTGCAGAAGAGCCAGTGCATCCAGCCCACGGGTGACATCCCATAATGTGACAATGGAATGACCACGTATTTGGCACCCGATGTCGTTCTCCGAATCCCCAACGACTTTTCGACAAAGGTTGCTTCAAATACTCGTAATGGTCTCGGTATACTGTCGGTAGCAGGATGATGTGAAGCTCAGGATGCTTCAACTCGTTCGTAATACACGTGATCTTGGCCTCTGCGCTCTGCAAAAAGGGGATCGGTCGGTGGCTTTCGTCTTGACTGCTGGCAGTGAATTCGGGGCGAGAAGTGGCATCTAGTTCGTCGATGAATATATGGCCCAATAGAGAGCCGAAGACGAGAGTAGATGCTTGATGCTGCAAGCCATCGACTATGGCCTAGTGAAGATGAACAAGAGCGAGGTGAACAGGTGAGCAAAGGGGGAAAGAACAAAGGAAGAGGCCAAAAAAAGATAACATTGGCACGATTCGAAGTTGCGACCTCTGCAAAAAGGAAAGCCGGCCACAACTCGCTCACAGGGAGACAAGTAACACAGGTAACAACCCGCTCACAGGGAGACGAGGATCCCGTGCCGGCCGGCGACAGATGGTATATTATTCTTTGTTATAAGGGGTAGAAGGTAGAAGATAAGAGACGGCGTTATCATGGACTAGGTACCTAAGTACATTAGTACATGCATGTACAAACGAATCCGTTACAGTCTGAATCGCCCTACGGTGATTCGCCTAGGAGGTGTTACCGATTCGCCTAGGAGGTGTTACCCTGAATGCGAGACTTCAGGTTGGACGCGCCAACTTTGAGGGCACGGAGGTCAAAGTTGAGCTTAATGAAAGTATTGCTGGGCGTCAGATAATCTCCCACTAACTGGTGACTATGCCAGGAAACTTGATTGCACTCAAGAAATGGGTTCTGGAAGGTAAGAGGCGGCATTTCGTGTGGTTCCTACCTATAGTCAGTCGTACTGATGAATATATGAAGCTTCACTACTAAATATGTTCGGTTCAATCTCAGGTAGGGCAATGAGCCACCATTATCAACCTCGACGTGGAGAACCGTCAAACTCACTGTCAGGGCGGATCATTCTTGGTTGCTTAGACCTAATTCTGCTGATTCACCATACGTTACTATTGGTGAGGAGAATGGGGATGACCTAACCAAGCTGGCTGAAGATGGGGCTGTGACGTTAGACAAAGAGCAATGGGATATAATTGCCGTCCTACCTCGCGGAAGGACTCTGTACGACGTGACCAAATTTTTCCAGGAAGCGCCGGGTCGAAAGAAGAAACCAAATCTTCTTAAACAGTTAACTCTCCATGAGGACGTCTTGCTACATCAAAGGATTCGGCATGCGCCTTGCTGACCCTGGCAAGCGAAGAACGGAAAACCCGAGATCGAGAAGATTACGAGCGCCCAAGCGTTAAATTACACACTTGTTCTTCAAGTATCTCATACTATATCTACATTTCTTTACTAGGTAGTAACTGCTATTATATCTACCTTATTATAAGGAGCTGCTACTGTATCTATATTTTTATAGTAACTACTACTATATCTATCTTTTTGTAGTAATTGCTACTATATTTATATTTTTATAGTAAGTGCTATTATATCGATATCTTTATACTAACTGCTCTTATGGTTATATGTGTATAGTCAAATTTGGGTGCTGGCTGAATAGACGTTCCCTCAAAAACACTACCTACTACTTAACGAGCTAATTGGGTGCTTATATTGCTGAATATATGCCTTCATTTATTTCGCACTCTCGTTTTTTCTGACCTTTGCTTGCCTCTGCACCCAAGCGAAGCGTTCATCAACCGTGACGAGGCCATTCGCGGCAGAACGCTGGTTGACATCCTTCAGCGAGACACCTTCCACTTTGTTGTCGCCGCCTCCGACAAAATCCTTTTGAAGTATTGGGTTCAGCAGATGCCCGCCCCGTTCAGATACCCTTGAGGCGAAGAGCATTTTTGAGACGAGTGTCGGTACGACGAGATCCTGCCAGAGACAAAGGGCAAACAATTCCCTCCAGCCATCACCTTTGACAATGACAACGAGCACATAGCGGCTCTCACGCAGTGTCAAGTCCAAGACATCATATGGGTGCACAAGGCCGCACTTGAGATTGCCGAGATTCCCCTCCAAGCCTATTTCGTTCCAGCCAGAGACAGCCCCGTAGAAGAGTGCAATTTCCTCTACGCCATTTTCCCACCCGGTAAGGTTTTCCTTGAGAAGTACGAGGAAGCTTGGCGCCGCCTGACCAAGGATCAGTTGCTCACCCTCAACCTCAGGGACGACGAGCAGGATGAGGTTCCTGTGCCATAGACCGCACGCATCCAGGAGGCCACGCGGGGCATAGACGCTCTCGACTGTCACCCGGTGGACGTTAATGACCTCGTGCTATACGTCCGAAGGACCCGTGACCAGGACCTGAAACGCGATCGAATCTCGGTCAAAGTTTTTAGAGATCGCACGTCGGCCACCGTGGCTCTGCAGAACAACAAGGAGCAATATAACTGCGTTTCCTTAGAGTTCCCCGACCAGGTTGTGGACTACAAGCTCAAGATCGAGGCGACATACGCATTCTCGCCTAATGCCAGGCCTTCGAATCACATCGCCTGCGGAATGCCAGGCCAAAAGGATGCCAATGAACAATGGGTCCCGATCCCCGAGGAGGCCAAGTTCAAAATGGCTCGCCATCGAGCTCTTCTCCAAGGCAACGGCTTTTACGATGTCCTTGCCCCATCAACAGATGAGGTCGAACAGCTTGCCGACCAGCTGGCCAATTCGAGTCTCGACATTGGGGTCACCGACATGGGAGAGCTCCTGCTTCCCAAACACCTCCCGGTGATCGGCCTCATCAACCTTCCTGAGGAGCATCTCAACGCCCTCATCGAAGAGGCTCTCCCCGCTGACCGGCAGCGGTTTGTCAAGTACCTCAGTCAACGACCTCTTGGACTTGGCGCCATCATGGCAGTAAATGCTTGCTGAATCTAGTGACTGCTATAACGATTGCCTAGCGAGTGTGCCGCACCAGTGCAGTGCCTCTAAGGCACGATGTCCAAGTTTCTCGTAATGTGTTAGCTGTGTTTGAGTTTGTCAGTAAATGTGTAGACGCAGTGTCCGTTATTCGCAGGGGCGACTTTCGCCTGGCCATCAGATCTTCAGTTCCTTGATCACCTGCTACTGCCACTACTTTCTTCTAGTATCTGCCATTGTTACTACTATCTTCCAGTATCTGATACTATCGCCATGTTCTTCTGATATCTGCTTGACCGTTTATGAGATCGAGGCTGGCCAAGCCCTCCAGGGTCAAGGGAATCACCTCCTCTTCCAGGATGCTCCTCCTCCCACATATGATGCCTGGTTCGCGGATGCCAAAAATGATCAACATTGAACCGTACAAGTTCCCTACCAAGGCAGCTCTGGAAATTACAGGGCTGACATCCGTATACCTTAACGGATTGCCGACATATGCCGCCCATTCGACGCCAATCGAGGAAACACCATTAGTTCAAGTTTGCGCTCCAAAGCGTCTGATGGAAACGTCTTTCTTTGGCAACTAGAAGCCGTTAAAAGGGACCCTATGGGAGTTAAACAAGGTCTTGGATCCATCAAATGATCTCAGACTTATCACGGCACCATTTTGCAAGGGGGGAACCGGTGTGGCCCAAAACACCGCGTTGGCCTCGCATCTATTCGACAATCTCAATGACCAGGGACCGCTTCCTGACCTTCTCAACCCACATTAGAGCCTGATAGATAACCTGAATCCAATTGCGGCAAGTACTTACTGGTATCACCAGTATCAGCATTTGACTCATGCCATGAACTTGGAGCTCTGCAGGTTGAACCGGGGTTTTCTATTACTTTGAATGCAGAAGGCTCTATAGCAGTGATGGCAGCTCCTCCCATGGCGCGCGCTCAGTTGGGAGCTCCTGTTGAGCGCGACAAGGGGGAAGAGCGGATGAATGCTACATTCGAGGAGTCATTGCCACCAATATTTGAAGCAACAGACAACTCAGACTGGTGGTAATCTCCAGCGCCTTCAGGTATGGGTGGATCAACTATCGACAAATGGGCGTGTCTGCTTGGCGTCACCGGATGCGACCCAAGTTATATGTAAGTTCTTCTATGTTGTGTCTTAAAAAACACAAATTGCATTCATGAGGTGTATATAGGTGCATCTATTCCCAGTGATTTTGATCTAGATTGAATGATGCCCATTTCATGCCAGAGACCCCAGTTCATTCTCCGTCTTTCCCGTCATCTCTATCTTCTCCACCGTTTTCTTATATCCCCTGTTGCTTCTTCAGCTCCTTGATTTCCTCCTTGAGGTCTTCAATCTCCGTCTTCATAGAGGTAACAACGTTCGCGGTAACCTTCATAAACATCTGCGTCTGTTCACGCATCTTGGTCATCTCCTCTTTCAATTCCGCAACTTCCTTTTCCATATCGGCTTTGGTCGACGCGCTGCTGGGAACCCCTGGCAGATTCATTTGCATCAAGACATTGTCGAATTCGAAACCGTCCTCCCTTGTATAAGATCGCTTCGTCGGGGTTTCGGTAGTGAACTCTGGCGCTGGACGTTTCGTACCACGTCCATCCGATTGCTGTACAGTCGAACCAGTTAGGGTGGCACTCCTTTTTTGCCTCGAATGGGTCGATGTAGCATGACTCGAAGTTGTGGCATGGGGCGTAATTGTCTCTGGTTTCGTCTTCGCCATTGCTTCAGTCGCAGTTTCGTTGGAATGTTTGTCTTTCTTGGCTCTCGACTTTCGGTAGATGGTGGGAGTGTTCTTCAGTCTTGGCCACATCTCTCTGTACTCTCTGCCCTTTCTTGTATCCGTGTCGAAGATTCGGGGTCCGATAGTGTCGGGATATGAGATCAAGTAATCGTCGGTATGGTCCTCCGGATTGGTAATAAATCCCTTTGCGCGGACTTTGCGCAGGTAGGAGTGTGGCAGGTCCTTGTACATTGCCTTGAGCATCAAGAAGATGGGCCATGTGTTCATCTCATCCTTTCCCATGGCGCCACGGTACAATCGATGCTTGGAAATGCTTTGGCGTGAGGATAGAGTATGGGCAAACTGTTTGCTAATGATGAGGTGTCTCATTTGCTCCTGCGTGTTTGTATCCATCTGCGATGCTTGCTCCCAGTATGCTTGTACGCATGCAATACCATCTGCGAAATCTTCATCGTCCTTCCCGAGGTCTAGACTCGCGATGGTCAGCTCACGAGGCACGACTGCTCCATTTGGCGTGTCAGCGTCGAGTAAGCCTTCGTCGACGCCTTCGTCGACACCTTCTTCCAAGTTGAAGCCTGCAACGCCGGGCTCATGGAGCGTGGTGTCTGCTGTGGTAGCGTCGGGCAAGCCTTCGTCGTCGTCACCAATCTCCGGTGTCAAGCTGGTAATGCTAGGCTCACGGGAAAGGGAAAGAAGTGCCGTATCTTCTGTGGCTGCTTTGAATGAATCTTTGTCATCATCAATCTCCAGCTTCAACCCCGTGATGTTGGGTTCGTGAGGGGCGGGTCCAGCATCCGTCATCATGGCGGTGTTGTTGAGAGAGAAGAGAGGTGGGAAGAGAAAGAGAAAAGGTTGAAGTCTTTTTTCTCACACGTACGCCATGAGTAAATTTTTTCGTAACGTGAATCAACAGGTCTACGGTAAGGACCAGCAGAATTTGCACCGTCGGACAGCTGCCAAATTACTGGAGTAGCGAGTTGACCAAGAAGAACAAGAGAAAGATTTTGACAGCAAGTGTAATGCTCTTTGGAATCTCTTGATGCGAAAGAGAATTGAATCATCGAAATCTGCTGCCTCCAAGAGGACGGAGGTTGGCGAAGCTGTTGTTCATCCTCGATTCAAAAGCAGGGGTTTGCCGTTATATATCGCGACACGACTGTGTCTATGCGTCCATCAGCGTGGAACTGGCCCAAATAAATCGACTCGAAATATAGAGTCACTGATTTCTCGCACACCTTGAATTGGTTTTCAGTCGCTATCGCCTAATGTTGTTTCTGGAACCACAATCTACGCCAATGGTCCCCCCCTTTCTTGGTAGTAAAGACTCCTGCAATCCCCAACCACAACTTTTCGATCGTCATTCTGAATCGTGATGATACATGATAGAAGGATAAAAAAACGACAGAGTGACGGTTGAATGAGATAAAAAAAGGGGGAGCAAAAAGGGGAAAAAAAAGAAGAGAAGGGGGTCAGTTTAAAGTCATGACCCAGGACTTGAAGCTGAATCTAACGATGACAGCTGGTCCGACCAAGTCTAACGACGATGGCGGTTACCACTCGGCCATATGACCGAGGGCGATAGACAGATAGTTAATTTCGCCTATAGCTCTACAGCCGGCACTGGTACTCTCTTCGTACTACGAGAGAGACACTCAATGGTGAGATGCTGAATGAGGAGATTGAGCCGATCGAATGAAGTATGTTCATCCCTATATCTGTAACGCTGAACTGGATCAGGAGAGGTCCATCTCCGAAGTGAGAGAGGGTACCAAGAGGGAGCCACACGCCTGGACCGTCCGGATAGCTGATGCAGATTACGTCTAAAGTTCCTGGACTCACCCCGCGGACAAGATTCTTAATGCCCTCACATACGATGCGTGGAAGCCGAATGCTAACAATACTACTAGGTAGTCAACATGGAGCCTGATACTTCTTCTACGAAGGCCGAGCTTGCGATGATAGGTCTTAGCTTTGTGTATCAGAACGGTCTACGCTGCTACAGTGGGCATTGTGACTCCTTTGGAAGAGACCCTTCTGGGACACTCTGAGTCCCAACTTCCCTGGCCAGCAGCATATTCAAGTTGGGAGGCTTGGGCTCCCGTTTGGATAGACCTACTCAATATACGCACGATCTCGCACATTCAAGTTACTTTAGGATCAGAAAGGACCATCCTATTTCTACTCGATGGTCCCTTGGAGATGCTACTCGGCGTCAACGCGTTGGGACCATCCCAAGTCCGACTCATTACGAAGCACGCACCATCTGACCACATTACGAAATACCAATCTTTCAATGGACCATACTGGTGAGGGGCGATACATTTCGATGCAGACGACAGCTGTTACTATTTGCTTGTCTGAGAAGTCAGAGGAACGTCAAAGTGGGTTGTAACAGAATCGCTTGTCTAATGTATTGCTATGTGCTCCCATTTTTTTACATCCTTTGCCCGTGATAACGCCGTCTCGTGAAAGTGCTTTCCAAGATCAAGTTACAGCTTGGCAAACAGACCCTTTGTTGCCCCCTTGCCCAGTTGAACCAAGGTGCTCTTGACCCGCATATACGCCATGATGCCCTCGAATCCATTCTCCACGCCCACGCCGCTCATTTTCCATCCGCCTACGGGCATCTCCGCCGGAGACTCGCCCCAAGTATTAATCCAGGTAATGCCGGCTTGCAGTTCTCGAATTACGTTTTGCGCCAGACTTAGGTCTGTAGCAACGACGCCGGCTGCGAGACCCATCTTGGTGTCGTTTGCGCGGCGAATGAGCTCGGGGAGCCACTCCTCCTGGGATTTGCCCTGTGTCTTGTACGGCAGAACGGCCATGACGGGGCCAAATATTTCTTCACGCACGATTCGCATATCATCGGTGCAGTTGGTAAAGATGACTGGTGGGACCCAGTATCCGTCGGGTGTCGGCTTGTTCTTTTGCGCGTCGACAGCACCGTCGTATAAGACCTTGGCTTTGTCGGTTTCTTTGCCGTGACGGATGTACATGTTGACCTTGTCCCGCTGGGCGGCGCTGACGACAGGGCCGTAATTCGTCGTCTCGTCTTGGGGCAGACCCATGCGGATACCCTCGCGGCAACGTTTGACGAGAGCCTCTTCCACGCGTGGCAACAGTGTATCGGGGACAAAGACACGGGAGCCATTTGTGCAGACTTGACCGGTGGAAAAGAAGTTGGCTGCCATGGCAATGTCGGCTGCTTCGTCGACGTCGGCATCGGGGAGGACGACGAGCGGGCTCTTGCCACCAAGCTCCATGGTGATGCCCTTCATGCCCTTGGCAGCCTCGCTGGCTACCTTGCTGCCTGTGCTGACCTGGCCTGTGAAGCTGACTTTGGCGATGCCTTCGTGAGCGACGAGGGGAGCTCCCACGCTGGCGCCATCACCGTAGACGACATTGAATACTCCAGGTGGCAAACCGGCTTCGACATAGATTTCGGCCAATGTGTTTCCGTGGAGAGGCGTCACTTCGCTTGGCTTGTAGACCATGCAGTTTCCAGCGGCGAGACAGGCAGCAGACTTCCACAGAGCAATCTGGATGGGATAGTTCCAGGCGCCAATGCCCGCGCAAACCCCTAGAGGCTCGTGGCTGGTGAGGACGTAGGCATCTGGCCGCAAGGTAGTGTGTTGTCCGGGCTGGCTATTGGCGATAAAGTGCGCGTAGTACTCGAGGACATCGGCCCCAGTCACCACATCAACGGTCGAAGTCTCGGACCAAGCCTTGCCCGTGTCCAGCATCTCTGTGCGGGCGAGCGCATCGTTTCGCTCCCTCAGGATGGCGGCAGCGCGAAGGAGGATGGCAGCGCGTTTGGGAGCGGGCGTCTGCGACCATGTTGGGAAAGCCTTGTGAGCAGAAGAAATAGCGTCATTGAGCTGCGATGGTGTTGTGGTGTAGATTGTCGCCAGTGGTTTGGCGGTGCTGGGATCGAGAGACTGGAAGGTGTGCGATCCCGAGGATTGCGGCTGGGGTTTTCCAGAGTGGAAAGTGTGAATCTCTTTTGAAAAGGTCATTTTGGACTCGATGTTCAGTCACAAGCTATAATTGATTGACACTTTGAAGCTTCGAGTTTGGTGTTGTCGAGTTGAAGTTGGAGCTGGACAGTGACGTCGATCTTGGCTCCAATCGGTACCAGCACAGGCACGGGGAACTCCGTTGGTAGCAGGAGATTTCTCAAGTACTGTACTGTACATGTACCGACCACTCCACCGCCACAACGGCGATTGTTCTTCTACGAGTACTAGCTCAGGACATGACAAGTCAAGTCGGCCATTGTTGGTGCCATTACCAATTGAATGGACTCGAGACGAGACGGAATCAACACTGTACCGTATACGCCGCTGTCTCACCTGTCAGGGACGCCGTTTGCATTACAGGCCGTTGTGGGGAGGATACGGGGCTTCAGCGTTGTTGTCTGGGGCTCAGCGACTGCTAAGACACGCTACTGTCGGCCGTGAGAGCATTTACCTGCATCCGGCAACTAGTCGTAAGATACGGAGTACGGAGTAGAGGGGGACGAAATAGCAGGAGATGAAAAAAAGAGACAGGAGAATCCGCCATACGTCACTGATGGATCCTAAAAAGTGAGAGATGCTAAACATCCCCGTCCGGCGGTGGGGGCTCCGAGTTGATTGTGCCGGCTCGGCTTGGCAAAGATGCGAGTGGATATGCACGATCGGTCAGGAGAGGCCGAGGTGCCTTTTGATACATACGAGAAGGAGAGGAGAATCATAGTGTAGATGTGGATGTATATAATATTACAATGAATCAATTATATATCAGTATAATCTGGATATTGAACAGAAACATTATCGTGGTGATGATCTAGGGTGGCTCGCATCCGGGGGCTCGTATTAATCAACGAGATGCATCAACACCGTGGATTCAGCTGAAGAAAACAACAGACCGCCTGAAGCCACACTATTACTAGAGAATAGGCCATATTCTGCTAGCATCGCCCGGGCTGCGCTTGTAAGAAAAATTATGCAGCCACCGTAACAATAATTGTTCCGATCAGAAGCCAAAAAACTTCGATGCAAGCAAATGGGCTTTTCGATGTAGAACAAAGTTCAGATTTCTAGGTACATGAATACGTACTCACGTCAAGTGGGACGCCCCAGTACGATTAGCCCCGCTTTCCCACTCCAATCGCTACATATATCCCGGTCCCAGCCAATTAAATCTCCTTTTACTGCCCGGATCAACTTAGCCCCGTCTCTCGTTCGATGCTCCACTCCGCCCTCCTGCATCAATCAGCTAAGCCTGGCCTCAAACGCCTCAAAATAGTCATGATCTTCACCAGCCAACGCTCGAAAAGGCTTCTAAACAGCACAACCACCAGCCTCTTCCCCCCCGCAACGGATTTCCGACAAGTCCCATCTCTTGCTTTGCCCATCCAGAGCCCGCGCAAATGTCACTCTTGGCACTCCTTGAACCAGGAATCCTCGGCCCAGTGGTGGGAATACTAGCATCCCCATAGGATCCCTTGACGTCATTCCAGCACGACAGACACACTGTGCGGAAAGACGCCATGCCACAGCCAAGCCAGAAACCATGGCGCCGAACCAGCGGCTCTTTTTGACAGGAGCCCTGAAGATCGATTCGATTGGGCGAAGGCGGGAGTAAGATTCTTCTTTTTTTTCTCGCGTGCTTCTGTTGGCTGCGTTGGATGAGGCAGCGACTCCGTGTCCGTCCGCCTCAGCCCACTTGCTCACTCTCATCCTGATTGCAGACTCCACCGCAAACATGCGAAATCAAGCCAATGCCTTGCTGTGACGAGTCCGTTGCCAGCCGTGCCCGTTAGCGTCAATGGCGACTTTGTATCTGCTCGTACCGTGGAGGTGGCTTTGGCTGGAGGTGTACGAGTTTGAGGCTGACTCGCCTGTTCCTGTTCCATTGTGCTCATAAATATCGCCGTCTTCCTGTCCTGTCACACTGTCCGCCTGGTCTCGAGGCTACTGATTCTGCTGGATACAGACATTCTCTCCATTGCAGCCTTGCCCCGTCAAATAGACAACAGAAGCTTCGTTTCAAGCCCGGTTGACTCTGTGAACCCAGATCTGGATTTGGCTTCATGCGTGCGTTTTATACTTTAAGGAGAAAGCCGCAGCCAGAGTAGACTATAAAGACTCGCTCTTCCCACAAGACATCCCTCTTCATCCATCTTTTCCAACCTTTACGGCACCATGACTACCCGCTCCCTTCCTAGCAATGGCAGCTCTGCCTTTGACTACATCATCGTTGGTGGAGGCACTGCTGGCTGCGTGATTGCCTCCAGACTCTCAAGCTATTTGCCTGAGCGCCGCGTTCTTCTCATCGAGGCTGGTCCCTCCGACTTCAACCTCAACCACGTCCTCAATCTGAGAGAATGGCTGAGCCTGCTGGGCGGCGAGCTAGACTACGACTACGGCACGACAGAGCAGCCCATGGGTAACAGCCATATCCGCCATTCTCGTGCCAAGGTTCTTGGAGGATGCTCGTCACACAACACGCTCATTTCCTTCCGTCCTTTCCGTCACGACATGGACCGCTGGGTTGCTCAGGGCTGCAAAGGCTGGACCTTTGAGAATGTCACTCGTCACATTGACAACCTTCGCAACACATTCCAGCCTGTCCACGCCCGTCACCGCAACCAGCTGTGCAAAGATTGGGTCCAGGCTTGTTCCTCTGCTCTCGACATTCCCGTCATTGACGACTTCAACACCGAGATTCGTGAAAAGGGCCAGCTCACACAAGGTGCAGGCTTCTTCAACGTCTCGTACAACCCAGACAACGGCCGCCGAAGCAGCGCCTCTGTCGCCTATATCCACCCCATCCTGCGTGGCGAGGAGCGTCGACCAAACCTGAC
This sequence comes from Trichoderma endophyticum, assembly GCA_035079535.1. NCBI lineage: Eukaryota > Fungi > Ascomycota > Sordariomycetes > Hypocreales > Hypocreaceae > Trichoderma > Trichoderma endophyticum. The sequence goes on from JAPMIQ010000012.1 coordinate 250,527, forward strand.
GATCCTGACCGAGGCTCACGTCTCCAAGGTCTTGGTGGAGAATGATGTTGCCAGTGGTATTGTTCTGCACTTGGCGTCGGGCGAGAAGACGGTGCTGAAGCCCCGCAAGGAAATTATTCTTTGCGCTGGTGCTGTTGACACACCTCGTCTGATGCTTCACTCTGGTCTTGGGCCTCGCTCGCAACTCGAGGGTTTGGGACTTCCTGTTGTAAAGGATATTCCCGGTGTTGGCGAGAACCTGCTTGATCACCCGGAGACGATTATCATGTGGGAGCTCAATACGCCAGTTCCTGCCAACCAGACCACCATGGACTCGGATGCCGGTGTCTTTATCCGCCGAGAACCCACCAACGCTGCTGGCAAGGACGGAGATGCCGCCGACATCATGATGCACTGCTACCAGATTCCTTTTACACTCAACACCGAGCGGCTGGGTTATCCAAGGATCCGCGACGGCTATGCGTTCTGCATGACTCCCAACATTCCTCGGCCTCGATCTCGCGGCCGCATCTATCTGACGTCCGCCGATCCGGCAGTGAAGCCTGCTCTGGATTTCCGGTACTTTACCGACCCCGAAGGCTATGACGCCGCCACCTTTATCGCTGGAATCAAGGCTGCTCGTAAGGTTGCCGAGCAAAGTCCTTTCAAGGAGTGGCTCAAGGAAGAGGTCGCCCCCGGCCCCAAGGTGCAGACCGACGAACAGATTAGCGAATACGCTCGCCGTGCCGCCCACACTGTCTACCACCCTGCCGGTACCACCAAGATGGGCGATGTGACCAAGGACGAGACAGCTGTCGTGGACCACGAGCTCAAGGTCCGAGGGATCAAGAAGCTGCGCATTGCCGACGCCGGCGTGTTCCCGGAGATGCCCTCCATCAACCCCATGCTTACGGTGCTGGCCATTGGTGAGCGGGCGGCCGAGCTGATTGCCATGGAAGAGGGCTGGAAGCCCAAGACGTCGAGACTGTAGATGATCTACATATTTCATTGGACGGAGTACAACCGGAGTTGGCACATAGAATTATTTACTAGATGGTAGATTTAAAAGGGACGAGCAGCCGGCGTTGGTATTTACCAGCTGCGCGATAGACTCGTCGCCACCTGTATTTGTTTCTCTGACGTCTTTACGATAACGATATCCCTTGGTAGAAAAAAAGAAATAAGAAAATATTGTCTCCATTGTATTAAATGTACTTTGTTCTAGAGCCGTCAAGTTGACATTATCACTGTTGGCTGATGATGAGAAAAATGTTGCTCTCTATCCGTATGTGTATCCCATAATGCTTCCACCCATGCATATGAAATCATTTCTTTTTGCTGCTGCCAGTCACCCAAGTCGATGCCCATGCTTCCATATCTGCGCCGTCTTCGCCATTCTCTGCGTCGTCTTCGCCATTCTCTGCGCTTTCTTCGCCATCCAATTCCTCCAAATATGAAACAATCTCGTCAACTAGATGGATCGCGCCTTGGTCGGATAGTCGTTCACGAGACCCGAATATTCCAATATCGAGACTTTTGCCCTGTATCGATGCTTCAATGTCTATTGCAGCCTGCAGCAAAATCCGAATTAGTATCCTATCAAATTTGTGGTGAATAGGGCGAGCGTCAGGGAGAAACGTACTGGGAACGCGCCTCTCACAGGACTCTGTAACAGACATGGGTGAAACACCGTTTCTTCTTCCGCCTCTTGAGCAAATTCTTCGTCTTGTACTTGAATCAGTTCGATGTTTGTTGAATTGCCGTTTGGTGTTTCAGAGATGGTATCAGGAAGGCTGAGGAAATTGACAAACGACGTAACCTTGACTCCTGTCCAAGCTGCAACCTCCCATAGACCGACATCGGCACGGCCTTCAGCAGCGATAAGGTGAATGTCATTCTGTATCATGTCGGCAATTTCGAGAACGTCGTCGGTGGGCGCCAGTCGAACTCTTAAGGGAACAAGATTGAGCGTGGGGAATGTCAGAGGGAGAGCTTCATCTGTTCGATTGGCCAGATAAATTCCACACACGACATTCTTCTTTTCGCCATCACTTGTTACTCCAGTACTTTCTTCTGCAAGAATTTTGGCATATGCTGCAAAGAAGAGTGCTTGTAGTCTGATGCCTTTGTCTTTGGCCGCTGTTTGAAGGTACGCGATATTCGATACTGCGGACCGTCGTAAATGGGATACTCGGTGCTTGCCAGCCATAATAGAGGCAGAAGAGTCGCCATCTGAGGAGCAGCCTTGTAGATATGATGTCCAAAAGGCTCTGCGAGACTGCCGGGAATCTTCAAGTGATGGCTGAATGGTATATCTTGACCATTCTTCAATTCCTTGCTCAACCGCGAGAGCGTTTCCATTGAGAAGCTCTGACAAACGGTTCATTATTACCGGAATACTGATGCCATCGTAGAGAGCGTGGTGAAACTTTAGTTTGATTGCTATTTTGCCATCTTCTCTTCTCACAGCATCGAGGCTCACCATTGGCTTGATGGCAGAATCATCAACGGACTGGTGACTGGTCTTGAGAATGGCCTGTAAGAATGGTTGCTGGGGAGATTTTGTTGCAATGAAAACAGTGCGCAGGATTGGGGTCTGAGCAACCAGTGACTGCCAAGCCAAGTAAACGTCCTCAGTACTGGAGATTCCCTCGACCAGATAATGAAATTCTGGGTAAAAGACGTTGCCCTCTGCATTCTGCCACGCACTGATCATGTAGACCTGCATAGGCAACGCTGGCAGAATCATCTCGACATTGTCTTTGGAAATATGTGCGCCAGAAAGAAGCTTTTCAACGTCAATGTCTTCAGGGGTCCACGCTGTTTGTTTCGGGTGAATGACGCTGCCGTTTGTCTGTAGAGGCGTCGCAAGTTGCGCCATTTGGCCGATGCTCGTCGCTCTGATGAAATCTCTGGGGTTGAGATAGAGACCTTCTTTGCGCAAGAGAGAAGACAGCTTGATGGCACTGATTGAGTCCAGGCCAAGATGATAGAGGTTGCTCTGGGGCCTGATGGATTCTTCTGGAATTTCCGACACGCGGCTGAGAATTTTCCGAATTGCCAGCGCAGTCTCATCAAGTTCGTCTGTTTCTTCAATAGCTGGACTTTGCCCATGGTCACCATTAGTCAGAGGCACATCTCCAGCCAGCGAAATGAACGACAATCCAGCTATCGAAACGCGATTTTCCTCGAATGAGAGTATCTCGAGTTCTTTCGAGTGTGTCAGATACCCCAAAACTCGGTCCAAATCTTCCAACAACTGTTCAGCCCCATCTTCGGAAATAAACTGCGACTGGCAAGCGACTCGCCAAACGAGATGATCGCCAACAGCTTCGGCTTCGACGCTCACAGGATAGTCAACTGCCGAAGTACCATCGACGGACTTTAGCAGTGGATTCGCAGATGAGCTGTATGGAAACTTTTGTAGCATAAACAGCGTGTTGAACAGTTCACCGCTGGACAACTGCACCGCATTCTGGATCTTTCTCAGAGGGTACGATTGATGATCCCGGATATCTGCCATGCTCGCCTCAAGGTATCGTAAAAAGGACACAGAGGTTCCATGCAGAATACACCTGAGCGCTACTGTGTTGATAGTAGCAAACATCAAATCTTCCGCTCCTTCGAAGTCGCGCCCCGACATGACAACGCCAAACGTTACATCCAAGGCCTTGATCCGATGAGCAAGCACAAGAGCCCAACAAGCCTGGCACAGCACTTGCAGACTGATGCCCTGTTTCTTGCAGAAGGAAGAGATTTCGGACATTCGTTTGCTTGCAGGATATTCTGTGCGATACAGAGCTTTGTTGATGCCATCCTCCGGCTGTTCAGGGAGAATCGATGGCGCAACACCGTCGAGATAACCGGCCCAGAATCGACGGGCATCATCGGTGGCCAAGGCAAGTATTCTCTGAAGAAAAGGCTTCGCAGATGATCTCGTCTGCAATTCCCCATGGTACGCCGTTTCTAAATCTCGATAAAGCAGACTCAGCGACCACCCATCATACAAAGCATGCGCGATCGAAACAAGAACAAACGTCTTCTTTTTGCACGTCACAAATTTGAGCTGGAATAGAGCATCAACTCCGCTGCTTGCTCTGGCGATCTGTTTTGCACCTTCGATGAGAGCGCTCATCTCACCCAAATCTTGCACGTGGACGCTTTTGATCTTCTGGTTCCAGTGTTTATGCACAATCTGGCAGTATGCCATCTCAAGCTGCAAGTCATCCACTTCAAGGAATCCCGTTCGAAGAATCGGCGACCGGCCGATGACCACAAGGAATGCTTCCCGGAGTTGTTCAACGTCGATCCCTGCTGAAACTTCAAGAAGATCGTGATTAAAGTACCACTCAAAGTCAGAATGTATCATCCCCGCAGCCATAGATTCTTGAAGAGGCGTTGGCGGTAGTATATCTTCTACATCATTTGTGTTCAACCCGACTTTTTTAGCATATGACCAGAGCTTCTGCTCCAGTTCGTCGAAAACAGTATCCGTATTACCGTTGGATAGTTCTTCAGAGTGCTGCGTCTCAATAGATGCCACCATCTTTGCGATTGTCTGTTGACGCATAATCTGAGAAGCTGGCAACAGGATGCCTCTTTGCTTGAGTCTGGCGGAAAGCTGGATGACATCAATACTATCTAGACCAAGTTCAAGAATTGTCTTAACAGCCGAAATTTCAGCATCATCCAGGCCGGAAAGCGAGGCGATTGAGTCTCTGATGCCAAGAGCCTGATCGGTCCACTCGAATGTTTGGCCATCCTCGTCATCTGCCGACTTGAACCCATTTTGCTCGACTGAAAGTGGTATTCCGTTCTCTTCAGTAGACTTTGGGAACGGAACATCAGCAACCATCAGTCGGATATTCTCTTCAAGTTCATCTAGCATTTCTTGAAGCTTTGACTCATCCGCCACGTATCGCTGTGCAACAAGCGTAAGTTTCACACTGCCATTCAGCAACCTTTTGGCTTCAAACGCTAACGGATAATCTGGATTCAGAGGTCCATCCTCTATTTGCCAAAGATTCGGGAACCGATCTCTTGTCTTCTGTTCCATCTCAAACACAAAGAGGTTATCAAATAATTGCCGACCGCCAGCGCACCACTTCTGGATACTCTTCAGCGGGACATGTTGAAACGGCAATATGCTTGTGCTAAACTCGCTGCATTTCCGCACAAGTGACGCCCAGCTTTGGCCACTCAGCGTCTTGTTGAAGAAGGGCATAGTGTTAAAAAACGGACCTATTGTATTTTCGACTCCAGGAAGATCTATTGATCTGCCAGAGACGATCAGGCCCACTGTCAACCCACCAGGGTAATATTTCTGAAGAACAGATGTCCACAGTGCCATGAGGACTGGCTGCAAAGTGACTTTTTGTTTCCTTCGAGCATCCTCCAAAGGACTCCCATCAATAATTCGAACTTGTAAAGCAGCACGATCATGTGGAGATGAAAGTTGGAGGGTCGAAGAATTCGTCCAGCCCTGGAGATGGCTTTCCCAATATTTGCGGGAGTCATCGTGTCTCCATAATGGGCCATGAGGCAGCGCTTCTATAAATGATGGAGATGGTATCGTAAATCTCCCAGTATAGATAGCCTTCAGCCGTTTCAGCATCAAGTCGAAACTATTCCCGTCGTATATCGCATGGAAAATGTGGATAACTAATTTCCTGAAGCTGGGTCCTTTTATTAAAGTCGCTCCAAGCGGTGCAACAATATGTTCACTGTTTTGCTGAACCCATTCCTGCCACTGGTTGTCCAAAAACGCTTTGGAATCCTCACCGTTCTGTACAGTTTGTTCAATCCAGCGTAAACTCTGATTCTTCAATGCGACTTGAACATAGCCCTCTGTAGTGTTGACAAATGCTGTTCGCAAAATGGACTCGGAAGTTATGAGCTCTGTCCAAGCAGCCTTTACCCGCTCTTCTGCAGCAGCATCGCTCAAACCCAGCACAAACGAGTTAAAGTAGGTCCCTCGAATCTCATCTGTGACAGACTTGGAAATGATTCCCTGCTGGAGTGCTGAACATGGCGCAATATACTCAATATCTTCTCCTTGAACATGTAAGACGCTGCACGCAAGTGCGCGGTATCGGTGGTGATATGCCTGTATCAATTGCTGTGACTCTTTCACACGGCTGTCCTTGTGAGATGGCGTGAGCTGTTCAGAGAGAGCTGCAACAAGGTCTGCGATGATGGGATTTCGTAGTAGAATAGCTGGCGAGCATGCTAAAAACCCTCGTTCCTTGAAGAGTATAGATAGCCGTAAAGCGCTGATGGAGTCCACACCAAGATCAAATATGTTTGTTTCTCCATCAATCGACTCTGAGGCGACACCCGTGAAATCGGACAGGACTTGTATCACTTTAAGGGCCGTTTCGCTGTTGACGGACCGAGGAGCAGACTTTGGCGCTGTCAGGTCCATCAATTGCTCATGAGACAAGCCGTTGAATAGCTTCTTCAGCTCTTTCGCCTCGACCTTGTTATTGGGAGACAGCGGGATAAACGGAAGGGCCAAGAAATACGTGGGAATCATGTAACCTGGGAGCTTTGCTCGGCATGCTTCTTTGGCCTTGGCCCCCAGATTCGCCTCATCCGCCAACGGAGCCAATACAACCTTAGGCTGCTGCTCGCCAACCAGGAACGAGACTAGAAGATCTTTCCCGCTAGATGCATGCTTGATGACAATCGTCGCGACATCCTTAATCTCGGAGACAACAGTGCGAATAACGTGGTTAATCTCGCCAATCTCCAAACGCTGTCCACGGAGCTTGACTTGGTCATCCGCGCGACCAAGAAAGTCAAAGCAGCCATCATGGAGAATACGAACAAGATCACCAGTCCTATAAATCCTTTCCCCAAACTCTGAAAGCGTCGGGAATCTCTCCTCAGTAAGTTCCTTGCGATTGAGGTATCCTTTGCCGACCAGTCTTCCAGAAACACAAAGTTCTCCCACTGCACCTCGCAATACAGGAATCTCGGTTCCTTTGCGGAAAACGTAGGATCCCACGTTGAGGAATTGTTTTCCAATATTGCTGGGCCTACCATTGATGGGCACTCTCTGGTACATTGTCACACCGATTGTTGCCTCTGTCGGCCCATATGCATTGTAAATAACTGCCTTTGGTCCCCAGGCATCCAAGATTTCTTGTTTGAGCTGTTCACCACCTGTGATAAACACGCCCCTACACAGGCCTGGCACCTCATCTGGATGAGTAAGACGAGCCAAACTCGGTGTCAGATCAATGTGTGTAATCTCGAGGTTGTTGATGGATGCAATCAAGTCATCCAGGATGACATCTCTTGGAGCCGCAACGACCGTGATGCCGACCGACCAACTCCAGTATTGCTCCAAGACAGAGACATCGAAATGAAGGGCGGCAAACTGAAGCCACCTTGAATCATCGCTCCAATGCCCTTTGAAGAGCTCTTGAAAGGCCATCATTGCCTGCACACAATTGTCGTGTGTGATCTCACATCCTTTTGGAGTTCCCGTCGTGCCTGATGTATACAGACAATAGCATGTCGCATCAGGGGTAAAAGCACCACGCAGGTCGCGTGGCTGATCAGAAATCGGTTCAATATCTTCAAGATCAATACGTACAACGTTGACGTCTGTATCAAAATTTATTTTACCATCGGAAGTTGTCAACAAGCAAGGTGCCATTGAGTCTCTGAGAATAAACTCCTTTCTGTCGCTAGGAGCACTGGGATCAAGAGCAACAAAGGCACATCCAGCCTTGAGAATGCCGAGAATAGAAATGTACGCCTCTGGGCACTTGTCAAAGTGAATTGCAATGATGCTCCCTATGGGAGCAACCTGCATTAGCAAGTTGGCCATCTTATTGCCCATCGCGTCGAATTCAGCATACGACCACACCTGTTTCACCGGACGGGAGCCATCAAATCTGCTAACAAACTCGAGAGCGACATCATTTGGGTGCGATATCGCCCTTTCTTCAACAAACTGATGCAGAAACTGCACTGGAGCACGCAGCTCTGGTGAGACGGGAGGTGTTATTGCAAAAAGATCCGGCTTCAATCGATAGATGCCATCTTCGTCACCATCATGCTCGGTAGCAATGTGTGTCATCATTGCATCGAATTGTCTGACGAGCAACTCGGCTTGTTCTTTTGGTAAGATGTCGCTGAAGAATGTGATGCAAATCTTGATCTCGTCATTATGCGGCTTCACCTCCAGAGACACTGGATAATCAACAGTTGCATCGTCGTTTACAAGTTTCCAACGCTTCGTGACGCCAGACTCAGTCTCCAGCTTCTGGTAAACTAAAAGTGTATCAAACACGGGTGTCGCAGGGTGGCCCAGCCATTTCTGAATCTGAGTTAGAGGTGTGTGCTGATGCCTATGTGCGTTGGCGTTGTATTCCATCATATAGCGAGTCAACTCGGTATTCGACGACTGATTTGCCGCAACAACGGGAATGGTGTTCATGCAAGGAAACGGCGCATCCCGTGTCTCTTCCATGCCACGGCCAGAGAGAATGACACCAAACACGACAGACTCTTCGCCCAAGTATGAGGACAGAATTCGTGTCCATGCAGCCTGGATGACTGCCTGGATGGAGACTCCTTGTTTCGTGGTTGCCATTTGCAAGGATTGAAGCGTCATAGAAGATTTGATTTCATGAGAAATCATTGCTCTCTCATCCTCTCGCAGAGGGGTCATGACGGGAAAAGTGTTTACCACTGCCATTTCGGCCTTTTCTTTCCAGAACTCTTGCGCAGCATCTTCTCCATTGAGGCTCCTGGATAGGATAACATTCAATGCAGGCTCAATAGATCGTTGATCGATCTTTTGCCCAGCCAAAAGCCTTGATAGGTCACCCATCATATGATCAAGTGATTGCGCATCGTATAGAGCATGGTGTATCAGGACGTTCATCATGAGGCTGCCATCAGTCTTGACCAGTGAGATCCTCCAAGGAGGGAGATGGAGATTGCTTAGGATTGCCTCTGCTTCCTTTTCTTTCCACTCCTGCAGCTTATCCTGTGATTCTAGATGGAATATTTGATTGGCTCTCTCGATAGATTCTGACGCATTAGAATATCTCAACATTGCAAATGAGCTATGTCGATGCTGGACAGCAGTAAATCCTGTCCGAAGCATAGGATGGTGAATCTGAAGGGCTTTCCAGGCACGAATCAAGTCATCCTCTGAAACAGTATTGTCCACTACATACGATAAAAGGTTAAGATAGTTTTGTCCTCGAGACTGGATAAACGATACCAGCATTGCGCACTGAAGAGGGGTGCTCGGAAGGACCGCCTCTATAATCGCGGTATCGGGCACCTTGTCTTGAATCTGAGCCGAAATCTCCTGGGAAAATTTGTCAAAATTATATTTGGATGCGTCTTCGCCGTCTTTGGAGACTGCAGATATTCGATCTGCTAATTTGACACAAGTCTGGCATTCAATGACATCGGATGCAGACACATTGAAGCCCTCTCGCCGAAGCATGGCAGCTACTTGAACTGCGTTTATACTGTCTAGCCCCAGCCTGAATATGCTCGTTTCAGGGTGAATCTTTTGTATTGGTATTCCAGAGAGGCTCGAGAGAACTTGGCGAATCTGTTTCTGTAGCTCTGTCCATTCCGCGTCGTTCTGCTCAAGTTCCTCTGATGCTACAAGAGTATTCCTCTTTGCAGTAATAGTGTTTAACACAGACAGATGAGCAGGCTGCAGATGGCTTCTATCGGGTAGAGCAGCTGACGGATGATCCAAAATAATTTGGAAAAAGCTTTTGAATACCTCAGCAAGTGTTGATCCGACATCCTCACTAAGAGCACCCTCATCATAATGCAAGTTAATAGTGATCGAGTCTGAGCTGGAATGTGGAACAACTTCGCAGACAACTGGGATATCCATGTCCCCATTATCCTCTTCAAGTGTCCATACCCCAGCATCCATATCCTGCAAGGGGCTCTGAAGCAGCAGCAACGTATCAAAGAGCCTGCGGCCCTCTTTTGCGCCAAGTTTCTGAATCAATCGTAGAGGCGAGAACTGATACCTCTGAACATCAGAGTTGAGCCGCTGGAACGACTTGGCAAGATCAATATTGCGAGAAGAGGTGGAAACATCTTTTCTTATTGCAATCGTGTTGAAGCAGGGAGCAACCAATCTGTCGAGACCTTCAATGTCCAATGTGCGACCATTCATGACGAGTCCGAAACAGACGTCGGTGGAAGTCGAACAGACAGCAAGAGTATCTGCCCAAGCTGCCTGACATACAGAGAGTAATGATACTCCGAGAGATCTCAGCCGGGTTTTGACCTCGCTATATGATACTTCCAGAGTCTCCCGATGCGTGCATTGAACGATCTGGCTTCCTGAAGGCTTCGTAAATAGATTCAGGGAACCATATCCTCGGAAATGATTACTCCAAAAGCTCTCAACATCATCAGGTAGACAAAGCGCTTCCTGTAAAAAGGGGGTATAAGAGACGGGAGGAGGCAAATCTTCGCCATGTGCCAGTGCTTCTACTTCTCTCCAGAGATTTTCCATTGCTGCTCCATCATAGAGTGCATGATGGCATATAAAAGATAAAAAGATCGAGTCTTCATGCTGTATAATGGCAAAAGAGAGAGGCGGCACTTGTGTGTCCAGGGGGTCAGGTACGCCGGCCAAATGTTCATGGACAGTTTCATCGAGAGAAGTAGCAACAGTCAACTCCTTCCACTGAATGATCCAGTTATCCAGTTTGACTTGGGCAATTGGAAATTTAACATCATCAGTAGTGACAAAACATGTTCTGAGAATACTATGCCGCTTCGTCATCTCATCCCAGTAGCCCTTCATCTCATCAACGGGGTGATGAAGGCGCAGAAGAACTCTGTTATAATAACTACCTTGAGATAGCATTGCTTCTTGTAAGGGAGAGCACGGTAGTATTTGACCAATCGAATACGGCTCTTGTTGAAAAGTTTCGTGGACCTGATTTATGAAAGAATCAGAGAAAAAGACTACGTCCTTTGCAGGGTCATCTCTTTCCGAATGATCTTGAACAAAGCGCGCAAGCTGTGCAACAGATGAGTGCTGCAAGATTGCCGAGATAGGGACCCGATGTTCTAGTTGAGCATTGAGGCTACGAGAGACACCAATTGCCGATATAGAATCCAAGCCGATTGTTGCAAACGGAGTCCACCGACCAATGTCAGATCGGGGCACGCCCAAGGACTGTGAAATAACCTCTGCTATCTTTGTTTCCGATTCGCTCCACTCAGCATCATCCTGCATTGTTACAGTACTAGACACAGTTTCAAGATACTCTTGAGAAAGAGTCTCGAAACAAGACTGTAGTTTTCGCCGGTCAACCTTGCCGCTGGATGTAAGGGGTATTCGAGAAACCGGTATCAGATATGAAGGCACCATATATGACGGTAACTTCGACAGCAAAGTGGCATATAAAGAGCGATGAGATTCGGTATCGGGATCCAATGTCTTGAAGACTTCATCGGCTACTCCTTGCGAAAACGTATAGAACGAAGAAAGTTGATCCGCCGCACCATTTTCTCGTCTAACCAACGTAGTTACCGCAGCATGGATCGACGAATTAGAAGTTATCACACTGTTGACTTCCCTAGCTTCAATGCGTTGGCCTTTGAGCTTAAGTTGATCATCGATACGGCCAAGTATGAGAAGCGATTTATCAGGCAGCATCCTTCCCATGTCACCAGAGCGATAAATGAGACCATGATCTGGGTGATTGATAAACTTTTCCGCCGTCAGCTCTGGCATATTCAGATAGCCATCAGCGACCTGCTCTCCACCAAAGCAAAACTCGCCTATCCAGCCGATCGGAACAGTGGAAAGGCCGTCTGGATAAAGCACAAAGATTGATGTATTGGGAAAACACCAGCCGAGATGCTCGATATACTCGCCCGGCTTCATCCGCTTGACGCTGCAAATATTTGTCGTCTCTGACGGCCCGTATCCCTGCCACAGCAAGTCTCCCCAAGTATCAAGAACCGAAAGAGTCATGGGTTCTCCTGCCGTGACCAGGAACTCAACGTCAGGCACATTCTTGGGGTCAATCAGAGACGCCACTGTGGGCGTCAAACTGAGGTGCGTAATCTGGAACTGGCGAATCGAATGCTCCAAATCTTCAAACAAGTCATCGTTGACAGCGGCACAGAGACACATGCCAGCGTGCCAAGTATAGAAAATCTCAAAGACGGATACGTCAAATGCTTGCGAACAAGCTTGTAATAGCCGACCAGCCTTTCTCTGAGCGTTGGGGTATACAGACGCAAGGTAGATAACGTTGTTGACAATGTTTTTCTGATTCACGGCCACACCTTTGGGCACTCCTGTAGTGCCCGAGGTATAAATCACATAAGCCAGCCTTGATGTATCCACTGCCATGTCCAGATTGTTATTTGCAAAGTCATCTAACGGAGCTGTTTCAACGTCCAAGAACTGGACATCAGCTACATCTCGAAGCGTATGTATGGAGGCACTGTCTACCACGCAATGCCTAATGTTTCCTGATCCAAAGATTTCCTTCACTCTCTCAATCGGTGTAGACGGGAGAAGAGGCAGGTATGCACGTTTGGCCTTGATGATTCCAAGGATCGAGGCGTAGAGAAGGGGCGACTTTTGCACAACGATGGCGATGACTTGTCCTGGCTCGGCTCCTTGATCCAACAGGAAGCGAGCAATCTGGTTGGAGAGTTGGTTCAGAGATTCATATGACATGGTATCCGCAATTATAGGAACTTCTGAGAGTGATTTGCTAAAACAGATGGCATCCGCTTCGGGAGTTCTTGCAGCCACGGCCTCGAATAAAGTAGCAAGATCAACTTCTTCTTGTAGTTTCTCAGGACTAGTGTTCGCGACAGATGCGTTTATGGTAATGGCGTCTCTCACCATCCGAATTGGCTCATCCGGATGCTGGATGATGTATTGGAAAACCGCTTTGACTTGCTCAACCAGTATTTTTACCATGACCGACGGAAACCAATCGGTATGATACGTAGCCTGTATCGAGAATCCAGCATCATTCGGCTCCACCTCCAACAACAGTTTTGTTTCCAGACGATCCAAGTGTCGAATTTCTCTAATAGCCGCCTCCTTGCGGTTCTTCGTATACGATGATTCCTGGTAAACGAATAACACATCGTAGAGGCTTTCAGACGCCTGCAATCTTGACAGTTTCCTGATTTCTGACAGTGGTAACAGGCAATGCTCCATGATTTTTCGATTACTCTCATTGATGCTCCGCAAGACATCAGAGACCGTAGCGGAGTTGTCGATATCCACTCGGAGAGGGAGTGACGCGATACTTGGGCCAACAATCTCCTCAATATCTTTTACCGGAATGGTTCGGCCTGATGTTACCGAACCTAGCAGAACATCCGACGTACCCACGATACTGCCCCATATGAGCGCCAGAGCCGCTTGAAAGTAGACTTGAGCGCCATATCTTGTATTCGTAATAGCATCTCTAGTTATCTCTGAGACATCAAGCTGTGCCTTGAGAGACAACGTCTCATCAAGTTCAACTGGCCTGGCACTCAGCTTCGGACGACTAGGCTTATTCCAATCAACGAGATATTCAGCCCAAAATGACCTTGCATTGTCCAATCCATCTCTTGGAATATTGCTGGTATATGCAAGCAGGTTTGAAAACTGTGGTCGATGAGGCAATGGCCTTTCGCAAATTATATCAGTTAGATCCGAGAGTATAATATCCATAGACCAGCCATCGTAAATGGCATGATGGATGTTAATTAGAACGCGTGGACCTGCGTCGGCTCTAGCCTGCTGTATCTGTATTCGAAGCGGACGGAGTAGTCCTTCCTCTCCAGAGAACTCAGGCCGACGAAATTCTTCGACAATCTCTATCTGATCAAATCGTAGTGATGCGAATATTGGTGATACAAAGCTGCCATCCCAGCTAACAAACCCCGCTCGCAAGATGTCCCTTTGCCGCGCAAGCAGATGAAAAGCATCGTGTATTGTCGCCGCAGTAATTCCAGGAGTAGCCTCGAGCTCTATCTCGTTCCAGTAAACTTCCGGACGTTGTGCCGTCTCTGATAACATAGCCACTTGAAGTGGACTGCACAGCAGCACATCTTCGACGAGCTCCGTGTCGTTCAGCAGAGCAGGATTGCTCTCTTCAATTAGAGCCCACTTATCCACGAGGTGGATGTCAACCAATGGGGCCTCATTGTGGACGGGAGATGAAAGAGGTTGTACTGTAGAGCATAGCTGTGCAATTGTCTGCATACTCAACAGCTCCGCAACACTCACGCTGAACCCTGACGAACGAAGTGCTGATGCCAACTTGATGGCAACGAGGGAATCAATTCCTGCGGAAGCCAGAGTCATATCATAATTTGCTTCAGCTCCCAGGGTATCCGATATGACTTGCAGGATAGTCTTTTCAGTGTCAGACAGGCCAACTGAGGAATTGCCCTGGCCCTTTCCAGCCTTTTGCTCAATAAACTCCGCTTTGAGACTCTTGGTGTCGACTTTACCACTCGGCAGCCGAGGAAATTCGTCCATTAGCACTAGCTCTCCCGGCATCATGAACTGTGGGAGCCAGCTCCGACAATGGTCCATGATCAAGTCTTCCGTGACTCCGGTATCCGCAACGCAGAAAACAACCAGGATGGAATCAATGACAGCCCCAACGGCCAAATGGCATCCAGGGGTTTTTAATACAGCAGACTGAACTTCTCCCAGCTCAAGCCGCTGACCGCGAAGCTTTACCTGGCCCTCGGATAAGCGCCCAAAAATCTCTATGGTCCCATCGCTGCTAATACGCGCTTTGTCTCCAGTCCGGTAAATTAAGCCATAGGGTGAAGATATAAAAGAGGAAGCCGTCTGCTCCTGTCGGTTGAGATATCCATCGGCAAGCTGGTATCCTCCAACTGCAAGCTCTCCAACTTCTCCTTTGGGGAGAATCTTGACGTCTCTACTCTCGTCCGCAGATTCTGCAGGCTCAACTATAAAGCACGACACGGTGGGTAGCGGTACGCCAATATTTCTTATTGAGGACGTAGAAGTGAATTCTTCTTGTACAGTACTGTAAGGCTTGTCAGATAACGAACCCAGATACAACTTCAACACACTTACCAGTGAATGGTGGCTTCTGTCGGCCCATACATGGCCCATAACAGACTCTTCCTATCTTGGCTTCCGCCAAATTCTCGTATTACAGGCTCATTGAGCATCTCACCAATCGTCAACAGCAACTGTAATGTTGGGACATTTTCTCTTTTCCGCAAAAGACTGGCCGCAACCGTTGGTGTAAGCTCACACGCATCCACCTCCATCTCCGAAATGACCGCCGGCAGGTCGTTCAACATCTCCTTCCGATCGACACTGACCAACGTGCTCCCCCGAAACAGCGGAAAGAAGATTTCAAACACCGAGACGTCAAACGTCGGAGCGGCAAACTGGAGGAAGCGAGAAAACGTCGGCACATGCTGATCATGGGCTAGCAGTGCCTGTGTTACTGCAGCGTGCGAGATGCCAACGCCCTTTGGAACTCCGGTTGATCCAGATGTATACATGACATACGCCAAGTCCCTCGTGCTGGGGGCACGACAGTCGACAGAGTCTCTATCTAGGCATGACTCCTCTTCGTCTTCAACTATAAGCACCTTTACCGCGCTTTGCGGGGGTATACGGGAGGCCAGCTCCGCGGATGCCACGACCACGGCCGCAGAAACATCGTTCAATATAAAGTTGACTCGGTCCGGGGGCGCATCTACGTTGAGCGGGCAGAATGCGCCTCCTGCCTTAAGAATAGCTAACAAGGCTATGTATAAGTGTGGCGACTGGTGAACCAGAACTGGAACCACAAACTGATCTCTGGATTCACCAAATGCACGACATATCCTGGCCGCCAGGGCATCTGCAGCATCATGGAGCTGGCGATAGGAGAATGACACGCGCTTATTCCTGCCGAGGTAGTCCAAGGCTATTGAATCGTCCGGCTGTCCGATAAGATGATGGAGGAGATCCGGGCCGGGTAATAGTGTCGGGTGTGGGTTAAGCACAGATAAGTCAGCGGGCGCCTCCATCGTGCACCGTCTTGTGTGTGTGTGTGGCCGTGTGCGTGTATGTTTTTCAAATGTCTCTCAAGACTGTCAGAAAACCCTGGCCAGAATAGCCTTTTTTGCCAACCAAGTGCTGATTTCCACAATCACGGCCATGAAATCAAAGACATCAAGACGCAATCTACCTACAAGAAAATGTTTGCATCACGTCGGCCCATATGCGAAATACCCTCACGTTCGTTGGTCACTCAAATTGCACTGCCGCGCGCCATTTAGCCAAGTTTGAGCCACGCGACGTGTAGAAAGAGAGTGTGAGACAAGTTATCGACGAATTGGCATGTCGATGATTCGCCGATGAAGCTTCCGGGGCTCGTGATTCCTGCCGTCCACGGTAATGCGTCTAGATCGTGCATGAGCTGGGGCTGAAACGAGCCTCTCAGAGCAGCGCAATTAATCAGCAAGGCGTAAGGAGATGCGGCCGCCACCAATCGAATCGTCAGTTTGCGACACTGTCGTAGCCGCTCGCTGTCATGCTGATGCACAGATGGGAAATGTCGGTTGATATAGTTCGTCCGAATCGTTCTTTACCATGCAGCTTTAGCCTTATTGCAAAGCAGGGCCCGGAGTTCGGCTGCCACACGCACGCGCGTTATGCTTCGCTTAGCTCGAAAGGTTAGGTTTTGCTCTCAGAGGGTAACGATGGCGTCACGGGTGTAAATGGGAGAAATGATTTTCGGACCAGGTACAAGCAAGGAAGAGGAAGAGACGGTGAGGAACGGTGAGAGTGAGGAAGCGAAAAGTCAGCGTCACAAAAGACAGGCATCCGACAAGGTCAGAGAAGAGCCTTATGAATAAAAAGCAAGGCAAAGCAAAGCAAAGCAAAGCAAAGCCACCGCCAGGCACTCACTCACTCGCTAGCCAGTCCCGTGGGTTACACAGCATCTGGCCCCGAAGAGGGGCGGCCGCCTTGTCTGACATGAGCAACCACTAGCTGGGTGTTTGCTGGCGATCCGCCGTCCGGAGGCTTCAAGAGTCTCCAACAAGCCGAGAGAATCCTCCTCGTTAATACGCATGTGGGTCTCGGTCTTTTCCAATTCACAAGAGCAATACAACGATCCCCCTCTTTTGACGATTGCGTGCCCTGTTTTGTGTCCTTCGGATATATGCAGAGTGCCCAGGTTCCATGCAAGGGGAGACGCGCTGCGTTCCGTTGAGTGCGTGCAACGGGGCGGTGATTCACTTTTAGCCCTCAGGCGGAGCAGTGAGGGGTATACTAGGAGGAAACTCGTGAAAAACGGCTCGCGATGTTCGGACGGCCTGTTGAAGAATGATGAAAAATTTTCCCACGGCTGGCAGCGCGCAAGGGCCTTGGATTGCGACGGATGGATGCGGATCCAACCACGGGCCTTGATCTTATCAGATCCGGTTTTTATCAGATGATCAGATAATTCCCTCAGTCCAATCTCCACCACGCTTTGTTCTTATGGGGCCTGCCTCCGTCCTCGCAGCGGCTTCATCCACTGATGGCCTAGACGGACATGATTTTAAAGGAGTCCTGGTTGTCGCAAACTCGTCGTCGGTCCATAGATCGGCCTTTATGCGGAGGGTTCGAGGCATTGGATTGGTTCATCGAGTTTTGATCGCCTCATCGAAACCTGGACCGGCTTGTAAGGGCGTATAAAACAAAATTGCATCAGCCCACGCTATCGTTGCCAAGAAGAGCCGGATTTTCCTCAGGACTCGTTTAAGAAGGTCCAGATCTGCACAAGAGACAAGCCGTCGGCTTGCCGTAGGATAAACGAGAGAGGGTGGAGAGCGAGCGTATCTACAGTCTATTGAAAAGTAAAGGCTCTGAATTGTATCCCAAGGACCATAGATCATCATGATTGAGGCATTGTATTCAGCAAGCATATCACCGATGGAGTCGGGGCCAATTCCTGGTTTGTTGCGTAATGAGAGATCCGGCCGACTGGGGACAAACTGCCGTGATCATCACCAAGACCCATGTGCAAACAGTAGTCACAGAAACCATCCCACCGTCGAGCTGGCAGGGTGTCAAATGGGCCCATGCATCCATGATTTGTACATGCCTGCTTGCGCTAGCTCGCAAGCTACACTGTGTACGGAGCGATGCCAGCCCGGCATTGGACCATGTTCATGTGTGCTTCTCCGCAAGACTCCATTGGGCGGCTGGTCTCGGGTCTCCTGCGATTCTCCAGCACGGAATCCGAGTTGATATAGGCGAGACTAAAGGCTTGTTCCTCGAGCCAGGCACCGGAGCGGAAAGTATAACTCCAGGGCCGTCCCACGGCTGAGCGACTCGAACGGCCCCTCCCACTTTCACAAGCTTTCCAGCAGCTCTGCCCTAGCGTCGTCAGTCAGACAGACAGCCACCACTAACAAGCAGCTTTGCTGTGTATAATCTCAAGGGCATACAACACGAAAATTGAGAAATCGAGTCACTCTTTCTCTCCCTCTATTCACCTTTTTCTTTTTTTCCTTTAATCTTCATCGTCTTTCTGCTCCTCTTACATCCCCTGACGGAAGCGTTGCTCAATTGCCGTCAGCCTTCACCAGAAACGTCACCGTTCTTTCACCCAAAGCGGAAACATTACCTTTTTCGACGTCACCATGTCTCCCCACAGCGAAGTTACGCTCAATGAGACGCCAAACGGCAGCGAGCCAGCCACGCCAAACGGCAGTGAACAAGCTCACCACGGCGGCTTCGACAGCTCTTCGCCGTACATCATTGGTGCGACTGAGCAGAGCAGCAGAAGCCCCGCGCCGTTGACCAACGGACATCAGTCTGGGAGAAAGATGCACAAGAACAAGTCGCCCTACCTAGTTCAATCGGCCTCGGATTCCGAGTTTGACCTCATCTGTGTCGGATTTGGCCCCGCCAGTCTTGCTGTAGCTGTCGCTCTTCATGATGCGGTGGCTTCGGGCCAGCAGCTACTGCCCGGTGGCTCAACTCCCAAGGTCCTATTCATCGAGAAGCAGAATCGCTTCGCCTGGCATGCGGGCATGCTCCTCCCCGGTGCAAAGATGCAAATCTCCTTCATCAAGGATCTAGCCTCCCTGCGGGATCCGCGGTCAGAGTTTACGTTTCTCAATTACCTGCACCGCAATGGACGGCTGGTAGACTTTACCAACCTGGACACCTTCCTGCCAGCACGCGTAGAGTACGAAGACTATCTCCGCTGGTGTGCATCATATTTTGAGCACTTGGTTCAATACGGCCAAGAGGTGGTGTCTGTTTCTCCCGAGTTGAAAAAGGGAGACGCGGTCCGCACATTTGCGGTGCAGTCGCGAAATTCAAAGACTGGTGAGACGCTGACCTTCCGAGGCCGCAACGTTCTCATTGCCGCCGGTGGACAGCCAAATTTCCCAAAGAGCTTCCCTTCCAAGCATCCCAGGATTATTCACTCCTCCCAATATGCCTACATGGTACCAGAAATCCTTTCTAAGAAGGATGCTCCCTATCGTGTCGCCGTTCTCGGTGCGGGCCAAAGCGCTGCAGAGATCTTCCACAACATCCAGACGTTGTATCCAAACTCAAAGACGGCGCTGGTGATGCGACCCGAGTTCCTAAGACCCAGTGATGACTCTCCTTTGTAAGTTTACCGTGACAAAGTCCAGGCTATGATGCTAACATTCTTCGCAGCGTCAACTCAGTCTTCAATCCCGAATACATTGACACGATCTTCCCCAAGTCAGCAAGGCACCGCAACAATTTCTTGGCTGAGGCTCGGGCTACCAACTATGGTGTTGTCAGACTAAATCTCATTGAGGAGATGTATGAGCGTCAGTACGAACAAAAGCGAGACCTCGGCACGGATGAGAAGAAGTGGCCTCATAGAATCATGGGTGGCCGTCAGATCACTAGCATTGAGCCGCGGGAGGATACCTTGGAGCTCAAGGTTCAGCACGTCTCAGACAGCGAGTTTGAAGGCTTTGTCGACCTTGTCGATGAAGAGACTCTCGAGGTGGATCTACTCATTGCTGCTACCGGCTACCAGCGCAATGCGCATGTCGAGATTCTCCGCGGTACCTGGGATATGCTGCCCAAGGCTTCGCCAATTGGCCAAGAGTATAACAAGGGCATCACCGGATGGAAGGTCGAGACCGACCAGGGCGAGCGCAAGCTGTCAGTTGGCCGAGACTACCAAGTCAAGTACAAGCCCGGATCAGTAGCAAAGGAGTCGGGCGTCTGGCTTCAGGGATGCTGCGAAGGCACCCACGGGGTAAGTCGAGTTTATGTTCTTAGTGAAAGAAGCAGTGCTAACGGCAAGCAGCTGAGCGATACTCTCCTGTCGGTGCTGGCAACACGGTCGGCAGAGATTGTAAACTCCATCTTTCCCAGCAACCAATGATGGATAAAAAATGAAAACGGACGCGGAACACATTAGATACCCACGAGAACGACCTTGGACAAAGTCAAGTGTTGAGATGGCTGGGGGTGAAATGTAGGTGGTTGAGGTTATGGCAGATTGAGTTTTTCCTTGGCGGCGTAAAATCATTTTGTGACGGTAGGCTGCGATTTGTTAGCATCACATCACACATGTAGAGATTATGGCTTTTGGTCTATACAAACAGCAATAAGACATTGTTTTCCCTGGCACAGATGGCCGTCACTTGGAGCGAGAGCGTGAGAAATGGTGATTTTTGCCACAATTCTAGGGTAGGACAGAGACGAAGGACGACGGATTCGATGTCAAGATTGGGTTGAAGATCGTAGTTTGCTGCGTATTGCGTATTGCGTATTTGAGTGGGTTGTAGGATGTGAATCGAAAGATTTTCCACAGTAATTTTTGCCATCTAAATAAGCATTGGCCTCTTGGCAGCTGTTTTGCTCTTTCCGGTGGCGGTTTCCTTTTGAACTGAGCTGCTCACATGATTTACTACGAGGTACTACAATACCTGTACTCAGATGAACTTGTACAGCTACCCTAAACACAAACCACCAAAAAAGCTATTGAACACAGCACGATAGATACTACCTCATGAAGCAAAGGACCGCAATCCATATGTTTTCCTGCCATCCAGTATGAAATCGAAAATGCAGCTGGCCGATGGCAACATCATTTACAGTGGCGTTCCGAGCCGGTGCCAAGCAACGTTACCAGCGGTTGGCTGTTGAAGAAGTGGCACAAGCCAGCAATCGGTCTGCCGTCAAGACACACATCAGTCTCGGGGCATAAGAGAATACTCAAGCTTTTGCTAGCTTTGACAGTGTTTATTTTTATCATTCATGCCCTTTCTTTTTCTGGAACTTGGTGAGAAAGGACTCGAGCGCTGTCCGCGGAGTTTTGCAAAACAGCGCAGCGCGATTAGAATGGCCGCATGTCCGTGCTGTAATCAGGACGATGACCGAGATGGACGCGCAATATGGTGGATGCTTGGCTGCATGGTGACGCGAGTGCCCGTCTGGGAGACGTAATTCACCGTAGCCCTTGCGTGGGCAGCTGACAAAATAATCGTATAGGAGGATGAGGGAAAAAACGTCAAGCTGGGATTTTTGGGAGCAAAACGGTCGATTGATTCGAGACAAAGAAGCACTGGCGTTGCTTTATATGTATAATTCATGTAGGTGCTGGTGCATGTATGTTGCGGTCTTCTCACATTAGCAGCTCTGCCTAGCAGTGGCTGAGCAGGTACAGATTCCGTGCCAAGTGCATGCAAGATCCGAGGCTGTGCTTCCCGCAGAGCCCTATTGATCGCATGAGACGGTGCCTGACAGCTTGTCTCCAGTTGGAGAGCCATGATGTTCAATTCCAATCCAAAAAGGGTAACCAGCGAGTGCTCCCACACGGCTCCATCTCCAAGCCCAAATCGGGCAGGTTGGGCAGATGGATGCGGGTGAGGCCGCGAAGACACTTGCGTAGTTAGATAGAGTGCATTCGTCACCGGGTGCTGAAAATAGTCATGGAATCAAAGAAGAGAGGGGTCCGCTAAGAAGAAAAAAATTGAACAATCCATGCTAATGGAACCCCTGTTAGATTTGACGTACAGTAGTAGCACTCAGCTTGTTAGTGTGTAAACAGCATTGACGACTCTAGACAGTAGAGCATCAACAACAAGATGCAGCCAATCGACGCCCAAGGGAGTCTCCGGT
Organism: Trichoderma endophyticum; assembly: GCA_035079535.1. NCBI lineage: Eukaryota > Fungi > Ascomycota > Sordariomycetes > Hypocreales > Hypocreaceae > Trichoderma > Trichoderma endophyticum. The sequence continues at coordinate 272,650 of JAPMIQ010000012.1, forward strand.
AGCCGCTGGACTCGAGTGGGGGAACTGACGACACCCTGGACAGGAGCTGAGCCCTATCGGAAAAATGGACAGTTGCTACTAGTCCCTGTGAGGTCAGAATGGAACGGTGCAGTTGCTGTCTGCCATTCTGGGCACATATTATATGGGCACATACACGTATTGGGAGGGGAGAGGCTGGCTGTTGTCCCGATATTCAAGGGTTCAGTACCCAGATAGGAGGAGGAGTACCTTTACGCTCAACTGGTGCTGAGGCTGCAATGCTGCTTGATACCTGCTCCAGGTTGCTTTCTTTGTAGAATCATTAAACAATATAGAGTCAATAATAAAATAATAACAATCAACATCAAAAGTACCGTGTAATTTCCACAGACTCCGTAGCCCCAGCCCCAGCACAGCACAGCACAGCCCGTTGATACGAGCAACTCGCGGCCATCCAGTCCAATGCCCCCTAAAACAAATCCAAGTGCCACTGAAACTCTGCCACTGATGCCACTGATGCCAGGCCCGGGCTGCCACTAACAACCTAACTCACCAAGCTTACGCACTCTATCGCTAGCCACCGGATCCTGTTCCCATATCGCCCACTTTTTAGCCTCTCCCCGCGCTCGACGTCAAACACGAGCAGAGCCAAGATCAGATCAAAAGAACCAGGACCCCAGCCTTGCGACGTGCGAGGCGGCTTTCGCATGACGATGAGACACAGACCAGACCAGCCTCTTCTTGTCAGGGCGGTGACGGTGACGGAGACGGGCTGCGAATCGCTCGCTATGAATCATCATCAAATCAACGCCGTCGGCCAATCCACCCCCATCCAATCTGACAGTCTCCAATCGAGATACTGCCCGGCGAATCTCGTGTCCGGCCGGATGTGACCAAGGGCGGGTCGGCCGAATGTTGCTATTGCTATTCCTGGCTGCTCGGCTGCTCCTCCTCCCCTTGACCTTGAACCTGGTGAGGCCATCGTGATTGTGATTGACCGAATCGACAAGCGCACATACGCACGCATACGTACGTCCCACGTACTGCCGTCGCGGGCCGCCGCCAGGCCCACCAGCCTCGCGCCGCGACTAAGAACTTCGGGACAAGGCCAGAGAGGCATATAGCCGGGCGTATATGTCTGTTGCTTTGCTGCTTTGCTGCTTCGCTGAGTCTGGGTGGCTAGCATAAACACTCCTGGCTGGATCCAGAGCATCTCTGTCTCTCTCTCCCTCTCCCCTGATCTCACACTGTCGTTATCACCACCACCACCACCATCATCACCAACTATGCAACTCGACAGCGGCAGCGACAGCAGACGGCCCTCGAGCCAGCGGCTGCCCGTCAACCCTCGCCGTCACAAAGTGGCCCCCGAGCACCGCAAACGAGTTGCCACTGCGTACTTCTGCCTTTCTCCTGAGATTCAGCGTCTTTGCTAACCCAACCCAGATGCAACAGCTGCAATGTTCGAAGGGTCAAGTGTTCTGGCGGAACCCCCTGTTCGCAGTGCTCCGCCTCCAACCGCGAGTGCGTTTACCCCGTTCCCGTCGAGAAAGTCAACGTCCCGCGCGCCGAGCTGGAAGAGCTGCGGAAAAAGGTTGAGCTCTATGAGCGGGCGCTTCAGGAGGCCATTCCCGACCCCTCCAGGCGACAGGAGCTCATCAGCCTCGCCTCTGCCACGCCAGAGGGCCTGTCGCCATCTCCCAGCGCCAGCGCCTTTAGCCCCAGCCAGTCCTTTCCTTCGGAGGGTAGCAGCCATCTCCAGGGTGCCCCCTCCGTCAAGCCTGAGCCTGAAGACGAACAGACGCCCGGCCATCTTGTCCAGGATCCCAGTGACACAGTGGGCTATCTTGGAGAGACCAGCGGTGCTACATTTCTCGATCACTTAAAGGAGCTCCTTGGGGCTGTGCTGCCTCTCACACAAGTGGAACCGCAGCTGTCTCAGGGGCAGGACGGAAGTGCTCTCCTGTCCAGTCTGGGGAGATACTACACCGCAGACTCTCGCCCGCTGGTCGATCGAGACTCCAAGCCAATATCGTTGCCCTCCAGCGAGGACCTTGCCGCTCTATTGTCCAAGCTCAGATATCTGATCCAGGACGGAAATGGCGAATGGCCCAGCGGCGGCATCTACTGGTTTGGAGAGTTCGACATTCTTCCCACTCAGGCTGCCTCTCCGTCATCCGCTCCGGAGGCGGACATGAGTGAATTTCGTCACTTGGCATTCTACCACGCCGCTCTGGCCAACATTATCCGGGCCGGCACCTCATCAAAAGAGGCGCTCAACAGTGCGTCGACGCCCTCACTGAGTGAAGCGTACTTTGCCGGTGCTGCCATACTCGTGGGCAACCCCCTAGACGTAACACGTTGTTGTACAATTGGCGATGTTGCCACTCTCTGTCTCATGTCAGCCTATCTGATTGAGATGAATAGACGAGATGCCGCCTATATGCATGTCGCGGCCGCCATGCACATTTGTATCATGCTGGGCATCCATCGAGGGGTCGCTGATGAAAGGGGGAAGCGAGTGTTTTGGACCGTATATATTCTGGACCGGTGGTTGAGCTGTCTCATGGGACGGCCACATATAATCATGGACGGTGCCATCCGGATCCAGTTGCCTGCCGATGCTCCGTGAGTTGCGAATCAATTTCTTTCCCGAAGATAGGCTGCTAACTTGATGTTATAGGTCGATGCCGCCCGCTGCGGGACTTAGGGCTCACGTCGAGCTTTCGCGGATTTCAGGTTATGTCGTTTGTAACACGTATCGCATCGCTCCGTGGGAAGCAGTCAGAGGAGGAATGCCCACACAGCCTGACAAGGCCATTTGGATGTTGCAACAGTGGCAATTGACTCTTCCACCTCGTCTGCAACTCTCTCCTGACGGGCTCAGCAATGACCCTGCCTGCTGCCTCCTCCACATGAGGTACAACATGCTTCTCATTCTGGCCATCCGGCCGCTATTCCTCGGTGCCGTCAAGAGGTCGATAGCCAAGCGTCTGATGGTGCAGACAACCGAGACTAACATGATGTACTCGGAGCATCTGACGCTGTGCATTACGGCTGCGCGCCGCAACATTCGTCTTGGACGACAGTTGGCAGCACTCAACCTCAGTCGTAAGTCGCCGCTGCACGCAGAACAGCATTATTCGTTCAATGCTACCGTGTGCCTCATTCTAGAGGACCTGATATCCGATGAAGAAGTGTCGGAGGAGGAAAGAGAGGCGAGAAACAACGACATCATGTTTGGGATCCAGCTGGAAGAAGACGGCATCACCAACTTCGGCCAGGCTTCGTCAAACTCTCTGCGGCATCTCTGGGCCCTAGCACGGAGGTTGATGGACTCGATGGTGCAGACTCAGGAGTTGAACAATGCCGGGCTAGCTGGGCAGAGATTTGCCCCGCCGATGATGACGACGCCTACGGACTACTCCATGCCGGTCCTGCAAACCGGCGAAGACCATGCCCTTTACGACGAGCTGGTGGCCTGGGTGGACGATGAGTGGCCGCCCATGTACAATACAGGCCTGTTTAGTGGATTCATGCAGTGATGGGAAGACGGGAGGAAGTTTTTTATTTTTTATTTTTTCCTCGCAGGGCTGATCTGTCTGATCGATCGAGGATGGTGCATGGCGATAATGACTTTTCTATACCACCACGGCAGTTTTTTATGTTGTTTCTTTTGTTTTAAAAGCATTCAATGGTAGATACAGAGTACATTCAAAAGGATAAACAATGAATAAAAGTGAAAATAAAGAGACTGGTGGATGTGCATAAGCGTGCAAGGCCAGTGACTATTTCGGGGAATTTCCGTAAATATCACCACCAGTTCGGAGATAGTGTTTCTGCCCCTGCATTTTCAGCCAGCGAAATCACATTCCAATACGCGGAGCTGAAAGTTGTATCCTTTTGCAGTTTACTGCCATCACAACCCTTTGCACGTCATTGCTAGGCTTATTTGAGTCGAATTTAAATGTGATTAATATATATATACTTAAGATATAAAGAATCTTTTCAATTAAATAGATAGTTTCTCATAATTGTCATGTCTTGTGGCAGATGGATAAAAAATCATTAATATTACCTTTTGTATAGAGTATGTTGTGCTTCAACGTGATGTCATGTCATGCCACTCCTCCCCCAAAGACGACTAAACTCCAACCGCCAACTGCTGCATTGAAAGCTTCATCACTCAACTCTTTCAATGCATTTCCCAATATCCAGATTACAGCCAATTCTTCACAAGAAAATAACAATGTCGCAGTTGGCCAAAAAAGCTGTCGCGGTCAGCTTCATCTTTCAGTTTCCAGACGGCAATGATGCGAATAAGCCGCGGGTGGCATTGTTTCGTCGGAGCGGGGAGGTGAATACATATCAGTACGACATTTCCAACTCAATGACTTCACATTAAATCTCCATTCTTCATGAGTATTCATCCTCTTATACTAATCACATTTCATGTATAGGCATAAATACGCCCCCATCTCAGGCGGCGTCGAAGTCTCAGACGCTTCCCCCCTCGCAACCGCCTGGCGCGAACTCCATGAAGAAACCACCCTCACATCATCTTCTCTACGACTCTTCCGACAAGGCAAACCGTATTCCTTTTCAGACCCCTCAGTAGGCCGCATATGGACCATCAATCCCTTTGCCTTTATCCTGAAACCCGCTGGCGAGAAGGAAATCACGATTGATTGGGAGCATGAGGGATACAAGTGGTTCGATCCCGATGAAGTCTCTGACGATGAGTCTTTTCAAGGAGTGCCTCGGCTGAAAGACAGTTTGAGGAGGGTCTGGTTTGACATTGATCTCGGCAAAGATGCTGGTAGTGTTCTGGCAGCTGGACTGAAAGCCCTCCAAGAAGACCATGAGAGCGGTGCGAGACAATTAGCTTCATCAGCACTGGACATATATCTCGACGTGATTCCCCGAATCGACACAAGCAATCGAGACACATGGTGGAAGAACATCCAATTCACAGCATGGCATCTATGGAAAAATGGTAGAGAAAGCATGGGCGCCCCCATCCTCAGCGTCGTCCTCTCCAGCCTCTCCCTCATCGAACAACATCTCCAATCCTCCACCACCCAAACTTCCCTCTCAAAAGAACTCATCGAAGAAATCTGCGCTGCAATTAAACACCTCGCACAGCAAAGACACCAATCAGCATCCAAAATCGCAACCGCATTCTCCTCATTCCTCGACAAAATTTTCCCCTTCCCACCAACCAAGCCCCTCAAAATCGTCACTCTATCATCCAGCTCGACAATCACAGCGTCAATCTCCCGTATTCTCGAATCATCTTCTCGTCCTCTTGACATACACATCCTCGAATCCCGCCCCCTCTTCGAAGGCGTCACCGCCGCACGCCGCTTCTCCTCTTTAATCCAAAACAACAACAGCAAAAACAAAAGCAGCATCACCATTCACACAGACGCAAGCGCCGCCCTCGCCTCCAAAGACGCACACGTCCTCCTCCTCGGCGCAGACCTCATCGACAAGGCCGGCAACGTGAGCAACAAGACCGGTTCGCTCCCCGCCGTGCTCGCCGCCAAACACGTCTCACCAGAGGTCAAAGTCGTCGTGCTGTCAGAAAAGGAAAAAGTGCTGCCGTTTGATCCGCCGGGCCATGAGGAAAACGACAGCGAGGAGCTCATCCGCGGGTGGAAAGGAGTACTAGGTCCAGATGTGGGATTACAGGGCGTGAGTGTCACAAATGTGTATTTCGAGTGGGTGCCTGCGAGGCTGGTGGATGTCTATTTGACAGAGGATGGCGCCGAGGGCACGGAACATGTTGAAGCGTGGGCGCAAGAAGTGCAGCAAAAGGCTGGCCGGTTCTTTGACCATCTTTGAACTGATATATGTATACAGAATGTGTATATACATATGTGTATGTGTTCTTTTCCAGGTGACCAACCATCAGCATCATCAAACCAGCTATGTACAACCTATGATGGCTCCCCCTCGCCTCCCTCTTGCTGCTTCACGCTCATACTCGCCAACTGGCTCTGCAACCCCCGTTTGCCAACCCTCATAGCAAACTCCAGTTCCCTCTCTTCCTCTCTCAGTCTTGCCTTGCTCGCCGCCACATCCCTCTCCCGCCTCCTCCTCTGCTCCTCAACCATCCGATTCCGCTCCTCCAGCGCCTTCTCCCGCCTCTCCTTCGCCTCCCGCGCCTTCTTCTGCTCCTCGTCCTCCGCCGCAGAGCTAGGGTCCTGAGGAGGTGGTGGCAGAGTCTGCACATACGCCTCGACCAAAGGATCGCGAATCTTTGGCTCGAGGGATATATACCGTAGATCCGTCAAGACCTGCGCAGGCAGTCCGTTTGCAAGCGACTTGTTGTTGAGGAGATGCACCGGCTGCGCTCTGAGCAAAGCAGTAAGATCCGACTTGAGCGTAGTCTGGGGCATCTTTAACCGATTAATGTGTTCTCTGTACGCCTTCTCACGATCCTTGTCCGACAGCTTCATGTCCTTCATGGGATCCTCCTTTTTGTACTTTCTCTTAAACTCGGGCCAATACAGCTTCGGCGAGGCCTTTTCCTGCAAAAACGCCATGAACGCAATCTTGGGGTCCTTCTTCTCCTGCTTGGCCCTCTGTTCTTTAAGCTCAGCAATCCTTGCCCGCGTCCATTCATCCCAGCACTCTTTTCGCGCCTTTGTCGTGCTGAGGGCCGTGTAGCGCGGATCCTCGACCATTTTGCCGTCCTCTAGCAGTTTCTCCCACGAGCTATAAGGATTGACGTTGAGGTCGATCAGCATATCCTGAAACAAGAATTTGGCGTCCTCTTCTGAGAATTCCACACCCTCTGCGCCTTCGGGCCAGTCCTCCATGTTGCCGTCGTCGTAGTCTCCCGGTTCAAGGCCGTAATCTTCGCCCATGGCTTGTAGTTGAGCCGCAATATCCGCTTCTGTAAATTCGAGGGGGCCTTGGTCTTGTTCATCCGTCATCTCGGTACGCTGTCGCTTCGATGGGTGCTCACTCTCATCCTCGTCGCCGTCTTCGCCCTGGCCCTCGTCGTCGGTGACCTCGACCTCAACCTCTTCGTATTCATCGCTATCAAAGTCTGGGTCGTGAGCAGGTGTCACTTCAACGGCCTTGTTCTCCTCTGCCTTGGGTTCGCCGTCCTCTGCTTCAGCTCCCTTTTCCTCGTCTGCAGACTTGTTCTGTATTCGCTTCTTGTCCATTTCCAAGATGGCGGGCATGAGCTTCTCGGGTATGCGCCAGTAGCTCGCATTCTTGACCGGATTGTAGACGAAGCGTCGCGAGTATTTTGTATACACCAAAATCCACGGCTCGCAGCCTGGAATAGCTTCTTTTCTCCTGGGTTTGTCCACGGGCTGAGGCCGCGGCCGGTTCTCGAAACCACCTCGACCGCCAAAGCCGCCCCTTTGTGCCTGGGGCGGCGGTTGGTTGAACTGCGCCATGTATGCGTTTGCGACATTGGGATCGGATAGATTAGGGACGGCAGCGTATGGAGAGTAAGAGGGTTCTGGTGCGGGCTGAGGCAGCTGGCCGGGTCGTTTATACGTGGATTCTTTGGTTTCGGCATTGTAGTAGTACGAGTGGCCAGTCGGGGCCTTGTGTTCGGTCCAGCCCGGCGGCAGGGGCGCCAATTGCGCTGGCTTGTGAGTCGATTTGAGCATCTTGGCGATGCTGTCAAGTATGGCGTAGGCGCAGAGGTGGTGGTGGTGGGGGATGATGTCGTTGGGTATAGATGTAGAAAGAGAAAAGGAAGAAAAAGTTGATGCCGGAGCTGGAGATGCAGCAGCAACGCCTGTCGGGACGAGTTCCGCGTTTTTAGCGCTGTTCCAGAAGCCAGAGCTCCCTAGCGTGTTCAGTTATTGGGGGCTTGACGCGCTATGGGCACTGCAGGCGTCTATCGTTAGGCGGGGCAGCCCTTGTAAGTGAGCTCTCATGCAACTAAATTGAGTAAACCACCAAAACTTGTTCCATGAAATCATCATCAAACCACTGTATTCTACATTAGACGACTATATATGATGGATTGCCATGCCATGTTCCATTTGAATGCAGTGCTTAAGCCATACAAACTCTTCAAAGTAAATAAAGCCATCAACTCTTCTGCAGCCCCAACTTTGCAACCAATGCCTCTGCGATGTCCTTTGCAAATCCTTCATCATTCACATGCCTTTCATCCTCAACAATCTTGATCCCGCTCCCGCTCAATCCTGACTTGACCGCCTCAAACAGCGCCTTATCTGCCCCTTCATCTTCAAACGGCCCTCCAGGAACAGCAATCATGCTAACTCCCCCCTTGGGAATCCACACTTCAATCATGTCCGGCCTCTTAGTCTTTCTAAGCTTCCGAGCAATAAACGCTCCAATCTCACGACACTCATCCGGCGAAGTCCTCAGCAGCGTAATAGTTGGATTGTGCTCATATATAACTCTCCCCTCGTGCTTCTCCGGCATCGTATTTCTCGGTCCAAAGTTGACCATATCGAGCGCCCCCAGAGACACAATATTTGGCAAGCCAGTTTCAACGGCAGCGTCCAGTCTCCCTTCTCCGGCTGACAACACGCCGCCAACCAGATGGTCGCAAATCTCCGTCGTGGTGAGATCAATGACTGCGTCGAGCTGGCCCTCGCGAATGAGGCGCTCCATTGCTCTTCCTCCGGTGCCGACGGCGTGAAAAACATATGTTTCGACGGGGTAGTTTGATTCGAGATGTGAGCGAATGGCATCAACGCCCGGCGTTGTCACACCAAACATGGTGATGCCCACCCGCCACTTCTTCATACTCGTAGCCTCTTCCGCTGCATCTTTTTGTTTTCTGTCTCGCCTGGCAGCGTACGAGAGAGCAGCGTTTGCAATCGACGCCCCTGCATTGCTAAGAATGTCTCGCAGGATGGGATTCAGGCCGGCAACATCGACAACAGAATGCATCAAGGTAATGTCCGTCTCGCCAACAACGGGTCTAGTATCGCCGCTCGCCATTGTCGAAACGATGAGCTTGGGAAACCCAACAGGAAACACATCGCGCATGACGGCAGCAGAGAGCGCCGTGCCATTGGAACCCCCAGCGGAAATAATGCCATCGATGAGGTCCTGCTGATATAGTTTCCGCACAGCTTGAGAGGCACACTCGGACATGAGCGTCACAAACTCTCCTCTGGTCAAGTCTGATATACTGGAATCCTTGCCGTTGCCATACTTGGACAAGAGCTCGGCCTGGGAGATGGCAATGGCATCGTGGACACACGGATCCCGCCCGACATCTATGAGAATCGTCTTGACTCCCGCGGTTTCTTCAACCCTATCGCGAAGAAAGAGAAGCTCCTGCAGCTTGGTATCGCAGCTCCCGATGATTGCTACCGAGGCCATTTTGACAGTAGAAAGAAACAATGGTAAGATGGAATTGCTTGCAGCAAGAGAAGATGCGGGGTATGCATGAGGTTTACTGCATGTTATAAAATTCCAATGTCTCAGATCCGAGGCTGTTTGTGCTTCCTCAATCCCACAAACTAACCCATGATGCTCACAATCTCGACAAAAGGCACAGTGGCAATGAGTGACGGTCACTTGAGTTTCGGTTGGTGGAGACCCGATCTGACATCAACAAGCTCAAGCTCACGACTATTCCCTGCTAGTCCCCGCCGAGTGTCCAGTTCCGGCCAAGGGCTGCTGTGATATGACGATACGGATTCATGGATCCAACAAGCGGTGGTCTTTTCAAGCTGGAGCTGGACAATTCACAGCTGTCTGTTTGATTCACCCTCATCTTCATCTTCATATCTAGACTATGGCTCCCCCCACAGACAGAGACCAGATCCTCGCCGGCCTCAGGGCCCGAATCGCCGCCGGCAAGTCCATCGTCGGAGCCGGCGCCGGCATTGGCCTGTCCGCCAAATTCATCGAGGCCGGCGGCGGCGACCTCATCATCATCTACAACAGCGGGCGCTTCCGCATGGCCGGCCGCGGGTCATTGTCCGGCCTGATGCCCTACGGAGACGCCAACGGAATAGTGGTGGAAATGGTATGTACAGATACTTCACACCCTCGCTCTTCTTTCATGTGATAAGACGGTTATGTACTTACAACAAGTCAATGAAAAGGCCAATGAAGTCCTCCCCGTGGTCAAGCATACTCCCGTCATCGCCGGCGTCTGCGGCACAGATCCCTTCCGCAACATGCCCACGTTCCTCAAGCAGCTCCGCGACCTGGGCTTCGCCGGCGTCCAAAACTTCCCCACCGTCGGCCTCATCGACGGGCAGTTCAGGGCAAACCTCGAGGAGACGGGCATGGGGTACGACTTGGAGGTCGAAATGATCCGGGAAGCTCACTCTCTCAACTTGCTCACCACGCCGTACGTGTTCAACGTCGATGAGAGCAGGAAGATGGCTCGTGCCGGTGCTGATATCCTCGTTGCGCACATGGGCCTCACGACAAGCGGGTCTATTGGTGCTACAACGGGCAAAACGCTGGATGAGTGTGTCAAACTGATTCAGGAGATTCGCGATGCGGCTGTTGAGATTAACCCGGATGTCATTGTGTTGTGTCACGGAGGTCCGATTGCAGCGCCGAAGGACGCCGAGTATGTTCTCGGCCGGACAAAGGGAGTTCACGGGTTCTACGGAGCAAGCTCGATGGAGAGATTGCCGGTCGAGACGGCGATTACAGAGATTACAAAGAGCTTCAAGGCTCTGAAGCCCAAGTTGTGAGCTCCGGTTATCAAAATAATAATGGGTTGCTTGTGTATATCTGGTGGCGATGGGGGCATGTATATCAAAACGTGGGGGTTATTGGCCACAGGTCCTTGAGCTACATAGATTGCTTCAGCTATAATAAAATGAAATGCAAATCATTTTCTTCTTGAAATCTTATTCTCTATTTAATTATAATAAATTCATACAGTCGGGCACAGTTACATGCACATCAATATCGACTCCATCCCAATTACGCGTCCCTCGGACACTTCACCAAAGCCGCTCATCCCGCCTACCCTGCACTCCCACCCCAACAAGCCGTGCAATTTATGCAACATCGCCAAATCGCAACTCAGCCTCACTCTTCAAATCTCATCCCCCATAACTCTCCCACTCACTCTCACTACGACAACCCCTTTTCAACTTCATTCTACATATATTCAGCAGCGCTTCTCATTCATGGACAAGTCACTCCTAATATAAAAAATTCCCTCATCGCCTCTCTGTCCTCTCATCTCATCTCACTCCCAGTCGCAACATCAACATCAACATGCCTTCTGTGCGCACCGCCAACGCAGGCGACTCAACGGCTTCAATGGGGCCCCTGGCTAGATTCTGGAGAGTGAGTTAAGACCTCCTTCGTCTTACTCTGCCTATTTTGCTCTGTATGACTGACGTGGTTCTTCTTCTTCCTCTTTTGGCGCATATAGACGACTCATGCGCCGGACTACATCGGCTTCACAATACTTCTCGCAGGATGGATCTTGGTAAGCTCTCATACACGGCCATATATCTTTGTCCCCTTAACTAAGCAATTATTCCAGATTATTCTCCTCGTCAATCCCTTCCACCGCATGTTCTTCATCAACGACCTGCGCATCTCATACCCCCACGCCGAACATGAGCGAGTCACCGTCCGTACGTCTCTCCTCCCCATCCCCAGCTTCATCCACCCTCCTCTAACATGATTAATCTCTCTTCTCTCGTCCCCCATTAAACAGCTCTCAACTTCCTCTACGCCCTCTTCATCCCTCTAGGCGTCCTCATCGCCTACAACATCGTCACCCGCGCCTCCACCCACAAGCACGAAGCCACATATCTCTCCCTGGCCATCTCCATCGTCCTCTCCTCCTTCATCACAGACATTGTCAAAAACGCCGTCGGCCGCCCCCGCCCCGACCTCCTCGCCCGCTGCCAGCCCTCCGCCGACATCAAACCCAACGTCCTCGTCACAATCGCCGTCTGCACCGCCCCCGACGGCCACACCCTCCAGGACGGCTGGCGATCCTTTCCCTCCGGCCACTCGTCCTTCTCCTTCGCCGGCCTGGGTTTTCTAAGCCTCTTCCTCGCCGGCCAGCTGCACATCTTCAATTATTATACTGGCGGCCGCGACCTCAGCCGCGCCCTCATCTGCCTGTCTCCCCTCATCGGAGCCGCCCTGGTCGCCATCTCGCGGTGCGAAGACTATCGCCACGATGTGTATGATGTGTGCGTCGGGTCGGCGCTCGGCATGACCGTTGCGTACTGGAGCTACAGGCGGCATTTCCCCAAGCTGACGAGCCCCAACTGCGACGAGCCTCATCCTCACCCGGCCGTCGAGGCTCAGCAGCAAGGGTGGCAGCGCGTGCGGGACGAAGAAGAGCAAGGTAGTGAATTAGCCTTCCCACTAGGAACTCGACGAAGCTGAGACGGCTTGAGGCTAATGCTGAGATTTCATATTGCGCAATGTAGTGTACTCATAGCGGGAAGAGCTTGTCTTTGTGTAAATAGCTGCAACTCTGCCATCTACCGCCGTGTCCCTCCAAGAGAGAAAGGGGGGTCATCAAAAGTATATAGGATTTCTTTTCTTCTTTTTACTTTTTGGATAATGCGGCATGCTTACATCACAGGAATCCCTGAATTAAGTCAAACTCATCTTGGGACGTGTCGTATTGTTACAAGGGCCATTGTCCTTTTTTGTGTCATTAAGCGCCCATTCTCAGTCTACTTGTTGAAAACATTCACCCGCTCTATTCGTTTATTTCTCTTCCGTGTCCTCGCTCTTGGCCAAGTCATGCTCCTTTAGCAGCGCCGTGATCTCGTCGGCGCTCCACAGCCTGTGGTAGATTTTGCCATCCTCTGTCTGTCCCACCGTCGCAAACTCGACTAAAGGTGCATGTTAGCTATCCGATTATTGATGCATGAAACTGAGAGAAAACAAAAAGACTCACTCTTTTCACTGCTCAGCTTGGTAGAATCCATCGTCTTGCTAAGAACCTTGACAGCTACGCCGCAGGCCTCCTGAAGCGAGCAGTCCTCCTTGTAGTCCTGCTTCAACAGACTCTGCGCACTGGCATTGTTGGCGCCCGCGCTGGTGGCCTTCCACCCGCCGTAGTTTCCTGAGGGATTGCTGAGGTACAGCTGGAATTGTCTCCGGGGATCCCAGCCGGCGTAGATGAAGGAGACGCCAAACGGCCGCAGACCACCGTGCTGTGTGTAGCCCTGCTTCAGGTCGCACAGCTTACGCACCAGCTGCTCGCAGGGGATGTCTTCGTTGTAGGTGAGGAGGTATCGCTGGGCGGCCTGGCGGGCGTAGTTGATGAGGATGTTGGCGTCGGCGGTCATGCCTGCTACTGCGCAAATCATGTTGCTGTGATGAGGCGCGCAATATGTCAGTAGGGATGATCACATATAGAGACGCAGACGCAGGATGAGAATAGACACAGAATAACATACTCGTTCAGCACGTAGAGCTTCTCTGCTGAGGTGTCCTGCTCCAGCAGCTTTGAAGTCACCTTTCGCTCGGCCGCCAGCACAATTCCATCCTTGGCGAGGATGCCGATGGCGGTACCGGCGTGGGAAATGGCTTCCAGTGCATATTCGACCTGGTACAGCCGGCCTTCGGGGGAGAAGATGGTGGTCTATGGGCACGCGGTTAGCCTGGATCGAGTCTGATGGCGCATGTGCTCGCCCTTGGAGCTCAGGCTGGACGTACTCGGGAATCGTAACGGCGGGACATGGTGGAGGGGCAATCTCTGTTTGACGGTGCAAGGGATGGATGAGCTGGATATTCGGAGAGAGATTGGATCGATTAGATTTGCGCAAATGTTAAGGCAGGGCAAATCTCCGGAGCGGAAGAGAGAGTCTGGATTGGAGAGAGATTGAGATTGTTGGTTTGGAGTATGGAGGGGAACAAGGCCGGCGTCACTTGTAGAGCTCCAGGCACGACCGCCGCGTAGGTGCTGCTGAAGCTGTGGCAGATACCCTGGAGCTCTAGCATTGAGCGAGCTGAGTCAGCAGACAGAGATCAAGTTGGCTAATGCCTGAGGCAGCAATTGGACAAGGCTGAGACATGATGCAACATTTTCAACAGTAAATTCCCAACGGCAGTTTAGCCGAGGCTGTGCCGCTACAGTTACAGCAATTCTTCATGACGGTTGTTTCGTTTGCCCCTCATGACTAAGCTCCCCCGTCATCCCATCATGGTCGAGAATCAGCCACTGCATTGCTTGGGCATTCACTTTGGCCGCCAAGATTCCAAACTTCCAATTGCCACTGCTTTCTGAAACCATCAGCTGCAGCTCCGGCTTCTTCTTCTTTAGCATTCTTCCTTCTTCTGCTACTTCTTGCGCGCTGCTTTATTCCTGCTGCAACTTGTCAAGACGCTGCTCTGCTGCATCACCGCCCAACACTTCAACTCGTGTCATCGCATCCCATCTCATCTGATCTTGTCTCATCCAGCTCACCGTCATCGGAGACTGAACCCTTGCTTGACACGCTGTTACCTCTTCTACTCTCTATCAAGACTCAGGTGTCATCTAGAGGCTACAGAACTGCGCTGCTCAACACTCAACACCCAATATTCGATTCTCGACTCTTGATACTCGATATTCATCTACCCCATTTATCCCCCCCAGCTGCCTCCATCTGCCACCAGCTGTCAAAAACGCTTCCGGCAAAGCCAAAGCCACAGCAAAAAGGCAAAAAGACGCGCGCCACCCGCTTCTTCCTTCTATTTGTATCCACTCCAAGGGGCTCCCGGAACCCCACGCAAGCTGCCGTCATCACCAACACAAGCTCGATATTTTTTTTTCCCTGACATTGACAAGCTAAATCGGCACGCGCTGCCTCTGTAGCAGCTTCACACGCCGCTCGCCATCCCATAGCTGCCCAAGAAGAGCTGGTCGCTGGATTGGCACCTCGCGCTGCAATTAGGCCTTATTTTCTTTTCTTTTTTCTCTTCAGGTTTTTCTTGCCGAGGGGAGGAATCGTTGTTTAGCTGTCTGTGACTACCTACTAGTTGCTGTCCTTGCCTGTTTTGTAAATCTCCAATGCCCGCCTGAAGCGAACCGCAAGAATTTTTTCTTCCATCTCGCGTTCGCTTCCACAGTAGAATTTGCATCGCATTTAGTTGGATCTGCGGCGACGCCTTTGCGCGTGCTCCATTGCCATGTCCGGTAAGTTAAAAAAACAAACCACAAGAGCCGGCGATTCCCCTCAGTCGATCAAGACGGGCGCAGAGATGCGACTCATTGAGGCTGGTTGCGCGAGAGATGCGCCGTCGCCGATGAGACGAGACAGACAAGAGACTTTGCTAACAAAAGCCATCGCAACAGGAGAAGCCGAACCTCGACGCTCCGTCAGAGCCACCAAGGGCCAGCACACAAAGGCCTTTGACGAGCTGGAGCCTGCCGCGCCGAAACGTCGACAGACCAAGAAGAACAAGAAGGCGGAGAAGGAAAAGGAGCAGTCGCAGGACCCCGAGGAAGTCATCCGCTGCGTCTGCGGCGCCACCGAGCAGGACGAAGACTCGGGCGAGGCCTGGATCTCGTGCGAGACGTGCTTCGTGTGGCAGCACAATGTCTGCGTGGGCGTGAGCTCGTACGAAGACGAGATTCCCGACCACTACTGGTGCGAAGAGTGCAAGCCGGAAAACCACAAGGAGCTGCTGGACGCCATTGCCCGCGGCGAGAAGCTGTGGGAGGAGCGGCGAAAGGCGCACGAGGAGGAGGCCGAAAGAAAGAAGAAGCGCGGCGGGCGCAAGAGAGGGAAGCGAGGCAGCGATTTCAAGGAAGAGCTCGAAAAGGATGCTGCTCAGGCAAAGGCATCGCCTACTCCAGATGCCGTATCGAGAGAGAAGAAGGACGTGACATCCGTGCTCAAGCAGGGCAAGCGAAAGGCGAGAGAGGACTCGCAGGATGCAGACGGAAAGGTATGCTATTGTCTTGATGAATCTATATCTACTTGTTCTCAATTGATGATTGATGCTAACACAAATTCTCCATCTAGACAACAAAGATGCGCCGCGTTTCGGAGGACGAAGCTGTGGCCTCTGCTTCCGCCTCTGCGTCCGCTTCCGTCTCGGCTGCCGCCTCGGCTGCCGCCTCTCCCTTGGTCAAGTATGTGCCACCCGAAGACTTGACTGCATCCATCCAGGATCTCCCTGGCACGCGAATCGGCCCTGCTAAGGCGCTGAAGAAGTCGTTGGTTCACGTCATCGGGTCCCTAGCCAAGAGCAACCACATCCAGGTACCTGAAGATGAATCTGCGGAATCCCTCGCCGACAAGTATGCGCTTCAGATTGAGCGCGCCGTCTTTGACACACACCCGCTCTCCAAAGGCCAGAAGGAGTACAGCCAGCAGATAAAGTCGCTGTCGTTCAACCTCAAGAACAACCCCGAGTTGTTCCAAGGCCTTTGGGCACACGAGCACTCGCCCATGACACTCGCCGTCATGACATCGGAGCAGCTTGCCTCGGCTGAGCTGCAGAGGCAGACGGCCGAGATGAAGGCGAGGGCGGAGAAACAGTCCATCCTGTACACTTCAGAGACGGGCCCTCGCGTTAGGCGCACGCACAAGGGTGAAGAAATCGTCGAGGACGAGGCCTTGGTTACCAGCGAAGCACCCATGCCATCCGCTGGAGGCCCTCGTCCAGGAGGAGAGGAGAGACAGGAGCAAGAGCAGAGGCAGCAACAACCACAGCAACACGTTAAGCGCGAGTCGATAGGAGGAAACGAGTTGGGCGACGCCGGTCTAAGCCAGCGCTCCCCAAGCCAGTCGAATTTCGATATTGGCAAGGTATTCTCTGCTGTGAAATCTCCCACTGCAGCTCACCGTCGCCGGCCTTCTGCGCCAGTCTTGAACACACACGGCCCCGGATTCGACCCCGATGTCGACCGGATGCTGCAGGACGAGACCGAATCGCCGCCTTACTCGCCCACAGAAGAAGCCACGGATCCCGATGTCATCTGGCGCGGCTCGCTGGCGATGAGCTCCATTGCCGACTTCCAGGCCACGGCCAAGCACATTGGAGGCGCCAACTTTGCCTCGTTTGGCCCCTGGACCAAGCTGATCCCGCGACAGATGACCGTGGCCGGCCGAATCCCGCAGCAGAGCGCCATCGAGTACCTTTGCAGTCTGCGGTACAGCAATTTGACCGACATCATCGTCGTCAACATCACGCCCACGTCGCCAGACGCAAAGCAAGAGTTCAACAACCTCATCAACTACTTTGTCAGCAAGAACAGGTATGGCGTCGTCGGCAATAAGGTGGCCGGCAACGTCAGGGACACGTACCTGGTGCCTGTCCCTGCCGGTGAGGACGGCCACCCCGAGTTTATGCTGAATCTTGTGGACAATTACATTCCCAAGTCTCGGACCGAGCCCCTGCTGCTGGCCGTCTTTGTGTATCGCAATGAGCCTGATCAGCTGAAGCAGATGCTGCACAATGAAGCAACGAATGCCGCTGCATCATCCGCAAGCCCGAGCCCGATTACGACTCAATCTTCTGCTCCTCCTCCAGCTGGATATAGTCAGCGAAGCAACTCGACTTCTGGCCCGGCCTTTTCACCCGCCACGCCCCAAATCGCATCCTCTCCGTTTCCTAATGCTCCTCCAAATGGCCACGGACAATCTGCCACGCCGGTTCCTATCCCCCAGCTGCCGCACCTCAACCGTCCTGCTCCACCAGTACAATTGTCTCAAGCTTCACCCCCTGGACAGCACTCACAGGGACCGGATGACCAGAGAAAACAAGCACAGCAAGATGCCGGCGTCATCACCGCGAGAGAAGTCCTAGGGCCCCTTATCAGCGTGCCCACGGTACAATTCATTCTCCCGCAGGCATATCAGATGACCCGACGAGAATGGGAGGTGATCAAGACGATCATTGAGCGAGACGTCCGCGCCAGAGACGACTTGAAGTACTTGGCAGATCTGCTGGAGAAAGAGGGCACCGGAGGGAATGGGAATGGAAACGACAACGGCCAGGGCGCAGCAGCAGCAGCAGCGACGCCGTTACCGCAGGTGGTGGCTGGTGTTGTTGGAGGAGGACCTCCACCTGTGAGAAAAGCTTAGGCGTTTAAAGGGGGGGAAGAAATGAATTGTACGAGTTTGTATGAGTTTTTTTTTCTTTTTTATCATTATGTGATCCTATTATCTAGTCTAGATATAGTTAGGGAATATTGCCATGTAATGCATGATACCTATTTCTGTTTCTACATATCTTGCTTTATGTATATGTATGTGCGTGAACTCTGTGAGAAATGGCTACTATATGACTACTATATGAGAAGCATAGTTTTGGTGTTGACAGTATTCAATGTTATTTGTTTGTTTCATCTAGGTACGTGAATAGTCCTAATAGTCCTAATTCTGTGTCTCTCCCTCTCCCTTCTCTCTGTGATATACCAATGATTCTTGATGTCGTCAATAAAGGATATCTCCGTAACACTCTTTCAGTTCCCTCCAAAGTCGTAACCGGTCATTATTCATCAACTTTATGCTGGCATCCTGCATTAATAATAGCCGTTTCTTTTTCGTCTTTCCCTCCGCAGTTTCAATATATATAGTCCTCCATCGAAGCAGCTTCCACGTCCCCTTAACCCTGCCTCTCCCTCTCTCTTTCCGCCTGCATCTGGCGGTGCATTTACATCCCAGCTTCGGGCTCGGCCACGAAATCACCCACTTCATCTCGTGGTATTCCAACATGTCCTCCGTCGTCTTCCACTATTCGATTACCGCATCAGCCATAGCCCACACCTTGGCCTCTCTCAGCGTCTTCTCAACCAAGAGGTTCTCCTCGTCCGTCCACGTTGCCGTCGGATCCTCCACCAGAATCTGTTCCTTTGGAATCGCCGACAAGTCCAAGCTGCCCAAACCTTCGAGAACTTTCCTCGCCTTGTCGACCTGCGTGCGAATGGCGGCCGTTTCGGTGCGTGTACGATCAAGATGGTCCTGCATCATCTCAATGGCGGATTCGCGGGCCTGATGCGGGCGGTACTCGTTGAGGATGTGGTGAATGTTAATCAATATGGTGCGCAAGTCGGCAATCTTGGCCTCGGCGTCGCTGGCATTGCGCGCCAGGGTGCCGACCATCTCGAGGAAGTTGAGTAGTAGAGATTTGATCAGGCGCTTGAGCTCAAAGGCGCGATCGTAGTGCTTGGCGTCTTTGGCGCTGGAGGAGGCTGTTGCTGGGAGGTTTTCGATGCCTTGCTCCTCGAGAGTCGGGAGTTTGTCGTCGAGCTAGAGGTGAGAAGCAGAGAGTTAGAGAGACGAGATAAGATACCACTCAAGACTCATTATCGTAAAGCCATACCATGTACTGGTCACCAAAGACTCGCCACCGTCCATCTGCCGGTTCTGGCGGCGGCTGCAGAGCCCTCAGATGCTCAGGCAGATTCGGGATCTGCACACTATCCACGTCCTCGCCATCACCGGCCTGAGCCCGTCGCAGCTCTGTAATCTCTGCAATTCTCTCTGGCGTGAATTCCTTCCAGAAATCCGGCGGGTTCGGAAACGTCGACGCCAGCGAGTGCGGCTCCTGCTGCTCGTCCATTGTTGCTCAGTCCTTCTTCTTCTCGTCCTTGTCGTCCTTGTCCTTGTCTTGCTCGAAGTGCACGTAACCCCTCCCCGCGCGTTGTAGAAGAGTCGATGAGTATCAGCTCATTGGAGTTTGATACACGGATAAATCAAAGAAAAAGCGATGCCGTTGGACTGGAACAAGAGACGCGAAAGAATATCAAGAGTATTTTGGTGGTGATGGTGTATGATATGATATGATAATAGCATCAAGTTCTGGGGAAGCAGCAGCTGGTCGCAGAAAGTACATACTGGAGCTGCGCCGGATAAACAGCGGCTCCGGCGAGCTTCCAGCGACCGAGTGACGTCGAGAAGAAGCTGAACCTTGTCCCAGAAAAATTAAGCTGGTGCTAATAGCAGCATGGAGGTCAGTTTTATTATACGAGCTCCATCCATCGACCTGCAATTACAGCCATCGAGCAAAAGAGCCGCCATCGTCTGATTCATTCATTCTCGACCAATTCGTCAACTCAATTCGCCAATTGCCTCCATTGTCCTCGTCTAAAGCATGTACAGCCTTTAGGACACACGAGTAGAATCATCAACGGCCTATCCGGATCCCGCTTGACAAAAGCTCAGCTCAGCTCAGCTCATCCAATACTTGTCCCTATTCTACCTCCTCTCGTATAATATCACATCGCCAATCCCAACCATGGCCGACGTTCGAGCGCTTCTCCGCCAACAACGAGCAGCCCGTCGCATCAACCACCCATACGCCCTGTATTCAGACGCCGGAAAGCTGCTCTGCACCCTCTGCCGCGACCACATCCGAGCCGAATCCCACTGGGACGCCCATCTCCAAAGCGACAAGCACAAGAAGCGGCTGTCTGCCCTAAACCAGAGCATCATTGACGATGCCAATGCCGAGGCGGAAGACGAGGACCAAGAAGAGGACGAACATGAAGCAGGAGGAGAAGAGGACGCCGAGGACCACGATGCCTTGGCAGCGCAAAAGCGGAAACTCGACCAACTAGGTCCAGAAGAAAAAGACACAGACATGGACGATGAAGACGAGGCGCGGAGGAAACGCAGCAGACCCGCGACAGCATCCGAAGACGACCCCAGTCGCAACAAGAAGCCTCTCATGCCAACGCAAGGTGTCCAGGTCCAGATCGCCTCACGATCATCCACTCCCTCACAGCAGCCAGCAGTACCCAAACTGGCGACTTCTCTTCCCTCTCGTCAGGCCAGCAATCTCGCCACTCCCGCATCCTCCTCATCCATGAGCATCAGCATCCAGCCGCAATCCTCAACCGCCAGCCTCTCACAGTCGCAACAGCCAGCACAACCTGCGCAGCAAGTCGATGAAGACGAATGGGCCGCCTTCGAGGCTGACATCGCCGCCACATCCGCCGCCCAAGACTACGACGAAGAAGCCGTAATCTCCCGCCCAGCCATGACCGCTGAAGAAGCCGCCGCCGCAGCAAAGGAAGCCGAGGAGGACGCCGTCCAGAACCCAGAGTCCCGCAAGTCCAAGGCCGACGCCGAAATCGAAGATGAGCGCGAAGAAGCAACCCGTGCGCTCGAAGATGAATTTGAGGAGATGCAGGAGCTCGAGGCGCGTGTCCAGCGTTTAAAGGAGAAGCGCGAGGCGTTGATGCGCAAGAGAAGCGAGACTCTCACTCAAGACCAAGCTGATGATATCCAGACGGCAGTGAAAGCTGTTTCTGATCCGCAAGATAAAGGGAAAGAGAATGTCCATACAACTGGCGATTCTACTAAAGCAGACGCCGATGATGAAGACGAGGACGATGAAGATGAAGAAGATGACTGGGATGGCTTCCGCTTCCGAACAGGGCGGTAGAACGAGCAAGCGAAGAATGAATGAGGGGGGCCCACGACAAACGTTGGCATGATATGAAATGCATAAAGCCATGTTAATATTCTCTTCTTTTCTGCTTGCCATCTTTTTTTTTTTCGTATTATACCTAGACCGTTAATGCATGGATCCGGCGCACATGTCACTTTTGAATAGATGCCAGCATCTATTACATTCATAGCCAAAAAAAAAGCAATCAATATCAGCTATATACCAAGGTCTATCAAGATCCTCAAAACTACTGCTCCAATAGCTGCTTCAAAAATAGTCGAGAGATGCCCAAGATAAAGAGACTAAACAAATCGACCGGGTATATATATATATAAAGAAGCCAAACTTGTCAAGAAAGAACAAGCACTCAAAACCGCCACCTACTCCAGCACGAAAATCAATGAGCCAAAAGGACAGGAAAAGCACACACTCAACAAACCCTTTGTCACCAGCTTCTGCCCCCATGAGCTGGCAACTCGCCACGGCTCATCCTCTCCCAGAAGCGGCGTAGCTTCCACACACGACCGACGCCCAGGATCTCGTCTGACCTCCGCGCGTCTTCCGCCCGCTCGCTGACTTGACGCTTCCACTTGACCGAAATCCACCGCCTCAGGCCGTCCTTGATGCGCTCCTTCTCAATGCTCTTGCGCTTGGCCACCAGGCCGGGGGCAACGTGCACGGGGAACATGCCCGGCACGCATTCCTGAGGCAGCACGCATCGCTGGACAAGGTCCCTGGCGGAAAGCCGCGAGGCAAGACGACGCGAGAGGCGGATGGAGATGAGGGACCGTGCCAGACGCCGTGATATGATGGTGTTTTGGGTCAAGAAGATGGATCGGGACATGAGATCACCGAGAGACGGTCGGAACGGAGAATTGAGAAACAAGGTCAAGAGAAACCGGGCGTTGCGGAGGCGGTAGTGGTGGAGGACAGGGTCAAGAGAGATTGCACGAAGGCGACGGCACGTCTATGCTAGCTCGTCAGCAAACGGAACACTTCCCCAACATGCCAGATGACGGCAATCACAGGGATAGGGATAAGACGTTGGGACTAGCCATGCCTCCTGTGAATATAACGTGTGTGTGTGTGTAGCGAGTGTTCCGGGGTCAGTCCGTCAGCACGGCACGACACGGCAAAGTACTTACACGAGACGCACGCAACAAGTCATCGACATCGAGAAAGCTCGCAATGTGAGCCAAGACCTCGCTTGGCAAAGTCTCTAGACGTGGCGGTGACGAGCCGCTACTGAAGATGGCGAGGGCGGATGAAAGCTCGGATAGTGACGAGAACACGTCTCGAGATCCACCGGCATATGTGGCGGCCTCACAGCTATCGACAGTCGTATGAGCTACCGGTGCAACGGTAGAGCTGGCACCATCCACGTAGGCACTGTCAGGGGTCGACAATCTCGAGAGGAGCTGGGTCTGGGCCGTAAACCGGGCCTCCTGGGCCGTTGAGTTGGCCATTGTAGCGGCTATTTGGGAGTCGGGATGACAATTTCGGCGTCAGAGCTGGGGAGGAGCTGCAGTGGCTAGCAAAGATACACGCCTCCTCTGGGGTTCTTTTGGAATCTAGCCGGCCAGGAAGACCAAAAATGTATGTAATCGTGCTGATAGAAGGTATGTATGTGTGCCTGTATGCATGTATGCATGCACGAGTACGTGTGTAGGTAGGATTTTCAAGCGAATCTCAGCGATAGGCTAGCAGCCGAGCATCACATCAACACGGGCGAATCAATAACGAATGGTTTCAGGGGAGCTGGTTCATTTCTCCGCCCCTTTGCTGGCGTGTTTGCTGCCGGAGTGCCCAGCCCGTCTGGTCTGGTTGGCTAATTCATCAAACCTAGCCTTGGTATTGGCCTGTTGTTTCTCGCCACAATGTAGTGAAAGATGACAAGCACACGCCTGTATCAAGATTTCGACTACTGCAGCTCGATGCTGGTGGCAACTTTGTACCTTGTTGTGGATGGATGGAGGAAAGAGAGAAAACGGGACGAAAAGGGAGAGAGAACAACACGTTTCAATGTTTCACCAAAGTCTTGCAGCCCCCTGATGTCTTTTCTTCTTTCTCTTCGAAAAGCACGAGTTTGATGGAGCGCATCTATCTGGAATGGTACAAAGTAAAGACAAAAAACGGGAGAAATAGCACGGGAGAGCGAGAAAGAAGCGAGGTAACTATCGTCGTGGTATCTTGACGAAATCACTCTTCTTGTGATACACGACCCTGGACTACAGGACCCGGCCTGTCTCAAGTACCGAACAGGTGACTTTGGTAGTCGATGAGTAAAGGGAGGCCAAGATCTCTCGCACTTGCGTGTAAGCCATAAAACAAGTACGAATAGCGTTTGTGTAAGATGGCTTGTCGTGTGATATGCTTGGTGCCAGTACACTGTACTTGGACGGTGCAAGCCGGCACGAGACAACAGTCTGCAGTAGTTTCCGGCCCAAGAACGCGCTTGTCGGAAGCAGCCGGACTGTACCTAAGACAAATGAAGTTGTCGCCGTGTAATCGAATCGGCGTCAAGTTGCCAAGTCTGACTGCTGCTTTGGTTTGCTTTGCCGAAGCTGCCAGCGGACGTCTAGACCAGTTCTGGTGCCGCAGATGCCGCGGATGCTGATGCTGATGCTGATGCTTGTAGTACTTCTGCTGCTGGCTGCTGCTACCGTCGGTCCTGCTGGTGAGCAGGCAGAGGAACCTGAAAGAGCTCTATGCTGGATGCAAGTCTCATGTAGGCGTTGATGCGGTGTCGCTCCAGACTTGCAGCGACGCTGCAGAGACAACAGCGCCGTCCGAGTCGTCTGCTTGTCTGCTGTCGTCCACGGCCTTGTCTAGCGTGGCTCTGCTGCTTCTGCCGGCTCTGCTAGCGGCCTGCCGTTTGCTGCTTGGCTAGTAATAGTAAGGAGGGCTCAATACTATGTATTCTCGCGTCTGCGCCTGCGCCTGCTGCTGCGTCTGCCTCGCTTCTGCGTGTGCGTGTGTGCGTGTGTGCTTGTCTGCGAGATGACGAAAGCGACAACAAGCCGCAGCCGGGCCCGATGTTGAGGCCCAAAGCCCGGGGAAAACGAGGACAGATGAACAAGAAAACAAGAGGGAAAGACGACGAGATGAAGCGAGAAGCCGTTGCACAGAGGTTGCTGAGCTGAGCAGTAGATTCCGTCCGTCTTGATGTGAAGCTGATGAAATTGATAGCCTTGCGTTCCAGTTGTCAATTGGGAGTTGAGCAGTCCGGAGAAGTGCATTCCTTGTGGCTCAGTCAGTTGAGGCGTTGCTGCCTCGTCATGCGCTGTATGTAGTTCTGTTAGTGCCTGTTAGCACTGATGCTAACCCTCCAGCGCTGATTCATCGCCTGTGAACCTCTATAGCAGCCCTTGAACCCATGGACCAACTGAAGAAGGTACAGGGACATCCAAACGTCTTACGAACTTTGCCCTCACCTTGTTGGAGTAAATCAACCAACTACAGCATGATGCGGTGCGGGGACAAGTTGCGTCAGAACGATCCAAGGTACTGGACAGTAACTGTACGAAATCCCGCCCTGTGCCCAGTACCACTGGACCACATGCACCGACCGATCAAATCAACATCAGGTCTCTCTGTCAAGATACATGTACCCGATACCTTTTCTCCTATGCGCGTCCGATGGCGGGGGTACCTGGCATCGATCAGTGGAGCTCGCTCCAACTCGCAGCCGCCGTGCCAAAGCCGCTAGCGATGGTGAGATAGCGCTCCGGTGGGCTCCGCTAGGCGCTCCGTCTAGCGGATCAATGGATGCTACTGTGCCCCCCAAGTATCGTGCCATCCAGGCGCCGGCACGGATCAAGTACCGAGTACTCAAATCATGCCACTGCCTCGAAGCTCTCAAGGGGTATCGCACATGGAGAGTGCGAGATGCAGAGACCAGCACGTTGACCCAGCCAAAAGAAAATCAAGGGATAGTTGTAACGAAAAGGAAGGGGAAAAAAACACTGTACTTGAGAGGGATCATCCTTGTAAGTCATCGCACTCCATCCCTAAAAGCGGCTGGCCATCGTACCAGAGCTCGACACGGCTGGGTCACTTACACGGCCTCCGTCTCGCCAAAGGGTAGCAAAACCCGCCCTCAAGCCGCCAAAAATCCCTCCATCAAGGACTCAGGTGATATTGAGATGCTTCATGAGGTCGTTTGATCATGTAGAATCATGAAATCATGCAAAGGCGAGCTCATCCCGTCGTCCACGGCCGGAATCAACCCCAAAATAGAGGCCCGAGGCTGACGAGACGAAACCACGGCCCCATCCCATCAGGCAGCGGATCGAAACAACGCGAGAGCCCAGCATATTTCCGTACCGGTACTCCGTATAGAGAAAAGGTACAAGCAACGGTGGGCATCAGTTCAACCCATCACACCGCCAGGGCTTCAATGTATGTACGAGTACAAAACTGCCAGCGAGGCTGTGACGAACAAAGGTGCGGAGCAGCGACATCCCTGCAAACCACCGCCGTCACATTTGGCGCCGCCAACGTTGAGCACTAACCGTTTGATGCTCTCCACGTATCCACGTAGTCGCAACTAGTTCAAGTTGCATCTCTGTAGACATCTCGGTTGCAGATGATCGCCGTCGCGAAGTGTCTACCGTATCAAATCCGCTCCGGTTCAGTTCTTAGCGAGACCGCAGAAGCATCGTCTTCAGGATATCTCCAGCTTCATCCGTCCCTGCTAAACTCAGTCCTGATGATCAGTTCCAACAGAGAGGAGGGGGAAGAAAAAAAAGATAAGACAGAAACAGAGAGACACAACAGCAAATCTCACCTTTGCAACAATCCTTCCGTGTCGGCCCTCCAACTCCAACCCCATAACCCGCCTCCTCCGCGCCGCCCCGGTTTCCCTTCGGCCCCCTCTCCCGTCCCTCCTCATCCTCATCCTCATCCCCCAACTCCTTCCATGACGTGGCCAAGAACCCGGGAAAACACCATAGTCTCTTCCAACTAACACCCTCCCACGCCCTCATCTCGGTATCTCGACCTTGTAACTCGTAGGCAGCCATCTCTGATCATCCTCAAAGATACACAATCCGCACCCCCGAACAACCCCGGTCCATGTCGTTTTCAAGTGGAAAGTGGAAACATGGCCTCCATTTTCGGCCATCTAGCGCATTACACACCACCCGGCCAAATCACTCACATTGCACTTATGCGCCCTGCAATGCTATGCCACGCACACGTGCCGCCATCTGTATGCATCGTCCTTACGTCGTCGCCGCCCGCCTGCGCCAAACAGCTCCGTTCGCCTTTGCCCTATATCGCGACTCGACCGTCTGGGAGAGCAGAAACGCCGTCCTAAAATCTGGCTAGATTGAGCCGCATCTCTGGTTAGCCGGAGAAACGATCCCTCATGCCGATGTGTGTGTGTCTCCATCTAATTTTTCTTAGGCCAGAAAAAAAAACCCAACCCAGACGTAATCCCCCTCGTCTATCTGACCCTAGTCGTTCCCATTGGGCTTCAATTCTCCGGGTTCCCAATCCGTGCTCATCAGGCTTCTAGACTTCCCTTTCACCTTCGCCTCGGCTATGCCTGTCTCTAGGCCCGGCTGCCACAAGAGGCTGTCCTAGACGGGGGCCCCCAACAAGCAAAATGTATGTATGACCGTTGCTTCGCTGGCAAGGCTAGCTGGGAGCGGTAGGACATGCGTTCTCTCATCGTGACTTGCCAGCTCACACAAAGTCCACACAAGGATGGCCGATGACCGAGGAGCAAGGTGTAGTTCCTTCGTATTGTGTAAGCCAAGCCCAACGATTCCCAAAACGATGGACCTCCGCAGCGTCGTGCTCTGCTCTTATTCCCTTTCCGGTCCCGCGAAGATGCCGGTGGTTATTTTTGACCCCAGACGGTTCATGACCGCCTTGCCACTTGCATGAAAACACTGATGAGCTGGCCATCTCCATCAAAAGCACCTCAAGACCGGAACTCTAGCCGTATCTTGTGATCCACGATAACCTTCCCCATTTGGTTACTCCTGACGAATTTATCAAAAGAAAAGCTCTTCATCAAACAAAGACAATCCCTCCTCAATCTTCCTCGAGAGCCCGGCTCCACCATCCGAGTCCACGCCAATAGCCGCTGGTTGATGTCACACAGGGGATCCTTTCCTTCACAACAACTACTAGCAGGACTAGCATGGAGTGCGTATATCCTTTGAGCCTCCGGCACGGCGGAGCCTTAGATCCGCTGGGCTTAAACATCTGGCCAGCGTTAGCGCGAACGCCCTGTGTTAGTTGTTGCACACCCGTCTCAACCAACACCGGTCCATCTCGTCTCCTATGTCTGCAAGCAAAAAGCCGTCATCATCGACGTCACCGGTGGTTTAGAGATAAATGCGACCTGTATATCCGGTAATCCACTTAAGCGTCTCGGAAAATTGCTTCATCTGTCGGGCGTCGCATCGTCCTTTGCCTCTTCCAGCCAGCTCAGATGCAAAATTGGCACCGCCATCGGGGTTTGGTAAGATGCGCCCGCTTTCGCCGGTCCAATGCAGGCACCGACGCGACTTAAACACAAAAAACCATCCATCCTTCACACCTTCATACCTTCACACCACAGGGCTAGGCGGTTCGTCCCAGTCCCGAGTCCGACCTAAACAGCCTTAGTCCACCCCATTAGCCAGAATCAGATGGCAGACGAACCATGCCAGACGGTCCTGGATTGGCTTGTCCGTGTGGTTCCCTCACTGGCAAAGGTCGGCCGCCGATTAAAAAAAACAAGCTGCCGTGTCTGACCGAGAAAACCAGATCCGCTCGTCTCATTGGACCGCCGGCTTCGATCTGCTAACAGCCGCCTGTCGCCCCTAGTCGGCCAGTCGCGTCTCCTGCGCAGCATTTGTGCGAGCCGTGATTCGCAGCTCCCCAGCAATTTGGTTCGTCCAAATGTACATCATTTTCGACGAGTCGCGGGCCCGGGATTCTTGCTCCAAGGACCCACAGATGGGCTAAGCGTGGTGGGAATTCAAAGGCGTGATGCAAGTGTGAGTTTACCAACATCAGATCATGGTATGGTGTAAGTCAACCATGGCCTCTTACACGGCCTGCCTCAACGCGTCTCTTCATCTCGATGGGCGGTTACGGTTGGCGTTAACGAGACCCGTTTTGACCTGCAAAATTTTCTTTCCTCTTCCTTTGGCATTGGACTTGGATTTTTTTTTTTTTACCTCTTTGGGTTCTTCGGCGCCAGGCTATGGGCCCATGCCATGTCACCCACTTAGCACGAGCAAGCCTCATCCTAGACCCGGCCAGCCATGAGGCCCTCGCTCAGTTTCGCCCGGATGGACCAAACCATGGCTGAACTCGCTCGGTAAAGCGAATCTTGACTGTCCCAAATCCGTAGCTCGATCCTTTGTTTCCTCCCCCTTTTCTCTTCACCTCTCTTCTCTTTGTCATCACCTCTCTCAGCACGTTCAAGACGGAACGGGCCGGCATGATCCAGATCACGGCCCGTGGCGAGGGGGCACCAACACTCGGTCATCCAGGGGGTGGTTCCACTCGCTGGCTTGGCGCCTTGTTACGCCGGTGTGCGTGTCAAGTCTGTGTGTGCGTGCGAACATGTACGTAAAGTACTGTGTGCATCTGTATGTGGCATGGACAAGTCTCTGTACCGTCCACGACCCTTGTCCCTGAGGCTGGGACCCGGCACCCCATAACCTACCTCAACACCAAGCTTGGCCACCAAAAGCGGCCGACCACAGCCTGAGCGATGCCGCAATGCAAGATTGGTTGTCATTTTTGTAAACAGACTTTCGGCGCCTGGCGCGCATGCTCTCGGCCGCCTCTGGCCTCTATGCCGGCATTGTCGATTCACGGAATCTCCCCCAGTGCTGATTGAACCGCTTGAGACGTATCTTGACACGCAGAGCCCAACTTGTACCCAATGCAACGGGGGACGTGGTCCTCTCTCCTCTCCTCCTTCTCCCTCTTTACCCGTCCACGTCAAAGCCTCTAGCAACCACGACAACGAGCTTGAAAAAGGGCCATGGGAGATGCAGGCTGTTCCCAATGCAGAAGGCCAGCTCATCATTGCGGCTTCTCCGGCCTGTGCTCCACGGTCTCATGGCTCTCACCGTCACTTAGACGCAGTTCTCTCCATAGATTTGTTTGCAGTACTCGAGACCGGTGACGGAATCTCCAACCCGCTAATGTCGCCCGTGCTTTCAGCCACTCGTGTTCCTGAGACCCATATCACTGACACTGACACAGAAAAAAAAGGACCCAGCCTTTTGCTGCTTCATGTGAGTTGTTTGCGCTAGTCCATCTTGTCACAGGCACTCCTGCAGTGATGTGGATGATCGGCGATTCAGTCCGAGCTTCATTCTTATCCTCTAATCTGCACATGCCATGCTGGGCGTATAGCTAGGTCGTTCCGTCCTAAAGGGTGCTGACCCTGCGTCCGTCAACGCCACAATCCTGGTTCAAAGCGTCTGGCGTCGCACCAGCTTCAGCCGCGTCGAGGGGCGCCTGGCACGCTGGCCAGCTGTACCGTCTCGCTGTTCGCAAAGTATAGCATGCTTTTCAGCATGTTAAGATGAAAGTATGGCTCGGTTCCAGCTTGTGGTTCGGTCCCGGGCTCAATATGGTCTGGTGGATGGCCTGTTGATCGGCGTGGTGTCTTGCCGGGGAAGCAACGATACACTTTCCGATTCAGTGGGCGACAAGGCCGTCTGTGCGATTCACACAACCTTGACGCAGTGCTTCCCAACCAGCCTGTCTCGGGTTCTCTTGGTTTTTGGTTCCGAACGCTGTGCCGCCCACCCAAACCCACCAGTAACCCTTCAGGAGGCTGTGTCGAACCCATCCCCCTTCCTCTAGCCTCCTATAACGCCACAGTAGCGATCCCCGGAGAATAGAGCCGCGACAGGGGCTTCGATTCGTTCATGATAGCCTGTGGGCTGTCTGTATACATCATTAATATAGATGGGGTCAGCTCCTGGGAGCCACTCAGTTGAACGAACCCCCCTCCCCCTCCTGGCTCCCCCCCTAAGCGTCAACCCTGAATTGAATGCTGATGCAGTTTGCCATGCAGTTTGTAAATGGCCACCCCGGGACAAGGCTGCTTGCGTCCAGACGAGTGATGCCACGTTGGCCAGATTAACACAGCTCTCCTGGCTTTGCCCCCGCTATCGAGCCTCTGTGCTGACGGCCATACGTCAAGAGACGTGCAAGTACAGAAACAATCTCCATCTAGATATCAGAGGGTCTGGTCTGGTACCAGAGGGGCCAATCATCTCACCTTCTCGGGCATCCGGGATATTCATGTGAGTCGTGAAGTATGCATAGGTACCATGCATGCCCATATGTGAAGGCATCGTCGTGTACGGTTCTAATAGGACGTGATGAAAGGGAGAAAAAAACTAAACGCAGCAGGTGAAGTAGTAGTCCCGGATGTGTCCCTTAAAATAGGTAACTACCCTTGAGATGCTCCATCCTCGTGGTGGAGATGTGTTTTTTGAGGCAGCCACGATGCCCTGACTCTGATAGCCGCGGTCCAACTCTCCAGTCCACGACTAATGCATCTTGTCCAACCCCGTTTGAGCGAAGAGAGCGAGCGAGTGAAAGAAGGACATCGAAGCAGTGGCATGTGGGGATCCCATAAAGAGCCGCATTCACAAATGTTGTGTGACCACCGGAGCCTGTTGTCCTTGCTGTTGTCGGCCGCACCTCCAGATTATTCTTCTCAGGGTATTATATGAGATGGCGCATCCAACGCCAGCAACATGACCGTAAATGGGAGCTTGTCGACCCCAGAGAATGGGTGTGACGATATGGAGGCAGGACCAGAGGTACCGCCCACGAGTGAAATTCCGCGTGGCGTCGATTAAATATATCTCTACAACCGTTTTCAGCTTGTAGTGGCCAATTGTGGTTCCCTTGTTTTTGTTATAAAAGGGACAAAGCTGGATATCGCCTCGTCCCCCCTTTTTTGACAGGGCACGGGAGCTATCCATATCAAGAGATAGCATATCTGCTGGATGATATTTCCGGTTGAAGAAGGCTAGAATGCTGCCATTGTAGTTGATCACATATGTGTGTACTCACAGATAAGTCAAAGAGCTATCCCGTCCAGCTTTGGCGACATGCTCGGTGCTGGTGGCATCCAAAGTTCTGCTACTATGGCCACTATGGCCACTACGGCCATGCGGGACGAACCATGACCCTAGCATTCACCGAAATCGACACTTAGAACCACATACTAAGCGGTCAGGATCCATCCCCCTGTTCCATGACACTTGTCCATCCTCGGGACGAACCATAAGAGAGACCCACAGTGGCCGCAGATCGAGTCGCCCACTACTTGTGGTGGAAAGAGAGAGTAGGGCCCGAAAGCCAGGGCCTCTTGTGGCAAGGACACATGTTTTCTAGCAGTAGCATGCGTGAGCAGACGTCGGTGCTCCATTTGGTGTATCAACCGTCAACCTGCAGTGATGATGTTAACAAAGGAGACTAGAAAGATCGGGGGATGATATGAGTTGCCAACTTTTGTCCAATTGACAAGAGTCAGGCCCAGCTGAACGAAGCAGACAGCACCAAGACTCACAGGCCCCGAATGTGGCAAACCCAGCGTCAACGCACCCCTCCTTGATTCTTCGAGATGCGTCATCGCGGTCTTGAAATCTTGCTTCTTGTTCCCTTCTGCTCTTCATTCGCCATGGTGTGGACAAGCTTAACCCCCCAGATGGGAACCGAACTTTGGAGCTTTGGAACGGAGTATTTTTACAGATAAAATGTGCCGGTACGCCTGTGTGTAGCATGTTAAAACAAAACGCGGGGACTCTGGTATGGGTTTTCTCTACGGCCAGCCTATGAGGCTGGACCAACGTGGCAAAGCACTCTGCAGGCTCACGAGCACACCACCGGAGGAACCCCCCTCCCCAAAGTGGCCAAGTGGAGGGAAAAGGTAAAAGGGGATATGGATATGGGGAACCCAAATCGCATATGTCGACCTAAAGCCGATGCAGCAAAGGAATTGGGCCAGTTGAAGGGAAGCTTCTCTCATCAAAGCTACATCAGTTAGTCGAGATTTGTGTGTATGTGTACCTGTAGCGCCATGACAGCGGTGGCATTGGCGAAAGCAAAGACAAGGGACAAGGTATGTGGCAGTCATGGTGGTGTTCTGCATCGAGGCTACCTCCACATCGACCCCCCACACGCACACACGCACAATTTCACTCCCACCCCTCCCCCCTACCTTGGAAGCCAGGAACGTGCTACAGGATACGCCATCACACGGCAGCAGGGGTGTGCCAATGGGTGAAAATAAGGGGTGTGTGGGAGTAGGGCAACTGGCATGTTGGTATAGGGCAAAAAGTACGGATACCCAATCCACGTATCAAAGCATCTTTTTTTTTATCCCGCAGGAAGCAGGACGATAATGACGAAGTTTGTTGGCCCGTGTAAAGGAAGGTGCTTGTTGGTCGCTGTGAGTCCCACCGAGGATTGGGTTGTAAAGGCGCTGGATGGTAAAAGGATAGGACGAGGGCCGAATGGACAGCAGTTGTTCTGACTTCAGGCGAGTATAAGTTAGCTTGGCCGTCCCCAATGCTGAAGCAAAGCAGCCAGACTTACCAGCCCAGACTCGGGAACAGACGACGAGCCCAAAACCGCTCAATTCGACGTTGAAACAATCTTCACCAGCCGAATATACAAGCGAGTCCCGACAAGACTAAACGGGGTGCCCTGCATCGAACGATTCCGGCGCTAGTCTGGAAATTGCTTCCTCCCGGTCGTCTTTGTCTATTGTAGGTGCCAGCTTGAGCAATTCTTCACTTCACATCATCACTTTCCTCCAAGCATGGAGCAAAGAGAGGGAATCCTTCGTTATGCCTGAGGGAGTAGAATTGGCTTTGAAGGGTGCCCATTGCTTGGCAATGTCCATTTGCTGATATTCTCGATTCGTGATGCAGTTCTCTTCCTCTCTTCTACCGCCTCTTTCCCCCTCCCCCTCCTCCTCGGCTTTCTCTCCTCTCGATCGACGCCATCCACCGAACGAATTGACCATGTGTTATTTCGAACAGACTCGTTGGAGTTGCGGTTACTGGCGCTGGGGCCACTTCCGTCAGCAGTGCAATAAGGAATATCGAATGGGAGAGACGTGCGGGCTGAAGCTGATCTATGAAACAAAACCTGATCCCGACGTCTGTAAGCTATGTCACGATACGGAGAAGAAACGACGACGCTTGGCCAAGATGACTCTGGATGTGGAGCGTTGGAAGGTTGAGGGCAATCGGACAGCCACCATCGAAAGGACGGAGGAGGAAATGGCAGCTGTCAGTGCCCAAATCGCGGTAATGGATGAAGATCATTTGCGCAGGCTACAAACGCTTGCTCAGGTATGAGAATAGCCCCTCCCCCTCGCCTTGTCGAGACACGGCATGCAAAACACAAAAAAAGTCGGACACAAGAAAACCACCGTGGCACAAGCGGCATCTCTGTGGCTAACATTTTCCTGTGCTTCAGTGACGATGGCGGGGGGGGAAAGTCAGCTTACAGAAGACACGGCCACAAAGTCAAAGGTTAGCCAGCGGATATCAGAGACTAGGCACAGCACACAGCATTGGTTCAACTCGGAGCGAATAGAAAAAAGGGAGAGAAAAAGGGTCCTGGTCTTGTTGGAAGAATTTTTTTTTATTGAAGGCTGCTAAGCCACGGAAGTCGTTCGCTGTTTTTCGGGTTGTCTTTCATCTTTGCATTTTCAGCATGGTCCCGGGCACATGACAAAAAAAAGCGTTTTTTTTTTTTTCATGAGTCGGTCAAAAGGGCTCGCTTTTGGTCGACTTCATTGTATAATCGGTTTGATGGATTTCAAGGACGTTTGGTTGGATTCTTTTCTTTTCTTGCCCTTGGGCTCCGGTAGCGAATTGGGTCGTCTCGCACTCCTTTTGTTTTAATTAGATACCTAGGTACTGGGATCCCGAAATGACACGCTCCATACTTCGTTCTTTGTCGACCTTGAGAGGCGCGGCTTCCGGGGGCCTGGATTTAGCACCACACAGATTTCATTTGGTGGTGGGCTGGATGAGTTTTGTGGGTGGGCCAGTTGCTGCTACTGCAAACGACTGGGGGTAGTTCCTTGTGACGAAAACTCCTTGGCGGGGTGAGGGTTGAATGTGTCCAATGTCCATCGACTGCTTGATGTGATGGAGGCGGGCTAGTACTGGAATAGCGTTGAGGAGCAGACGTCACCAACAATTAGTACGAGGTATTCCGGTAAATCCCCTTGATGCGTCTGCTCGTACAGTAGCTGTAGAGGCTGTGGCAGCGGGGGCTCGATCTGTACAAGTACTAGCTGTACGAGTGTTCGTATGCGTGGGATCCTCGCGCCAGCAGACAGGCGACGTATCGCACTTTGACGAATGAGTCCCTCGCTTATCGCGTTTGTGACCAGGCTAGAGCCATGACGCACGCTTACTGGTACCAGGGAGCTGACGTGAAGTGTCGGGGGTGGGTTGGGATTAATCACATGGATATATCGCAAAAGAGGACCGCACCCATGGGTTGAATGCGTTGCGAATCGATTTCCGCCGCGGAATGGCCAAGCAGGACCGGTCTGCCGGGATTTCCTTGACGAGTATGGACCATCTCCGCAGAAATGTCATCGTTTCCCCTTCGATCCCCGCGCCAGTGGACAGTCAAACAGCCCGGGATGCCGTCCAGGGCCAAAAGCCACTGCCGTCTGTAGCGGCTGACCGTAACGAATGGAAGCCATACAGTAGCAATTGACAACATTGAAGCTACTCTCTGCTGTCACCCCCCTCCTGTCGCTTACGGGCATGATGCCATGGCTTCTCTAGCCTCTTGTGTCGCTCCCATTCGGCTGCTGGGGTTCACGAGCCGGGGGTGGCTGGCCTCGTCGTCTCGTCCTGATAGCCCACCGAGCTGGACTGCGCTTCACCACCATTTACCGACAAATTGGTTCCCTCAACAGGCACAATCCCGATGACTTGGATGTGCCCCCGAACCCTGCCCACCCCTCAAAACGGAAGCCGTGGGAACTAAAACGGCGGTGCGAGCCGAGGCCGACGAAGAACCAAGCTAAAAGACGGAATCCGACGGCTAGCTAGACGGCCAGTCCTTGATATTCTGGCACTAGACGGATCCACTGGTCGACCGTGCACGTGTCTGACGCTCAATGGGCACCTTGCGGTGAAGCATCTTCGCGGGCTTGCTTTTTACTCGACAACAATAATAGCCCAATGCTTCCGTACCGTAGGCTGGCGAGAGACTTTTCTCTAATCATCTTAATTCACATTCTTTTTTGGCTTCATGCCTCCAATCACAATGGCCCAATTGGCTTTGGTGCCAAACGCCAATCGATGGGTGGATGCTTGTTGTTGAATGGCAACATAAAATATGGATTTTTTTTTTTCGGTTCTCTTTGGTGAAGACCTCTTGTTGGTACAAGCGCTTGCCACCCCTGGTCATGCGCTCTTTTTTTTCTTTCCTAAGGGGAAAAAAAAAGGAGTGTGGTTCCGGGAAATTGGTAAATCTCGGTTCAAGAGGCAACTCGCTTGAGATGCCGTCGCTCTGGAAGACTTCTAGCGTTTTGACAGAGCCCGGGGTATCGAAAAAAAGATACTAGAGAAGATGAAAGAAGAAAAGAAAAAAGGAAAAAGGAAAAAGGAAAACGATTGTGAGTGCTGAATCTATCATTGAGCCTCCTGACACCACGCTGCACCATTTTTTACCCGTCACGCCTCTTTGGCAAAGGAAACCGAGGAATCACTATTATTTCATGGCCGCGGCCGCATCTGCAAAAGTTCCAACAAGTGCCGCATCGTCATCGTCGAGTGTTCTTAGGCTGGCTGGGCGATCGCCGTGTAGTTCGCCGGCATCCTCGTCGGCAAGCCAGTCAACCTTGATACCGGCGGGAGGGCTATCCTCTTGTGTGCTGAGTTTCGATACGAGATGGTGGTAGCGCGCCACCCGAGCACCTTGGCCAGCGTAAGCAAAGAGCGTCGTCGTCGAGGTTCGGCCGATGGGGTCTTGCGGAGCGATCTCGAAGATGTCGACCATGTTGCTGCAGCCCAAGTCAGTGTCTCAGTTGCAAAGAAGCCAATCACGTAATCTGGAGAGGACCAACTTGGATGTCTTTGCGACTACTCTCTGCAGCGCCTCGTTCTCTCGCTGGGCCTCTGCAGTGTCGCCCTCTCCATTGAGCGCGGCGTCGCCAAAGCTGCCGTACTGCATCCCATTTCCGTCATCGTACAGGAGCCGGTTCTCCTCGCTCTGCGCAGGGGGAAACTACCCGTCAGCCTCGTTCTCATAGCAATCGCATAGCGCTCGCAAACAGCCATCATCGTAGTCTAGAGCGCACCTCATCGTAGACGTCCTTCTGTCGCCGTCCTAGGCATGATTGGCAGAGCCCCATGATCTCGGGTTGCGGTTGCGCGATCGGCGCGGGTTGAGTGACGCGTTTATCGGATGCAAATAAATCGCCGCCGTATTCATATCATGTTTCCAGAGCACGCATCAAAAGTCTCGAGCAACGTGCGGTGTTTTTGTCGCCCCAAACCCCCTGTCTGCGATGCTTGTCGTCCGTTAGTCATTGGAGGTTGAAGCTCTTGCCTTTGGGGGGCTCACGAGCTCTCGCCCGGGTAAATTTCGGACCGCTCAACTACCTGTACATCCCATTTCGGCAGCTCCTGTTATTCACTTCGACTAACATGAATCTGATCAACTTCAATGCTTGATAATGAGCGATTGATGGATGTTTTCTTTCTTCTCTTTTTTTCTCATTTTCATAAATGCCAAAATATTATCGCTCCATGGAATTTGCCCATCAATTGGCAAGTTTTAGTGCCTTCACTCCCTACGTACACACTAACCCCTCGCAACCGCTATAGGTGGATTTATACGGCATCCATTCATACCAGGGGTCTCCCTTGAGATGGACAATTCAGCTGTTCCTTAGAGATTCAATCCCTTGAATTCAATATATAGAAATAATTTTCCCCTCAATTCTGACCCCTTTACAATTACCTATCGATTAAGCATCCCCAATGCCAAGGGACGCAGTGTATCTTCAGCTCATAGCTCTAGCTGGGGCCATCAATTGAGGCGGCTAGGGCCATGAGGGGGGTCAAATGGCCTCCTTTATATCGACATCCCATTCTTGCCGCATTTATTGCCTTCTAAAATTGAGCTAGCATACATCCAATCTCTGTTATAGCTGAATTTTAATACATTTTGAAAAAGATATAAGAAATCATGACGGTCGCCTCTCCTATCAGTTGTCCTCATCATCATCATCATCACCACCATCATCATCCTAATCACCACCACACCTCTCTTCTTTTCTCTTTTCTCAAATTGGTGACCTTTCAGTTTCTACTTCACCAGTCCCTTTCAACCATTCACCACCATGCTCAGCATACTGCCTTGGGCCTTGATGGCTCTTGCTCCACTGGCAGAGGCCCGTTTTGGTCCCCGGCCAAGATCAGCCGACGATGATTCGCTCCGATGCTGCCCTTGCCTTCCAACAAGCCTCACCCCACAGGATACGACTGTCACTATTACGGCCACAAATAGCAAAGAAACAGTTACCATCGATCATACAATCGTTGTGCCAGCGACCACCGTCTTTGTCACTCACACTCTTACTCCTAGCTCGCCTGCCACTGTCACCCAAGAGGTCACAGTTCATCCAGAGTTGCCAGCCAAGATAGAGACGGCGCTGGCTACCACTTCTAGCTCAGAACCCTCAGCACAGACAGTTACGATGACGGTGCAGGAGGGAGGTGACCAACCTGAGTCGCCCAAGACTGTGACGGTGACAATCAACCCAGGCGAACCAACAACATCTGTCAGTGCGACGGCCACTTCTGCTGTGACTATTACCGTCACTCAACAGACGCCAGACCACTCATCAGCTGAGACATCACACTCAAGCAATAGTCAGGAAGTCGGCGCAAACACTGTCACTGTCACCAATTCCCAAGCATCTCAGACTGCGGAATCAGAACCGAGCACCAAAACTGTGACCGTCGTGCAGAAGCCATCTAGCCCAAGCGTCGAGACAGTAACATTTGTGGAAAGCCCAGCAGGCCCCAGTACTACGACAGTGACACTTGCAAACAGCCCTTCAAAAGCAATCTCTGCGAACTCTACCGTTGAGACAGTAACCTTTGTGGAAAGCCCGGCAGACTCAAGCACTGCAGCAACCGCCTCGGATAGTAATGCATCAAACTCAACCACCGAGACGGTGACATTTATGGAGAACTCAGCAAGCCCAAGCACAGCGACAGTTACTCTCACAAACAACCCTGCCAAGCAAAGCTCCACAACAGCGGCTTCGACAAGCAACTCGTCGAACTCAACCGCCGAAACAGCAACAGTTGTGGAACACCCTGCCAGCCAAAGCACTGCGACTGTGACCCTCTCAAGCAGCTCTTCAATGCCAACTACTTCAAACACAGCCACCGAGACTGTACCCTTTATACAGAATCTTCCAACGCCAACCGCTACTCCGGAGGTAGTGTCCCCCAAGAGTTCATCAAGTCTGGGTACAGGTGTCCAGACGGCAACTTCTGTGGCCAAACCAGCAATGATCACAGGCCCACCGCAAGCTGGAACAATCTCGCCTATCGTTGATCAATTCACCACTATGACGCAAACTGTTACCTCTTCCGGAGGAGACGTCAACATCGAAATCAACATCATCAATATCTTCACCGGAGAGGTCATCTGCAGAAAAGAGGGCAGCGACGAGCCGTGTGATCCCAAGCCGTCGCCCTGCTTGACAACTGGCATCTTCACCCAGACAGCAACAGCATTCAACACTGTCATTGTGACTGTGAGTGACGGTATGTGGACAAATGGAACATCTGCAACTGGAGTTACGCCGCCACTTGGTACAGGTACTGGCAGCCCTATGCTTCGAAGGGGCAGACTGCCTATGATTAGGAAGCGACTGTAAGGCAGTCTATCTAGTGAGACTGGGTCTGTGGTAATGTCGAGAGGCGTGGATGTAACGATATGAACAGTGTGGTTTTGTACAATGTGGTGTAATGGGTATCTATGGTATATCTGGACCTGACGGGATTAATGCGGGTTTGCTTGTTTTGTGATGGATATTTCTGTTTGTTCTGAACCACTTATAATCACCCAGTTGTTACTAAGAGGAGGAGGATATTGCATGTAGTTTGATAGTGTTTTCATTTTTAGGGCTTAATTTCCAATATATCGTAACAATTTCATCATCAAATGCATTTCCAACATGAAGCATCTCAACCCAATTTACACCCAGTTCTCCCGAATCACCTCAGCAATCACACCGTGATCCTCATGCTGCTTCAATCCACTCACAACAACCACTCCCACAACTCCCTCCACGCCGGCAACCCGGATCGGCACACCACCTCCATGAATCGCATATCCTCCCGCCTCACTCGGTCCCAGCGAAAACTTCGCCGCAAACGCCGCCTCGTTGCCAGCGTACTTTTGTCCCAGATACCACGAGCTCGTGCCGAACCGCAGCACCGCGGCCGTCTTCCGCTTCACCCAGCTCTCGTTGTCGGGCGTCACGCCGCTGCCCGTGGCGACTTGGTACAGCGTCTGAGATCCAGCGCCCGCGCTGATGGAGATGAGTGTTGCACGACCTTCCCGGGCATAGGGGAGGAGGCGGGCGTAGAGGAGGTTGCCGAGCTCGACGGCATCGTCGGCTGTGAAGGAGGAGAGGACGAAGCCATCGGCGCCAACATCAGCGTCAACCAAGGCTTGAAGCTATTCACAAGGTTTAATATTAAGAGCTAAACATCACTCATGTTGATGAAGGTGAGACTCACCTCTTGTGCAGAGCTTCCGCCTGGGGGGCTCTGAATGGGAGCGGGAGAAGCAGAGCTTTGAGCTGCGTTTAGAGCCTTTTCGAGACCATGTCCCGCAGCAAAGTTGCGTTGCCAAACCTTTCGAGCCATGTTGACAGATTTTGTGTTGATTAAACCCTTTTGAAAATGAGTTGAAGAAGATGAAAGTGAGAAGACGAGTGAGGATTAAATAGCTATAAATAATATGTCAAACATCTCGACTTAAGTTTTAAACTTAAAATGGCTCCGATCAAATGAACGCTGCACTAAACATCGGGCCGACTAATCATCTCTCAGCTGTGCTCTGCGGAGACACTTTTTGGGTAAACGGACATTCTTGCCAGTCTTCGGGATTTATCAGGATTTGCTGGTGGATCGGATGAATCGCAGCTGTTGATAGGCGGCGTGAAAATTGGGGGCAGTTTCTATGGCGAGTCGTGCTTTAATTTGGAGCTGTGGAGAAGCTGTTATGACTCCATTATTCAGTTGAATTGACTTGTGAGATGAGCGACTGAATCAACTTGGCCGAGTGATGATGCATCTGTTACGCAACGACAAGGCAAGGGACATGTCATTATCATTGTACAGTATAGCGGCAAATCTGACTGTCCAGAGCAAAGAAGCAGGGGAAAGTATGCAAAGAGTGAAACAGCGGATGGCGGACACTTTTATACTATCCCACCTCGTATACGACTAAAGCCTCCACACCTCCGAAGTAGCAATTCGCAGACGGGTTGTCATTGCTTGGTGGTGGTTCCTATCGTGTTGTCGTATCCGAACATCTGCAGTTGATGAGCTGTCGACATTGAAAGACGGGATATTCTGCTGCACGTTCGCTCATACGGCCAGGCAGAAATAATCACTAGGGGATAAAGACACTCCACGAACCGACCCAGACGTTGTTGGAATCCTCGTTACGGGAGCTAATCATGATATCTGCCTCGTACGTGAACCGGTGGTAGCGGCGGAGGATGGACCGGAGGCGGCGGGATCCAGATCGGGGCGGGGATACAAGGGCAGCCATAGAAGTTGCCGGTGAGGACGGCGATTTCGCCCGAGTTGAATGTTTATGGCGCGTCGCTGCAGCCATACTGATGTGGCCTTGGACGCACAAGATTGGAGTTTGCACTGTCTCTTATTGATATTCAACCGTGATTAAGCGTCTCTAACAATGTATCCTGCAACATCTACAGCATCTCCAGCTTCTTATCACTCTCGCAGATAGATGGATTATAGTATTGAAACTTTACTAAATCTGTTAACTACATGTAATTATTCAACGGTTCTATATTGTGCTACGTCAACACTCCCCATATTCCCTCACGTCCTCCTCATAACCGTATAGCGCCCTTGTGTCCAATTGTCACCTCAAACTACCTAACATTCATTCAATGCCTATCAGATGCATTGTTGCATTTCAGCTGCGATATAACATGGCGGGGTAGCTGACAGGGGTCATGATTGTGGCTGGCTGAGATGTGAGATCCGTCACTCAACCATTCTTTCGTGACCTCAATGTCTTTGTTTGGTCATTAAAAAAAAGGGAGGCCTTGCAAACATACGAAAGGGTTTAAATAGAGCAGTCTGGCATTGCTATATACGGCTTTTGTGTTCTTTTGCTTGATTTTAGACTTGTCGGAATATAAACCCTCACCTCGCGGTACGTGATATGAAAGACTCACACACATTTATTATTCTGTTCTTCAAGACTTACAGTTATTCTACTCTTCAGCAAGACATTAATCCCGTGCATCGCACACATGCATCATGGCACCTCAACCTAACCCAGAGTCTTATACC
Organism: Trichoderma endophyticum; assembly: GCA_035079535.1. Taxonomy (NCBI): domain Eukaryota; kingdom Fungi; phylum Ascomycota; class Sordariomycetes; order Hypocreales; family Hypocreaceae; genus Trichoderma; species Trichoderma endophyticum. The sequence goes on from JAPMIQ010000012.1 coordinate 314,562, forward strand.
AAGGTTGTGAACGACACTGGTGATCATGGAGATATTGCGCCCTCGATCATCTCTGTGACGATTCAAAACAGCGGCAACAAGAAGAGAGGCATCAACAGGGGCATGGCAGGCGCTGGACTCTACGCCTCTCTTCTGGGAGCCGCGGGCATTGGCTCGCCGCCATCGTTGGGCTCGACAAACTGGGCAGTTGGCATTATGGGACTCCTTCTTGCCGGTCAATCAAAACACGACATTTCCCAAACGGACGACGGCAAGTCTCACTCCAGAGTGCTTTACCTAGGAGACGCCTTATCTCATGGTGTTGACGAGGGAAATACCAATGAAATTATCATGTATCGAGCCTACATGGATGGAAACATACTCAAGATCGCCGAATACTTCGTGCCCAGTGCTGGGTCTTCCTTGTACAGCGCCAGCGATATTATCAATACGTTTACATTAGACAAAGAGATCCGGGACCTGTTTTCTTTCGCTTTTTCAGAACCTCAAGTCATTAATCCGTACCGTTATGTCTCCATTCGTGGATTAATTCCGACGCCAAGCAATGGGACGTATGGTTCCGGGCTCCCCTCCCATGGTCTTCCGATACAAGGTTCATTGATTTGGTACGACGCCGATGGGAAATTTGTGAGCCAGTGGAAAAGCCACAGACAACAAGGCGGCAGACAAGAAGACGTAATCGACCGCTTTGGAACCGGACTGTTTGACTCTAACAACAAAGCCATCCTCCCTAACCTGGTGACCTTTGTTCAAGAGGCGAAGCCTCAGCTGAGCTCCAACATGACCATCCTCCACCTGAGCGATAAGGTCAACACCCCAGTGCTTGTTTTCAACAACTGGAAGGTCAGTGATACGGGTAATCGGGCGGCAAACGTGGCAACACAGGAAGAGGTCATGCAATTCATCGAGTCTGATCAAAGTAACTGGGATTTGGGATACCATTGGGATAAAAATGGCGACATCTACCCCTGCAGCTCACCCTATTACTACTGAAAAGATTACATGACTCAAAGCGAGGGCTCACACCTTTTTTTCCCCCTTACTGATAAAGATTGGACATACACGACAATGATTGTCAAGAAGAAATAACAACAAGCCGACAAGTTTTGAGCCCCATTTCATGCAAGTTTCTGGTTGAAGCCTTGATTCTTGCCTCGTAAAACAAGCCAAGTGCTCATGAGCGTCAACGAGTGGCAGATTATTGGAAATAGGAGTCATGAAAGTTATTAAGAGCTGCATGGGAATTTAGATGAATCTTTAAAAGAGTTAAAAAAAAAAAAGATTGTTTGAAGTTTCTCCCAAGTCTAAATAAAAAGAAGAAGAAAAGTTTCGAAATAGTTGAAGCAACATCAGATAGCTTTTTTCTGCCTTGAGATGGCTTCAATACGTATGATTATATCTACATGCATATTCCTGATTGTGACCTCTTTCCCTTCATTCAACCAGAAACAATCCGAGCTATTCGGGGCGTCTGACTCGGGCACACCTAGCTCTCTCAACGATATTGCCAACCTAAGATGAACCCAGCTGCCGTCTTAGTAGTGCCAAGTATCCCGAGTACACCCAGTTCTCTGATGCAGCTTTGTTTTATCATCTACCTATTGTCTTAAAAGAACTGTGATAAACTGTATACCTAAGGATTGTTCAGGTACGTATCCGGAAATAAAATAATAATGGAGAGAGGTAGATGGGATGGCATTATCGATCTTGGTTAACCTTATATAGAACGTTGCCCCTGTGACAACCTAGTTTCCATTGAAGTCCAAGTCAGAAAATCTCAAGCAGTCATTGTGATGAGACTGACTTAAATTGACAGCTACATAGATTCATCCTAACTAACTCAAGGTCTAACTACTGCAATAAAAACAGACACAGATTTTCTCACAAAAACTCAACACCTAACCCTACGCCTCATCATTATCATAGTGAACATCATTCTCCATCGTCGCATCAGACTCTCGTCGCCGCAAGACAGGCTCAGTCTGCATGCCGCCGCCATACTCAATCACGCTCGCCGTGTCCGACAACTTCCCCGACTCAAGATCCTCTATGCTCTGCAGCGCCTGAATAAACTTGGCCTGCTCGCTCTTGAGCCCCTCGCGCTTGTTCGCCGTCGCCGCGTCCTCATCCATGAGCTTCTCGTAGACACTCGCCGAGTTTGAACCGCGCACGCCAAGCTTGTCGTCAAGATAGTTGCGAAGCTGTCGTCGAATCGCGGGAATCATGCGGCAAACGATGCGCTGCGTCACGGCGTCGGAGTATCGCAGGGCGGCGAGTTTGTAGTACCCCCTAACGTATGCAACAACCTCAACCTCCCGCTCGAAATCATCCGGCTTCAGTTTGGTTTGCTCCTGTTCCCGTCGTTTGACCTCCTGTGCTTGCTTCTCCTCCGTCAGCACGTCCCAGGGCACGAGAGTCTTTTGTGCGTAGCCGGCTCCCACCATTCTCATATGATGGCGGAATTGAGTCAGCACAGCTCGCTCGCTCTTGAGGCACTGATCGAACGCTTCCGTATTGTATGTCATGACTCTTTCCGACTCATCGCTGTAGAGCGCATCGAGATCTTTTTGCGTCGTTTTCCAGTGCTCATCCAGGCAGCTCTTGAGGTGCCGCTTGGCTTCTGTGTATATGAACCGCTTCTTCAGGTTCTCGAGGGACTGGTTCAGCGCCGTATCGAGCTCGGCTGCAAGCTGCCGAATCACTTCTCTTAGATACACACTGGTGGGCCCATTCCACGGTCTGATGGCTTCCATGGCCAAATCGTTGTAGACCTCTGGTGGGATGATGCTTGGCATGCCTGCCTTCATCTTGGCCTGGATCTCCTCCTTCACCTGTCGCAGTGTGCGAAATCCCCTGCCAACTTCACTGAACTCTGTAAACGGTTCCGGGAAACACGGCTTCTGTGGCGGTAGTGCAAGATGAGGAGTACCAAAGCCGTTGCCATTAGCAAAGCCGGCTTCCTCGGGCTTGACCGAGCTCGGCGTCCCGTTGACTGGATAATCTGTTCTCGTCCGCTTGTTCGATGGCGTTGCTTGCGGTGCTGTATTTCGTCGCTTCGAGGGAGTGACGAAGCTCATCGCAGCAGTACCGACAGAGGCGGCATCGGACTCATCATCGTCTATGAGATCCACCACTTGGGTATCGGTGCGGTCCTTGAGAGTAAACTTGGGTTTGCTATTCAAGAGGCAGTCTCGAAAGTTGGTTGGCAAGCTGTTTATGCGAGCCGCAAACTCGTCAATCTTCAGCCGCGCAGTATCAGCAAAACTGTTGAGGCAGGTCTGGATCTCTAGCTCCACGTTGTGGGGGAGCTCGGGAAGGTTGGCTAGCTGTCTGGTGACTTTGTCGAGATGGTACTTGACTTTGTGTTTGATGTTTGGCAAACTAGAGGTGCCAGTGTTAGCAGCCAGTTGTACAGAATTTGAGCTCCGGTGAAATTGATTCATTCTTACCTTTTCGCAAATTCCTCTCCAAGCCGCTCTGAGAGGAAAGCCTTGAGCCTTTCCACGCCACAGCGGTCGACAAATGCATGGAATGCACCGGGCCATTTATCTACAGACTCGTCCTCGAACATCCTTTCCTCCCACTTTTTCAATTCATCCAAGTCCTTACCCTGGGGGCGGGAGGTTATGAAATACCCCAGGCCGGTTGAGTGAGCTTGCCCCTTCATGATTTCGAGCCACTGGGTATGATTCCCACCGTCAGGCAAGAGATCTGCCTTGGTCAGCACTCCGATAGTCCTGTCCTTAGCTTGCAATCTGCGAGTGAGGCCAAAGGTTGCAGAATTCTCAGCGTCGCTATTCATGGGCATTGCACAAATAATGATGGCAGAGGGGTGCTGGATGTAGGCGCTCGAGAGATTTCGAACCACATTGACCAGGTACTCGTCGTTGGCATCAGCGGGATTCTGGAAAATGCCCGGCATATCGTAAAAGGACAAGTCAGGCAAGTCAGGGCCCTTTATCTCCAGAGAAACAACATTGGGGGAGAACTTTGCCAAGGTTTCCTCTGCTGCCTTGTCGATGGGCGTATTCATGGCAATGGAGCCTCGTCCGGGGACAAAGAGAACGGGAGGTTTGTCATCATTCAAGATGGCAATCTGAGCCCAGCGCAAGACCTCTTCGATTTCGCTCTTGTCGTGCATAGTTTTGAACTCCAAAACAGCACTGCTAGGCAGCTTTCTCCAGGGAAAGAAGGGGTCATGCTTCGTGACATCAGATTCATGAATGGGGCGGTTGGGGGTTGGCCCATACGAGTATTCTTTGCGGAGCCAAACTCGACAGGACCATTCGGCGTTGCGGGAGACGCGAATGTGCAGGGGACATCGAGTGCATGCACCCTCACTCCGAGGCAGATCCAGGTTAGCGAGGCCAGACATGAGACTGGACTTGCCTGCCGACTGATCGCCAACAAGGACAAGCTCGGGGAGTTGCACATCATGAGAGACGCCAAGCTGTTGGAGCTCTCCCAGGGTGTCATTGCAAGCTTTGAGTTTCTTGCCAATGTCCTGAAACGAGGTGTGGAAGAAGCTCTCGTCCATGTTTCTGGGGCTACCTGCGATAGGCACGGTGGTCGTCGCCACGACGGTTCTGGCTCTGACTTCTCTGAATATGGGGTCTGTGGTATGTTCTGACTCTACGGTACGCTCACTAGGCGCAGCTGGGAAATGAAGAAGTCAGCATGATATGATTTGATATGACATGATGAAGAGATTCTCATGATGGGCACCCGCAATGAGACTCACGAGCATTAGATCTATTTCCACGACCAGCCTTGGACGATTGATGGAATTGGGAGGGACCCATGGCGTCGTCGCCATTGGTGCCGAAATCAGTAACGCTATTGGCGTACAAATTTGACATTTTCTCAAGCTTCACCTGGATTTGTTCCTGGGGTGGTGACTGGGGTGAAGCCTGGCGTAGTGGTGCTCTGCGAACACGGCGGCTAGCCATGATGATGAGATCCTCAGAGGAGTCCTAGTCCGTCTTGGAAATTTGAGTGTCGTCAGGCATTGACGAGATTTGGCTTCGCTGCTGGGAGAAGCTTGATTCGGATGATGATTCAGATGGTCGTATGAAACATGTAGAAGATGGCAAAGGTGAATCCAGATGGTGGCGGGAGCGTAGAGGAAGAAAGGAAGGTGAAGAAGAGAAAGGAAAAGAAGTGATTAGGGAAAGAATATGGCGGTAAGTGGGTATTAAAAGAAGAGGGAAGAGGGAAACGAAGTGAAGTTAACGAGCAACGGCCCAAGATGAGACGAAAGTGAAGGCAAAAGTGAATGAATGACCTTGAGCTCAGACGTGGAAGAATGCTGATGCTGATGCTGGTGCTGGCAACTGATATCAATTCACCCAGCCAACGAACTAATGGTGTTTTGTTGCCGCCCCATCGGCTTGCAGGGGCTGGTGTGAATGTTAATGCTTGATAGAGGTAGCGGTGCCTGGTTCAACTGTCAGCCAGCTGTAGACAGTACAAGGAGGAAATGGAGGTACCAAACAGGCCATTGGCACCTGTTAGAGACACGGACAAAAAAATGAGGCGAGACTCACTATTAAATTGATGGGTTTCTGAGCTCTGCAGCGTCGCCGTGCTAACAGAAGTGAATGCCGTCTGAAGCTCAAACATTAAAAGCTGAGCTACAAGAGACAAGAGAGAGAGAGCTTGAGCCTTTGCCAAAAAAGGGGGGCTGGGCTCGAAGCTCAGGTACAAGTACAAAGTACAGAATACTTGGGACCACGTGACCCGTGTTTAACCATTTGCTGCACTTTATCAAGACTTTGATTCTGCTTGTCTATGGGATATCTACCCTGTAACAGCTTGTATGAATTGAATCGTCAAGCTGTTGTGCTGTGGCAATGACAACTCAATATCAACTGATGTGATCGATGTAAATCTACCTACCTAGTCAGGCACATAAACACAGCTACTAGTCCACCTTTAGCATTGTGAGGCTTTTCAGCAGCTGCCCCTGACAAGAAGCAATTGAGGCTCCATTGCCGCCCACAAAGCTTTTACTGAGAAGCGCTTAGTGCTGGCGAATGGTGGATCTTGTGCTCTGTGTTTGCTCCGTTAGTACCTCGACTCTGCGTGCCGTGCAATTTTCAGTGGCCGCCATACGGAGTACCAAGTACATGTACCTCCATCACAAGACAAATCCTGCGATGGTTAACAGACGATCATCCACCGGTTGGGTTGCTGTCTTTATGTTCAATGATGGTTTGCGACTGTCTGATTGGCATCTCTGCAATTTTGAATAATTTTACACTCTCAATTCCCTTAATTCTGCCTTTCCCACTCCGTAATTCCAACTGCAATGCCAATTCCAGCGTAGCAATCAGCGAGGCTACTGAAGTACTCTTGTACCTGCAACACCGCCTTGGGGAAGGGAAAAAAAAAAAAAAAAAAAAAACTGATCCAAGAGAAATTAGTCTTCAGCCATCGGCTCTTAGCTCAACCCAACCGTAGACTTTACAGCCTCATAGCAATAGCCAGTAGCAATACCTTGAGGCTCTCCTTTCTGTTTTGTCATCTCATCTCCCGGTTACTTAGGCTCAGAATATCACATCATCATGGACGCTGCAGGGAACGACGCCTTGGCTGAGGGCCGGCGCATCTACTTAGGCGCGGCAACTCTCTCTTGATCTGATGGACCCCCAATACTGACTGACCGGTAACAGGCAATCTCCACTACGTCCTCAAGTCGCAGGACATTGAGGAGTTTCTGCTCCAGAATGGCTTCGACGACATTGAGAACATCCACGTCTCTGTCGACCCCGTCAGCGCTCGCAACCCGGGCTACTGCTTTGTGGACTTTGCCGAGCGGGCCACCGCTGAGCGAGCTCTGACTGATCTCAGGGCAAGTCTCCGAGGCCGTGAGGTCAAGGTCGGTCCATGCGAGCCTAGGAAGAAGCGCAATGGAGACGGCGGCCGGTCTACCTTCCAGCGCGGGGCTGACTGGAGATCCCCCTCTGGCGACGATGGCCAGCAGCAGTACCAGAGCGAGCCCAGGGAACAGAGGCCCCGAAGAGACTTCAACCGCTCCGACGAGGTGGCCGATGAGTCTCAGGGAAAGCGACTGTACGTTGGAGGACTGGCCAAGAACGGGGACCAGGAGCAGAACAACCAGGAGGTGATGGACATTTTCACCGGATTCAACCCGTACGTTCACTCACTCACTCACCCACCCACCCACTCAGCGTTTATTTCATTGAAGCTAATGATGAGAACAGCTCATACATTGGCAAGCGCATCACGCCCCATGAGAGCACTCGCAGCCCTGCTGGAACCTACTACTACTGCTTCGTGGACTTTGAGACCAAGGAAGAGGCCGAGGCCGCCATGCAGGCTCTGGATGGTGCCCAGTACGACGGAGGCGTGCTCAAGGTCTCCCTGGCCAAGAGGACGGACAGACAGTCCACCCGCCCCAATGCGCCATCAGATCGCAACAACAGCGGCCAGGGACGCGGATGGCGATCCTCCAACACCCCACGAACTGAAGGAGGAGCACCGCCACCGGCCAGAGCCATGGGATCCAACAACTGGCGCCAGAGGACCGCCGAGTAGGTAGCGGGCTGGTTGAGTTGAGCGACTGCAGTACGACTGAAATTTGGAAATTTGGAAAAAGGGAGACTGGCTACCCATGGACGAGGCCACAGTAATGCTGATTGATACATGATGTCTGAATTCTCTTCTTCTGATGTATTTGTTTCTTATCTATAACAACGACAACAACAACAAAAGATGGAAAAGAGGGAGACAGATGGTCCTGTCTCGTCTCATGCCTCTCGTATTATAGCAGCAGCGAAAAGAAAGCACACGATGCCACTGCAACTTTTCTTTGTGACTAATGATGATGCTGATGCCCTCGGTTGTATTATCCAATATAACGAAGCACAGTAATAAGAGAGTTTGAAATCATTTGCATCCTTAGCTTCAGGAACCGGCCACCACGTGCGGCATTCTCTTGTCCCGCCATGCTGGCTTGGACTGGAATTTGGACCCTTTTCCCGCCCCTCAACTCGTTTAATTGCATATCCCGCCTCTCCTCCAACCATTGATCTTCACCCCCTGTCATCCCACCAAATCGTGACCACGAGAAAGTCAGTCGTGCAGCAGCCGCTCCACCGCCTTGCTTTCCCGCCAATTCGCCGGCCAAAGATTCTCTCTCTCTGCATTGTGGACGAGCGACTTGGTGATATTTCACTCTCCCCATTTGTCTGGCGCTGCTGCTCTGTTCTGCGCTTCTCTGGCTGTTCTGAAGCTTGAAGCTCATATAATCTCATACCCTGCCTTCATTATCAGTGATACCCCTCCCCCTCTCTCGACCTCCAAGCTCCAGCCAAACCTCCCAACAATGTCTCTCCACGTCCCCTTGCCGCATCGTTCTGCCACTCCGGTGGGCGCTGCCACCAAAGCTGTGATCCTGGTAAATAATAACCCATTTTCTTTTTGTTTTCTTATGTCAATTCCTATCCCTACTCCTGTCTAGATGCTCCTGTTTGTTGCACTTCGATGAGCTTTGGACAGCTGGCTCTAAGCGCACACCGCCGTGCAACCTCACCATTTCGCATTACAAGCAACAACAGCTAACATGTTCTTTTCTTCTCTCTCCTCTGTCTAGGTCGGTGGTCCTTCTCGTGGCACTCGATTCCGCCCTCTGTCCCTCGACCTCCCCAAGCCGCTCTTCGACGTCGCTGGCCACCCCATCATCTGGCACTGCCTCGACGCCGTTGCGCGCGTCAAGCAGATCCAGGAGGTCTACATCATCGGCTACTACGATGAGTCCGTCTTCCGCGACTTCATCAAGGACTCTGCCCGCGAGTTCCCCGGCATCAACCTGCGATACCTGCGCGAGTACGAGGCCCTGGGCACCGCGGGTGGCCTGTACCACTTCCGCGATGCCATCCTAAAGGGCCGCCCCGAGCGCCTCTTCGTCCTCAACGCCGACGTGTGCTGCTCGTTCCCCCTCGAGGAGATGCTCAAACTCTTCATGGAGCGGGACGCCGAGGCCGTCATCTTGGGTACTCGTGTTAGCAACGAGGCCGCCTCCAACTTTGGCTGCATCGTCTCCGACTCCCACACCCGCCGCGTGCTGCACTACGTCGAGAAGCCCGAGTCGCACATCAGCAACCTCATCAACTGCGGCGTCTACCTCTTCTCCGCCGACGCCATCTTCCCCTCCATCCGATCCGCCATCAAGCGCCGCACCGACCGCCCCCGCCTCGTCTCGTACCCGTCCTCGGACAACCTCGACCACTTCAGGATGCCCCGCGCCGTGGCCGACGACGACGACGACGAGGATAAGAAGGAGGTCATCCGCCTCGAGCAGGACATCCTCGGCGACATGGCCGACAGCAAGCAGTTCTACGTGTACGAGACAAAGGACTTTTGGCGCCAGATCAAGACGGCTGGCTCGGCCGTCCCCGCCAACGCGCTGTACCTGCAAAAGGCCTGGCAGACCGGCAGCGAGGAGCTCGCCCCCGCCAGCGCCAACATCGTTCCCCCCGTCTTCATCCACCCAACCGCCGACGTCCACCCCACGGCCAAGCTCGGCCCCAACGTCAGCATTGGACCCCGAGTCGTCGTCGGCGCCGGTGCCCGTGTCAAGGAGAGCATCGTGCTCGAGGACTCCGAAATCAAGCACGACGCCTGCGTGCTCTACTCCATCATCGGTTGGGGCAGCCGTGTCGGTGCCTGGGCTCGTGTCGAGGGTTCACCTACCCCTGCCGGCAGCCACTCCACCAGCATCATCAAGAACGGCGTCAAGGTCCAGAGCATTTCCATCCTGGGCAAGGACTGCGGCGTTGGCGACGAGGTCCGCGTGCAGAACTGCGTCTGCCTGCCATACAAGGAGCTGAAGCGGGTAAGTTTCTTTTTTTCTCGAACCCCTTAACCATGATATTTATGCTGACCTACTTTCACTCTAATTAGGACGTCACCAACGAAGTCATCATGTAAAGAGCGTTTCCAAGAGTTAGCGTGTGATAGACAACAGCAACAAAGCATGTCTGCGATTGAATTTTTTTTTCACGGGATATAAAAAAGGGGTCAGGGGAAAGGGGGAGTTCTTAACACCAAAGAAATAATCCAAAAAAAAAACAAAGTGATTCCCTGACTGTAATGATGTTATGCATTCTATTCCTAGGCCTCACGCAGGTGGGCAGGTGTTTGGGACAACGCCATAGAATATTAATGTTGAAGAGAAGCCGGTGTTATTAGTATGATCGAGTGTTATTACAGAAAGACTTCACAAAATGTGCTAAGACGAGCCGTAATGAGGAGTGCCTCAAGGTGAATTGGTTATTTCATTGCCTATGTTTCATAAACGCATCATGACGAACCAAGTATCATCCTCAACACCTGCCCTTCCTCCTCATCATCATGTACAAAAAAGGGTGTTGGGTATATTTGCAATCTAATGCATTTTCACATGTCCTCTTCTAAGATCCTTCATTGCTTCCATGTGCCAGAGTGGCCTGCTTTTCAAAGCCTCAAATGATCACCTTCTATATGCACCATATCCGTAGCCTGATTCCTGCTTATACACCCAAAAAAGAGAAGAAAGAAAGAAAAGTATGTCACTAGCCCAAAAAACAAGAAATATGCTTTGTGAAGAACAGCCAAATTGTCGGATACATCACAGCTCCTTTTGCGAAGCTAGACGACTCGCCGGCCGGGCAAACATGGGGCTACTGGGTCTGCTGGACGTCGAACCCAAGCCCTTGACATCAAACGGCTCGACGGACTTGAAGTGTTTCGAGGGCCCCAAGCGGGGTGTGCCCACCGGTGTCAGGAGGTGTTCGATGGCGGGCTTCTCAAAGGTTGCGACGCGGATCGCGGGTGGGCGGTTTCGGGCGAATTTCTCTTCTGATACGCTATACAAGTACGTTGCGAGTAGGACAAGCATTGTACCCAAAAGAAACTGCCAAATTCGTTCTTAGTTAGTAAAGACTTGTACTCCAGCCTTGAGACGGCCGCATGCGTTTCGAGGGGGGCAAACGTACCGTAAGAGTCACTTTGAATTCAAAGACCCACACGCTGACGAGGAAGCTCAGTATGATGCTGATGCTCGTCGCAAAATTCTTGATGATGTTGTCGGCATCGCGAATGACCAGGCTAGCCAACAAGCCTCCAGCCGCCTGCAACACGACCGTCGCCCACACGACCGCATTGTAGCCCTCGAAAAAGCCATGCTCGCGAATCCCAGCGCCGTCCTGCCACATGACGCCGCCAATGAGAGCAGCAATCATGGAATAAAAGCTCAGCTGCAGATTGCGCACCCACACGCTAGCTTGAGAGGGGCTCTCCTTGAGCAGCTTCTCGAAATAGACGCCCGTAAGCCCGGAAACCGCCGCCGCGACGAGAACTGCAGTCACGCCAAGGGAGTAGTTCATGGAGGGTTCAACGGGGTGAAGATCGTTGTCGATGCCTTGATAGGTGGCAGAGCGGCGGGTGAGATGCGCTGCTGCGTCTTCGACGACGGCGTGGCCCAGCTCATGACCAGACCGAGGGAAGAAGTGGTCCGGCATGCCGTGAAGTAGGTGGTTGGAGCTAGAGGCACTGCCAATGGCCGTCGATCCAGGTAGAGAGACGATAGAGACGCCCAGTGTAAGGACAACAAGCGAGAGCCAGCGCTTGAGGCCAAGGGGGCGGCTCAGGAGATAGACGCTGAATAGCGCCGTTGTAAGAATCTGCAGTCATTGGGGTCAGCATTCAGCATAGCAAGGCGCCGGTTGTCCCCGCCATTCTCACCTTGAGCTGGTACAGAACCTGAAAATGCACAGCATCCAGGTTCTCAATGGCAACATACTGCAGGATATTCTGCAGCGTGTAAAACACGCCCGGCACAATCAGCTTCCACCCATCGCCCGCAAACATGGCATTGTAGATCTGCTCAAACAGCACCGTGGCAGGCGTGCTGGGCGCCAGCGTCTTGGAGCCTTCGTACAAGGCCAGCGTCAGGGAAACGGCAAGCTTGATGAGCTCGTGGAGGAAGACGGCGGTCGAGGGAAAGTATCGGTGGTCGCCCGGAGGGGGCATGATGCGCGAGTAGTGCATGATAAGGATAAAGGCCGAGTTTTGGACAGTCAGCTGGCGAGAGGCCGTCAATCAGCATCGTGGGATCTTCAGAGGAAAGCAAAGAGAAGGGGAATTCATACCAGGATCAGCGAGATTGGCTTGCCAGAGCTGCCAGCTCTGATTGCTGAGCCTCCGCCGTCGAGCACCGCCATGGCGGGCAAAGTCGCAACCGCTGTGTTTGTTTGTGTGTGTGTCGATGCGACGGATCAATTGCTTCCAGAAGGTTAGCCCCAACGCAGCGTATGTAGAGGCTGTCTGTTGGAGAAGTTTTGACAGCAGCTAATTCTGTGGTGTTGAAGATGTCAGAAGACGGGAGGTTGGAATGGAAGCTGGTAGAGGTTCCGGTAGAGCTGGTGGTTAGCGGTGGTTTGTTTCGGCCAGTGGCCACGCGACACCCCTCTCAGTCCTCTATGACGCTGGCCTGCTAAAAGGTGACGGGAAGCTCAGCTCAGCTCAGCTCAGCTAATGGAAGCACTCAATTACTGTACCGAAGATGCTCAGATCTAGACAGAAGAAGAAAACATTCAATTGTGATTTTTCTCATGACATCGTCCCTTCTCCACGTGCGATCCATCCAAACCACCCCTCGATCCATGACTCAATGCAACACAAACCGCATCAACGATCCATTCTCTCCCCCTCCCCTGAAATAGCCCCTCAAGCCCCTGTACAGCTTACAGCTTCACAGCTCCAAAGCCCCCAGAGCACCCCCAGAGCCCACTAAAAAAACAGCGCAAGTCAGTGGCTCCAACGGGGCCAAGTTGCCACCTCGATGCGGATCGGCGGGGCCCAAAAGGCTTGATGTTGATCCATGGATCCTTTGGGGTCCTTGGTCCCTCTATTTGCCGCCTGGCCTTGTTTGGTGAAGTGCTTGGATGGATGGAGCTGTCGAGCATCATTTTCTTGGCCGTCTTGATGCCCAACCAGGGGCAGCTAAAGTGGGAAATACGAGCAGGTGCTGTAAGTTTTGATGCATTGAGCAATTATAGGCTGCATTGCCAGCGTATCAGACATGCAGCGTTAATGCCTCCAGCTACATGTACATGCTGAGACACCAGGGGGGAGGGGAAGAGTAAGGCAGAATGGAAACGAACAGAAAGAGAAGAAAGATGCCCACAGATAGAAAACACACACAGATTGCAACTGAATTGAATGAATCTCTGGGTATATTTTCCGCACCTATCATGTCTTGACAGCATCACGCAACGCACCTAGATACAGACCACCCAGCTTCGCGCGAAAAAGAAGAAGAAAAAGTTTGACCTTACAATCCTCACTCCAAATCCCCTGTTCTCATGCCTTATGATCAAGTTCCCGTACGCAATTCCCTAGTCGTAACCCAATTGTTCCATCGCCTTCGCCATGGCTCTCGTCCAAGAAGAAAAGAATGCAAAAGACTAGCCAGTCGACGACCTTTTGGAGCCCAGTGAAAAATTCCTCTCGTCAATTACCGTGTGCCCAGACTGCAAGCCGGGGATAGCATCCTGTCTACTGAGATCTTGAGCCATGAGGCTCCAGAGCGCAAAGTACTCGGCCATGCTCTCTTCAGGGTTCCTCTCTTGTTCCCGGATGCTATCCCGACTCTGCGGTCCAACCATCCGGTTCCGCCCTCTGAGATTGAACCCCAACTTGTGCTCAAACACTTTCAGTTTCGGCCTTTGCGTATGCTCGGGAGGACTCGGCCGGTATGCATATCGCGCATCCCTTTTGCGATAGTTCCAAACGCTCTTCTGGGGAAGAAACATGCTGGCACTGATGGTGGGCACGACCATGTCTCGCAGCGGTTGGCTGGTAAGGTCGCCAGCGGCATCCAGGTGATTAAACAGATCTTGGTGGCTCTGGCTTCGAAAGAATGATAGAGACCCAATGTCAAACGTCGGTGACATTCCTTCCAGCCCCGTCTTACACATGTTGCCCAACTAGGACGCAAATGCTTCGGCAGGGGATCCCACTTCGTCGCCGTCACTATCGTAGTTCTTGTCCTGTTGCCCGTCAGCAATACCGTAGTCAGGACGACTGAGACTGCCCTGCATCATCAGGCTAATCAAGCCAGCCCACCAGTTGCCAATACGATGGCGGCCCCCAGACTCGTTGCCCCGAATATTCGCTGCAGTCGACCCATCGTTGCAGTCCAAGAGCCACGACAAATCCGCGTCTGCGTGCAGCAAATCTGGGTGTTTGTCGATGAAGGAAATCACTGGCCGTGAATGGGTCCGTATCTCGTCCTTGTCCAGCAAGGCCTCGTTAAAGCCGTAAGCAATCTCGTGGTCTCGCATAAAGCGGAACACGTCAAACGTAATGTCGTGGGTAAACTGAGCCTGTGTCCGCCCGTTCATAAGCATGAAGAAGACAAGTCGTTCATAGATGATGGCAGGTCATGGACCGCATGACTTACGCCTGGCTCAATTCTCCAAATCCAGTCGTAATCTCTCAACCGATTCTCACTGGCAAATGGTCCCGAGTTCCAGCGAGATATCTGGTCAAGGGACTGCACTTGCCGGCCAATTTCGGAGACATACTGGCCACCAGTCTGAGCTGGCGATAGCGTGTTGAATGCCGCTGGCTGTTTTGGAGATGCCAATTTATCTCCGGAAATGACTTCGTAGAAGCAAACAGAACCCGTCGCGTTGGAAGTCTGCTGCCTGAACTCTTCGCTCAGGGGATGAGTGCTGAAGAAGACCCAGTGGTACTGGTATCGGTGGTTGAACGTCTCTTCCAGTTGGGAGATAGACGACAAGAGCGCAGACAGATCGTTCTCATGGGCGAGGGAGACGAAAGCTGCTCTGGGTTTTTGATCAGTAGTGGAAGAGATGGCGAGGCCATGCACAAACGATGACATTTGGATCAAGAGAAAGATCCAAGCCAGGGTGATTGGCATATACCAACATGGCGACAAGGCAGTCGAAGCGCGTTTTTTAGCCATGCTGAGCCGTTTGGCCAATAGAAAAGAGGAGAGATGGCAGATTGAAAGTCGAGATGGAATTTGGCAGGATGGTTCTCTGGCTCGATGCAGGGTTGTGATGAAAGAGAAGAGAAGGGTAGACAGGAACACAAGGTTGGTAGAAATGTAAGAAGTCAGAAAATGAACAGGTAAATTCTCAGGTGACAGAAATTCAAGAAGTCAGCTGAGGAACAGAAAAGAAGAATGGTGAAGAGAAAGTGAACGACAGTTGGTCAGGTGGCAATCCAAGGAGCAGGAGGTCGAGGCTGAAACAATGATTGGAAAGAATTGAAGAAAAGTGGAAGAAGAGAAGAAGAGAGAGAGAAGAAGAAATTTGATGGGGAATGGCAGAAAAGAACGGTGAAGGGCGTGTAGCTGGTGAGGTGCAGAGACAGCAGGAGGAGTGCTGGCAGTTGGCAGAGGAGTGGCCAGCACAAGTCAATTTACAGCTCCCCAAGTACCTAAGAAGATTATGGGCAGCACCCTATTCCCATCTTAATTCTGCTATTTATTGTGTATAATTGATTAAAAAAGTATCTGATTTTACTCTCTTAACAATTGATGGCTCTCATCATTAGGAGGAGTAGAGGCTACGATATCTATGGATGCCAAGAAACTGCTACGAATAAGGAACATTGAACCCATTAATAGATCTCTTGGCACTCCTCATTTGTAGCATACCGGACACCTATCTCTAGCGCCCTATAAGCATCCAATGCCAATCTCTGCACATGGGAATTCCACTACCTCAAATCACAATTGCATTTACTTTACTCTCCTGCTATCAATCTCACTACAGTACAATTCCCGTTAATAGCCGTCGGATTCATTGAGCAGAGCCGGAATAAGTTTAATGCGGCGTCTCAAGATCGTGAGATGCGTGCAAGGATCTTTTGGGATGTGCATCGGAAAGATTTCGAGCTATGACATCATGCAGCGGTCCCCTAGAAAATGAATAGGGTCCGTCCCCATTGAGGATCATCACGATTGTCTACCTATGGGCAAGCTATGGGGTCATTCTCCTCATTCAACTACTGCCCAATAGGTTGATACAAAATAGTAAGCATGAAGTTGGTTTACATACTCGTACTGTCCTTCTCACTGTAGGTCAAGTACGGCCATGTGTCGCATCACCATGAGATAATGCACCAGCGAAAAACAACAGCTTCATCATCATGACTCGTGAGTATACATTACAGTAACGCTAGTAATACCAAGATACGTAAAAATAACATCGCTTTTGTCTAAATCATGCAAGTTGATTATTTTTCCTCATCAAAATCAAGATTCCTCACACCCTCACCGTCGACGGCTTCATTCCCGGCATGGCGTCTGCCGAGTGGCTCCCGTCCAGCGGAAAGGGCGCACTCGAACTTGATCCATCAGCAGCAAACGGACACGGCCCCTCGTCCTTTGCGTCCAGCTTCAGATCCTCGTTATATCGCCGGATGGTCTCTGCAACTCTCCTGTCGATGTAGGTCACAATCAGATTGCCGATTTCGACGTCGAGCTCCTCAATCTCGCGCACCATAGCTCCCAACTTGTGCCACCCGACAACGTTTTTCGCGGCATTGTTCCAGCTGCTGGCCGCTGCGCATACGCAATTCATTTCGAATTCGAGCACCTTGCGGTATAATTTGAGTAGTCGCTCTCTTGTTCGGTCGCGCTGCTCGAGAAAGTCGGCATCGCTCTTCCATGCGCTGGCCATAATCAGTTCTGATAGGTGCATGTACCATGGGATGCGTCCAAGAACGTGCAAGGCACCGCGCTTCATGTCTTCAATTGCTATTGTCGCGCCAAGAAGAAGCTATCGATGAGAATAAATAATTAGCTAACCGTACAGACTAGTAGACAGGTAACAAGGTAACCCTACCGGTGTCAGTATGCAGATGCCTGACCAGGCCACTGCGGTAGATGGATAGTCTGCCCATACAGACTTGATGATCTTCCTGGAAGCCCGAATCAAGGCTTTGGCCTGGTCGTCTGCTTGAGATTTGGCCCGGCACTTTTTCAGGCCCGCTTCGGTGATGGTGATTAAAGTTCTTAACCTGTCGTCATCGGATCGTGGAAGGGACTGGTTGATTCCGCCGATGGACTGGCCATGAGGCAGTTCCTGGCATAGGATCGACTCGTAGACAGTCACCAGGCCAGCTGTACTTAGACCATCGCGGAGGGAGTTGTAAGCTGAATTCCAGAGTTCGAGGGAGATGCCTGTGTCCCGGCCATACGGCTTTGGGGCGGAGAAACTGGAGTTTGCCGAGGCTGGTACTTTGTAGGAACCTAGCCATTTAGGTGTCGCGATGCCACTGTCGGCATCAGAGTCTTCTGGGCTCGTATCATGAGGATTGGAGTGATGGAGCAGCCGGCTAACCAATTTCTTGATGCGGCCGCTCTGGGGGTCGTGAGATTTTGTCATTTTGGGGGACTGGTGGGGGTATCAATGGGGGAGTAAAAAAAAGGGTTTTCTTTCAAAGAGACAGTGCAGGCTGGGTGACTAATATTCGTAAACGTTCATGTGGTATTACAGCTCTGCAGACAAGAAACCATGGCGATGGCAGCATATGAGGGCTATGGTGTTGACACAAAAGTGGGCGGTGACTTATAGATATTCAATTTTTTTTCGCATGAGCATTAGGGACCGGCAGACCGGCTCGAGTGACGTTTTGCTTTGCTTCCTCTCAGCCCACTCCAGCTCCGGCTCAGAGCCGGATTCGGTGTTCGGCCAGGCGGCAATCGGCATAAGCACAGCGCCTAAGCATGATGGCATCATGATCCGGTCCCGACGGCGAGAGGTGGCTGAAGCCCTTGGCCCCAATTGTCCAATCACCCCGGATTCTGGGTGGGCGCAGGCCTCGTGGTTGGATCGCCGCGAGCTCGGCTTTTGGGGACGGATTGCGATGTACGGAGCTGGGTATAAGAGATGGGTATGCGTGTAAATCCCCGTGCTATTCGCGTCAGCCATCCAGCTTCAGCTTCAGAGCTAATTACCAGATGGCTGCTAACCAGCCACGATGGGTCGGAGATGGCGCAATGCGCGGGGCCGGAGTTGATGGAGAGAGGCAAAAAGTACGAGTATCGGACCGCTTTCCATTTGCCATGAACTATGAATAAACATGGCCGCGGCGATACAAGAAACGAGGGACCTGAAACAATACCAATCAAAGGCCAGGCTTCGGTCTGACACATGCCACTTTTGCCCGAGGCATCACATCATACTGGGTTTCGTACATGTCGTCTTTCGCCTCAACTGCTTGCGCGGTCAACTAAACTCTCACCTTACAAACCTACGCGGTGGAAGTAGCAGTAGATATCCGTTATTTCCATGGTCTTCCAAGGAGGTTTGTTCATCCTTTTTCTAGGCATCCAGACATTCCCGTTTTAGCTCTCTTTCTCCGCGGCTACTGAATCGCGAAGCGTCCGGCGCGACAATCTTTGCTTGATTTGGCCACATCTTTGGTAAAAAGCCTAAACCCATCACGAACCATCAGGTTTCGGGACCAGGCATGCGATCGTCAATCCGCAGCACTTTCATATCCCTTTGAGTGCGATATGGTCCACGCCATGTACCCGTATCCACTTTTATTCAACGCTAGATAGCTACATCATAGGACTTCGTGTACTAGCAAGAAAAAACACACTAAAACTGCTAGCAGCTGTTATTGACGATACCTTCTAATGGATATTAAAGATATTATAATTCAAAATGAATTCGACAATGAACTTGACGTACGACTAGATAATTGCCAAATTGAACAACCGGCTGATAGCAATACGGTCCGGCCGAACTTTCAGCCGGAGCCCTCACAAGGGCGTCATTTCAAACCTTTGCAAATTCAACATCGCGATCCCGTCATCAACGCGTTGCCAACGACGCCGCTATCGCTATTCCAGCTATTCCTACCTATTCCAACCGCTGCCAAGTGGGCTGCCTTTGCAAATGACGGTATTCCAGGCCCAGAAGGGCCACCAACGAAGAGATCGCGAAAGCTTCAGTGGACCGATACAACGGTCGAAGAGATCTACTTATGGCTTGGCCTAGTTATCTATATGGGTATTCATAAGGAATTCAAGATATCCGACTATTGGAAGTCTTCGCGACCGGGCTGTCAGCTTCCAACGCATCAGATTACCAAGTTCATAACAAAAGATCGATTTCAACTGCTATTCCGACGCGTACGACCGTTCAACGAGGCCACCGCGGCCAAAGGCAGCCACACAACCTATGACCGAGTCAACGAGTGGTCTACCCATTTGCAAGCTATATCACGTCAAATCTACTGCCCAGGCACAGAAATAGCTGTTGACGAGTGTATCTCACGCTTCCAAGGCCGGGCCTTTGAGAAAGTGACGATTCCAACTAAACCGACGCCCACAGGTTATAAGAACTGGGTCGTGGCGCAACGCGGTTTCTTTCTAGGGTGGATTTGGCATACGCCACGGGCTATTAGCCTTCCAAAGCAACAGCGGCAGCGGCAGCGGCCTAGGAAGAAAGACGCTGTAGATAGCCTCAATCCGACACAGTCAGTGGTTGTTGCCCTTATTGATCTGCTGCCTAAAGCCAGCTACCACGTCTTTCTAGATAACCTATTCTCGTCGCCTTCGCTCTTCCGGGTCCTTCGCCAGCGAGGGATCGGGGCCACAGGCACCTGCCGTACGAATTGTGGCCTATATCAGCCCTTCGTCATCGCAAAGGCAGAGGATACAAAAGGCCACTGCTGGCCACATAACAAGCTCGAGGCTATTCCAACGCCAGACGAGATGGTCTGTATTTGACACCTTTGCTAGAAGACCCCTTACTAATCTGTCCTAGGTCAACCAAATAGCTTGGAAGGATAACGCGCTGGTCCTGCTGCTATCGACCGTTTATTCCGGCAACGAATTCCAACAACGCGTACGACGAAGACCTAATACAACGCAGCCGCGGGCCCGACCGATAAAGGAAGCCTTTGGCAAAGAAAACAAGAAGACGATGACCCAGCCGTCTGCCGCGATCGACTATAATGACTATATGGGTGCCGTAGATGTGGGTGATCAGCTTCGAAGCTATTCAGGCTACGACCACCGCTTCCGACGAGGTGGTTGGCAGTCAATTATGTGGTCTTTCTTGCTAGACGTTGCCCTCGTCAATAGCTATCTTCTTCAGCTACGTGGGCAGCCAAGTTGGCAGCGCTATACCAGTCAAGTTGAGTGGCGACAGCGCCTTGTTGATGATATCTGCGAGACGTACAGCAAGCCAGGGTCAACCCGTCAGAGACTTCGAGCCGGCGACGAATTTACACCTATTTCACAGCATAATCACGTCCGCCGAAGAAAACGAGACCGCTGTGCAGCTTGCCAAGGCCTACAAGTCGGTCTAGCAAGGTCAAAAAAGCGAAAACCTCTCGCAGAAATAGGTGGAAATAACCTCAATCGCAACGCCCCAAGGACTGTGATGGGTTGCGATAAGTGCGATGTAGCTATTTGTATCAAGTCTAATTGCTGGGACTTGTATCACAGGCCAATTTTGGCGGGCAATTGATGTACCTTTAATTTGCGGCAATTTAATTGGCTACAACCCTGGTCGGGTACATGGCGTGGACCATATCGCACTCAAAGGGATGAGCACAGGCGAATGGGCTGCTGCAGATGATCAGCAGGTTACCGTTACATAACCCAAGTGAGGTTATACCCGCGGCCCTTTAATTTCCACTCCCGCGTCGCTCAAGCAAGCACTGCTACAGAGCAGAGCAGAGGATATGCGGACGGATGACATGATGCGGAAGAATTTTGGGTGGAAGATGTGAAGAGATTGGGGCATCAATATGCCCTGCTCTTTGAGTATCTGCTGCCATCACTGCTTTCTATTACAGTAGCTACCCATATGCTTCCAGTATTTGGCTGTATCACTCACTAATTGTTAATGTCGCGCCGGGGTTGCTGAATAGCAAAATTGGGGTCGTTGAATAGGCATTCCCTTGATCAACACCAGCAGGTTACAAGGCTTCGGGTCCCTGCATGAATGGCATCTGCGGGCCAGTACATAAAACGGCCCCATCCTGGGTTCCAGTCTCAATCTGAAGCTATCGTATTCTCACTCGTACCAACGCAAAATATGAGCTAAATCAGACACCCTCCAGGGCCCATGTGCGATCCGTACTCGAGACTGGATTTGAGCCGGCCACCACTCACCACTCACCACTCACCCCCGGCACGGTATTTAACAGGCCCGCTACTCTGTACCTTGTCCGCGATCGCCGGCTGATACCATGTTTCATTCAACAATTGCCTTGTTCGTCCTATTGTCCGGTTGACAAGAGGTGAGAGGGTGTGGGCTCGGAATTCTGCCGCAACCCTCGTCCTCACCGCATGCAAACGAAACAAAACGAACTGCCGATCTTGCTACCTTATTTTCTCTTTTCTCCTCTCCTCTGCTTTCCTCTTCTCTTCCCCCTTTCCGCAACCACGTGCAGCCTACCTTCTCATCTCGACGAGCAACAACTCGATCATCTCAGCCCATATTATCAACGCTGTATTACTTAACTACACGCGAAGAGAGAATATCAGCATCATGAAGTCCATCTCCATCTTGGCCGGTCTGGCTGCTGCCGCAGTTGTGGCTGCTGCTCCCGCTGGATTCCAGAACAGCACGGACGTTACTTGGACCCCGTCCCCGTCAGATCAGACAACCTGCGATCCATCCAGCTTCGCCCAAGCTCCCATCGCCGGTGCCGCCGACTGGCGTTATTGCGCTGCCCTCTCGAGCGCCTGGGCCAACCAGAACGGAACATTCAGCATCCACGACGTCTCCGGCAGTGCCTTTATCCCCGTCCTCAAGACCGAGGGCTGCGTCTTGGGCGTCAAGGCCTCTGAGCAGGGCCAGGGACCCTACACCATAGGAGACCAGGACGTCAAGGCCATCCTCAGAATCGCGCTTGAGGACTATTCGGAGGGAACCGACCTCTCTGTTGAGGGCAGCGTCAAGTGCAACGTTGCCAGTGGCGGCCGATCCGACCTCCAATGGCAAATCGCCGGCCAGTAAACACCAGTCTGGAACCTGGATGAATTGCTACTCTTTGCTCTGCCGAGGTAGCATACCCTTTCTATTAAGCATTTATGGTACGCCTTGGTTTGATGAACGTGTCTGGTGTGTATTGTGGCCAAGCTAATCTCTTTACAGGATTCGTTCACGGTGTTGCGGCTTCGACGATTCTTTCTGGCAGTGGCGTTATGGGAGACGAAGGCATTGATGGATACGGATGAACTCGCTCGACAAGGGCCGAGCGTTGCATTTAGCGAAGACGGGCAGAATATACGCGTCTCCAGCATTTTCAAGGAGCATTGAAGCATTTCTAACTGCGAGATTCCACTCAACCGTGACACCTTGGTGAGATGCTGTGACATGATGAAATCCAAATACGATTATAGCGTGTGCATAGAGGAGCATTGTAGATCAAGTCCCCGGCAAGGTGAAAAAAAGGAGAGACATTGGGGGCAGATATCTGAGACAAGATCTCATATGCACGGCATCCGTTGACTCAAGCCGCGATTTCTATTATCAATCGTTATCTCGTAGAGTGTAAAGGCTACTCGTAATCACGTTGTTTTTCTGTATTTTAACGTTTGCTGGTATTGAAATAATCGCGGTTCATCATCAAGCATTTACTGGGCAGGTTTGAGGTGGTTTTATTGGCAAAGTGTACATGTATTGATACCTCATTAAAGTCAGTTTTAATTTGCGTAGATGAGCAACTCTGACGGAAAGTTACTCTGCAACATAGAAAGTGCACCGAAAATGCATCGTTACATGCTCTAAAGTCTCTATAATCAATCGAAATAATATTACTTCTTTATCTGAAGCTGCCTCTATGACTATTGTGTTGAAGTTTCCACGAACTTACTTCATGATGGCCAATCTAGGGTAGCAACTCGATGTACATCTGTAGGCAAACGCAAAGGTGCCGTTGAGCAGTGACTCTCGCCTGCAGAGCTCTAGTGCTGCCATTGGGTGATTGGGCAAACAAGGCGCTGGGCTTTAGTGACTGCTGGGCACTGAAGCCACTAAACAGCTGGCAAAAAGTGGTCTGTGCGCAACGCCGTCACGCTGCAGGCAACCAAAAAGCCAAAAGCCTTGCCGCCCAACTGGGACTAGGCCCGTTCAAGGCCCAGTGCAGTCTCTTTGCTATTTTGCTGCGGCTTCTCGATGCGCGCCAGAGCTCGTCGTTTTTGTCTTTGTTCCATCAAGCTCTGCGGCCCTCAATTTCCCAATCCCCGAGCCTCGCCCTTTTCCATTCTTGATCATCTCGTCGCAGGCACTGAGAGTAGCGGATGAGATTTAGGCTCTGCGGCTGCTTTGATTAATTCGCACCTATTCATCCAGTCATTCCCTTTTCTTCCCTTTCCATTTCCCTGTTCTTTGTTCCTTTCTTTCCTTTTCTTTCCTTTCTCATCACGCCGCGTTCAACAACCATCAACCCCGGATATCGCATCCGCTCTCAACCGAGTAATGACGAGACTCGCGCTGTCATTGTCATTGTCGACCTAAGTTCAAGGGCACAACACAATGGCGGCTGTCGATGTCGATGTCGGCTACATCGCAGGCCACCTGGGCCTTGACCAGCCTGTGGTGGCTACCCTGACGACGCAGCCCACCGTTGACCTAGTCACTACTCTGCTGCAGGCCGTGGCTGCCAAAGCACACGAGTTCGAGACGCTGTACGCCGAGAAGCTCCAAACCGACATTGAACTGGAGAATGCAGTTCGAAACTCCGAGACCAAGTCCCAGACTTTCAAGGGCACCGCCGAAAAGGCTCTCAAGGATGTGGAAGAAGCCCGACAGCGCCTCAAGGAGGAGGGTACGTGTTTTTCGACGCCCAGTGGCTCAAATGCTGCGTTACAATCTTCATCTAACCGTTGTGCGCACCTTAGAAACGAAACGACAGTCTTTAGAAAACGAACTTCAAAGTCTGAAAGCAAAGTACTCCGATCACGATGCCGAAGTCAAGGCCCTCAACGACAAGATTGAGACTCTCCAATCTTCCAACCGAACGAACCTCAGCATCATCGAATCCAATAACAAGCGCGATCAGACCTTGACCGAGGAGCTCACCAAGCAGCACCAGCGTAATGTTGAGCTCGCCCGAGAAGTAACCACTCTTCAGCAATCGGAGCAAAATGCCAAGGGTCAGCTGAATAGCGCAAAGTACCGACAAGACGCACTCCAACAGCAACTTGATTTGGCACGTCAGAATGCCGAATGGCTCGAGACGGAGCTGAAAACCAAGAGCGACGAGGCCCTCAAGTACCGCAAGGAAAAGGGCTCCAGAATTGCAGAGCTCCAGAGGCAAAACGAAGACGCCAAGGCCCAGGTTGACGCTCTGAAGCGCTCTGAGCAGCAGCTCCGCGAGCGACTTGATGCTATGCAGGCCAAGGCTGACGATGCTCTTGTCAAATTGCAAAAGCAGGAAGGCTCTTTTGCGGCAACTGTCGAGAGCTACAAGCAAGAGCTGGACGCCCAACGACGCCTTGTTGAAATGTCCGAGCAGCTCAGCAAGAAACATCAGGACCGTGTGCGAGAGTTGGAGTCTGAGAAGGAGCGCCTCAAAGATAATTACGAAAACGAACTTCGGCGTGTTCGCTTAGAGCTTGAATCGGAACGCCGTGTTACCACCGAGATGGAGGAGCGAATTCAACGACTTGAGAGCGACCTAGATGAAACCCGTGTCCGCATGGAGCACGCTGCTCCTGCGTCATCGTTACCGCAGACTCCCCAACTGAATGGTTCAACTTTTGCGCGGGCCAACTCTCCCCTTGGAACCCCTGGCTCTGGACGAAACAAGTCGACCATCACTGCTACCCAAGCGATTGAGCAGCTTTACCAGGTCAAGGGTCAGCTCGCCAGCGAGAAACGGCGGAACCAGCAGCTCGCCGAGGAGCTCGATGGCATGATTGCTGCTTTGGAAGCTAAAACGCCCGAAATCCAGGAGCTTCAGTCCGAAGCCGAGACTCTTCGAAATGAGATTGCACACATGTCTGAGCTGTCACAGCAGAGTTTCGAAGAGCGGGATGCGGCGAGAAAGGCGGCAAGAAAGGCAGAAAGCACGCTTGCCACTGCGCAGTCAGAGAGCAAGATTCTACGTACTCAACTGAGAGATTTGGGCACACAGATTCAGATGCTCGTCTTCAACATCTATGCCATGGAAAGGGGCATGGATCAGCTAACTGAGGAGGAAAAGTACCGCCTACAGCAGCTTGAGAAGGGCGAGATCACCGAAGAGGCCCTGTCCGACATGTCGGATACTCACCAGTTTATTACCCAGAAATTGGTAGTTTTCAAGGACATCAAGTCTCTACAGGCCAAGAATGAGGACCTCCTGCGCATCACTCGCGAACTCGCTGAGCAGATGGAAAGCGAAGAGGCCTTGGCCGCCAAGCACCAGGCCAAGGAGGACCACGACTTGGTTGAGAAGCTGCAGCAGGACCTCACCCATATGATGGAGGAGATCAAGTCTGCTAAAATCACCATGGAAAGCTACAAGATGGAGCGTGATATGTTCCGCCGCCTTCTTCAGCAACGCGGCGCCGGCGACGACCCTTCTTCCCACATGCGCCATTCTATCGGTGGCCAGATGCCAATCGGCAGCATTGAGACCGGAGAGCAGACTGAAACTCTGACAGAAGCCCTGCGTAAGATTCAGGCAGAGTACGACAGCTTCCGAGACGCTCAGGATGGTGTACGAAAGGACTTTAGAGATCAAATCGATCATCTGTCATCGGAGAAGAACGCACTCCAGACTGCCAACATCAAGCTACAGGGCGAGGCTAGGCTGGAGTTTGAACGACGGGAGATGCTTCAGAGCAACTACGTCGCCCTTCAGAACGAAAATTCTGAGCTCCAGAAGAGGACCCAGATTCTTTCCGAGACCGCCGCTAAGCAAGATATTAGGGTTCAGCAAGTGGCGGAAGAACTTATCGAAGTCAAGGGTCTCCTGGACAGCATGCGAAACGAGACAGCTAATCTCAAGGCGGAGAAGAAGCTTTGGAAGGACATTCAAGAGCGCATGAGTAAGGACAATGACTCCTTGATTGAGGAGAAGAATAGGCTGGGCAACCTCTTGACGGCTCAACAATCCCTGGAAAACGAACGCAACATTACCGAATCTGAGGCTCGTCGCAAAGCTCAAACCAAGATTGAAACATTGGAGCTTGAGCTGAGCACTGCGCAGAAGAAGCTTTCCCAAGCCGTAGAGGACTCTCAGCACCTGCAACAGAGGAAGGAATATGAGGCAAAGGAATCTCAGAAACGGATTGATGATCTCATGGCTAGCCTGAGCCAACTCCGAGAGGAGCACGTCAGCATCAAGACGTCCCGCGACCACCTTCAAGCTCGCGTTGATGAGTTGACTGTAGAACTCCGAAGTGCCGAAGAGCGCGCTGGTCGCCTACAGCCTCGTCCCACGCCTCGACCAGGCCTCATGACCGATAGCAACGTGCGCCAGCAAGAGCTTGAAGCCGAGATTCAGGATCTCAACAATGATATTTCGGACCTCAAGCGCGATCTCGACATGGCCAACACGCAGTTGGAAAACGCAAAGGCTCAGGCCGAGCAGTACAAGGAGCTGAGTCAGGGCAATGAGGAGGCTTTGGAAGACTTGCGAGCTTCACAAGACGAGTACCGGCAGGAGATGGAGAATCTCATTCAACAAAAGGATGCGAGAATCAAGGAGCTGGGCCAGCAGATTGAAGATTTGTCTGCTGAACTGTCACGATCCAACACCGAACTCTCCACTATTCGGGACTCCCAAGGAGAGATTGCACGCAAGTACGAAGATGAGAAGACAATACTGGAGGAGGAGATTAAGCGGCTCAAGGAAGAAAGCAGTCGACACATTGAAGCTGCTCGATATCATCAGCAGGATCTCCGTGCTCAGGCTGAGATTGCTTCGAAAGCCCAGCAGGACTACGAGAAGGAGCTTGTTAAGCATGCTGAGGCTGCTAAGCTGGTTCAGGAATTGCGCAACGAGTATAACGAGTACAAGCGGGAGACTGCATCACTGCGAGCGGAAGCAGAATCCGCCAAGGTCACGCTCGCGCAGAGTGAGAGCTCTTGGGAAGACCGAAGACTACAGCTGGAGCAGGAGATGGCCGAACTCAAACAAAGACGTGAGGATGCCAACGCGCAAAACAAGCTTCTGCATCAGCAACTCGAAAGCTTGACCGGCCAGATTGCAGCTATGCAGCAAAACCGCAGCAACCTCGCTGATGCGGATGAGGCCGTGTCACCCGTTGGCATGGGCGATGCCATCGAGGGCATGCGAGAGTTGAACGGATACCTGCGTCGCGAAAAAGAGATTCTGGAAGTCCAGTACGATATGAAGATGAACGAATCGAAGCGGCTGCAGCAACAAGTCGAGTATTTGCAGTCACAGCTGGATGAGACTCGTCTAAAGCTCGATCAAGAGCGCCAAGCTTCTCAAAGCGGCAACACTTCCATGGCTCACAAGGATCTGATGGAGAAGCTGCACGAGCTTAACCTCTACCGCGAGAGCAGCATGGCTCTTCGGACGGAAAATAACCAACTTAAGGACCAAATCACCGAAAAGAACAAGAAGATCGACGAGATGACGCAGAAGATTCAGCCTCTTGAGAGTGAGATTGACAACCTCAACACTCAAAAGTCGTTCTTGGAAGAAGAGATTAAACAAATCCAGGAGGATCGCGATCGCTGGCAGAAGAGGACCGAGGGCATCCTGACCAAGTATGGTCGTGTTGACCCGGCCGAGATGGAGCAGCTGAAACAGACAATTGCCGACCTCGAAAAGGAGCGGGATGCTCTCAAAGAGGGCGAACAGCCACTGCAGGCCAAGGTCGCTGAACTTGAGTCGACTCTCGAAACCGAACGGACCAACTGGTCAAATACACGAGCCAGGCTCGCAGAGCAGTTCAAAGAACGTTCCCGAAAGCTCACTGGCGAAAAGAACGAAGCTAGCCAGCGAGCTAACAGCCTACAAGAGCAGCTTGACGAGGCTAATGTTGCCAAGCAGAAGCAAGCGGAGCAGTTCAATGAGGAGAGGGCGGAATATCTGAAGCAAATCCATGCTTTCCAGCAGCAGGTCGAGGTACAGTCAGTCTCTCAGCAGCAACAACCTGATGCCTCTGCATCGTCAGAAGTTGTTACTGTACTAGAGCAGCGTCTCGCCGATGCACAAAAGGAGCTAGAGGCAGTCAATGCCCAGAAACTAGGAGCACAGCAGCAGCTCGAGAGACTCCGGAGCGAATTACAGACGGCTACCTCGGAGCGCGACAGCGCGTTGCAGAAGCTGCAAGAAGCCAATGCTGCAGCGTCATCTAATTCTACTGAGGCTGTACCTACCGCAGCGCCGGAGGCTGGAGAGGGTCAAGCAGCTGTGAATGGCTTGTCAGATGCCGAGAGGAAACAGTTGGAAAGCAAACTTGCTGCCGCCGAGGCAAAGGCTGCCGAATTTGAGCAGAAGGCAAACGAAGTTGAAGCCAAGATCCAGCAAACGATTAAGGAACGATCGGACAGGATGAAGGACACGCTGAACAACAAACTCAAGGAGAGCCGTGCCAAGTTGGAGGAAGAGTTCAAGAAGAAAGATGATGATCTCAAGCTCCACTTCGAGCAAGAGAAAAAAATCTGGCAGATCGAGAACCTATCCCAAGCAGCGCCTGCAAAGGAAACCTCGGCTGCCGGGCAGCAACCGCCAAGCACCCCAGCCAAGGTTGAAGCACCCTCAGTACCGCCAACTCCAGCTCCAAGCGGGCCACCTGATCTCTCGCAATTAGATGATTCCTCCATTCGACAATTCTTGGCTTCCAACGCTACCGTCAAGAATATCATAGCGGCCAACATTCGAAAGAAGATGGATGCGGAAAGCGCAAAGATTAAGACTGAGTATGAAGGCAAAATCACAGCCGCGCGTGACCAAGCTCAACTCATGGAGTCTAAGAAGTCCACTCTCCGGATCAATATGGCGGAGAACAAGCTTAGACATGCGACCGCGAAACTTGGCGTAGTTGAAACAGCCGCGAACGAGACGCCACAGAAGCCTGTAGTTGAAGTCTGGGAGGTTGCCAAAGCGACCCAGGCTCCTCCTCCGGCACCAGCAGCAGCCAAACCCCCGGCTCCAGCCTCAGCTACGACTACGCCAGTAAGGCAACCGTCCATCTCTGGCAGCACCCCTGCTTCAGCTACCGTCCCTCCCGGTGCGGCTGCTCAGCCTGCCACCAGTGGCCCGAGACCTGCACTGGCACCTTTGGTGGCAACAACTCCTTCACAAGCCGCTACTCAGCCTCCCCCAGAGCCCAAGGTTGCAGACTCGACTGCACCCGCGGGCGGCAACGTTCAACCTCCCCAGGCTTCAAATCCGTTCGCGGTGCCTACGACGAGTGGCTCTGCTGCTCCCAACCCATTTGTGCAGACGGATGCTGCCGCTGCCCCAGCAGCCCAGACTGCCCAGCCACAACAAGGTGTGCCACAAGCACAACAACCAGCTCAAGCACCACAGCCGTCACAGCTGCCTCAAATTCCACCTCAACCCCAGCAACAGGGACAGATGCCAGTGCGGTCTGGCATCCCAATGCCTCGCGGCGGCGGGCGTGGACGCGGAGGAGCATACGTGCCTCCTAGCCAAAGAGGAGCGGCCGGTAACGAAGCCGGACAGGGTCATGCTGGCCGTGGCGGACGTGGAGGTGCACGAGGAGGTCGCGGCGGCATGAATGCGGCTGCATCTGAATTCCAACCGGGAGCGAAGCGTCCCAGAGGCGACTCAGAAGCCGCTGGTGCAGGAGCAAAGAGAGCAAGAGGAGCCCACTAAGCTCAACGAGCGAATGGCAACGAGAGTAGTTTATTGGGATAAGGCTTGCAATGTATAATGACAGGGAGGATAGACTCTCAATCTATCTAAGCAATGATTGCTGGGTTATTGGAGGGAAAAGATTTAAGGGGATATAAAATGGATATGGAGAGGATGTTGGGGGTGCATTGCTGTATTCATAGCATTATTACTAGTTAAACTCGGACGCTTTTTCTTTTCTTTTCCTTTACAAAAACCGATTTCTACTACCTGTATCTTGATGGGATCTCAGTATTACGGTGGTGGTTTTGATGCATCTCAGCGTTCATGGATGACTTGAAGAGCCATGATGAACATGATATGTACTCTGTACACGATTTTACTCTCGTTTTATGAAAGAGACACAGGTATCCAGTACTAGACCACTAGTATCGGCGAATCGGAGCTAGTGTGGCCGGGCTCTGCTGCTAAGATAAGTGCAGCAGAAAAAAAAAAACTTTTGAAGCTTCACTGCGATAAGAGAATCTTGCGACAACTTCCACCTCCCAGTGACATTGGGACTTCAGCAAAAGCCATCACCTCACTCGAATCAATCCCAGATGGTGCCTCCGTCCAAGAAACGAAAGCTTCCGTCCGTCGCCGCACCGGCTGCGAAGCGCACCAAGAATTCGGCCAAGGGCGCTGCTGCGAAAACAAACCCCAAGGCCGGCGGCAAGACAAAGGGAAACGCAAAGCCTGCGAGGCACTTTGTCGAGGCGACTTCTCTGGCCTGGCAATCGGTCGGAGAGGAATTCGGCGGGCTCGAGGTGATTGAGGGAGTTGATGTGGTAAGAAATGGTGGGACTGTGCAGTTTTTAGTGGCGGAGCAGCAGCAGCAACAGCAGCAGAACCCCGACTCTTCCGATTCAAGAACACGACAGGGGGCAGCAGAGACTCAAGATGCCGTCGGTGAACCTGCTGAAGGGCCTGGCGACGGCGCTGTGGAAGGCGAGGATGTCGATTCCGGCCAAGCTGGCGATTCTCAAGGTGGCGTGGAGAGCAAGAGGAGTAAAAACAAAGCTGCAAGAAAAGACAAAGTTAGGGCCAAAGAGCAGAAGAAGGAAGCAGACAACAAACTCAAGCCTCGAGGCGACAAGCTGGCGCCGGCCGAGAAAGAGCTACAAAAGCCCGCTTCACACAAGCAGCAGCAGCAGCAACAAAAGGGCAACTCCTTCGACGCCCTCATGGCCGTGGACGACGCCGCCGAAGAAGAAGCAGACATGGGTGCCTGGGTGGAGCTGAACCTGTCGACGCGCACCGTGTCTGCGATTGCAAAGCTGGGATTCGCGAAGCCGACGCTCATCCAGCAGAAGACGATCCCCGAGATCCTGGCGGGCGACGACGTGATTGGAAAGGCGCAGACGGGATCGGGAAAGACGCTGGCGTTTGGGATACCGATCGTGGAGAAGTGGCTGGAGCTGTATGTGGATAAGACGAATGTCAAGCGGGAGGGCCCGACGGCGGTTGTTCTCAGCCCGACGAGAGAGTTGGCGAAGCAGATCTCGGACCACATCAAGGCGCTGTGTGACGGATTGCCGACTGCGCCGTACGTTTGCACGGTTACGGGTGGTTTGAGCATTCAGAAGCAGCAGAGACAGTTGGAGAAGGCTGACATTGTTATTGCGACGCCGGGTCGTCTCTGGGAAGTTCTGGACGGCGACATGAGTCTGCAGGATTCCTTTACCAAGATCAAGTTCCTGGTTGTTGATGAAGCAGATAGACTATTCAAGGCAGGACAGTTTAAGGAGGCGGAAGACATTATTGGTGCGTTGGATCGACGAGACCCCGAGGCCGACGACGAAGATGACGATGAATTGCCTCCGCGACAGACGCTTGTTTTCTCGGCTACTTTCGATAAGAACCTGCAGTCCAAATTAGCTGGCAGGGGAAAGGGTTCCAAGACGGGGAACGATGAGGAGAAGATGGAGTATTTGATGAAGTGTCTCAAGTTCCGGGGCGAGCCCAAGTTTATCGATGTCAACCCGGTGTCGCAGATGGCTGATGGCCTGAAGGAGGGCTTGATTGAATGCGGTGCCATGGAAAAGGTAAGTTGCAAGACAACAACACCTCTCTTTCTCATGCTTCTTTAGGTTATTGTTGCTAATATCTTATAAATCAGGATCTCTACTTGTACACCGTTCTTGTCCTCAACCCCGGCCGTCGCACTCTCGTGTTTACCAACTCCATCTCAGCCGTTCGCCGTCTCACGCCTCTCCTCCAGAACCTCGGCCTCTCAGCACTCCCCTTACACTCCCAAATGATTCAAAAAGCGCGTCTCCGATCCATTGAGCGCTTCGCTGCAGCCAGCAACTCCATCCTCGTCGCAACAGATGTGGCTGCTCGAGGTCTAGATATCAAAGAAGTCGATCAAGTATTGCACTACCACGTGCCTCGCCAGGCGGACACTTATATCCACCGATCTGGCCGAACTGCTCGTGGCGACCGTTCTGGTATCAGTGTTATTCTGTGTTCTCCAGAGGAAGTCTTACCGACTCGTCGTCTGGCTAGCAAAGTTCATTCCGAACGAGAGGGTGGCGGAGGCGTCAAGCGTGAGCATTTCATCGAGACGCTCGCTATTGACAGGAAAATTGCTGCTCGCCTTAAGTCTCGCGTTGATCTCGCCAAGCGCATTGCTGATGCTGTTTTGGCTAAAGAAAAGGGACATAGCGAAGACACTTGGCTGCGTAATGCCGCTGAGGAACTTGGTGTGGATTATGATTCGGAAGAATTCGATGGTAGTGCGCCGGGGAACTGGGGTGGCAGGGGAGGAGGACGGAAGAAGAAGGAGAAGGAGGCTCGTCAGCTGAGTAAAGCGGAGATGGGAGCGCTGAGGGCACAACTTCGTGAGGAGTTGAGCAGGAGGGTGAATCTCGGTGTGAGCGAGAAGTACATTACGGGAGGGAGAGTTGATGTCGGAGCGTTGTTGAGGGAGAGGGAGAAGGGGTCTGTTGGAGGGCTGTTTTTGGGAGGGGATGGGCTTATGGGGTTGAATATATAGATGGATTTGTTTTTTATAGTGTTTACGCGGCTTGACGAGAGTTGAGCGGAGAGCATCGAGGCATAACTGTTCATGATGCATTTATTAGATCTAGCGAGAGAGGATCAACTTCTATTAGTGAATATTGACTCTTGCTTTCTCCAATGTCGCTTGCTCTGAGATACTGGGTGAAATAATCCCACCAAGTCTTGTGGCTATGCTTCCTGATCCGGTGTACTTCGATAGCCTTCTCTTGGGATACATGATAAATACAAGTGAGCACTACAAAACGCCGCATCGAATATTCCAATATTTTTCTTTCTTTCATCACTGAATATTATTTATTCCCTCACGCAGACACTTTCTTTCGCCGAATCTGAATCTCTGCTTTCAGATGCGGAATGATGGTGCCGCCTATCCATTGCTTCTCAGGCACTTTGCCAACTAGTCTGATGTCGTAATTGAGCAGCATATGAATCATGATGAGCTTCAATTCGTGCGCGACGAAGAACCGTCCGGGACTACTCTATCCGTTAGTACATAGCCAAATGTGTCATCTTCATATAACACTCACCAAGCGTGTCTG
Source organism: Trichoderma endophyticum (assembly GCA_035079535.1). NCBI lineage: Eukaryota > Fungi > Ascomycota > Sordariomycetes > Hypocreales > Hypocreaceae > Trichoderma > Trichoderma endophyticum. Next base: position 347,972 of record JAPMIQ010000012.1, read on the forward strand.
CCATGGCCAAAAGCCAAATGCTGGGGACTTGTAGTCACCATTCCCAGCCCCCGTATTCTAGTACCCTCTTCAGGTTCGCTCTTCTTCTCTTCGTCCGATTTCGCGTCCCAAGCTTCTCTGACCAGGGAATAGCGGAGAGGGTTGTACGAGTGAGGGTCCTTGTAGAGGTCCTGATCGTGGTGCGTCCCTTCGAGATTGACAGTGACGAAACTGCCCTTTGGAAGAGTCCAGCCTAGCTCTGGGTTGTACAGGCCGTTGTCGGCGACGACCTTGCGCTCGATCATTGTGACGGCGAAGTTGCTGACTCGCTGGGACTCGCGGATGGAAGAATCGAGACGGACGAGGTTCGAGATGGCGGCCTTTGTCCAGGGGCCGGATTCGGGTTTGTGGGCATCGATTTCCGCTCGGAGGATGTCTAGGATGCCAGTTTCGGGATCGGAGGTGAGCAGGTCTTGCATCCATAGCTGGCCTGTCAACACTGTGGTGTGGATTGCGGCAAACTCGATGGGGAGAAGTCGTTTGGAAATCACAATGGGGTCCAGCTCGAATGTCTTTCCGTCTGCAAGTGCCTGTCGGATTAACCAGGTGATGAAATCTTCGGGAGGCGTAAAGTCCTTGTACTCGGGATCGCCCGCGGCTTTCTTCAGCATGGCATTGAGGCGCTTTTCAATGATGGGCTGGGCTGGAGCGTTGGCTGAACGCCAGTGGAGATAGTTGAACATGCCAAAGATGCGGCCAAAGATGGGATGAAGAACCTTTGGGATCACTTGGAGCAGGAAGCCGTTGCGGACAACGTCGTTTGTAAAGTTGACCATTCCATCGATGAATTGCTTGTTGCGGCAGATTTCGGGCCCGATGAGCAGTCTGTTGGTGACATGCGGTACGATTTCAAGCCAAAGGTTCCACAGCTTGAATGACTTCCAGTTTTCTGTGTCGTTTCCGAGAGTTGTGTTTATTGCGTGCTGGATCTCGTCGTCGACGTTGGGGATAACGGTAGATAGATGTCGGGCTATATACTTGTGCATTACGCGATTAGGGAATGGGTCATAGGCCAAGCGGCGGCCGAGAAAGTTGTACTCGGAGTACAGGACGGCATTATGGGCGTCATAGGTCGAGAGGATGTGATCGGGCTGATCCATCATCCAGCCAATCTGGTTGCGAGGGATGACGACCTCTGAAGGGCGAGATAACGGGGATCGCACGACAAATGGCAGGCCTTTTTTGCCAAACTGCGAAAGCTCTGGTCAATCACTTTGAGTAATACTTTGCTTGTAAAGGTGCTGCTGCTCACTTTGACGTAGCCATCGCTGACCCAGCGGTGGTAGTTTGTGAGGTAACGAAAGCTGTCGAGTAAAGCGTTGAGCATTCCATGGCCTTTGCCCATAACCGGGATCTGGCTTGGATATTGCGGGTGACTGGCAAAGTCGACAATAAATGACAAGATTAGAAAAAGAGCGCCGAAGCTCCAAAGCTGGCTCGAGGTCACAGACCCCAGCAACTCGGGAATAGCCATGCTGAGTGTGAATGTGAGTGTGTCTAAGCTGAGACGGTTGCTATTTGCTTTCCTACAACTCCAGCGGGTGCGCCATCCATCACATATGAGCACCCGTCGTTTCGGAGCGATCTGGTCAGATCAGAAAGAATCGATGTTTTGAAACAAAAGATCGGATGAACAGATGCACGGAAGAAATTATGAGAGGGGGAACGAAATCATCTTCAGCGGATGACATTGCGTCGCAGCGGGAGGCTATGTGCTTATGCGAAACTGAGCTATAAAAATAGCCGTCAGGAACGAGAATTACATCACCACGGCAGCGGGGGGATTGCTGATAGCTCACCGGAGCTACTCCAACCGATGATGTCGGGCTAATGGCGTCGAAAGGGTTGCTCTTAGCGTGTCTTACCGAGTGATGTTGCATCTTTGTTATTAGAGGCTTAGAAGTGACGAGTCGAAACTCGTCTGACGGTGACTTCGTGGTTCCCGTGTTCCCGATGCTGACGGAGACTCTGAAAGTCGTAATTCCGATGAGACAAGATTCATCGTTTGGCGCTGCGTTTCATGGTTGATTAATTTTGCCTCCAAAAAGTGTTGCGGCAGCTCCCCTTCTTTGGAGCTAGATGTGTTGCAGCTGTCTGCCCGGGGGGTCTGAAACCCCGAATCCACTTAGCGTCGGAAGGATTCATATCAAACATGTCCTCGTTTTCTGGACACTGCCATTGGCTAAGGGAGCAAAGGGCGACATGATTGTTGCAGAGCTCGAGGGCTTCCCATTGGTGGCTCCGAAATGGTTGCTGCTGCAGTTGATAAGCACTATGGGGTGCAGGATAGAAAGAAACGAGCAAAGGAACAAATTGCAATAGGATTTGGCATGTGGAATGAGATTGTGCCTGAGTCTCAATCTGTTGGTTAGTTACCTAGTAGTTAGGATGTTATATAGTATGTACTGCTGGGGCTGACTTGCTGTGACGTCCACGCTTGTCTAGAGCTCTGTTTCTTCAACGCTGTGGTTGCAGCCGACGGATATAAGTTCGATTGAATTCCAGCCAATGCCGTGGTAATTTTGGAGCATCCGATCATATGCATCACATCTCACTGAAGAATGCCGGACGGAAAGCGCCGAGGTGAAGGATGCATTGGTTTCCTGCGACTCGTTTTCACCTGTAACACTCTCGTTTTCAGAAGCTAAGAGTTCAAGTGGCTTTCGCATAGGTGCTTCTTTTGTCATCGAGCTTCGTGGTTCATGGTAGTCTTTCTGTACTGGGCCTTCACGTTCGGTGATGGTAACGGTGTCCCTGCGTCCGCCGCCATGAGCAGCATTCGGCGGCATTTGAGCCGTAGGTGAAGCCGAATTTGATCTGCAGCTTTCTAATCCCTGAGAGTTCGGCTCTTCGTGAGCAAGCTTTGCCCTTTCTTTCACAAGATTGTTGATTCTCATGTCGTGTGCGAACATGTTGCCGCTGCAATATTTCCCAAAAAGCGACTCAATGGACATCGCTATCGGAAATGCGTCAGCTTTTGAGAGACATATATATACGAGCTCGTTCGGATGACCTACCATTTTTCTGCCAAGTCTCGAGACGGAATGTGCAAGGCCAAATATCCCTTGGCTTGAATGCACTCACTAGATTGCAAAGCTCGGCATAGGATGAATGTCGCGAATATGGAAATCGGATAATGTCTGGGAGTTTTGTTTCGCCGCGCTGTTCGACATTGGTACGAGTGGGAATTGCCATCAGCTGACTATTGATAATAGAAAGTATGGCTCGTTGTAAGTCTGTCGAACGAGCGTCTTCAGTAGATGATAGACTCATGTTGAGCTGCAAATCGCGTCCACTGGCCAATGCGTTCATCAGAGCACGAGCACATTCGCCTCGCGCCTCTTCAGTCGTGCTCTTCAACGCATCTATTCTGCAAAGTATTAGCTCCAAATTCCCATTCAATGTATGTCTTGTGCGCACATTCTGAGGAGGATTTCAAGATCGCTCTGGTTGGGAACCCCAAGCTCCATCTCGCGCTCCAAGTCTTCGCCACCTCCTCCTATTCCAGCCTCTTGGATAACAGCGCCATCAGGAAACGATGCTACAACAGGTTGGATTCGGACCACAGAAGATCGTTTCGCAATCGAACACATGTTGCCGCTCTCACAGCTATGAAGGCGGACATTGTGGTTCGAGGTAAGGCAGCCAGACTGGGGCGTATTTCCACACATGAAGCCGGTCAAGGCAGCAGCGGTTGAAGTTAAGTGAGCACTCGAGTTAGGCAGTGTCTCTGATGATGATGTGTTCAAGGAATTATAAATACGGAGTTTGTAGTCGTCGACGTGAATCTTTATTAGCTGTCAGCAGAGGACAACGTGTTTTTGATGAATAGACTTACAGGAGAGTTGAGAGCTTTGGACAACGCAATCCAAACGTCTTCGTAGCCATATGTCCAAGCTTGAATGTAAAAGACTGTATTCTTTGGATATTTGGCGACCTTGTGTAGTAGCTGTGCGATTCCTTCAGCTTTGGTCTGGAACGGAATGTCGTCTACGAAAGACGTGTCGAGATATATGGTGTCTATGGTCTTGATGCCGCATGTATACTCGATGAGAGTTGGGCTTCTTGTGATGGCGTTGACGAACCACGGCTCGCATCTCACGTCCCCAGTATAAAGTATCGCTTTGCCATGGCCCTCAATCACTGGATCGTTGTTAGCGAAGGACGGTACCGCCAGAGACAAATTCACCACTTACAGAACATGACAGAGCCAGGGCAGTGGTTCGCATCAAACAGCGTCACTTGAATGCAGTTTCCAGGCTGGAGTTCGATTGTGGTTGGAGATTCCAGTGGAAGCGGTTTCTGCTCGAGAATCAGCTGCGAGTGTTCACATCCTTGTATTGGTAGCAGTCTTACGCACAATAACCTTACTTAGATGCTTGTAAGTCTGCTGCCGCGCTTCCAGAATGCCCCTGGCATAGTTGATGCGACAGGGGTATCGCTCCAGCCGCAGTAAGATCTCCCTGGTCGCTGCAGAGCAGTAGACACTAACAAATTAGCAGCCAACCCCAGCAGGATGATGTTTTTCATGCAGACCTACAAGGGAGATCGGAGACTTTCGAGCCCGGAAAGATGATCGCTGTGGACATGGCTGAGAAAGCACGCCAATGGTGGTGATGCATCAACGTGGTGTCTGAAGAAATCGACTATCAACCGATTAGCACAGAGTATCTTTGGCACCAGAATGGAGGAGCCGAACTTCTTATGTCTGGAAACTCGGAGACGAGGCCATTGAAAGTCGACATGGCGATTACATGGGAATGGACAGAGCGTTGGATCTGGTAATGGCAAAATGATTTGCATCGTTCGTGAATTTTAGTGGAAGTTGATGTTGAGACGCTTGGGTAGATGTACTGTAGGTACTCGCTAAAGGTCGCTGCAAACTGAGCAAACTTTAGGCACCAGCGTAATTCCGCACTGTAGAGTTAGTGCATTTTCGTACAATCACTCAGCCCTGTGCACCTGAGATGGCCACTAAATGGCTCCTGGGCTTAGGACAGAGTGCACAGTGTGAGTCCAACAACTAACACCATAGTCCACTTCCCATCTTGCCTTCCCTTCACTCCATCCAATCTTACAACGTCAATAGCAATCTCCTACAACTTGATCTTGATATCACAGCTATCAACAACATCTCAGCCTCAGCAAATTCACGGCGCCTTCATTGCCATATTCACGCCATTCAACACACCTCTTGGAAAGGACAGACTACCAGTCATGTCCAGGTTTACGTATTCGAAACAGTACTGGTAATGCAATCGTATTGAGACTTGCTATAGATGGCAAATTAACCTGGAATCAAAGTGCTAACACCAATGCGATACAGACAAACCCTCTGCCTGTGGAAAAAAACAACTCTAATGCGCCAAGTATCCTCACTTAGTCAAAATGGATCCGCCAGAGCTCTCGATCACTTCCAGAGTTGAAGTCACTCCGCGTGTGCATCATCAGGATATTGTCGCTCACCACAATGTCTCCCTTGTCCCAGACATGATAGTAAGCCACTCTTCTGTCATGCAAGACCGAATCGATGGCCTCGCAGATCGCCGCACTGTCAGTAGCTTTTAGCCCGTCAATGGTGACGTTTGTGGGCTCGAACTGGGTCTTAGATTGAGGCCATGGCTCGTGATACCTGAGACACGGCTTTCCTGTCGTTGGGTGAGACACGATCATTGGAAGACCTTTGAGCACGGTTGCGCCAAAGGAGGCTGTTGAAACCGTCCAAGTCATCTCCGACAGCGCTCCGAGCCTCAGCCAGTCCGGAAGATACTTGAGGAAAAGCGTAGACGACGCAAAGAGCGTAAATCCCGTATCACGGGGGCTCGAAGTAGCTCCAACAAAGATCTGGAATCTAGAGGAGGAAAAAGTTGTCAGTACAGCTATCACCATCACGCTCCTAGCCACAGACATGGACACTTACCGAGGTGGTGTTGAGACAAGAGTCTCCTCACCGCTCTCATCCACTTGCTTGACGGTTTTGAACAAACCATCATAGTGCCAAGGCATCCACTCACGAGAGAGCACATTATTAAGACCCGAGCTGTTCGTCCCTTGATCCTTGACTTCCAGGATGAGGCCAAACTTCCAAGCTGTGGGTTTGCCAAACTCTTCTGATTTCTTGGCGAATTGTTCCTTGTTCGGCTTCTTAATGAAACCACGAAGGATTACAGGAGAGTTGATCTCCGATAATAGGCGAACCTTCTTGGCATCCACGTCGTCCATTGTCATGCTATATGGACCCCTTGCAGGCTTGGCGAGGAATCCAGATGGATATAGCGGCTCAAAGACAACGCCACCTTTCTCAGCGCCCCACGAAAATAGATCTGACTTCTCGCGGTAATAGCTGGGTCGGCCGTTTTCGTAGACGAGTTCGAATGACTCGTCATTCTCGAAATCGGACCGCATGCCGGTAGTCGTAGTGCCATCTAGTCTATATGCGACCGCGCAATGCCAAGGCGTTGTGTACGTGGTGTCGGTGGGTAATAAGCTGATGGACAGCTTGGCTGCTCCAGTAGATGGATGTATCGACAGTCGGACCGAGTCTTTGTATTTTTGTCGAACTGCGCTGGCGAATGCCTAAATCCTTCAAGTCAGCGGTGATGGACACGGAGACGGCCTTCAGGTGGGAGGCGGTCCTCAAGTGGGAGAGGCGGTCTTCAAGTGGGAGGCTGAGGACTTACATCGCCACGGGCCATCATCTGCTTGGCAATGTATTCGATACCTCGCTTATACTTGGTCTTGCTGCGCTCATCCCCAATTGGATACACAGTCTCAAGATCCGTCTCCAAGAACTTGATGTATCCTCTATACGTCAAGCAGACATCTTCGCTCTGGCTAACAGTCTTCCATTCCCAGTCGGGTCGGCTGAAGGTATTGAGCAATGCTCGTCGGAAGTTCGACGCGTTTGCGACATATGTCATTTCGTCGAGCTGCTCTGGCAACTGAATTGTTACAAGATCTCGAAGACGTGAGAAGGAAATATGTTTGTACCCCTTTGCTGCGGCTAGAGCTCTCAGTGTTTCGCCGTAGTTCCACACATCTTTGTCTGGGACACCGAGCAGATCTGAATGTCGATTTAGTATCTCTCTGAAAACAATTAAAGAGAAGGCTTCTGATGTAGCGTACCATTGTATACCAGGCCATCTGAGATGATGGTGAGGTTTGCCCCTGGAGGGTAGATGTCTTGAATAGCTAGACAAAGGCCGTTGAGATGTGCCAGAGCTAGCTCCTCTGCTCGATCAGGCAGCTTGCCCAACACTTTGGACTGAGAGTTTGGTGACTTGAAGGGAAAGGCGGGCAGGCACATGGGTACCACATCGCCGGCTTTGACATGAGTGTAAATGAGGGCGAGAAACTTCAAGGCTCCCTCATCAGCTTTGGCAGCGGTGTCTACCGACCGTTTCAGACGATACCGGTCTATGATGTGAAGAATCTTGGACGCTGTCTGAAGAGCGGCTGCATCCACGCCAGTGGTGAGAGAAACTGAAGGAACAGTAACAGGAAGAGGAGGGGTGGAAGAGGTCGAGTTCAGCTTGGCCTGGGTCTCAGGGACCTCGACGGCCAGCGATTCAAGTTCCACAGCAGACGGCATGGTGGCTTCACTTGGAGATGGAGAAAGAATAGTTGTGGTGATCCAATTCTTGCCGATTCTCAAAAAATCGTTTGGCGAATCTGGACCCTTTTATCAGATGGAAGCTCTTCATCTGGATATACAGAGCATAGCCTCTAGAGCTTCATGGCCCACCAACTGCCAGTGATAGCCGTCGATGCTGTGCCACCTTCTCTATACGGTTTGGACCCCCGGGGGGGCGTGCGACAACCTGCCATGCGGTTCACCTAGAACTTGGACACCTCTATGGTTTCATCCAGAGCGTTGACAGGCTTCAAACTTTTTCATTAGATCGCAAATGTGGAATCTTGGTGGAGTCGTTGGCAACCTAGTATCTCGACCCCTGTTGACGAGGGTTGTCTGCCGCTGAGGCTTGAGTATCACGGCTGTTGGTATGTGATTATAGGTAACAGGACCCCATGGCCATCCTCGAATTTTCGGATCACATTTCATCACTGCTATTCTGTCTTTCCATCTCTCTTCTGATACAGACTCCCCCAAAAAGACTACGACAAAAATCCGTCAGAGTTTCACCAATATGGGCAGTTCAAACAGCGAAATCGAGGTTGTTGATGTGGCAATTGTTGGTGGTATGTTGCAGAATACACAACAGACAGTATCATTGGTCGATATTGAAGTGCTGATGAAAAACCTCATGATAGGAGGCCCAACTGGGCTGCTTACCGGTCTGCTTTTACATCGCCTAGGCGTTTCCGTCAGCATATTGGGTAGGAAAATTTGCATATGCCTCTCAAAACTTTGACTACGGACTGATTTTGGCCACTGGCAGATGCCAAACCTCAAAGTTTGGACCTTGGGCGTGCAGATGCGTTGAACGCGCGAACACAGCAGTACTTGACAGTTGTTGGCATTCTAGATGAACTGCTGCCACAGGGTTTAAAATGCAACAGTAAGTGGGCATTTCGTCTCTTCTATTACACTGAATGGGGACTCTGACTTACTGGCTTCTGAAGCGAGCTCGACATTCGGCGAAGGAGACTTCATTTCTCGCCAGAACCAGTGGTGGGTGAGCCTTGAGCACACCCTTCATAAGAATTTCCTCATGATTGGCCAACCCGTTGTGGAGAAGATCTTGAGCACCCATTTGGATGGTCTCGTCCATTATGGTGAACAGGTAGAATCTCTGACCGAAAGCAATGAGTTCGTCGAGGTGGTGACGAAGAGCGGACGGACAATCCGATCCCAATATGTCCTGGGATCAGATGGAGCCAGGTCAACGATACGAGCGGCCATTGGAGCGACCTTTACTGGAAGCAAACCGGAAATGCTCTGGGCGGTGCTGGATACCTTCATCGATACGGATTTCCCCACATGCCCAGAAATCATCACCTTTCAGTTGAACGGCCAGTCTAGAGTGTCCTGGATCCCGAGAGAGAGAGGGCTGTGTCGATTCTACGTGCTTCTTGAAGGAGAAGTGACGCAAGAGCGTGCTGAGGAGTCCATCAAGAAACACTTGGCCCCATATCGGACCGACTTTGTCAAGACTGAGTGGTATAGCACGTTTGATGGTAAGTGGACTTTTGACAATGTTTACCTGAACTTTTGTTTGCCGACTTCCCCTTGTCCGTTTGCCTTATCTTGTTTTACAACTCCCTTATTCCGTGTCAGGTAGGCATGCCGCTTGGTCTAGGGAGCTGGCATGGACCTTGCTAGCCCGGCAACTACTCCTTAGTGGCAAAAGCATAAAGAGATAAAACGTCGGCGAAGCTAACAGTTGGCTTTAGTCAAGGAAAGGATCGCATCTTCGTTCATCTCCAAGGATGGTGCGGGCCGTGTCTTCTTGGCTGGTGATGCAGCCCACGTCCACTCGGTCAACGGGGGCCAGGGGCTGAACACAGGCATTGCCGATGCGTTCAGTCTTGCTTGGCGTCTGGCCCTTGTCCTCAAAAGTCCGCGTCTGCAGGAGGGCGCTGCAGGCAAGATTCTCCGTAGTTATGACATCGAGCGCAGGCAAACTGCCCAGGGTGTCATTGACGTTGCAGCGGCATTGGTTCGGGACACTGTTCATACCGCCAAACAGTATGTTGGTACCATTGAACGCAACGCGGGGTATATCACAGGTCAGTGGATTTTCCCGTCAAGTAATTTCATGGAGTTCACACCACCTCCCTGATGCAGCTTGGACACCCCCTGTCACCGTGGCTGGGTGTGATGTGTTGAGCAAGAACAAGACGTGCAACGGTTGGCTAACATAGAGGCCAATAGGAATGGGCGTTGCGTACGACGGTATGGGATCGCCAACTGTGGAAGAATCTGAGCACGGAATCTGGAAGGCCGGCAAGAGATGCCCTGATGTCGTTTTGTCCACGCCAGACAGTGATGGCGATATTCGGCTATACTCCCAGGTTACCTATGGCAAGTATCTGATCTTGGCCATTGGTAACCATCCAGAACAGGCTCTTGCTCACGAGGATGCTGCCGTATTATTCAGCATCCTTCCCTCATCGGCGACCGCCGAGAGCGTAGTCACGTCAAAAGCAAGAACTTTTACTGCGGACTGGACCGAAGCGGGCGAATCCTACGCCGTGGTGGTTCGCCCTGATATGTATATTGGATACGTGGGAGCGGACATCGAGGGTTGCCAGCGATACCTGGATAGGCTCTTCATCCGATGATGGTGCAAGGATTAGGTCGATCAACAAGCTGATCGCAGGTATATTCAAGGATAGTTACAAGAATTAAGTTGCCGTTCCAGAAGAAGACGAAGAAGGACCACCTGCCCACCGAAGCAAGGGCCTGCCCACCTATATGATCCGTTTCATGTGCTTTGACATACATACAGCTATGTGGTTCGTGGAATGCTACTTCATCGAGCACCCCTGCTAGCTGGCTTGGCTGGGCCCTATGGATCCAAACCTTGACAGACGGCTATCCCATTGATCGACCGGTATTGCATCCCACCGGCGGGGAAATTTTGCTCCAGTGCTTGAGTTTCGTTGCAATGTTGGTTTGATGCTTACCCAACGCAGCAGCCGGGCACGATCGGCCCTAACCGTTTTATTATTAGCAGTCAATGGAGCAGTTCATCGCCTTTCTCACGACACAACGCTAGCATGAATCAGGAGCAGCGTTGTCCCAGCTGGTGGTCTGAATCGGGAAGTTGAGCTTCATGTTGTGCATTTGCTTCATAGAAAAGCTTATGGTTAAATCCCGTCATCCCGGATGCTTAACGGCTCGTGCCTTTTTCGGCATACGGAGCCGATGATTGATAACAAATGAAGGACTAGGAGAGCGCGCGCTTACGGGTTGTTGGGAGTGGGAGATACTATTCATTCGTTTGTCTATACGAGTACGTTGGAAAAGAGTTCGCTCCGGTGTTAGTGCGTAAGGGGGGGTGCGACTACTAACGGCTAACTTTCTGTTGGACATGTCAAGAGGCAAACAGAAATGTGACAAAGCAAGGATCATATACAAGGTGGTGCCTGGAGCGACTCATGTTATCCCACTTCATTAATCAGCATCATACTCGAGGTTTTCGATTGCGGATTCCAAGGCAACACGCTGCTTTTGGAAGTGTCGTTGTGTCGAGGACGTTTCTTTCAAACTGTTGCCGCCGTTGGAATGCAGAAGTTGCTCGATATAGCAGCTCGTGACCGGCTCTTGATTTTCCAGAGTCGTACATAGCATGTCAGTCAGTTACAGTATGGATCATCCATGTGATGCTTGGCTGGTTTTGGCAGGACAGGACCCGGTCCCGGAGCGGAGTGCAGAATCGGACTTTTTAGCGCTGTGCAAGGATGGGAGATAGATGTGGATGGGGAATGCGATTAGGTGGGAATACGACTGTAGAGATTTTCTCGTCGTTTTTCATTTCGGTGAGTTTGTATGATTACAAAAGAAACTGAATCAGTTACGGCATGTGAAAGGTGGCTGACTTGCTTAGGCGAACTATTTTCCAACATGGGATGAGGGTCGTAGTTCTGAATCAGCAACGGCTTCTTCAATGACTCTCATTCCTTGGCACGGCGAGTTCTGATAATACGGATTATGAGTAAGCCGATGTTTGGAAATTGCCGATATACTGTAAGTGTTGAATGCCGACTATGCATCGGAGCACCCCCAGCACCTCGAACAATCACATAACAAATCAAGCTAAAATAAAAGGAGAAATCAAGATGGAGTACAAAAAAAACGCCATCACATGCGATCCTTGCTCTATCTGTCTATCTCCCAAGGAAGGTCTATAAGCCGGGCGAATACACGTATACTCGTTATGGGCAAACCTCATGAAATCTCTACAGATGCGGTGATTTTCTTCGCTTACCTCGCTCATCGTTGTCGCAAATTAATTTTCCGTTCAACTGGCCTGCTAGGGCTTTGCGGCCTCCCCGGTCTCGGACAGGATTAGACAGATCCTATATTGGACGAGGGTAATGTCAGTGCGTGGCATTGATATAAGCCAGGGCTAAAAATAGAGAAGATGTTCCTCACCATGAAGTCACCCAGTCGGGCTTGCCATTGAGAGACTTGCACATAGCCCGGGAGCTCACGTTTGAGGGACTGACATCGGCGCAGAGCCAGCCATCGTCTCCGAAGCGTGTGGCCTTTTCTCGCAACAGCTTCACGGCCAGCTTCTTTGCCAGGCCTTGTCGTCTATAAGGCTCCTAGTTTGTTTGTTTAGTATAAGTGCATGCTATGCTCATCATGACGAATATTCTCCGGGGTTCAAGATGCCTGTCATTTTTGGGAACTTACTTCCACATGCACACTGATTAGGGATCCATCAGTTCCCAACAGTGCCCACGCGATTGGCGTCTTATCTTGTCGTTTAATCATCAGATTCGGCAGGTTAACAAGCGTCTGACTGCGGTGATGCCGATTAGTTCCCGAGATGAATGCGGCAAAAGTAACCAATAGCACAACGCTGATCTGACCAAAGAAGGTTTCGGGAATGGGATTTTTCTAATACACGTACGCGGTACGGGGGATGTCAGTCCGGGACACAACCAGCTGGCAGTCATCGAGGTTGGCGCTATCCCAATACATGCCAGGAGGGAGATTCTCGTCCAAGAGAGGCAGCTCTTCTCTCTTGATGAGCCATTTATCATATGGGCCTGATGGTCGGGGCTGAACACGGCCTTCGAATTTCTCCAAGATGGAACGAGTGTCCGCGTGCAGGGACCCTATCAGGATGCGGTCCGGGTCCGTAAAGAGCAGCTCTTGCTTGTATTCATTGCGCAACCGGATAACTTCTTTCACTAATTCCGCCAATTGCGGCTCATATAAGTGGCTGTTACTGGCGTCGTCTCTATTGCGCGGGTGTTCTAGGGTTGAGTAGATATACATCTGAGTTTCCGGCTTAGAAAAGTCTAAATAGGCCGCGGTGTATGCCTTAGACTGATACTGATCAAATTGCTCTTCCGAAGACAATTCAGTATCGGAGACAAAGACAATGCGCGCATGAGGAGAGGTTCCATGGTTGAACTTCGTGGACTGCAACCGCCTTAGCAAAGGCAGGGAATAGGGCAGGTCGGGAGTCAGCAGTTCTACCAGCTTTGCTGGCACTGAAGTGAATGAAACCGCGTGACTGGCCATTTTGAGTCTAGAAACCTCGTTTATCGTGTTGAGATCGAAGCAGAGCCTGGACCGTAACTGAACGGGATAATATAACTGCCGGGGAATGACTCAAATCGGCCATTTTCAGCACTTTTTCGGAGTACGATGCCGGTCACGTGCATTTGTGGGATAGCGATTTCGCGATTCTAATACACAAAATGAGTCATTGACTCTGATAAACTGACATCTCTCTGTTCTTCCTTTCTTGTTGCTTTTGACGTTTTATCAGCCCATGGATTATTGCTCTTGTCTCTTTAGGAAGGTTGAAGAATTCACTGGTCTGTGCACCTTGAGCCAACTGGATCACGTCTCATGTCTCATGTGGGTAAAACGCCGAAGCCTCGGCTTGATTGATTACTCAAGGGACCGAGAATTGGGCAAGGGCAATATCGCCTAAGAGTTTCTAGGTTAACTAGCAAATGAGATATTTACGTTGAAAGATGCATCTGCGTAACCTTGGCTTCCCAAACGATTAATAGCCTTGCATTACTCGGGGTCGGGGATTCAGAAATATGTTTTCAAACAAAAAAAGAACAACTAGCTTCTGTATAGCAGCATTCATAAGTTTTGTTACACTCTTTAGCAGTAAGGAAGCAAAATTATCTCTTTCTATTATTATGGAAAATTCGTTGTTAAATTCACGTGCTCCTTCACTCCTGAGTTTATAGCATCAATTCTTGAAATTAAACTTAATACCTGTCTGAAAGTCTTGGAGGAGGTGGCTTACATAGCTTCAACAGCCACTAGGGATACAAGCAGCCCTTGAGATTATGTGAACGTCACTTACTCAACTAAGACGCCGCTTGAGACTCAGAGATACATGGGGCGCATATGCTTCCTTCACATTGGATAAGCTGGTTAGAAAGGGCATGGAAAAGAGGAGATCTAGCCTATGCGAAGTGCGACGTCATATAGCTTGACATGGCTTTTCGCACAGGAATGTTATTCAGCCCTTTCTCCGAATATTCCCAATCGTCTTCACATTTCTTTGGGATCTAGATTCACCTCTTGTAGTGAAAGAGTTAGCTGAAAAGGTCTTGGCAGAGCATCTTAATGATCACATGTCTTATGGGGCTGCTTGCGGTTGGTAGTCCACCAAGTATAACTTGAGAGATTCTCAGTCCACTCATGCAGGTACAACAAATTAGCTTTTCGACATATTCAAAACTAGATTTATGTATGACGTAGTTGAACAAATATAAGTAACATTATAATCCTCTCAAAGATTCTTCAAGTTGCACATTATTCTATATCCAAACCAAACGTTTAATTATAAATCATGACTGGATTCTCGTTCAAGACTCATGGAAATGCGGCAGTTCTTCCTGCTGATAGCACCCTGACTATCTCACATCCTGAATGGGGTGCCCATATAAGGTCTAGGGTTACCGCAGATACCCAAGGCTGGGTACAAGTTCCCATGGGATTTCAAATCCCAACCGATGGAAAGAGACTCGAACTCAAGTCAGTCGAGGTTACCTACGCCACAGGCTGGAAAACTATATTTGATGGCATTCAGGTCTATATGGGACAAAAGAAAATCCTGAACAAAGTTGATTTCGGTTATTCGACTGATAAAGAAACTACCGTCAAGTTTGACATCCCTGGATCTTGGCCAATCAATCAAGGAATTTCAGTTTCATTACTTATTACTATACCTAGTGGGACAGATGAACATGGACGCTGGGCGACAATTTCATCAGTTGGGGCCTACTTCGCACATGCTTAGTGTATAGTTTACTGGACAATGTTGCTATGTAGCTGCAATAATAAGCAGAAGGACTGCTGTATTCCCATCTGACTGCATTGTTTGATGGTGTGGTAGCAACTGGCTATCCAAGTCATCCAAAGGGGTGTGGTGATGTGAACTCAACCCCAACCTTGAAAGCTTCCTTTATACTCAAGTCTTGGGAACGTAATATCGCAATTAGCCTCATGTTTTAAATGAGCATGTTATTCCTTGCCTGTAGAGACTAGATAACTATCAAGGGTGTTAAATAGCCGCTTCCCTCGAAACATTGTCCAATGCTACAACAACCTAGAACCATTCGAGGTTGCCCTTGTGAGATAGGAATTTGCCGCTGATACTCTCATCGAGACCCTTGATAACAGAAAGCATGGATTCCACCGATTCCTTTGGTGAAATCATTCCTTTAATATTCGGATCATATTTCCTCAGAGTAGAAAGGATCGCCTCAAATGCTCCAGGGGCGGTTACCATATCCTTTGCTGTAAACATTTTATTTAGTAGTTATTCTGACATTATGCCTCTCTGACACCGTATGCACATACCTGCGTCAGTTTCAACCCAGCCCGGTGAGATGGATAGAGCCCGGATACCCTCTGGTTTCAGCTCAGAGGCATACTTGGTCATGACTATTGCCCCTGCAGCTTTACTTACAGAGTAACCCACTGCAGTAGATATTTCGCTGACTCGGGTCAATTCGAGATCTCCGCTAGGAGAAGAAATGTAGACAATCTTCTTCTCCGTTCCCTTCTTGATCAAAGGGAGAAAGGCGTTGACGGTGTGGATGAGATGCAATGCGTTCACTTTGAGCTATCCAGCCGCCGATTTTAGTTTCATTTCCATCATTCATATGACAAATCCATTGAAGCTTACCGGTTCGAAGAAATGGTTTTCTAGTTCTTCTTCTCTTCCTGCACTGTATTGGAGTAAGCGCGCTGCTATTTTGTTTCATATTAGACATGAAATCGAGCGCGTTACTTACAATGCGCTTGGACTAAGCTCTGCTGAGTCCCCATGGAAAAATGCATTGTAAACTAGAACATCTAGCTTGCCGCCGCCGATGTTGCTAATTTCTCCTGCAGTCTCCTTCAACTTTGCAGGATTGCCTATATCCGTCTCAAGTACATGTATATTCTTTCGAGATGCAGCCAGCTCGTTCAGCGGCCCAGCAGTTTTCTGACTCCTGATCAAAGCAAAAACTTCATTCTGCGCGTTAGATGACTGATTGTTTCGGTAAGTATAAGAAAAGATCAAGATTTTCGTGATTGGCGCTTGGCACATACCAGCTGATTCACGTATTCAAACTAGTATTGTATAAGTCAGAAATGCCAATATTATGCGTTGGTCACAATATGCTTACACCTATTCCCCGCGTTGCTCCCACAATGACCCAGGACGGCATTTTTAATGAGTCTGATGAAAGAAGAGAGTAAAAATGTTTGGGAATACAACCTCAGATAATACTGCACAGTTCTAGTGCTTCTCTAGGCCCTGAAACCGGTATGATGGCGTAAAGAGCAGAAGGGAGATATTTATATCTAAAGCTATCGTATTTTAGATATCATGTACACGGGACTGTTCGTTGTAACATACTCTCTCCACACAATCGGAATTATACGCGGACTTTGTTAGACGCATCAGGGGGGATTTGCATTCGAGGTAGTCTTCGGAATAACGATTTAGACGATCTGAGCTATTCGAGCGTATTATGTCGTGTTTGATCGTATCACTTCTCAATTGTATTTTTAACGGACGAGGAAATGGGTAGTTAGAGGAATTAAGCTAAACTAAGGATAATTGTATATAGAATAATGATCAAATCATTGGTATTTCAGAGCAACGCTTGTTCACTACTAACGGAAGTTGGACCCTATAATACTCGGCATTGGAGGTAGCACCTGCTTAGCTAAATCCTTGTTTCCCAAAGCATCCCACATTCAGTTGAATACAAAAGCCTACCATTTTAAATACTGGTATATGGACTCATAGTCACGCCTAGCTATTTAGTCACCGGTGAATATGGCTAGATGCGGTGTTCTACCGTCTTGTGATGGACGCCGAGGCAATGATGATAACGCGGAATTAGACATTAGGTTTTTGTCTCAAAGAAGAATATCTGGCTGACACGGAGTCTTGAAGCACGCCGTTTCCGCCTGAGACGGAATTACACCTGCAACGGATCTACATGGAGGTTCTATCTGCGAAGGTAGAACTGTAGAATTTAGTACAGTCAGGATGATTAATCTTTAGTCAACTATCTTGTAAGCTACAAGTGCATCTCAACTGGATATATTCAGGACAAGGCGATTGGCACTGCCAGGATAGCTCTTGAAATTTGTCTTGATTGAAACGTAGCCCCACTAGTTGACTAGCCTCCACATGCCGAGGTGATGAACATTTACGGAGAAACATATGATGACAACGCTGTATGTACCAATCTGTTCGTGTAGCGTGACGCCCAATAAATGACAGATAATTGATACGCTGTTAGAGCTTGATTGACAAGTTGGTTCAAAGTCTAGACAATTGCCAAGATGCGCCTCCTAAAACGGAGATACGGAGTTGGCGGAATTAAAGGTTACAGGGCAACGCGATGGTCTCAATCAATGGATGTTTAGAAGATAATTACCGCGAAAATGCCTCCACAATGTGGTGCCATCCTGAGCGTTGCTCTGATTCTGTTCCTTGGATAGGAGAATTTGCGAGGCGCACTTTCAGGTTAAGATAATTCGTGAAGCTGCCGCATTTACAAAGCGCGTTTGTTCTATACTCCCACAGCATCTCTTAGTGTCCGAAACGCAGCACTCGAGCTGATAGCATGCGTTCTTGGAAGCATCATTCATGATATCAAATAGGAAACGAGTCCAGGGTCGAGAGGTTGTTTGCGTACTAATGCGAAGGACTCGAAGCCAAAAGTAACCCCCGCCATCAAACGAACCAGCGTCATGACCATACCAGAACCAAGTTGCCAAGACAGGTGAGCACGAGCATGAACATAATATTCATTACCTTCAATTGAGTACCTGGTCAATTCGTAGTCCATTTCTGGGGAGAACAGCCCATTGTTGTCTTGATGCAATCGCTCATTTTTGAAGGTCTTCTCTGTTATATAATGTCAATTCTCCTCAAGACGGCAATCGTATTTCAGTGGACCACCGAGATCCGGCCTAGCTCCACACTCGTTTGGCAGTTTGTAAGATGGTTCAAGAATTTCCGAAGGATTTCTAGCCATCCTACGCCACGCGAGTGGGGTTTTGGGGACCTTCGCTGCCTCGATAGTGGCTACTTGGCAATTAAACAAGAAATAGAATGAGTTGTGAAGTGACTTCGAGTATCTATGAACCCAAATAGTCATGCTGATACATGATGAGCTAAGGACCTATTTTGGAAGAATGGCAACTTGTTCCGAGCTGAGTTCTGAAGAGTTGCTAGACCCTGCCTATATAATGCGAGAAGATTCAGCAATGTTGTGTATGCAAAACCCACCCTTGGGTTTCTACAACTCATCTTGTATTATATTGAGCAATTGAGCAATTGGTTGACATTGAATATCGAAAAATACCGCGGCATATTAATTCACGAGACCTATCCCTTACTTTGGGGCCTATCTCGGAGCAATGGCTGCAGGCAAGATTCTGGTCACGGGCGCAGGAGGGCACCTCGGTGGTATAACGCTTGATCTACTTCTCAAAAAACTGCCAGCTTCGCAGCTTGCCGCCATTTCGCGAGACCCTACTAATAAACTCAAGCGCTTTGCCGACAAAGGAGTCTCGACATATAAGGCTGACTACAATGACTATGATGCGCTTCTGGCCGCGTTCCAGGGCATTGAAAAGGTCATGATGATTGGTGCTCATGCTTTCACGGATCGTATCCGACAGCACTATAATGTAGTCACTGCTGCAAGGCAAGCCGGCGTCAAGCACATTGTTTACACCTCGGTGCAGCGCCAGGAGGGTGCTGGCATTGCCATGTGGGACGTCACAGAGAGTGATACGTTTACTGAGCAAGCAATCAAAGCCAGTGGAATGGACTACACTATCATGATGCAGCCGCCCTTTTTGGAGACCTTTTTCCTCTATATCGGCGCCAACGCACTGGAAGAAGGAATCAACGTTCCCTTTGGCAAAAGCAAGTTTGCGCCCGTGACGCGTGATGATCTCGCCGCAGCCAATGTCACTGTGCTGACGGAGGAGGGACATGCGAATAAGACGTATAAGCTGAGTGGCAACGAGGCGTTTTCTTTTGCGGAGATTGCCGAAATCTTGGGCCAGGCCAAGGGTCAGAAAGTGTCTTCCAAAGATATTAGCGAGGATGAGTATCTCAAGTGGAAAGGGTTCGAGGGCCAGCCTGAGCAATTGCCACAATTCCGACTGGCTTGGGTTCGGGCGATGAATGCTGGCAATTTCGAGGAAATAACGGGCGACTTGGAGAGATTGATTGGCCGCAAGCCAACAGAGTTTCGTGATTACGTGAGGTCGAATTATCCTCCTACTAAGGCTCTCTTGGAAGCATAGAGTTGGAGAGATTCTCAATCTGCAGCTGAGCTTTTGGAGAGTTAGTTGAGTAGTGGCGTCAGCAAAGACAGCGAATTACTTGTCACAACTCATTATTTTCCAGTTCAACGTGTTTTATAATGCAGAATAATACAAATCATTGCAGAATTGTATGGCGCGATTGACAAGCCACAGTTGGGCAACTCTAATCCATACCATCGCAAGCCATGAGAACGCCATACCTGCGGTTAGCTTTGTTCAGCTTACAGGTCCGCGGACTTGCTTGTGTCACTCTTTACGATGGCTTTGATGTCAGCCGGTGAAATAAATAGCATAACTCAGTTACAAGTAATCAACAAATAAATACTTTTATATAAACCGAGGGGTGCTGTACGCGGACGATGTATACGGCCCTCTGATAAAAATGCAAACTCCCGAGATTTTTGACTCATATTAAAGCCAAATACAGATATTTTTCAACCAACTTCGAACTCATTAAAAGATGTCTTCAAAAGTTGTGCTCATCTTGGGCTATGGACAGCGAATTGGTGCTGCCGTAGCTCGTGCTTTTGCCAGCCGCGGCTACAAAGTGGCGGTTGTCTGCCGCTCAGATAAACTAGCGGATACTCCCGATGATTATCTCTCAATCAAAGCCGATTTATCAAACGCGTATAATATTGAGGATGTGTTTACTCAAGTCAGAAGCAAACTAGGGATTCCAAGCGTCGTTGTGTATAACGGTAAGGAAGTCATCCACTCATCTGACCAAAGGATATAAGCTGAAGCATCTCGTGGATAGCCTTTATACTTTCCATTCAAGGATTTGATCAGCCCCTGTCAAGTGTAATCACAGATGCACATGTCAACACCTTTTCCGCTTATGCTGCCGCCCAACATGCAGTCAAGGGTTTTGCGGAATTACCTTCGGATGCATCAAAAACGTTCATTTACACTAGCAATAAGCTACATATTATGACTTTGGAGCCTCTAATTTCGATGGGCATGGGAAAATCAGCGAGTGCTCATATGATTCATTATCTGTCTGAAGTTTACAGAAGCTCAGGCTACAAGTATGCGCACACGTTCCCAGCAAGGCGCGATAATGCTGACAATGGTGTGCACAATGCAGGTTTTATCACACAGATGAGCGGGAATCGAATGGAGAGCCAGCATATGATAAGCTGGATCCTGAAGCTCATGCAGACTACTACATCAAGTTGGCCGAAGGAAAGGATCAAGGACCCTGGAACGCAACTTTCGTCAAAGGAAAAGGGTATGTCAAGTTTGATGAGAACCCAATACATGGCGGCCGTTTTCCCGGCGCATGATTGTGTGAGGGCAGGCTGTTTTCTTTGGTATGGACTTGCGTTATGGACTTGCGATCTGCAGTAATACTCCTCTTTGTTATTCGAGAGAGCTAGCATGGTGCTGCCTGAGACTCGAGCAGTAACGGCTTTTGAAGAAGATTGAAACTACTTAATCCGCATCTCTAAGCGATGTAGTGCCATATCATCAGAAGTACCCAGTTAATCCATCTTAACACCGAGTTTACCCACACTTTGGAGACCCCAGAGGCTTACCAAGACCGATGCAAAACCCAGCCCACAGTTATATATCCAACCAGCCTTGTAGCCCCGTAACAAGGCTTCATTCATATTGTGAATATGTGAAGATGCGGTAACTTGCTGCACAATCACTGCAGTTGTTGCGATTCCCACGCTTTTTCCGATCTGAGAAAGCATTTGGAAGATGGCACCCGCCAAAGCCTGTGTCTTTGTGGGAAACGCGGACGTTATCACGAGATTGGCAATGGTGTAAATGAGATCTGCCCCCAGGGGATTCATGGCCATTGCTTGAAATACTGCACGCCAGTAGTTTGGACCGTCTACACCACACAACATGGCTAGAAGTAATGGAGCGATGCCGCTTACAAGGCACCCAATCGGAACGGCAAACGAAGGCCTCAGATATGGGAGCAAGATGCCAATGGCAACATTCATCAATGCGCCACAAATGGGTGCCGGTAAGAAGTATAGCGATGAGGTCAAAGGCGAAAAGCCGCGTACTTCCTGCAGATACAATGCTGTGAACTGCTCACTGGCATTGAGTGATCCCCAGATTAAGAAGACGGTCACACAGACGGTGGTGAAGGGCAAATTCTTCCAAATATCATTAGGAATCAAAGCTGGACGCCCTTCTTGTTTCTGGTGATGCATCCAAGCTACAAAGGCAGGCAAAAGTGCAACCCCAGCGCAGAGCATGACCAAGTTTGCAGGCTCACGTACTCTCTCACTCGCATCCGACCCTGACACAACAGCCAACTCATACGAGAGAAGTGCAAGTGCCGTGCTAATAAGAACACAGCCCATCCAATCGATGTCTCGTGCTAGATGATGGAGAGTCTCTCGGCCCAGAGCAACACCATCTATACCTGGTGGTAATGCCCACACAGCCACCAGCAGCACGACAACATTGAGTATCGCGGTGATGTAGAATCCCCAACGCCAACCAATCGTACCACTGAAAACGCCACCCAATACTAGTCCCAGTCCAAAGCCTACAGCCTGGCCGCTGCCCATAGCAGCGAATGCGGCGCTGCGACTTCGAGGGCTACTCGCAGCGGGAAAGGCACGAGCTGCGATCCCAACAGCACTGGGCAAGCAGAAAGAGGCGGCCACTCCTGCGATAGCTCGAAGGGCAATCAACTGTGATGGGCTATCTGACAGTCCAGCGCCCAATGCACTTGCAGATTGCAAAAGGGCGCCAACCAAGCAAACGCGTCGACACCCGACGACATCAGCGGCACTGGCACAGAGAAGAAGCGTGCAACCGCATGCTAGAGCAAAAGCCGAGGCTGGCCAAAGTTGAAGCTCTGGAGGAAAATTCAAGTCTGCTGCAATTACTGGTATGCAAACCGTCAATAGCCCGGCCAAGAGATTGCTGATGCCGCTGATGCATGTGATGCAGAAGATGATGGCAACTGTTCGGCTCCTTGAGACGGGGATATGGGGCTCGGCGGGTTCAGGTGGCTGAGAGAGCTCGCTGAATATAGTCGCGGCAGGGTTTGGAACTGTGTTTAATTCGATAGCTGAAGTCGCTGGTGATGGCGACATGATTACTGTAGTTTGTGTCTTCGAAGACTCAACAAGGAGCTTTTGCGTTTTGCCTGGCGTGTTTGTGTAGGCCTGAGGACATAATTACGATGACTCCTAGTTATGTCATTTATATTTCGCAGATGAAGCATTGTTGTTGAACCCTCATTCTGATCATTGATGGAATACGTGGCCAGTTGATTCGACGCGTGTTCAGGACAGATTGACGATCCGCGCTTACCTTCGTATAGTGACGAGAGGCTCAAGCATGTGATTGAGCTGCGCTACTCTCGTACTCTGTATTACAAATACACTTCCTATTTCTACTTATAAGATGATTCATTATGTATATTATAAGCTTCGGGGTACGGATAGCTATAGCGAACTTTGGCGTCTGTGTAAGTACCTAGGCTAAATACATGTACATTCCGACATCGGATTCCGCGGATCAGACTATCATTTATGGTGATGTAATTACGGATTGTATCTAATTGAGAACATTAATCAACCATTCTCATCTAGCAATCAATTCCAATCGTCGATCGTTTGGGAGGCCCAACTGCCTGTTGCTGTGCCTCTTGAACAATGCAACGTGTTATCATGCGGAGTGCTCTCTTTAGCTCTCGGGTTTCTTGGCGATTAGCTTTCAGCTGGAATTAATAGTTCCATTCTGGTGACTGTAAAGTCGAAGCAGATGAATCCATCCATTATACCTGATGAGAGTTTCGGTTTCATGAACCATAGAGTGGTGCTGGGACAGAGAGCAAAGTGAAACGCTCGCAATCATCGTACGCAAAGTAGGTATTTAGGACTCACAAGAAGCTGGCTCAGAGTGCTCAATGACTAAAGCACCCTCTCAAGCATGAACCCTATATACGGGCGATTAAGTCACCATGATTGAGAAGATGCTGACACGGGTGAGCAACCGGAACCCGGTGCCGAAATATGGTCTGCTCGCTGAAACTAACTAAGTTGCGGATTGGCGATTGGCAAGCCCATGCCTCCAGACGTTGGTAAAGTTAGTCGGGAATGTGGACATTTCCTGTTATGTACTGAACCGTTGCTAGCAGCTGAGGTCGAATAGCTGTAATTTAGCTTTCAAAATATGCGACACTGGTAACAGTATAGAGAAGAAGCAATGGCATTTAGTAAGACAAATGACTCCTCTGGAAATCGAAAAGGATCAATGATGATGCAGTTAGCAAATGAGCATTATCCCTTCTTGTCTTAGAGTGTGGGGGAATGCTGGATGAGCATTTACTAGTCTCCGCCTAGCTCAGGCGTATACGAGTGGTCGATTCTTACACCTGCTTAACCATCTTCCAAGTCATCTGGACGAAGCATTGCTCGTGATTCCACACGTATCATAGAGTAAGACTCTAAATAAAAGTATAGTTACTATCTCTAAAACGTACATACAGTGCGTCATTACGGCTGTATGTCATGCAGACTATATATTTATGGCATCCCACTTCTCATGCTGTGTTATCTCAAGAAACGCCCGCCTGTTCAACCGCCTGATCCCTTCATAAAATCCAGTTCCACGTGCAATCTGCGACCATGACCAGCTTTCAGCCTTCTCATATCCTAGTTTTTGGCTCGACCGGCAATGTCGGTAAAGCGATTATGGATGCCATTGTGAATGCCAGCCCGGCATTCCCCAATATCTCCATTCTTACTTCGAAGGAGACGGCTGCAAGTAAGTCCGATCTAATCGATGACTGGAAATCGTCCGGCGTGTCTGTCGTTCTGGGAGATATTATGAATCCCCAAGACATTAAAACGGCATACGACGGAGTGGATACAGTTATTAGCAGTCTTGGAAGAGGAGCGCTCGAGGCACAGAAGGAGCTTATCCGACTGGCTGAAGCGTCACCAACTGTACGCTGGTTTTTTCCTTCAGAGTTTGGCACAGACCCGGAACATAACGAACGGAGCGCACAAGAAAAGCCGCATCAAACAAAGCTAGCAGTTCGGAAGTTTATCCGCGAAAACACGAAGCAGCTAAATGTGACCTACTTGATCGTGGGGCCGTACTTTGACATGTGGGTGGACCAGCGAAAGTGGAGTGACGGGCTGGGAGGAATTGATGTGGTGGGAAGGGAGGCAATCTTGACGGGGGATGGAGACACCAAGATTGGCTTCACAACTTTGAAAGAGTGAGTAACAGTTGCTCTTTATTAGGAGACAATATGCGGAATAAGAGCTAATGAAAGTACTTCATCAGTGCGGGAACAGCAGTGGTCGCAGCGTTGCGCCATCCAGAAGAGTCCCACAATGCAGTTTTGAGAGTGGCATCCTTTGTCAAGACTTCAAATGAGGTGCTGAGTGAATATGAGAAGCAGCTTGGAGTCAAATTCAGTGCAAAGTACATCTCTCTGGCCGATCACGAGGCCGCCGAAGGGAGCATGTGGGAAAAGGGAAGTCCATGGGCGGTAGTGGCGGCCTTGCGTCGTATCTGGGCAACTGGCGGTGCCATGTATGACCACTTTTCAAATGAAGATATTGGTTTAGGTAACGGTGGAATGGAGAGTCTTGAAGAGGCAGTTCGAAAACATGTCAACAGTTATAAGTAATGGTGAGATGCGAATATCAGGTTATATATTATGAGCCGACACGAGACTCTTGCAGTTACTGGGTGGAATTGACGCGTTAATTGTTATCCAATAACCCTATGTCGATACCTGTTTTGTCTTTCTATTGATATGAACCTTAATGTATGCGTAATTCTTGAGACTGTCTGTGGCACGCACTTGCTCAGCGACGCCACACTGGGCATATGCAACTTCCAAGTTACATGTGAACTTCTATCCCGTCACAAGACAGAGGTATGCATACCTTCATCTTCATAATTTCCATCACTCGTGAGATTCCCGAAAAATGGCAGACGTAGTGCCTTCTGACGCACTGGATTATGAGGCTTGTCGCTTATTATCAATTACGCTCCAAACCGACGGTGAAACGCCCGTCGCTACCAAAGGCATCTGCAACCTGAAGCGAAAGACAGAAGAAGGTGAAGTTGAAGACGACACAGATACACAGATACCCAAGAAGCAGCGCGCTCTCCATCACCATGACACGTCATCTCCGGGCCTCTCTCCATGTCTTCTTGCCTTGATTCGTCCACCCGAGCCATCGTCCATAAATGGCATTCTTCGACAACACTGCCGAAAGAGCCTCTATGTGAAGCCGTTGTATTTGGAAACTACAGCACCTAGAGCTGTTGGGCTGTCAATTTCATGCTAAGATCGAGAAAGAGCAGAATGCCCGTCATGCTGAAAACGCCGGAGGCTTCCAAGGACAGTCCCAAGGAGAGACTGGGAGAGACCAAGTCCCATGGAATACCACAAA
Source organism: Trichoderma endophyticum (assembly GCA_035079535.1). Classification (NCBI taxonomy): domain Eukaryota; kingdom Fungi; phylum Ascomycota; class Sordariomycetes; order Hypocreales; family Hypocreaceae; genus Trichoderma; species Trichoderma endophyticum. The sequence continues at coordinate 373,883 of JAPMIQ010000012.1, forward strand.
ATTACCTCCTGACATCATTATTCGACGTGCTGTAAAGGAATTTTCCAGGTTTACATTCCCTTTAATCCTCTCCAACGTCGTGCGAGACATTCTCAGAAAATGTGGCATGACTCGTGACAAGCAGCAAGTATCCCCTCAATATGACCTGGCGGCGATGAATAATTACTAACCAAGGCAAATCACAATGCAGCTCTGGCCTCAATTTTTACTTCAACGGCCGTCATGTTACCAATCTCTATACCTATGGTATTTTCTCGCGCACTTCATACGAAGCCGACGGGCCCAGTCTTGCGTTTCTCAGTCTTCGCGACGTCAGTCAGCAACGCGACATGTCGATTAGGTTCCCTTGGCACGTCGAGAGAAGCTCACCAGAGTACAGGATTGCAGAGAAGAAAAGGAACAGCGTGCGGCCTGTCAACGAGGTCGAAGATCCATATATTGCGGCTGTTTTAATAGCCTTGGCTCGACAGCGCTCCGTTGCAGGAACACAAGCGGATACGCCGAACAGGGAAGACGCATCAGATGGCGAATCAAAGGCTCACAAAGTTTTCCTCCTTGCACATACGGCAATGGATAAACCATGCCTTTACTTTTACACTGCTAGGATCCCCTCCTCGTTCCTCGATCGATTAGACTATCCAACGGAAAATATCCCAAGTCGTCCATTTCGCATCAGGTATCATCAAATTTCGTTCTCATCCCTTGATGCAATGAAAAAGGACCTAAAGTTTGCAATCTCTGTGATACACGGCGAGGAATACGTCTTCTAATTGAGGTTGCTCCACTCAACTCCGCGATCAATGTGTATCTTTACCTCACAAACGAACATCGTGCACATCCACATTTACCTACAGTAATCCAGATCAATTTGGGACTTCTGAGCCATCGCTGATTTTTCTATGAATTCGGGTGGGGCATAGCATCCTCCAGATCACAGCGGGAAACGTCACCTACACAGGCACCATTAAACAACAATCCACGTGTCTCTCAATAGCACAGTTTTGCCTTTGCATATATTTGCAACCTGGTACTCCACTGTTTTCTTTTCTATGGGGATGTTCTGGTGCAGAGGTAGTGTCACCTTCTTTTTCGGCGAATTAGTCTTCAGATGAGATCTCTCGGATATGGGAAGCGAGACGGCTATATGATGTGGTTTTTCCCTCAGTGAGCGCTGTCTTTGTATAATGATTGTAATAAGTTCCCCAGCCTTTAAATTTTTTAAAGCGAAGCATATTTGGATGAACTCTGAAAGCACCTTAGACACTCCGGGATATATATACATGCTATGACCTTATGCTTACAATGAAGAGTCGTTTGTATCATAGCTTTGCCTAGTAGCCGTTACAAGGGGCCTTTATTAAAGCCCATTCACAATTCTTCTTAATAAAGAGATGATTATAAGCGTCTATTAACCTAAAGAAGGTTTGCAATATCCATGAAAGTGTTGTTCTTATATCAGTGCGGAAGAAGCGACTGGTTGTTGTCATTACAGGGTGAGACAGAATCTTACTCCCACAATAGGATAATTTCTTAGCTTAAGCTGATATTATCGCGTTTCTCCTCCTAACTACCCTGAAAACCATTTCCAACACATATCTATGCTCGGAAGTCCTATTACAGAGAAAAAGATTATTAGGAAAACGCGACATTACACGCTCCTCCACAGAATCCCGGAATGTGTATCACCGCGCTGAGATGTGCAAATTTGTATTTTTGGAAGGCTGAATAACAGGTTTCAGTGTGATTTATAAGTGCCCTACTCATAGATAACTCCGAAGAATCCTTGTCACCGCCCAGACTTGATAAACTCTTATTTAGAGCATGTTGACAACCAGGAAATCCACAAATGATCTCACGATTCACTTTTGCCATTGACGGAAAGTTCCGTCTGGATACAACCTGTCTGAGCTTTGACCCCTTCCCGACCATACTTGGTTTCTCTTATGCAGACGGGTTTTGACCGCTTTAGCATGTTAATTGCCGCAAGAGTCCGCAATAGCCCGCGGATTCCGCTGCCCGGCACGGATGTACAACGGCGACCGAACCGATTTCTTCTGGTGCTTCGTATCCGTCCTTGTCCCCCATTTAAGTGAACCCCCCGTGTAGATCTGCAAAGCTTGTGCCTATGGCCCCATATATACCCTGCTTACTTCTGTGTCAACACGCGTACGGAGAATCTTTTGTTTAGATCGCGTCCGGCATGTATTCGGAACGGCCCTTGAGCGCCACACGATCTATATTTTCCTTAAATCTCTCATCGCCCCCAAAACTTTGACGCTGCTAATGATATCATTGCCGTAGAAGCCGCTTTGAAGAAGGGGCTTCGCTGTTCTAGAAAAAGTCCGCGGATGGAGCTGTTTATAAACTCAGGGGCCATGGAAAACTTGAGTCAACATCCCACTGATCTCCGAGACAACTGACTTCCAAGAAACGTTGTTGTCTCATCATTACAAATTCAAGCTCAAATTTGTTGGAATATGGAGACGCGTTCTACGTCGCCATTCATTTGTTATTTTGCCACGTACAAGTTCAAATTTTTGTGTCGAGGCATTAACCGCTCTGGCCCTCGGAAGACTTAGAGTGGCAGATAACCAAAGGTTGTATCTTCGTGTAGTATGTATTTCTAAGCAGCCTTCGAATAGAACGAATCTACATGCCCTTCGACTTCTCAATGCTGTATTATTCATAAAATCGTCATGAATTAATGTTCATAAATATACAGAATGCCAACATCCCATCTACATTCCATTGGCTTCCCGAAAGAGAACATGGTGGGACGCTGTGCAGTGGGTATATAGAACGCCGATTGGATGGGACCAGAGACAACCATCAACTGCCTGATGTTGTCCGCGGCAACGCCCCTGAATAAAACCTGGTAATAATGGACTCTCCACGGACCAGTGGCTACGGATAGGTCACATTCTGGAATAATGCAACAATAATGCAACCCTTCTACTCAACCTTGATCTCGTATAGCACATCAAATTGTAAGGGTAGCCTTGGGTAAAAGCCGGTGGGATAGATATCTCGGTATTGCGTCTGTAATGCCTCGGTAGGCACTTTAAAGATTCCAATAGAATTGATGTACACACATATATCATTCGAATAGGGGAGTTCTAAAACACATATATTGATGCTCTTTGTCAGTTAAATCCAGACGATATACTTCTCATCGATACAAACACAGCCATACAAGAGAACAACCATCAATCAACATGGGTTCAGTCGTTGAGTCTCAAGAGACACGTTCGCTCATCAATATCATTGATGATGATGCCGCAAAAGAGCCAAACCGACCGTTTATTTTTGTTCCACGATCTAGTCAACCTCAAGATGGCTGGGAGCCAGTGACCTATGGACAGATGGCCAATGCCATCAACCATGTCGCCTACACGATCAAAAAGATGGCCGCCAAGCATATACAAGAAGACAACTTCCCAACTATTGCCTACATAGGACCCAATGATGTACGATACATCATCATTATGCTTGCCTGCGTAAAGGCCAAGTGCAAAGCATTTTTCACTTCGCCACGAAACACCATCGAGGGTCAACTCTCCCTTTTGGAAGCTACCGATTGTCACTATTTTCTCTACGGAGAAGGCTATCAACCGGTGATTAAGAAAGTACTTGCACAAAGACAGATGTACACTTCTCAGGTGCCGAGTGCCAAAGAATGGATCACGGCCAAGTCAGACTACTTTCCATACAACTATACCGCATACGAGTCTCGATGGCATCCTTGGATCTCCCTTCATACGAGCGGATCAACTGGAATGCCAAAGCCCATGGTGATTAACCAGGCTAATATTCAACTCTGCGGTGCCCTTCGGCACTATCGTGACAAACGAAACAACCCTTCTCTATACGAAGGATGGGCTTCTCGGGCGTCACGATTGTTTAACCCAATGCCTCTGTTCCATGGTGTTGGAATTGCTGCCTCCTTAATGTTTACTGTCTACTATGGCTTGCCTTGCGCATTAGGTATTTCTGAGAGGCCATTGAGTGAAGATCTGGTCAAAGAATGTCTGGCCAACTCTGGTGTTGACGCAGCTCTATTGCCGCCATCCGTTATTGATGGCATGTCACAAACAGAAGACGGCCTTGAAGCGATCACAAAGCTCAATTTCATCAGCTATAGTGGAGGCAATCTTTCAGGCGCCGTGGGAGACAAACTCGTGGCCAATGGTGCATTCATCATCAATATGCTAGGATCCAGCGAGTAAGTACACAAACCGATCGTTTCAATCTGTTAAATAATGCGCATGGATTAACAGTATCTTAGGGCTTTCCCTATGGCGCTACAATTTCAGTCAGATCCCAAGCTGTGGCAGTATTTCATCTTTAACGCCGATGTTATGGGGGCAAAATTTACTCCTACCATGTGGGATGGAATTTATGGGCTTACGATTCACCGTAAAGATCCCTTGGACCCAGGTCTACAGCCTACATTCTATAACTTTCCAGACAAACAAGAGTTCGTCACAGGCGACTTATTCCAGGCTCACGAAACCTTACCTGATCACTACAAATATTACGGAAGAAACGACAACGTCATTGTCCTCTCCAATGGAGAGAAGCTTAATCCTGTGACAATCGAAGACATTGTCGTCAGTCATCCTGCTATCAAGAATGTCCTTGTGGTAGGCCAGGAAAGATTCCAGCCGGCAATGATCCTTGAACCTAAAGGTCTGCTGAAAGACGATGCCGAGGCGGAGGCACTGATTGATGACGTTTGGCCCCTTATTGAGGAAGCAAACCAACACACCGTGGCGCATGGTCAGATTGTACGGGAGCTGGTCGCAGTCTCTGAACCCAAAATGCCATTCTTCATCGCCGGCAAAGGTACCGTGCAGAGAGTTCAAACAGTCAACTTGTATAAGGAGTACATCGATGGTATCTATGAGCGCGCAGAAGCCACTTTGAGCAACGTTACCCTCGACATCACTAGCCGGGAAGGCTTGGCGTCTTCTATCCATGAACTGTTGAGCGACAAGCTGGGTATTGAACAACTTGAGCGAGATGCGGACTTTTTCGGTATCGGTATTGATTCCCTGCAAGTAATGACTATCAGCAAGTTGTTAAGAGGCGGCTTGAAGAGGTCTGGGGTCGAATTCGACGAGGGTATAATCGCCACTCGCGTCATCTACTCTAACCCTTCGGTCAATCGTCTGGCAGAATTTCTCTTCCGATCCATATCTCCGTCTGATGAACAGGATGCTTCTGAAAGTTATCATGCGCAACAGATCAAAGACATGCAGGAAATGGTTGCAAAGTATACCCAAGACTTGCCAGAGCGCAACGCGTCGCAGACGGACCCCAGCGATACTGATCAAACAGTTATTGTTACTGGAACAACTGGGTCTTTAGGCTCGTACATACTGGACCAACTCATAGCGTCACCTCGCGTCAGCAAAGTATACGCACTCAACCGTGGAGGTGATGGAGGCTTTTCTCGGCAATTGGTCGTGAGCGCAAGCCGCAGCCTTTCACTTGATTTTTCCAAGGTCGAATTTCTTGGCGTGGATGTCTCCAAGCCAAAATTTGGACTCGACGCTGCAAAATACGCAGAATTGCTCTCTTCGACGGATAGAATTATTCACAACGCTTGGCCCGTCAACTTCAACATGAGCATTGCTTCGTTTGAGCCGTACATCCGTGGGGTTCGCCACTTTGTTGACTTTGCTGGCGCAGCCTCCAAGAAAGTAGCTTTGGTGTTTGTTTCAAGCATCGGTACTGCGATCAACTGGACGGCCAGTGAGCCTGTGCCTGAGAGACGTCTCGAAGACCCGACTTTGGCGGATCTTGGTTACGGAATATCTAAGCTGGCAAGTGGCTGGATCTTGGATGCAGCGGCGGAAAAGTCTGGATTGGCTGCTGCATCTGTGAGAGTTGGTCAAATTGCAGGACCGAAAGAAGGAAATGGCATTTGGAATCCTCAGGAGTTTGTGCCCAGCTTGATTGCCAGTTCACTGTACCTTGGTGTTCTTCCACAGAGGCTCAGTATATACCAAAATGTCGATTGGGTTGCAACTGAGGATGTCGCTGGCATTCTTATTGATCTTGCTGGAATATCGAAGTCTGTCCCCCTCTCCGAGATTGGCGGCTACTTTCATGCCCAGAACCCTACAAAGGTGCAATGGCCTGAAATGATTGAAATCCTGCGAGACTTTTACGGAGATCGAATCAAGGAGGTCGTCAGCCTTGACAAATGGGTATCATTGCTCGAAGCATCAGCCGCAGAAGGGGGAAATGTCGACAAGAATCCAGGAGTCAAACTTATCGACACATATCGAGGCTTGAGCGAGGCCGATAAGAGCGGTGCGGCTCCGCTCAGCTTTGCCATGACGCGTACAGCCTCCAAGAGCAAGACGGCTGCTGCCTTGCAACCTATCACGCCTGAGCTAATGCGAAAATGGTGTGAAGGTTGGAACTTTTGAGAATAGGGGGAGTTGGGCGTGGATGATGTGGTATCAGAATATCACTGGCTGTTGAGATTTATTTCCTTGTGTAGAGTATTACGTTAGACATTAATAAATTGGCAATCATAGTCTTAGATTTCGCTACTGTTATCCTGAAAAAGTTGATTGAATGGCGATTGAGATTGTCTCGATGTACCACTGATATGATGCCACTATTTAGCAGTGATAATAATGTGCGACTATTTAGACCGCCAATAGCTCTATAATGGAGAACTCCATTGGGTATTCTTTATTACACATTCTGATACCAACTATCTTGAGTTCAGCGTCATAAAAGGTCCATCTCGGGACCAATAAGTAGATTACGACCAGTGCCATTCTGATGTGTCACGACATATCCTAGATTCAAGTAGACGTTAACCCTAGTCGACTGCCGGAGACTTTTGCGTTTGAATTGCGTGATTTACTCCTTGCCACCTGGGAAGTAAAATTTTCTAGAGTTTACCGCATTGCGATGTAGCTCGTCTGGCACATTCCATCGGGTCATCGAGCATCGATGTCTAATAGTAATGACTTTGCACACAATCGATAGTGATATTAAAGGTCACTAAAAGCAGCTTCTTTCGGCCTCTAGTATTGCAGGATATTCTCTACGGATACTAAGACTAAGCCACGCTCGACGTGGCTCCTGTGACCAATATGGTTCATAAGCGGCTGCAGGAGAAAACTAACATTGAACGGCATATGGAGAATTTCAGCCTACTGTCGGTAAATCATTGGCCTGTAGCAATCATTGGTCGTCTTGGTAGATCGTGGAATCGCTGATCCAATTATAATCGTACTGAGGTAACGGATGAAGAAGATTTGGGTTACCGCCTACATGTACTTAGCGCTTCTGTCTCTTGGCATCGGCTAAGATAGCGGCATCTCTTCTACGAGTACACGTATAGGTAGATCTACCTGTATTTACTTTACGAGGTATTTCCAGTCATCATCAGAAAGCAATGCTTGATCATATTTTACAGCGCATATTCGTTACAATCCCGTCTAATGTGTCTTCGACTTGCCACGTCTCGGTTGCATAGAGCGCACCCTTGCAGGTTCAGCTACTCACGATACTTACGTCGTCGGCCAACGTTGGAAACGGTGGACTGACGATTGCCCGTAATTAGACACAGCTAAGCAGATGTCTTCGTAGAAAGAAAAGGAAAAAAAGTCACCGAGGAGGATTGCTTACCTCAAGGTTTTGAGCTCTTGACAGGTCGATCCATAAAATATACTTGGAACTAAGGCAATGAATGAGAAAGGGGCCGAAGCTGACAAGTGGAAACTAGACGGTTAGGCAGAGGCTGGGCAACGCGATGGACAGTCCAGTGTAGACCATCATCCTAATTAGGCAATTTCGGGCGTTGCGCTAAAATGTGGTCGTGACGCTGGACGGACACACGATGTCCACCATATTCTTCTTTGGTAATTAATTGTGGTCGTAGCAGGCATCAAAGGCTTACAAATTTAGGTTTGAAGGAGATGGAAGAATAAAGTGAAAGAAGAAAATTTATAAGCTGGCGTACCCGTCAGCTCAGTGAGGAGGACATATAAAGAACCACGGACTCTTGTTACAATGGGTTTGCGGCCCCGTACTAAACAACCCAACCACTTTTCCACACAATGTACGGAATGGTACGTGACTCGCCCTTTGGGCAGATTGTCAGATTCGTCACCAAGAATACGTATTTCCGATATCCCGAAGAGCAAGAAGGGTTTACGCACCCTTACTACACCTCCGATCCCTTCCCAAAGGAAGCCGAGGCAGAGCAATCTACGACTTCGAATGCTGGCCTAGAAGATGCAGCCACCCTAGGTTCTGTCAAACAAGACGATCGAGATGTTACAGGAGATGTTCCTACTTCTGGATCCGATGAAGATTTGGAGAATAACAATACGGAGAACCCTATTGAAAGGGTGGTCACTATGCAGAGTCAGCATGAGGCGCAGAGAACGGAGAGCCGCGCTATTAAGCCGACGCAAACAGGCGACGGGATGATAGTGGTCGATTGGTACACCACTGGTATGACGCCTTTTTCTAAGCCACCTTGATTTCGGTTTGTTTTGGATTGATTGAATAACCATGTCTTAGATGATCCTGAAAACCCGCAAAATTGGAGTGCCTTTCAAAAAGGCTTTATCGCTTTCCAGATTTGGTAAATCAACAACAACGAAATGATTACAATAAGAATTATGATGCTAATTTCTCGAAGCATTTATTCCTTTGCCGTGTACTTTGGCTCCTCCATTTACGTCGGCGCCGTTCCCGAGGTTGTCCAGAGATTCGGCGTCAGCATCGAAGTGGCCTCATTAGCCCTCTGTTTATATGTTTTTGGGTGTAAGTGAAGGCCATCTTTCCCTAGAATGCTCAATGGCTGATTTTACGAATAGACGGCCTTGGCGCCATGTTATTCTCCCCGCTCAGCGAGTAAGGCCCCCGACTCAGATCTGCTTGACCGCGCTTTAGGCTCAGGTACAGTGAGGCTAACAGGTGTCAAGGATTGCCGCGATTGGGAGAAATCCCCCATATATCATTACGCTCTTCATTTTCACCATTCTATGGGTCCCGGCATCCGTTGTGGATAACTTCCCCGGATTTGTGGTCCTTCGGTTCTTGACTGGCTTTTTCGGTACTTGCATCATGATCCCCATGATAACGCATTAGTGATGCTAATGGAACCAATAGGTGCTCCATGCCTTGCAACTGGAGGTGCTTCTCTGAGCGATGTTGTATGTAACTCTAAGCGTATGATCATTTGATCTCGACTGATTCAATCTTAGTACCCGCTTATTCATGTCCCGTATCTGTTGATCATCTGGGGTGCAGCCAGTAAGCCTCTTCTCCGAAGTGCCAAACGAGTTCAAATGCTAATAATTGCCTAGCTGTTTTCGGTCCTGCTCTGGCGCCAGTCGTCTCAAACTTTAGTGCTCCCGTCAAAGGATGGCACTGGGTATCTTGGGAGATGTTGTGGCTCAGTGCCCCGATCCTCATCAGCTTCTTCTTCCTCGTACCCGAGACATCATCCGCTACGATTCTGTACCACCGAGCAAAGCGATTACGAAGAATCACTGGAAACGACCGATACCGTTCACAGGTCGAGATCGATCAAGCCAAACAGCACCTGACGATGAAGGACATCCTATACAACGCCATCATCAAGCCTGTCGAGATCAACGCTCTTGATCCTTCAGTGCTTTTCTCGACCGTCTACACTAGTCTTGTCTACGCCATCTTTTATTCCTTCTTTGAGGCTTTTCCCATTGTGTTCTCCGAAACGTACCACTTTGACTTTTCTGTTTCCGGACTCCCGTTCTTGGGCGTATTGCCAGGATTGTTCGTTGCGTGCACCTTGTGTGTCTTGGGTTGGCACTACCAAGTCGTCAAACCGTTTCAAACCGAAGGGTTCAAGGCATTTGGAATTCCAGAGAACCGCCTGGTACCCGCACTTTTTGCATGCTTTTGGCTCCCAGCAGGCCTGTTTCTTTTCGGTACGTGACTCCGATAAGCAGATCAAGTACCTATTAATGCGCTAACATGTAATAACAGCATGGACGGCTCGCCCAAGCGTTCACTGGATTGCTTCTATCATAGGCTTGTCGATGTCTATTGTCGGCACATTCACCATTATTGCGTGTATCTTTCAGTATCTGGCCTTTACCTACCCGAAGTACTCGGCATCTTTGTTTGCGGCGAACGACTTTGCCCGGTCGACGCTCGCAGCCGCCGCAATCATGTTCTCGCGACCAATGTTTGTTAACCTGGGAATACACTGGGGAGTGTCTTTGCTTGCGTTTTTGGACATTATCTGCTGCATTTTACTGTTTGGACTCTGGAAATTCGGACCCAAGCTGCGAGCCCGCAGTCGCTTCGCCGAGTCATAAAAACATTCATTGAACCAAAGGTAAGCACGGCGATACATTTTGAAGATTGTAGTATAGCTTTTATTTTTACTTTACGTTATATAATAGAATCATGGTACGCAGTAGCTGTCGAACCAAGTCTTACGGTTCATAGCCTCTTAACAACAAATCACGTTTCTATTGAACTGCAACCGCGCGGTACCTCATGCAAAATTGTACTTCACATGTCAAGAAAATTGGAGAAGCACTAGAGCTATCGTGTGTGTTTTAGCAAGCCTTGTAATGTAATCTCAATATCAGGTCATATCTGCCTTCGGTATACATAAACATGACGCCAGCAAAAGGTCTTGATCTAACTATAAACAGTTGATTAAAGAAAGAAGGATACTTCATCTTGGCAGAAACGTGTTGTTTGCCTAGAGTAGACTTTGTGATCACCAGGCTCTTGGCAAAGACTTGGCGTGACCTAAATGCATGGAATCTTTGTCTATACGAGATGGTGCTCGATACTTGTCCCCTATTAATCCGTGACCCCTCTCAACAATGCTGTGTCTGTCAATAATTGCGGAATTATCATGGTAATCTGTGTCAAAGGAATAATCCCATTCAATAATTCTGTACTTCAGCATACAGCCTAGCTAGACTATTGCCAGTCCCCTCACTGTACTCAATCCCGCTCAGGCAATAGGTCGACATCTTCATGTGTCCCACCATGATGATTCGCATTTTGCACGTCATTCAGACCGTAATATTGATCTGCCATTTTCTCTTCTTTCACTCCATTTGGCTTCTTCATATGCTCTGCCCATTTCTTCATGCCAATGGTGTTTGCTAGGCGCCAATCGGTGAGCTTGTCAAAGTTGATGCACTTCCGATCGATAGACCTAGGGTATATCAGCAAAATCCAAGATCCGAAGAAAAGAGTCTTAACCTACATATCTGGAAAGGGACGCTGTAGTTCCTCGACCCAATGGAATGTGATGAGATTTGCATTTCCACTACATTGTATAGCCTGCATCAGGATGTCAACGCAGTGGTTGATGTGCATTTCGCGCAGCGTAGCATTACTACCATCAGGATTACCCATTTGCATATTATAATAGGTCCCATACGCAATTTGCCGCAGAGTATTAACGCAATGAAGCTGATGATAGATATCTAAGGCAGTGGCATAAGCATCGTCGCCTAATCCCCACAAGTCTGGTTCAAGCTTTACAGCTGTTTCTGGGTCTTTTCCAAGTCTTATGATGTCAGCACGTGTAACAGGAAACACACGAGTAAGTTCCCATTCCTCCCATGTTGCATCTGCAACAGAGTTGGGCATCTGACGCGCAATGGAGTGTTCAATAGACGTGAACAGTGTTCCGTTGATCCTTTTTGTTATCATTTCGAGGTCGAGAGCATCGTGAATGGGGCCTATAGAGGTAGTAAGACTCAAAGGCTCTTTATTGACAAGAGTTTTACTTACTCCATGTTGAAGATGCTCGAAGCTCTCTGTTCAGGCTCCCTCGTGACCGATAAATTGAGACTGAGAACAGAGATAAAGTGAGCAAGAAGATAATAACATTGAGGCATGCTATGTAAGGGACGCTTAAACGTGAGCGGCGCTTGTTGTTATCATCCTCCTTGTGCAGAAATTCTTCATCTTCGGCCGTCTCTTCTTCAGAACAAGACAGGCGAGTAAGATGAAGCTTGTAATGATGCAAATCCCGTAGAAAGGCCATACTGAATATGATCTCCTTTGCCGTAGGATATGTAGCTGTCTTGACCTTGGAGATATAAGTCCACAAACGGGAAGAATGAAAGGGCAAACCACCAGAAAAATACTCCAGAGCGGTGTGATTGATAGGGATTTACGCATTTACTTACCTTTATCTTGAAGTCTTAATCCCGCTAAGTAGTTCGTGTTAGTGCAATGGCGCGAAGCTTAGAATATTGGGCATCATGGACATGCTAGCTTAAAAAGGCATATTCTGTAGATTAATCAGGAAGGTGTAAAAATACGAGTAGAGATGGAGATAAACAAGAGGGGGCCAAGGATGAGGATTTCTTGGCTGGAGCTAAAGGATAGACGGCTGTTCCATAGATTAAGGTAGAGAAGCGCGGAAGTATACTAAAACTGCCTGTTCAGAATGATCGAGTTATTCTTGAAATATATCATCTGCTGACTATATAAAGGGTCTATTTTCTTTGGTGCATCCAAACTTGCTCTCCATTTCCCATTGATTCAATCGCCAAGAAGCATTTCCTCGGGCCCAAACCCCAATATGCACCACAATGAAGTCTAACAACGTTCTCCTCGTCGGCGCAACTCTGTTGGCAGCTCTTGCTTCTGCTCTACCAACTCCAGTGAGTAGATTTTGGGGTTTAAGAGAGAGATCGACACTAACCTTGATTTGTCAGACAGTAACAAAGACGGAGAAAATTGATGCCAATGCTGCTGAGCCATACAAACCAAATTATTTCACCATCATCAAGAAGGACAGCGTTGAGGCCGACGCTGCTGAGCCGTATAAGCCAAACTATTTCAGTATTATCAAGAAGGATAATATTGGGGACGATACTGCGGAACCATACCGGCCGAATTATTTTACTATCATCAAGAAAGACAACGTTAAGGCCGATTCAGCTGAGCCGTATAGGCCCAACTATTTCACCGTTATCAAGAAAGATGCTCAAAGTGAGGAGTCGCCAAGATCAGTTTAGGTAGAATAGATGAAATGCTATATGCAGGTCTAAGATATTATGGGCCCCTGGATATAATACACTTCATTTGAAGTCTTCGTTGATCTATCTTACTCTTGGTGTATATCCTCTTTCAGACGCTTCTCCATTTAGTTATCAGCTTATGAGAATTTCAAAGGCTCTTTCAAGCTATTGCTCTTGTTTATGGGAAGATGAGCTTGTGCCTCTTCCACGGCGTCGCCTCGTACGGCACTCCCATTACTGCATATATAAACAGGCCTCTGGGTGCATCATCTAGTGCTACTTTGTTCGGTCTCGTGATCTCCAACCAATGGTGCACTTGGTATACCAAAACAACCAAGTAAGCATAGTGCCATGAGTGGAACTTCCAAGGCAAAAACCGCTTGGAATCCTTTAAACTTGGCGTCTAATATGTCTTGCTCCCGAGCGGATTGCGATACTCCTCTCGCCACTTGCGAGAGAACTGTATTTGGGACATTATCAGGTAGAGCCGATTGGGTGATCGCAGTTTGCAAAGCAGTTGCGATTGTCATACCAATAACGGATCCAAGCATTCGGAAGAGATTCCGTGTCGAGGTCGCAACCGCTCGATCCTTAGGTGGGCAATGTGCTTGGAGGGCAACGAGACCTAAATGCGGTGAGCAATCGCGATAAACTCATCACAATGAAGCAGATATACGACCGAATCAACTATACCTGGCTGAAATACGCATCCAATTCCCCAGCCTTCAACTAGTAAGGCACCCAAGTAGACCCCAACGCTGGTGTTTTGGCGAAACAACATTTTCAGGCCAGCACCCAACAGCCACAAGGCTATGCCAGGGTGATAGACGTAGTCATAACTATTCTCTATCAGCCTCATTCGTATACTCAACATAAACGACTCGAATGTTAATCGTCTAACTTGCCTTCCGAAGATAGTCATGGCCGGTCCGGACAAAACACCAGAGACGCTTGAAAACAAAAGTATAGGCAACATCAGCGCAGAAGCCTGCAGGGGATTATATCCTCGAACATCTTGAAAATATGCCGGTAAAAAATACATGTCTACCTGCCATACAATATTGTAGAAAGCGCTCTGCACGAGGAGAATGGCGGTAGCCCTGTTGGTGAAGAGCCGAAGAGGTATGAGAGGAATGCGCGCATATCTTTTCTCGATGATGGTAAACGCAGCTACTGCAAAGCCGCCAACGATCATAAGGGAGATTACTTCGGGACTGCGCCATGGCCAGGAGGTCCCGCCTAGATTGAGAGGTATCTGATAGTAAGAAATGGTGTTCGTCAGCAAGAATCTATTGCAGCCAGTGCGATAATAGGGTTCTGCGCACCAGAATGCAAAGAAGCGCTACCAGGGACGCTGCAAGACCCATCCAGTCGATTTGCCTCGCCTTGGCCCTCCAGCTTCCCGTAACAGACGTCAGTGGTAGAAAAGCCATGGCAGCCACTGCAGAAACGCATGCTAAGATTGGGGGGATGTAGAAGATCCATCTCCAACTCGCAGCTCCTGCAATCTTTGTCTTCTGTATCAAGCTTGCCGCCATGAATGGCCCTACAGCTGATCCAGCACCAATAGAAGCATTAAGCATTCCCTGGTATTTGCCCCTGTCTTTAAGACTCACGAGATCGCTGACGATGATTGCTATGATGGAGCTGATGCCACCACCGCCAATGCCGCTTATGGCACGACATGCGTAGAGCCAAGCAGGATTGTGGGCATTGGCACACAGAATGTCGCCAAATACAAGGAACCCGACCGAGAGCATCAAGAGCGGTTTACGACCGAAAATATCGGATAGTCGACCGTACAGAGGCTGAAAAGCGGCCTGGCCCATCAAATAGGCCGTTCCAGCCCAGGTAATGCTGCTACCAGCGCCGAGGTCACTGGCAATATTTGGGAGGGCCAGAGCAACCGAATTGATGTCCAGCGAGGAAGTAAAGTATATAATTGAGAGACATAGATACGCGGGAATCAGGCGCCGAAGTGGTAGCCGAGACGATTGGTCATGTATCTCATCGCTGGAACTATCGATCGTGTGGGCTGTTCTAGACCGAATAGTATGCAGGCGTTCGATTTGGGTAGTTGCTGTAGTTACCGCTTCATGCTGGTTCGGTAGAAGCGAGACATCCCCGATTACCTGACCCTGAGTCGAGACACGGTTAGTATTCTGATGATGATGGCGTTGATGGTCGGTTAGTTCAAGCACGGCGGTGGCAGACATAGTATAAACAGTGTAAAAAAAGGACTGTTTGGTGATGATTACACGGATGAGTGATTAACGAAGAGAGTTCACGGCAAGGTAGACTATGAAAAAAAAAAAAAAAAATTGACGCCGAAAGTCGGTCACTAGGTATGACTCCATCGCGTCTTCAAAGGGCGCAATCCCGGAATTAACATCCATGGATTGGTTAACCTTAACAAAGATGCCGCTCATACCTACTTTAGGCTAAGCGATTATTATGTAAACTGTTCAAGCTGTCGCAGAAACTCTCCGACTTAACATTGTCTATCATAGATAATTATACTCTTAAGATACGATAAAGAGTTCGGTAAAATAATACGGTATATGGTATTCGACAATGAAGACCCATAAACTACTAATCCGCCGATCAGAGACTGGTCTGTGGGAGAGCAAAGTAAGCCTCGACTTTTCCACCACGCATGGTTGTACGAATCTACAATACCATCAACTTAGTTAAGGAATATTAGTCCTAATGCACAAACTTAAGTTGAGACTCTCAAATGAATCTGGCGATCTGTATTGTCATTCTATCGAAAAAGTGTTGATGAAGTACAGCGTAAGAGAGAGAGCGATAACCCATGAATTGGAATTATACAATACCGAAGTGCTAACCTGCATTCATAGCGGTGAGATCAAACTTATTGTACTGTCTATCCAAAGAGTCTAGGCACCAACACATATACACCTAGATAGCAAATAAATTTGTAAAAGACTGTTATAATTTATGTCGGTCATAATTGTCCCTCCTGTTGTGCTCTATGAAACAGGTATATATGATGGGATAATTGCTATCTGTGACCTTCAAAGCTCACACTACATAGACAGTGTAACTCGTGCAGCTGACCACTCGGATAATACTCCACGAGACCAAGCGTTTGTGCCCAGTGTACCAACATCAGAAGGCACGTTTTATTGTATAGAATGAATGTAAGACTTAATAATTGAACCTACCAAACGCTTCAATGGAAAGTCAGCTAATTGGACTGAAATGCAAGGAAATTGTTCGTGTACTCGACCGACTTGCCCGGGGCTTGACTAGCTGGAGTATTTGGTCCGTAGCCCAACCTATCCAGTAAACCGTCCACAGCGACCGCCGGCGTAAAGGATCAAGTGGGCCATCTTGATGGTCTCGGCACTCGGCACATGGCTGTGTTACGCTGTGTTCCTAGAAATAATGAAGGTACCGCCCAGATCGTTCATCTCATTTTCTGCTTAGAATCGCATAGCAGTTGCTCTTGAAATCGTATTCGAACTACAACTGCCCATTTAAATTTTTCACTCTTATAAGAACATTCAGGGATGAAATCGCCATTGTCGTGCAAAACCTGCCGAACGCGCAAGAAGAAATGTGACAGGGGTTTTCCGATTTGCCACTACTGTCTAAGGCAAGTGTTGTAGTCACTGGGGTTTCTTCCTTTCTTTCAGTTTATGCTTTTAAGTGAACCTGAACCTGCTAATAGAGACAAAGAACCCATGCTCAGTGTTCGTACCAGTTTGGCCAGCCTTATGGCACTGACAGCAAACCCGCAGGATCGGTTTCACCAGTAGTTACCAATAGCCCGCTTTGGCTGTCCGTTCCCGCTATTATCAACTTTCTCGACTACAATACTCTAGAAAAAGCATCACCTGAAGCCCCTGCTCGCATCGTTGTGGGTCCAGAGTTAGGCCGATTTGTTTTTGATGACCAGCTTTTGGCACAACACATTGAAACCTATTTAAACACCGTTAATCGCTGGCTGCCATTTGTTCGACGCAGCAATCTGGAAAAATGGGCATCAGCCACGACAAGCCAATTCAATGGAGAAGAAGTGCTCCTTCTTGCATGCATGAAAAACTTAGTTCTCGCACCTCCGGGCAGTGACCCAGCAACGAAGCAATATTTGACTATAAAATCAGCTTTTATTGGAGCCGAGCTTAGTGGACCTGTTACAGTTGCGGTTGTTCAAGCCTATCTCCTGCTTCTGCTTTATGAATTTGGACATGGAATCTACCCTGGTGCATACACCACTCTGGGGACCTGTATCCGATACCTTGTTGTTCTAGGCATCGACGGTACGAGCTGTCCTTCTTACCAAACAGACAACTGGATCAACCTCGAAACTGAGAGACGCCTTTGGTGGGTTGTTTTTGCAATGGAACGGTGAGACATTCAGCATGGTGATCAATATGATGTCTTGAAGGCTCATATGAGAATAGCGCAATAGCTCTCGGGTGTCCGCAGCGGCCATTATCTATGAAGGAGCCACACGAAAATACGGAGCTTCCTTCTGACGAGACATCGTGGAAACAAGAAGTGAGTGTTTCGAAAGATTATCATAAAGCAGTGGCTTAACCTTACTCTCAGGCTCCACCATCTGAGCCAAATCTTACTCTGGCTTCGCCAGCGTTGTCTAATATGGGAAATTTGAGGCTCTTGGCCCATGCGTCATACCTTCTTGGCCGAGTTTTGCAACACGTCTCAGGCGAAATATTACCAGAAAAGGACAAAACCGAACAGCTACATCGAACAATATGCGCTCTGATTAATGTTCTCGAAGTGGAGAATCAGCTTGGAATAGTGTCAGTTGGCGTACCAAGAAGTATCTTGAATAGGTTGGGTTAATCTGGATTCTTATCTATAAGTCTGCACTATCCTTGCTAATACTGTAGTGCCGTATTCGTTTTATACTCGTCGACTGGGCCATTGCAGCTTGGTCTCTCATCCATTACTCGAGATCCGCGATACTTGGCAGCTTCGAATTTTCTTGACAGGGTCAGAACATACTTCAAAGGAGAGTTAGGATCCCTAGACGCAGCAGCCCCCTTTTTACTACACTGGGGCTTTCAAACTTTCCGGTTATATCATCAACTATATCAGCAAAGAAAAACCATTGATGACATAAAGCCATTGAAGGAGCTAGGCGAAACGTTTCATGAGCTGGATAAAAGATGGAAAGTTGCAGGTAAGACAAGCCTTGTTATAATCATGCCTGCCCTTTGCTCAATATTTCGATTTGGTCTGATTATGAGTAATAGGTGTTTATGCCTCCATTTTGAACATGTATCAGTTTATATAAGCTAGTTGTACCCATCAGCTAGCGGCGGATACGCTTTGGGCAGATACAACGTGGTTTGTAAAGTACCTATATACGAACGAATGCAGGCCTTCGGTGAATTCTGAGTAAAAGGATCATACCTCGGCCAGCTTCGATCTACGTGCTGAAGCTATATTTACAAGCCTCTGCCATACTTTTTGTAGTCTTCTTCATCAAGCTCCCTAGACCCATTGTGCTCACTAACGGGAATATCGAGATTGATCCCATTATTATGCACATATCCCCACCACTTGTCACTTAACCCTTTAGCTAGGGAACTATACTCATCTACTTCGCCCTTTTTCTGGAGGTAATCGCAAACGGCATTGTCCGCTTCCCCTTCAGCATCGTGAAAATAGACTCCCGGCACTGTGTAGGGGTTGAAGGCTAGCTCCCATGAACGATATGCTGGCGGCATAGGCGTCACAACACTGCCGTTGGAATCATATGCTTTAACCTCTGCAGCCGTTGCCATGCTGCGGTCTCCTCTATGATTGGCATCCATAATTAGATGGCCAGACACCAAAGAAACTTGCTGTTTTGTCCATGCCCGGGGAATGCGTTGCTTTTCGTACAGATCAACAGCCTCTGGCAGTGTAAGAACACCGCGGACGACTTCATTCAATAGACGTCCGAGACACGCCGAATCTTCAATAGCCGTCGCAGCTCCTTGGCCCATATGATTCTGCATACAATGAGCAGCATCTCCGAGAAGAACGAGATTCTTCTTTTCATTTGACCAAGTTTTCATACGAGGCATCTGAAGCAGAGGCCATCGTTTCGTATAGCCGGCTATGTCGATAATTTTGCGAATAATGGGATGAAAATCCTTGTAATAGCCCCGAAATTCGTCGATATCGACATCTTCCATGCGAGTCACGTATTCCTCTTTGCAGAATGAAGTAACAAGATTCATCTCTTTCCCACCGGCAATAGGATATGTCAGAATATAGCCGTTCGGACCGGCCCATATGTCCATTGAATCATGGAGATAAGTGCGTGCCTCCGGGACAGCCTCAAATATCCTGTCGTAAGATAAAATCATTCGGTATGCTGCCGATTTGGAGGGCGCAACCGGCATGACGCCAGGGTGGATGTGGTTCCGTATGATGGATTTCAACCCATCAGCCCCTACAACAAAGTCAAAGAAGAATTTCCGTCCATCTTCTGAGGTTACAGCAACTCCTTTGCCACCGTCATCAATTTCAACGATTCTAGTCGCAATCAGGACTTCCGCACCATGTTTCTCCGCAGATTCTTTGAGAGCACTGAGCAAATGGTCTCGGCGCACCACCCACCTAAAAGAATTCAGCACGACGGTTTCTTATCCAACTCAATTGGAGCATCACTCACCATGGGAAGCCAGTGGCCTTCACCATCCATTGAGGGTCAGAGTGGGCAACAAGCTCTGAGCCAAACCAAGTATTACAGTACTTGTGAGTAACAAGCTGGCTGCCTAAGATATCACTGACACCCCATCGGATGAGGAAGCGCGAAATGTTTGGATACATCTTTGTGTGACAAACATTAGAAGCCTGAATAGGTATTAGGGATAAAACCTCAACTTACCTGTATGCCTGCCCCAATTTCTCCCAATTCTTTCGCCGCTTCCAGGAGGGTAACTTTCGCGCCAGATCTTGCTATGGCAATAGCTGCTGCTAAGCCTCCAATTCCACCACCAATGATACCAACATGAAGCGATGTTGTAGACATGATGAGGATTGAAGTTGAAAAAAGAAGTGGTTGTGTAATTCAGTTCAGTGAGGACAATAAAATGTTGATTGAATTAGAGAAAGAAGCGAAAATGCCAGCATGATAGAGCCCTTTTATAAACAGAAGATTGACCTGTCCTTGTCATCCTTTGAGACCACCCCTTTCACAAGTCCCCAGTATCCAACTCAGTAATTCTAACGTAGTCTCCTGATTTACGAGGTTACTACCTGATCCATCTCTAGGACCATCGGCAAGGCCTTTCAATCCATACGTGCCAGGAATGTGAATATGTGAACATTCATGTGTTGGGTTGCATGAGGTAGGGGTGACGATGGGAAATGTGACTAAGATACAACACGGGACGCCAACATCAAAGTGGTTTTGAGTAATAGCTCCTGTTCCTTCAAGTACTTTTCTTATCTTTTTTTATAGAAAAGGTACTTTCTTTACCTCAGTGCATAATTACAGTCATCGAAGTCCAAATGCAACAAAACAGGTACTTGAGAGGCAAACGGTGAGACGTTGTTTTTGGAATATGTGACATTTGAAAAGCATTTGGTATCATTGGCTGCTACAAGCTTGGTTTACTACCCACGTACTTAAGTTCCCGGCAAAAGGTTGCCGAGCCCGCGGTGAATCAGCCGGCATCCATTCCGTGTAATTCGCAGATGAAAACAGCCATTGCCGCTTTGTTTCCGAATCATCACTACTTGCCGACATCAGGTTGAATAAGATGGGTCAAAATGCTTAAATCCGCGGAAGAAGTTTTCGGAATACTACCGTAGTATTATCGATGATACACGAATGCACTGACTCAGATTCGACATTGAAGCGACATTTGATGTTACTTTCTATGCAAGTTGTGGAGCCTCGACTTGAATCGACATCGGGATTTAGCGCCAAAACTTGTAATTTTGAACTAAATGCCGCTTCTCGATGCTGATCTACATGTGTGGGTTCATCTGCAACAAGCGTAGGGGCTTATCTGACCTATGAATCTTTTCGTATTGCGCGGATGGTGATGTGCCAAACAAAATCCATGCATCATGGACCTTCAACCTGGAGCGCTGTCGACATTGACACCGCCGGGGATTGTCCATGAGAAAAGGAGAGAGAGAGAAAATCTCTCCAGGAAAACCACAAAAGGAGACAGAAAGGTGTAAGAAAATGTAATTTCTGTTCTAGTAGCATTCTATTTCGACTTTTCTCTGTTTGTCCAGTCCAAATATTCCCTTCATCACTCATGGCCAAGTCATTCAGCGTTGAAGAAGTTGCCAAGCATGCGACCAAGGCAGACCTATACACGATCATTCATAAGAAGGTTTACGATGTTTCGACTTTTGTAGAAAAACATCCGTGAGTAATACATAAGAGATTCTTAACGTCTATCAACATTTCGCGTATAGCACTAATAAATAAATAATTATCAGCGGTGGAGAAGAGATTTTAACGGATGTTGGTGGCCGCGACGCTACGGAGGAGTATGACGATGCTGGCCATTCAGAAAAGGCTGATCGGCTTCTTAAAGCGCTTTACATAGGGGAAGTTGACTACTCAGCCGCCTCGCAACCTGTTGGAAAACGACTGAAGAAAGACTGTGAGAGGAACGGATACGTCACTAGCATACGCGGTCTGGGTTTCATCTTGGCGTTCCTCGTCGCGGCTTTGGCATTAGTGGTAGTACATTATACTCAAAGCTATTATGTAAATTAGTATCTGCTTGAGCACAGAGCTTTCTTATAAGTTTGGCCTATTTACAAGCCCAATTGAATCATGAAGCGTAGTAGGTACTTTTGCCGTAAGATTAGATATGGAATTCGATCCAGTCCAGGAATCATTTCCATGAGGTCTAGGTGGCTATTGTGGACAAATAAATAAGACCTTGGGAGAAGAATCACAGAGTAGTGATGCAAGTCCCCCAATTTGGCATTGGCTATATACCTTTGTAATAAAATTGTATGCATGCAGGCGTTTAACAAGTATTTAATAATCCATTTCCCCCACTGGAACATCCGCTTCCGCATCATCAAGTTCTCTTGCTACTCCTTAGGCTTTCACCGCCAGAGGCAAAACATTGACCATGGTTCACTACTACGAATCTCTTCCCGAAGATCTTAGAGAATGGGCATTACAGCAGAAAGTGTTCTTTACAGCATCGGCTCCTCTCAGAGGTCGTCATGTTAACGTTTCCCCGAAAGGCCTCTTAGATGCGACGTTTCACATCTTTGATCCCAACCATGCGGCATACATGGACTCTGCCGGCACAGGGATCGAGACGATTTCCCATTTATATGAGAATAAGAGAATTACGCTTATGTTTTGTAGCCTGGATGAAAAGCCTCGAATAATGCGACTCTTTTGTACTGGTACTGTTATCGAACGAACGGATCCGAAATTCCCTGGTCTTATTGACTCCATGGGCAAGAAAGAATTTCCTGGAATAAGAGCAGTCATCATGCTTGACATACTGAAAGTCAGTACATCTCTCGGTGCTATACTCTAGTACAAGAAAGGTGTTAACTTTTCGGCACCAGGTTCAAACTTCTTGCGGCTACGGCGTGCCTCTCCTCGAGCGCGTCAACCACGCAGAGCACTTGGGAGAACGATCGGAAAATTGCAAATGCTACAAAGACCGGCCGACTTTAGAGAAGATGCTAGGCACAATTGTGAAAAAGGGCAAGCTGGATCCATTTCTGCAGGAGTCAAATTCCCGAAGCATAGACGGCTTGCTGGGTCTGCGTGAAGCAAGAAAAATGAGAGGGGAATGGTTATTCGCTTACGATGTTGGTGCATGGATGCACCGACAACTCCTCCAAGGTCCTGCGATTGCTTTTGGGATCTTGATCGGGGTTTTCCTTTTTGCCTATGGAACTGCGATTTTAACCTACATCGTTGATCTCACGTTTCAAATGTACAAAATGACTGCCAGGGTCTCATGAAACGATGGAATCTTTTAGGCATCGATTGACTCCCGCAGCTATCTTGTCTGCATAATTCTGCTTCGTTACATCTCGAAGTTGAGGAGTTTCTCGGCGTTTTTAAATGCAATCTTGAAATACTCCTCCTCTGTAACCAGACCACTTTCTCGAAGCTCTTCCATAAAAGCCTTACCTTGTTCTGTAGTTGAGTATGGGTAGTCCACACTATACAAGATCCTGTCGATACTTGTGCTTCGCAGCAGACATGCCATCGGTGGCATTGTAAACATTCCGCTGGTAGTCACCCAGATGTTCCTCTCCCAGACCTCTTTGAAACTCATTTCGGCTTTCAGCCAAATTTGTCCCACCTTCTCATCTATGCGATCCAGCATATACGGCAACATTTCACCCATATGCCCTACTACCACTTTCAGATTTGGGAATTTCCAGAAGATGCCCGCAGCGTACATTCGTAACACGGATAAGGCTGTATCGCAATGCCATCCCCAGCCGGCTATTCCAAGCGCAGCCCCAATCACTTTATCGTAGTTTCCATCGTAAAGGGTTGCCTGGACATCCTCAAGTGGTGTGGTGGGATGTATATAAATTGGAACATCGAGCTCTTGGGCTTTAGCAAAAGCATCCAAAGCAACTTCATCGTCGTAATATCGGCCGTCATCAAGATGACTGTCAATGAGCGCACCCACCATCCCCAGCTGTTTGATACATCGTTCAAGTTCAGCAGCAGCAGCTTTACCATGTTTCATAGGCAAAGCAGCAAAGCCTCTAAAGCGTGGTTGGGCTTTGCAAGCATTTGCTAATTCATCATTAGCTGCCGCTACAACTTCCGGTGCCAATGAAGTGATGCCAAAAGAATTAGAAAGCACCTGGATGCCAACGCGTCCGCTATCCATGGCCTTGAGGCGAGAACCATTTGGGCTAATGTCGGAGAGCTGTTCAGCCCACGCGGGCTTTACTTTGGTATAAAATTTGCTTTGTGAAGTCGGCAAAGCTGCGATTGCATTGCTGGAGAGGAAATGCTCCTCAAGGGTAATAGTGGGATACGACATTTTGTTGGCGGGTGATCAAGTGCCTACTAAGCTGAGTGTATGTATGAAATCTTGCGCTGTTGAAGGAACCCAAAGAAGTCGCATGTCTTAAGACGACTTTTGGACACTATTTATCTGTTACAGTACTCTTCTAGTCTGAGCGGCTTTCCATTTCTCTCGATAGTCTTGATCATCTTCCCAATTGACTCAGATCGTGTTCGTCGGAGGTTAAGTCCGGGCGGTGACCGCACAACCTTACCTCCGCCGCCCTATGGGGTGGCATTCCACATGCGTCACTCTATCCGAGAGCAGCAATACAGATCCATGGTTGAATATTTACTAATGGTTCAACCTAAAATCGTCCGGATGCGCGGAATGCGGAATATTCCCTCTTTTATCTCTTGATTAGAAACATGGACAACCGGCCAATGAGAGAGTCTTTCTCTAACTACCCGTATACTGAGTCTTATTTAGTAGCTAGGCGCACCATCATGTTTCTGAAGAAACAACACATTTTGAAGTCCTGTGACAAGCTATATGTTCTCCTTTCGCTTTGACAGCACTGACTCTTGGATTTATTGACAATCTTGTGAGTCACATGGACAATCGTCCAGTTAAGAGTCTGCTTGACTTGAACGCTCCTTGGCGCTATTGGGAGGTTTCCCCTAGCTTGGTTTTTTCTTTCTTCCAATCCATCTTGTCACGAGCTAGTGATAGTATAGCAGTATGAATTTCCCATATATGTATTCGCAGTATTCAATATATATATAGATATATCTCACGGACCGCGCCCCACCAGCACTTCTAAAGTCACCACTAGCAACTTCATATAAACAACTTTGCATGCTTTATTCCACAGAGTATAGTATATGCATCTGGATATTTTTATTATGATAGTTTTTGTTAACTTTTGCTCTGGAGATTCGTCTTGTGTAGGATCTAATAGAAGAACTTGGCGAAAACCTCTAGCTTCAGTAGCGATCATCTAACTAAATATATTGACAAAGCCAGTAACAAGAAGACGTTTCTGATCCTTGCGGTGTCGAGTGAACCGCACGATGCAATGGTAAGCCTGTCAACCACCACTTCATACCAAACGCCGAACCCCGCCACCCCCCTTGTCTGCCGCGTTGCTCTGCCGCATTACTCTGCCGCATTACTCTGCCGAGAATCTCAACGGCTACACAGCCATAACGGGTCTCGTAAGAGTCTCTCTACAAGCTCCTCTACGCGATAGCCTATGTCGCTCGGACTAATACAAGTCTCTATATGAATATCATTGGATTTGACTGAATTAAGCCAACGTTGCTGAAGTTGAATCTTGAATGACATGAAGACACAGGATGACAAAGTTGATAGTTTTGCAAGAGAGCCCCACTGCTCCTGGGGGACAAAAGACTATCCATCAAGATTCATTCCGCTGGTATTTCTAGCAGTAGCCATCCGATAATTCCGGTTCGGAAATATAACCGGAATTATCAGATGGCTACTGCTAGGACTGCATGATAAGAACCACTTGGGATAGTGAGCATTACCAATCCTCCTGTTTTGGAACCTGGTATTTAGAACTATGAGTTACACCGATCCCGTAGTTGTAAGGCCGTGCGGAAGAATGGTAGACATAGAGATATAAATTAGGAGCGATGCTTCAAGCAATTTCTGGTCCCTTCAGTAAAATATAACACTTCAAAGATCTTCAATCATGCCAGCTCATCTCATATTCGGCGCCGGTGGTGTTGGCCATACGAAAGACTCCTTCACCTTCACGTGGGATACTCCTGAGAAAGTCTCGGAGCTCCTCTCATCACTCAAGAGACTTAACCTTACAGAATTGGACTCTGCAGCTGTATATCCTCCTGGTAACCCTGGGCACACCGAAATCCTGCTAGGACAGGCCAAGGCCGTTGATCTAGGTTTTACCATCGATAGCAAAATTTTCATTCGCGAGCCAGGAAAGAATCTCACAGACTCAAATATCAGTTCCAGTATAGACAATACCCTAGCCTCAATTGAAACAGACCATGTTCGGACATTGTATGCGCATTTTCCGGATTCTGGGACACCGCTAGAGGTAACAGCAGCTGCATTCGACAAACAGTATAAGGCGGGGAAATACAAGCAAGTGAGTTAAAACCGAGCACAGGATGCGAAAAATTGGATTGCCTGTTTCACAAACGCTGATACTACTTGAACAGCTTGGACTATCCAACTTTTCTTATGAGGATGTGGTAAAATATTTTCAGATTTGTGAAGAGAAGGGGTATATTAAGCCATCCGTCTACCAGGGACATTATAATGCCTTGGCTCGCTCCGATGAGAAAGATCTTATCCCTTTTCTCCGGAAACACAACTGCGTTTATAATGCTTACAGGTATCTATGTCTCCCAATTTCTTGAACTCACTATGATTTCATGTAAACATTTCATTCAAGCCATAACAGAGAATTTCCCAACTAGATCAACTTGCTAACAATAAACGCAGTCCAGTCGCTGGCGGGTTTTTAACCGGGAAAGTCACATTTGGTGACAATCTTTACCGTACGCGATGGAGGGATCAGAGTGCTATGGACCAGTATGTCTCACAGTACGACAGACCCGCCATGCATGACGCCATTCGCAAACTGAAAGCAGCTTGCGATTCTACCTCACCACCATTGACACTTCAGGAAGCGGCGTTGCGCTGGGTTGTCAATCACTCGGCACTGGGTGATGGTGATGGAGTCATTGTTGGTGCTAAGCGTATTGACCAACTGGAGTCGAACGTAAAAGATGCTCGGTCTGGCCCCTTACCAGAACATGTACGAGAGACAATTGAGGGGCTTTGGTCAGAGGTGGACATGGATTAGCTTGTGGAAACAGGATTCCTCAATCGCGGCTATAGCGCATGGTCCGATTTACAGATATCGATGCCCTGAAGCTAGCTACGATTATGCAACTACATAAGTTTTATTTAAATTGATCTTCATATACATTCATAGAGAAGGATGATAACTTGGAAACGTCGGGGCCAGCCATGGATAATATGTTTTCGCCATGTGCGCCAATCTTCGCGCCACTACATCGTCCTTGTTTCGATGAGCGGTCATGCGTCAGCAGCGGTACGGAACCATTCTACATAAAGAAACACAATTGAGATAACTAAATGATACAGTAAATGACGGAAGCAATATAAAAATATTGTGAAGATAGAAGAATTATTAGTTTTCGTTGTAAAAGTTCTGAGATCATGGCTTTAGAAGGCTGAGCTAGATGAGGAAGTACGGTAGCATAACATAGTCACCGCTGATAATGCGATCGAATCTTTCCATACCGTTAACTTTGTCCGAAGTAAAAGATCGCACGTTTGCTAACGACATATTGCTTAACTACTCCCAGATAAGTGAGCGAGGGTGCTGCGGTTCGGGGAATTTTGTTAGAATACTTCGAAAGGTCGCCAAACCCGTGACTTTGCAAGACTTATAGCATACATACCCGCCCTATACAAGCATTGGATAGGCCCTGAGCCAGAATACAGGTAATTTGCTCCATAGCCCCTTCACAGGACGAGAAAACAATGTTTGTAAAGTGCATCAGAGAACTAACTAAACGGAACGTAGGTTACTCACTTCACTGACAAATCTACCCTCCAGCAGCACCTGTTCACTGTTACGAATGGTAGATCATCTTGATAAGTGAAAGGATGGTGGAAGCTTCATTTGTCGCTTTACTATGCGTAGAAGATCAAACAGTGGTAAGTATCTTGTCGTAGAACTTGGCTAATTACCCCAGACCGAATCAATATGACTCATATGAAAGACAGTATGTAAGAAAAACTGAAGTCTGACCCAAATCACCTACTCCTTGTGGTAGTATGTAATAGAGCCGTGTCTATCGGCATACCAGCCTGTGTAGATAGGTATGGGGATAATTGGACTTGTCGTCAGAGTATTGGACACGTCTACTGCCACATCTTTGTATCTGTTCTCGACACTGGTGACTCACTCTGTCATAGTTCCGACGTACCGAGCATACCTTATCAGCGCTGTCTTCCATTCATCTCGTAATTACGATCGAGGCACGCTGAGGATTAGAAAGTGGATAGACAACCCGATTTCTCATAAAACAAGCGGGTTTTTCGAACCTGAAAGAAGAATACAGAAAATGTCGCAATACCGTATTCACTGACTTGTGAACATTTGTCACAATGGAGCTCTTTACGCTGATTAAGTCCGTATATGCAGTTACCATTATGAGATATTGAGGTTATTCGTGTGGAGCAATAGGCTGATTACACAGCTGAATACATCAAGTATACGGATTCGCCTCTCGCTAACACCCGCAACTGGACCAGCCTAAAATACAGCTAAACGCAGCTAATCGTAGTTGCCGGACAGCTACTAATGCAATGTGCCAGACACCTATTACCGGTTCAGGCCTGGAGCCCAAGCAGAGGTGCCAGACACCTACTTCCTGTTAAGATGTAGGGCTAGATGCAGAGCAGCAACCGAATCAGGAAATATTAAAGTCGCAAGCCGCCCTACTTTAGTTGGCGATCGTTCAGCTGTAGTTTGTGAGGTTCTGGAAGTTCTGGGTCGGGCGCAAGAAGGCTCAGAAAAACAATGCTGACAGCATTAGGTTAAGAAACCTATCAGGATGCAGAAGCGACAACACGTAACTCGTGAATTAGTTGATTGAGTCCATTCCGACGAGAGAATCGTTCAGCAGGAATTGAGAAGGGCTCCCATCGCTGTCAACTTTTGGGCTCTTTGCTTACTCGAACGTCAGCATTGTGCGATGCTTTGGCAAAACAAAATCATCAACTAATAACAGTTTTGTGCCGTCTACAACAATTCGTCAACCTCTTAGGTAGTCCTTGGTTTGAAGAGGACACCAATCACTAAAGCTAAAGGCAAAATGGACTTTGCTGGCCTCTCGGAGTGGCCTTGTGGTGGCCTGTCGAAACTATTTTAGCGCTTGTGAAAAGAGGAAATCCTACCTACTAGCGCTGGGGAGGATTGCGCCACCGCAGTCGCGCATTTGCTAGAACTGGATGGTTCAGCACGAGTAGCTTTGTCATGGGGGTCTTTAGCTCGGTTGGTAAGCACTGTGATGGTGGTGAATAGTACCGAATGGAGGCTCGTGGTATAGACCTGTGTATTGATGATTGTTGTGTCGTGTAAAGACTGATGGCTATAAGATGTCGAGCATCCCCCACCGAGTACAGTCATCACAATTCATTCTACAGTCAAAACTTCATTCAGCATTGAGTTACCTCTTGTTCAAGGTCAACCACATTATTCACTTATCAATTATATCAAACAGCCTATATCAACAACCAGATGGCATCTTACGCAACTGCTGAGCCTCAGTTCGTCGAGGCGAACGGCACGCGATTTGCTTATCTTCGCTTTGGCTCATCTGCCAAAAACACCACCCCTCTAGTGTTTCTT
Source organism: Trichoderma endophyticum (assembly GCA_035079535.1). NCBI lineage: Eukaryota > Fungi > Ascomycota > Sordariomycetes > Hypocreales > Hypocreaceae > Trichoderma > Trichoderma endophyticum. The sequence goes on from JAPMIQ010000012.1 coordinate 403,339, forward strand.
CAGCACTTTAGAGGCACATTTGACCACTGGGACCCTGAATTCGTTGACCCCATTGCGGCTAGCCGCGAAGTCATTCTCCTGGACAATTCCGGCGTTGGCAAAAGCAACGGCACAGTCCCTGGCACTTATGCCGGATGGGCTGATAATGTGGCCCACGTTGTCAAGGCGCTTGGCATCCATCAGATCGACCTGCTGGGCTTCTCCATGGGCGGCTTTGCAGCTCAGATGGTGGCGCTCAACCATCCCACGCTTGTTCGCAAGCTTATCCTTGCCGGAACTGGACCTAGTGCTGGTGAAGGCATCGAGGGTGGTGATCCGGTCATATTTGGGCGTCTTGCTTCAGCTTCAAACGATGCAGAAGAACAGAGCGGCTTCTTGGAGGGCTTTTACTCTCTGACGCCCAACAAGCAATCCCAGGGCGGGAACTGGTGGAAGCGTATGACAACAGCTCGCCAGAACAGGTCTGATTACGTCGGACCAGAAGGCACCAAGGCTCAGATTGACGCAGTTCTTCGCTGGTCGAACCCCGAGTATGCATCTGAGGGCTCATACAACCGCCTGCCCGAGATCAAGATCCCCGTCCTCGTGGCCAACGGCGACAATGACATCATTATCCCCACAGTCAACAGCTGGATCATGTTCAAGAGACTGACCAACGCTGATGCCCATCTCCACTTATACCCGGATGTGGGACATGGGTTCTTGAACGAGTATGCAGGCCAGTTCTCTGGCCTTGTCAACCAGTTCCTAGACGCTTAAGTGGGAAGCAGGGGTTCTTTAAAGGCGCGAGTCTATCTATTTATGGGTTGTGTGGTTTCTGTTGGGTCTGGGTTATATATAGGCTTCGTAACTAAATTTACTTACAACTGCATATGCTTCTATATGGCTTTCACTTTATCCTTTAATAGTAACGTAATGCTTCTGTTAACATGGGAATAATAGAGGGCCCATATAGTTTCGTAAATGTCACATATAATATCGCAATACATCAAATTGGCACTATTTTCTGACGCATACGTCTTTTAGAATGCAACTGCTGTGTTATTGATAGTAATTTTGAAACGTTACCAAGGAGCGGAGTTGCAAACAACCGCTAGATGCGCAGTTACTATGAGGGAATTTACTGATGGAATCACCGATACAATTAGATATCTTGAAGGATTCGTTTCCTAGAAACAATTGAAGAGACTAGTTTCGACGATATGCAACTGCACGAGAAGTAGGTATAGTAAATGACATCTCTTTCAACCCGAATTAGGCCATTGCTGCTAGTTCAAAGAAACTTCGCCCGACTGCAGACCTTTGGAGCTATTCGGCTCAGTCTAGCGGGATCCAACCCCCCTGTAGAGACTTTAGCTGCCATGCGACGCGGTTGCTCAATTAGGCAATTTTTTCAACTTGATCCACCGATCCTTCGCGCCACAAGCGTTGTCTGTATGTCAGCACTCAACACTAGCTGGATGCTAATGTCACTTGGATGAAGACTGCGATCTGGAAGGACCCTGACAAATGTGATAGATAGCTAACTATACAGCGGGATGGAATCAATTTAGTAAAGCTTCTAGGCTGATTAATTTGACGATAGACTCTCCGGCGGCATTTCAAATCACAGAGATGAAAGACTTCTGTTGCGAAAGGAAATTGATAAATATTCGGACGAGTCCCGACAATGGAGAGAGGAAAAACCACTTCATCACACACATCATCTACAAAGCACATCATCTCAACATCAAAAACAATCATCTCTGATATATCTATATATTTACATCTTTCATCACAAGCAATGGCTGCCAATAACCTTATTGCCCTCACCGGATCCACTGGTTTCCTGGGATTCAAAGTCCTCGTCCTTGCTCTTAAGGCTGGCTACAATGTCCGCATCGTGGTCCGATCCGAAAGCAAGGCCGGCAAGGTTCTCAACTCACCGTATATCAAGGCTTTGAACCCTAGCAAAGAGAAGCTCTCCGTCGTCGTTGTCGAGGATATGGAAGCCCCAGGTGCCTTCGATGAGGCAGTCAAGGGAGCAACCTATGTGATCCACTGCGCATCTCCCATTCCCACTTTCGGTGGTGAAGCTCCTCCTACCCCCGAGCAATATGACGAATTTTTTGTTCAGGCTGCTCGCCGCTCGACAATTGGTCTCCTTGAAAGCAGCCGCAAGGCCGGCACTGTTAAGCGTATCGTTATCACCAGCTCTGGCGTCGCAAATACTCCCTTCCACTACTATCTTGGCCAGGGAGACGACAAGATCTTCGACGCTGACGGTCGCATTCCCGTCGACCAAGGTCCTTATGGATTTGAGTTCCAGGCTTACAGCGCCAGCAAGGCTGCTGCGTTGAACGACTCCGAGGCTTGGGTCAAGGATAACAAGCCCGGCTTTGACCTCATCAGCATTCTTCCTGGCTGGATCTTCGGTGCTGACGAGCTGGCTACCACTGTTAAGGATTTCGAGTCCAGCTCTACCAACTCAGTCCTGTTGAACTTCCTTCGCGGTGGCCAATCCGATGTTCCATCAAACAGCAATTCAGTGCTCGTTGATGATGCCGCCCAGATTCATGTCTTGGCTCTTGATCCTAAGATCCCCGGCAACCAAGCATTCGTGGCCGCAGGAGATGGTATTGATGGTATGGTTTGGGAGAATGGTCTCAAGGTGATCCAGGAATATTTCCCTGAAGCGATTTCTCAAGGACTTTTGAAGACAACTGGGAAGCAGCCTACCCTTACTGTTCGCCTTGATGCTAAGAAGACTGAAGAGACCTTTGGAATTAAGCTGGCTGGGTTTGACGAGCAGGTTAAGAGCTTGGTGAACCAGTATCTCGAGGTTGCTAAAGCTTAAAGAAGGAATTGAAACTGTATTAAATTAGCTATCTTCTCAATCATAACTTGGAATTTATTTTAATATTTACTGCCATAATTGATGTGATGTCCCCAGACTGTGATTTTCTTTTTACCTGAAAGGTCCCTAAATTCATGTCCAAGAGCCTATAAAGTATATAATTACTAGCTAATACGATATAATTATAATCGTCGCCTAGCATCTAAACAGTACCTTTACCAATAGTTCCTTCTTGTGAAATGATCCCTTAATATTTAGCTTGCTCTTTGATATGCTGTCATCTGATAGCTTAAAGGCGCATCCCCATTCCACCTTGCTCTTGATTCGTTATTTTCCGCTTCTATGATAGGATTGAACACGATCTCAGCGCCATTAATATTGTCTGATCAATCGACCATCGCCATTAGCTCGCACTGCAACATGTCGTGAATTTTATAATCATCAGGTACGTTTTTTTCACCGTTTCTAAACACAGCCAAAACATTAAGCCGCGCCCGGACATCTGGTAAATCCGGATTCAGTTCTAGGCATCTCTCAAAGCTCAGGTAGGCATATTCGGTCCTGATCCGCGCATCCCACTATTTCTTTTCCTATAAGCAATTTAGAATGCAAAGCATGAATGATATCACATACCAAGATGCCTAAATTATACCATGGCATGTAAAAGTACGGGGTTAACTGTATAGCATGAGAGATAGCTTCGCGAGACTGGATAAATCGCTTGGCATGGTAATACATGTTGGCAACCACCAAATAAATTTGTGGAGATAGCGGACTCCTGTATGCGGCTTGTTGAAGGTATTCGTGGGCATGCGTATAGTCCCGCTGGAGCATAGATATCTCTGCGAGAAGATACCAAGGGTCAACAGCCGTACTGTCTAAAATAGGTTATTAGGCAAATGTCCCAAGTTAAAAATACCGATTGGCTTTGAATCACGTACCTGAAGAAATAGCAATCTTCAAATGTCTTTTGGGCGTTTCAAGTAACGCCAGGTTGCCAGAGTCTTGTGCCTCCTGAATTAGTCGGAGGGCAAGAAAGGTATTAGCGGCCGGGTCCATGGAGTCGGTGCTCAATATCGCCTTGGCAGTATTGATGTCGTGGATTGTCTCCGAGGACTCGCGTATTTGGACTCGACGGAAGTGGTGGAAGTCGTTATCTAGTTGCATCGAAGGCAACTCCGGACCGAATGGGGTAGTTCCGTCTGGCAACGTTTTTGCTCTATCAAGTAATCTTACAACTGGCTCGACAATGCTTTTGTTCCTGCCTACCCACCTGCCGCAAGTGGAACTATATGGGAAGCCATTAATTTCTCCGTAATATCGCAAGCATTAACTTGCAATATATGCTTACCACGGTTTGTCGGGATGTTTTGCCGGTGCCCCTGAATTTACATCACTGCATCTGAGACAAGTCTCTGTAAAAGCACCAGCTCTAGTGACTACCTGTACCATCGCCTGCTCGATGTGGAGTCCTGGTTTGATGACTCTCTTCCAGTTGAATTCTCCGAGCTCCGTTCCACCATTTGCCATAGTGAGGGCAAATTGCCTCGTAAAAATTTGATTGGAGCCTGGTCGATCCTTTGTATAGACTACAGTTAAAAGCAAATTATAGAAAGACTTGTTGCGTTAGTGCATTGCGTGGAGCTGACAGGATCAAATCACTAACCTTCCAACTTTGGCAGGCTTGTATTGGTAGAGCCCAACTTTCACCCAAAGCATCATCTAGTCGTATAATATCAAGGGTGAGATGAAGTGGAATGGCCTCGATAGCACGGATGCTTCGCTTCATCTGGGAGGCTATATTAAGTAATGCGCGGCTACATTAAGTCAGCGCTGAGGTATGTCCAAACATGAAGCTGAGAGGCGATTCAACCCACGTGTTTTGACCTATAGCCTCCAGGATGTCCCTTGAATAGGTGGTCAAGCTAGGTGATGAATTAGTAAATTTGAACACTTAATAGTTTGTGGCCACATTACAGAACAAAGAGCTCCTTGATGTCTCGCATCAAAGACAATAATCTCCTGACAGAGCGCCTCATGGAAGCTGTGTGCAGAGAAAGTGCACCAGAAACTTTAACACCAATCTGCGAAAGAGAGCCAACATGAGATGCAACAACTGATAGCCCATGTTCCAACATCCGTGCCTGCTCTGATTGCTTCTTATCATTCATGATCGTTGTGAGCTTGAGGTCGGCGATCGTGTCTGGCATTGTCGATACTAGGCTCAATATTGTGGATGTTTGCTTGATGAGAGCATCGGAATGGGTTTTAATAAGTGTTGATTGGGCATCTCCCATACCCTGAACGCAATCCGTAAGCTGTCTTATTTGAGCTCTGCCATAATATCAGCTTGCATTCAACCACGTATGGATAAACATGCGTACAATGACTGGGCAATAAGAAGCATGTTGATGGCCACTGTTTCCGACTTTATAGTAATGCGAACCTCATCAATGTCTTGCTTGGCTATCATTGACCAATGAATTCGTGTCCCAATGTTGCTCAAGCTCTTTGATGTGCGAAAGTGCCCCAGGCTGGATTCCTTGGTCCGCATTTTATTAACTAGCGCTTGTAGAGGTGTCAGGCAGTGCATGACAATGGCTCTGACGCGTTCGAGTGTTTCGCGATGAGAGTCATTCTGTGGAATCAGGCGAACGGCATGCCTCATCGCATTTTGGAGAAGATCGATCTCTGCACCGAGTTGTTGGAAGTGCGCCGGTGCATTCTTAAAGTTTCGCAGTTCGATCGCAACTCGTTCGAAGAGACCCAATACAGCAATGAGGTCGCTGATGGCGTACCCGTACGCATATGATATTGTGGAATCTATAGGATACCTGGGCAGTGGTTCAGCTGTTCCTCCAACTAAAAAGTCCAGATGTCTAGGGAGGTATTAAACATGTGACAAAAAGTCGCTCATAGGCCGTTGCAGCAAGGCATAGCTATAGACCTGTTGCTTGCTGGTGCCGATCGGAGAAAATACACTTTAACACAGAATCTGTATGGTGGACGGCGCAAATCGCAGAAAACTGAACGATTTGAGGTTGAGGTGTTATTGAGCTGCAGAATTGACGATACATGTCGCAGACCGGCAGAATGGCTGCGCATAGCCCAGGCGGTGTGTGGGCTAGGCAGTGCTCTATTACAAGTATTATATTATTGAAGATACTGGTATGTGTATGTGATCCGTTTCGGTGGTACATGTATCTTGCCTATGAGGCTGACTTGTGTTAGAATATGTAGCGGATGCGGGGAATCTGCCTTGGAGGAATGATTGGGGGAGAGCAATTGGGTACGATGAGGCTGTGAGCTCCTAGTTAGTCATTAACTCATAGCCAATTCTCTTCATTCTTGTTCTTCAGCGTTACGTTGCCATTGTGTCTACTACCAATTTTGGCTTTATGTCGCGGCTATTATCTGCCTCTGCTTGATACAATAGTAGCGACTGGTAGCATTGTGGTATTTGTAGCGCCGGCCAGGTTGTCGCGACATCTATCAATACGCACAAAGGTGTGGTTACGTGGGTAGATCTAGCTCCAGGTCTTCCGAGATACGTTCAGATAGAGATGACGCTATTCAACGAAAAGACAACCTCAATAGAATTTGAATACGGCTCAAATAGCACGCATTTGGTCCCTGTAGCAAGGTTGGTCACTTAGGCGTCCGGCAAATGGAACGGTTGTGTTATGACCGGTAATCCAGTGTTGAAGTTGAAGGGGTTGTTTAAACGTGGGTATTCGATATATGTGGGCAAGTTAACTAACTGGGACAGTGTACTCTATTCAGTCTCGGGAGATCAAAGTCTATATAAAACTGACAACAAACGTCATAATATCACCTTCAAATCATACTCTCATCCATCTTTTCGTCATTGGTAGATACCTAATAGCCATAGTACTTGATTTCAATTGCCTTTGGTCGCTCAAAAGGTGGAATCATCTTCAGAGCTGCCAACTCCTCAAAAGTCTTAAAGATTGACTCGTGAGTGTCAATGAATCCATTCCATCCCAGCTTTCGGCTCTTATTCATGCTGTATAGAAATCAACCGGTTAGCTTTTTTGCATCTTCTAGGGGATGTATTGTTGAATAGCTCTTACCTCAAACTCCTTCCCCATGGTCCAAGAATTTCACCATCCAACAAGCCAAAGATATCTTGCACCTTGTCAAATGGATCGGGCTTGGGGGTCAAGTTGTGTCGTGCCTTCAATGTCTCCCATGCCTTTCTGACCTCGGGTTTGTGTGCCCACGCCTCGAAGCTTCGGGCGATTCTAATCCTGCCTGCGGGTCCAAAGCCTCTCGGGGGAGGGGAGATGGGCATATCGACAATTTGAAACTTGGCGTCATCGACCTCTGCAGTTCCATATGGAATACCGTAAGCAGCAGCAAGCACAGGCCAAAACTTGCCGTAGCTGAAAGAGCCGCCATCGGAAATATTCAGAGCCTCGTTAGCAGTGGATGGCGTAAGAACCGTCCACTCGGCGTGGTAGCTGATCAAAAGCGCAGATGACAAGGGCTTCTCAGCGTCCCAGGCTGCGGTGTCGCCAGGAAACTCAAGCGGCTGTCCAAGCTCCTTCTGAATTGCAGCATATAGAGCCAGTCCATTGGCAATGTTCATTGCTGCATCGGGCACGGCACCAATGATGAACAGAGGGCGAGTGACATTCCACTCAGTGCCATTTTCACGCGACCATTTCCAGAGAAGATCTTCCTGGGGATAATAGAAGTTGGGTTTGGCAGGGAAACGAGGGTCTGACTCCTCCATCGGGTTCAGAGGGGGGCCCAGATGAACGCTATAATGCTTAGCACCTGTCTGGAGGAGGAACCGCTTCGGGATCTTCTGAGACAGAGTCAATGCAGAAAGGAAGTTGGACAAAAGAAGCACTGGTGTTGTTAGAATGGTTAAATGCGATGGTGCGTTAGAAGATGTACTCACTGTTTAGTCGCTCCATCTCCGCATCGTCAGACCAGACACCCTCGCCTTCCTTGGGAGGAGCTTGAATGTAAGAAGCAAAGAAGACATAGTCCCTACCGTAAACAGTCAGTCACTTCTTACTATATTATTTCCTCCTCGAGAGATTTTAAGCGTCTACTTACACTTTCGGGACCTGCTCTTTCAGCTGTTGCGCAATCTCTTCAGGAGACGCAAGAAAGTCAATGGCCAGATACTTGACGTTTCCTGGGATGCGAACACTTGGAGGCTTTCGGCTTAAGGCATAGATGGTTCCCCAGCGCTCTGGAGCCTCAGCCAGGACTCGGAGCATATGAGCTCCAGTAATGCCATTGGCGCCGGTAACAATGGCAGAGTACTTTTTGCCCTCGGCCTCGGGGAAAGTTGGGAGTCCATAGAATTCCTCTTTCGAGGTGACGCTATAAGTTTTGATGCCGGCGGAAGACATTTTGAATGTTATTTGAGTAAACGTTTGAGTAGAAGTTAGTTATATGATTGAAGATAGACGATGATTAAATTAATGATGCAATGCTGGTATGAGTGACTGCAGGCGATGATGAAACTGATGATGTGACTTGGTGCAACCGCCAGAATATAGATACTTATATGTTTGAACAAAACCAGAAACGAGGGGGGAAAAAACACTTGCTTAGCAATGATGTAATTTCTAAGCTGGAGAGAAGTACAATCTTCAAATTACGAATTGTAATACAAGTGGATTATATATTAACAATCTGGAAGGTCATGCACCGTGATTGCTAACAACCACCCACATGGCCTATCTAGAAGCCATACTGTAGGATTCATGACGCCCTACTCCGCACACGCTGTCTTTTCATTTCTCAGTTCAGTAAATGCCTTACCACTAGCGCATGAAGAGTCCAGGTCTAGCTGCAACCGGCACAGCTCACCTCCAATTAGTCTGCAGCATTCCAGCACACCATCGCGGCGCAAAGACACTCCGGAGCTCCCGACCCAGTTGCAAAGACAGTTTCGGACGCTAAGAAACGGCTATATTGCCACGTTTCAACCAACTGGAAGCTTCAGAAGCGCCGTTATCGCAACTGAACTTTGCTGGACACACTAGAATAGAAAGTCAAGTAATAGCACGTACGGGTAAGACATTGAACCAATGTGTTGAGAATGGTGGGGTAATTTTGACTGTCTGTAGCCACCAACTTGAACAAACACGCCTACAGGCTATTATAGGTGTTAAAGTGCTGAAGACCTCGAAAGTACAAGGATGGCCATCGTAGACAAATGCATCAATAATTGACTTACTAGTCTCTTAATATGGATGGTTTATTCTAGTTTTACAATGTTGTATTAGGATCAAAGTGATCAATTGACTATTCAAGTAGCTTTATCTTGCATTTAACCGCTCGTAATGACAACTATCTAGTTAATTCTATTGACTGAAAACCTTTACTCCTCTGCCACCAAGACGCCGCGGTACCTCATCTTTCCCTCCCGCAGTGTCTTCATTGCGTCCTCTACACCCTGCGTGTTCAATGGCCACTTCATGATAACAGGCCTGATTCCGTGCTGTACTGAAAAGTCGAGCATTTTCCGGATTTCAGCTCGGGGTGCGCCACCCGAGCCCTGGATGCTGATGCCTTTCGCCAGCATGGGCAGCATTGGCACGGGAGATGCGTCAAAGCTGACAATCAGGTTGTAAATCTTGCCGCCAACAGCAGTGAGCTGAATCATTCTGTATCTACTTGTTAGTAAATGTCATACCGAATTCCTTAGTGCCATGTCTAGAACGTACCGGGCAAAATCTGGCTGGGCGTTTCCGCACAGGAGCATATGCTTGACAGGCTCAATTCCCTCCAGAGAAGAATCCGCAGTCAGAACGTGATATTCACTGGCGCCAAGTTTCATTGCATCCTCTCTCTTGGACTCGCTGCTGGAGAAGACAACCACTTTGCAGCCCATCTTGGCTCCGAATTGGATCGCCAAGTGTCCAAGGCCGCCGACACCAAGGACGCCGACACGGTCAGTTGCCTTGATACCATAGAGAGCAAAAGGTGACCAAACGGTAGCACCGCCGCACATGAGGGGAGCGGCATCAGCGCTGTCAAGACCCTCGGGGATCTTATGAAGCGAGTCGGCATCCCAGACGGCGTGGCTGGCAAAAGAGCCAACATCATGGTCGTGAGAGCCATATTCTGTCTTTTCGGCGCAATAAAAATCCATTCCTATGCATTCAATTAGCTATGCTCAAGCAATTATGCGGAGAGAGAAGTGTGAAATACTCACCAGTAAGGCAGGCCTCACAGCGGCCGCAAGTCTTGTGAACCCATCCAAATCCGACACGGTCGCCAACCTTGACGGAGGTGACATCTGGGCCAACAGCCTGAACGATACCAACGCCCTCGTGGCCTAGGGCCAAACCGGCATGGAGGTAATGTTCATCTGTGCCGCACAAGCCAGAGTGCGTGATCTTGAGATAGGCTTCGTTGCGACCGAGTTGACGGTTGCTGGTGTCTTGGACAATCTTTCCGCTTTTGGAACCACGCTGGACGGTGAATGTAACGCTCATGTTGATGTTATTATGTAATAATTTTCTCTTACAAAATGTATAAGATTGTTTGATACCGGATATGTGATGTTGAAGAGACTTGTATTGATGAGAAGAAAGAAGGAACCATAATGTGAGGGAATATGCAGAGTTAATATACTAATACAAGGCTCAGAAGAGTTGAAGATTCAGCTTTCAACTGAGGCAAATAGCCCATCACAGCTTTGCTGACAGCTAATGCCTCACAACTCGATACATTTCTAACGAGGTTGGGCGTTTACGAGATTAGGAGAAGTTGGAGGAACTCGGCGCCATGCCTGCCGCAGGAGCAGCAGCTAGCAAATCCTTCAAAATTTGACTTACAAAGACGCCCAATTGATAGCGTGAAATGTCAGTTGGAAGTTAAAATTATAGTTAAACATAAGAGACTGAGAAACTAATGGAACAACGGCTGGGTTGCTTCCTTTGTAAACGTGTTCTTGGATGCTGAGTTTGACCGGCAACTAGCGATGATCCGGTGGGGATCGTGGCAATAGTCCAGGCGCCATAGCATAGCGTTATCTCGATGGGGAAAACTTGGAGATGGCTGTGGAGCGAGGCTAATGCGTAGCGGTTTCTGAAAGAGGAAATGTTTTGAAGAGCCGTGCTAATGCATGGCGTCGCCCTAGTCTGGTAGGTCGTGAGAGTTGCTTGTCAGCCCTCCACTAGCGAACGGTAGAAGCCGAGGAAATCGCCTTGTTGTTGTGGAACGGATTAGACTTGTAGAGGAATTCACGTAATCAAGGGGCCAGTAAGCAGTAATGAAGAGCGTAGCTGTCCACAGAACAAGTGAATTTGTCAGAAACGATGTGGAACGAGATTTTGATAACAAGAGATACTGTAGATGCAAAGGCAGGCTGCCCTATCAGCTGTAGACCCACCAATCCGTATTCACAGCATTTCCAATCTTGTAATCGAATCTGGTTCAAGACTCCACCAAGATCAGATTACAAAGGCTGTATCAAGGAATGTCCCGTCAATCACAGTGATTATTTTCTGCAGGAACTGTCTCCTCTCACTCCATAAGATGGGGCACGGAATTATCACAGCACTGATCATTGATCCTCTAGGGTACGTCGGCGGAATTGGTCGTGCCGTGCTTGACACCATCATGTAACATGAGCTCCTTCAGCTCACAATTTCTCCGCATTGAGCGGGAATGGCCAGTCAAGATCCAAAAAGGCAATAGGGACTGGGATTCAAATTCATAGCAACACCTTTATGGAACCCGAAACTCTTGCCCACAGTCTTGGTGGAACTTCTGCACCCCTCCTCGTATCGTATCCATCTATTGGAGAAGAGATATACGTTATTTTCTCCGAAATACCGTTGAAGGCTAAAATCCAGTGATGATGACAAGGATATTGCATATTACAAGTAACACAAGACACTACATCCTGAGTAGGAAGGTTTCCTGCCCGATCAGGAGTCATCTCGCGCCCAGTTAGCTTAGGAGAAGGGAGTGTTATTGGCCCAGCTCTTGAGAACTTGCTAGACTAGAAGACGATACTATGAAATGTTTGGCAAATCTTCTATTATAACTGGAGCCGAATGAGTTGCATACGCCCGATGTTAATGTATATGCTTGAAATAGTATTTTGTGTATCTAATATAGGATGCACTACCCAGTCTATATGCATGCATAGCATTCCTCGTAACTCGTTTATGGACAATCTATCTACTAAAGGATGGCTCTTTAACCATAGACGCGCTTGAAAGTCTCCTTAACAGACTCCGGCCGGAATGAGAATTTGTCATTGTCCAGCTCTCCAGGTACGATTCCGTTTCCGGAGGCAGCCAGGGGCTTGACTGACCACATTAGCTCGGCGACCTCGTCACCATTCTTTCGGGCTTCGTCTTGCTTTGCGGCAGCCTCCGCAGGATCCAGATATGTGCACTTATACTTGGCTCCCTGAACCTCGCCCAAGTCATCGATGAACTTTTGCCAGGTGGTCCGCTCTCCAGTTACTCGGATTTCGCGCTTTTGAACACCGGGAGTAAGAGGCAGCAGGATAGACTCGACAGTATACCTCGCAATGCTAAATTGAAGTCACCAGTTAGCAAGTTTCATGTAATGTGAACTGAATGGTAACTGAGTTCAACTTACTCAGGAATTGAAGTCACGGAGATTTGTGCATCTGGGCGTCCATATGTGTTTGCAACATGAGCCTTGACATCCACACCGTAGAATGGATCTGCAGCCCACTCGGTGAAGATGCCGGTCAGCATGAGCGTGTAGTAAAAGTCCGGGTTCTCCTTTGCCTTGGCTGCGAGATGATCGCGAGTCACTCGCTTATCACGAAAGTAGCGGAACGTCTTGAGACTGTCCTGAGCGACGTCTGATCCAAATTCCGACGGGTAAAAGTGACGAACTCCACCTGCGATGGCAGATTCGATCATTGCCGGCTGGAGTCTCATGATAGCATTGCCCGCCAGAGACACAACGACTTCAAAGCCTAATTACTTGTCAATCCACCACGCTCCCTTAAACTGATGTATCCAGTAATAACACACCCTCATAGGACTTGGGGTCCAGAAAGGAACCAGCCACAACGTCGATACCTTGAGCTGCGGCGTCGGAAAACTTGGACACTTTGGCGGGATCCGCTAGGATGCCAACCCTGGAAAAGTGAGACTTTTGTTTGATGAATTCTTCCACCAGAGGCCTTCCGAATGCGCCACCGGCGCCAATGATAAGGACTGAGGGGGCCATTGCTGTGGTCTTTTTGACTTGAAACAAGACGTTGTGTCGCGAGAAATAAAATATTGGGATGAAAGATATGCTTGTTTATATTTTTGGTTTGAATGATGAAGAATGGAGGTTCTAGATCGCCTCGACCTTGTCTCTGTCTAAATACTCTAATGGATACACCATCCACATACTACCATTTTCCTATTGTGACAACTTTCCCACTTTCCATCAAGAACGGGATCATTGCTAAACCAAGGCGCCGCTTTGCTCACTAATGAGATGCTGAGAAATTTAGACTTTGGCCTGCCAGCTCAACTCGCATGGCTTCGATCACAGCCTGGATTTGAGCTGCCGAATTAATCAGCGGCTGTCCCGCCAAAAGACATGCAACACACCACCCCATTTAGCCCAGAACTAGTGTTGGCTTCTGCTTATCGACTAAATTGCTGCAGGGTTTTTGGATCACCCAGCATTAGCATTGTTCGAATTGGGCCGTGTTTTTGAGACTTCTAGAACTCAAGAGTTCTCTTCTTAACAATCATCTACCGGAAGAGCGCGACTCAGCCCAATGGAGTCGAGCACAGTTAGCGCTTAGGTAAATGGCACATCGCCGAAGCTCTAACAATAAACGCCGACGGATTGTTTGTATTCGCCCTGCTCAAGTGAAATCCCTCAGGTGACGCCATTAGCAACGGCTGAATCCTTCCCTGAGAAAGGTCGCAAATGGAGCTGAAGCTACGACAGGCTATCCTAGTCTCAAAGCTGAACTCTTAGCTCTCACTCATTCTGGCACAACCGCTCTTTTTTATTTGTCTTTTCTCTTCTGGGTTGCAAGGATAAATACGAAGCTGTCTATGCATATGCAGTTTTGACCTGTGCGGACTTGCTATTGATGCTGGTGATCATTCCAGAAACCTTTAATTGGTCTCGTCGGTTTCATAAGTGCATGCATATTCACTAGATAACGCCCCGGTGTTATGCTTGATGGACGAGTAAAGTAGAGGCAACATAGTGGCAAGCTGCTGTTGATCCGTAGTTTACTGTGTCTGTCTCTTCGTCCCCTGAAGGCCTCAGCTGTCTCGGGCCTTATGTTTCTCGGACACTTACGCGTATTCTCCAATACTCCAGATCCAACATTACGCATACTGTAATCAGCCCCCAGTAATTTTACCTTCCCTGCCTGTATCGGAAGGGATTCTCCCATGGGCAGCAGTTCCCAACTGTTAATATTCTACCGATACACCGAGGCTCTATCGTATTTAGACATTAAGATCCATATACGAAAGGTTATCGTATAGTCCACTAACTAATTCTCTGAATCCTGCCAAAACTATTTTAGGGCGCTGTGCTGGTTTTTACTAAGCAAGCGGCGCCAAAACGAGATGGGAGGGGCAAGTGACGAGACTAGACACAACCTCAGATTAGGATCTAGACATTAATAATGTGCATCCTCCATCGTAATTTACCATACCCGCTTAGAGCATTTAACTATCTGGGTAATAAGAAACTCGAGTTTCCCCATCTCTTGCATCAATCTCCATCTATTCTGACCATTGTCAACTCACTATACCGCCTCTTTAACCCTGATCCCAACCTCAATCAACTGCCAAGTGCAGCTTACCTGAAAGCCTGAACATGAGTGGAGAGAAAATTTACGGGGCTTCCGGATTCGTCCACAACAATGGTAGATCTCCCTCCTGTGCATTAGTTGCTGGTATTGGATGTTGACCGGATACTCTAGTTGTAGTAAATCTCCCGTCCAGGCCACACGACGAGAGGTTTACCTACACCGATGAATTCGATGTACAGCCCCTGGAGTTCATCACAATCACTGGATCATCAACGGATAGGCCGGACAGAAATGTTTCGCGAATCGTTCGCAGCCAGGCGATGCGGAATTATGTCTGGAGACAAAACCACCCCACACTGACGGACGAGATGGCTGCTGCCGCCGCCGTCCCTATGAAGGAGAAGCCTCAGCGAATCTTTGAGGGAAAGTTCAGAGTTGGCTCCCGATCACGAAAACAAAAGAAAACTTCCAAAGCAAAGCGTCCTACGACAGGACTGGGGAAGGACAGGGATCAAGACTCGGCAAATGAGGTCCAACTAATGAACACCCACTGGCTAATTCGCCAGAGTCTTATGCCAGACAAGAATCTTTTGATGAGAGGTGGCGCATTTGCAGATCCATATGATTCATTCCAATTTCCGCTGGGGCCTGAGAGTCAAAAGTTCATATTCTACTGTGAGTCTTACCCGATCTCTTATCCGGCATTCCGATCTTTATCATCATTATCGATATCCCGATCATACATATGGATTGGGCAAGAATATTGAGAACTTACGCCAGTTTCACTGGCCATCATATCTCTTCCGTCCAGTGTCACGAAACAAGATGCTAATTAACTTAATCTCGAGCTACAGACCAACAAGTCTATGCTGTCAATTGCATCGCCCTCAATCTCTCACCGGATTGCTTCTATTACGTCAGAGAAGAGCTTGCCATGTTTCATGCTGTTATGTATCTTGTCAGCCTGGATCATAATCTGAAATACGGCTTGACGGATTCTCCTGGTAGCCTGTATCATGGAAGAGAAGCCTTCCGTTTGATAAACGAGGGTCTTGAGGCAGGCGTGATAAGAGATACTCTCATTGCAGCTGTATCAATAGTAATATCTCGGGAGGTAAGAGTTATCTGCACATACTTCTTCCCTCGCGTCTTTCGTATGTTTCATTGCTGACCATCTCCTTGCTCAGAATCTCGCCGGCCAATTTGAAGATGCCAGAATCCACATGAAGGGCCTTGAACTCATGGTGAAAGCCCGAGGAGGTATAGAAGGTGTCGAACCTGCACACAGAGGAGTGGTCACTTGGTAAGCTTGCACTATCCGCTCAGCATGTTCTGGCTATATTAACACATACCTATCTAGGGCCGATTTATCGTATTCTAATGTTTGGAAATGCAAGCCGTCCTTCTCGCAGATCACCTACAAAGCCACAAAGGGCGATGCGGAATTGCCCGCCAAGTTGAAAAACAAGGTTATCTCTACTGAGGGCACCTTTGGGATTGCTTCGCCTACAAATTCCATCATCCGATCTCTGAGGCGTATATCTGCAGCACTCAACCCAGAGTACGAGGCTCCCTTGGATAGAGCAGCAATGAGCCATCAAATCTATGGAACAGAATTCAATCTCCTTACTCTTCAAAATGAATATACAGAAGCTTTAGATGCGGTTGACTATCTCTCATCTACTTCTGTTTTGATGAACACCGCTGCATACGTCTACCTCTACCTCATTCTGAGAGAGCTTCCCACCAAGTCTAAGCTGCTTCTCAAGTTATCTCAACAGCTGCGAGATGGTCTCGAGATGCAAGATGAAGGGTGGTGGAACGCCAATTCAGAGAGACAACGGTGGTTGCTATGGGTGCTGTTTATGGGATATGGAGCTGCGTCAGAATGGCCAGAGAAATGGTGGTTTGTAGAGAAGATGGAGCCGCTTGGCGCATCACTCATGGTTTGGACAAAAGATGAACTTGAGTCTGCATTGAAAGGGATTGTTTGGGAAAAGTCGTGCGGGGACTTTTTGGAGAAATTATGGAAAGATATATCGCAACGCGATAGGTTTGAGTTGGAGTTATACTGATGCTTTATTTAATGATTACGAATTCATCGAACAGGTACAGGCAGGAGTATCGAGATTTTATTCATCATAAGCCATGCTGCAAAATAGAGAAATGAGATTCATATCTTCAATTATTCTACATCTTAACTCTGATCCTTGAGATAGAACTGCCGATGAAACGCAAACATATCGTCAAAGTGACAGAATTCGGGCGCGCCAAGCTCAAACTCATGAGGAATAGCCTCGTATCCTTGCTGAAGCAGCATCGTGAGAGCCTCGCCATCTTCCTTGCTAACAGGAACGATCCTATATGCAAGAGCCAGATGGAAAACGTACATCTCATGGCCTGGAGCCCGAATTTGCAGCAGATCAGACAGTCGATCACGGAGTCCTCGTAGGCGCTTCTCTTCAGCATCGTCAACGGCAGCCAGGTCAAGGCGAATCCCAGCCTTGCTCATGACCAGTCCTGTAACAGACAATTTCAGGGGAGGCTGAATGCCGAGGTCAAATGTGGAGAGTTTATCGCGAAAGAGGTCGTGACAGCTTTGCAGCGGTGCATCGAGCGGCAACTCCTGGGGCCACACCTCACGCTTGCGCCGGTGATCGCAAACACCCTCAAAGACGGTCATATGCCAGCTCGGCGGTGGAAGAAAAGTGTAAAATTTGGTGAATCTGCTCTTCTGGAGTATTTCATGAATTGGCAACAGAGTTTTGTATAATTCACTGTCCTGTGGGAGGTGGCAGATAATGGTGTTGCCTGGAAATGGCAGCACATTGCCCTTGTCGTCAAACTTCTCGCCAGTCCATTTTGCAGCTCCAGCGTGGATGTTTTCCGTGCCGCTTTTGGATTTAGGGGCCATTGTTGCAAAAAATAGTATTGAGTACGAGCGTTGGATGAGGAACAGCGATATGCCGCAGATACATGTAGCAATAATGTACCTCAACTGCAGATACATGTATGAGCGGTATCCTGTATTGGATGGAACTGGCTTGTTATATGGCGATGAGGAGAATGAATAAAAACTGAAAGAGATAATGATGACGCAGAAGGAGGCATGTATGCCTATATTAATATCCGTCGCCCATACATCGTCGAGTAAATTCATGAGCATGCGTCCAAAGGCGTTGTCAAATTGGCCCAATCGCGTGTTGTGAAGCTTATCTCTTGCCGATGGCTATCTCCAACCGAGCATCGTCTGTTGTCTCACGCCAAAGAAAATAGTCGATAGCCGACATCGAATCGGAATTTATAAACTTGAATCCCACGTTGTTCCCCAGAGTCCAATCGCATTGCACCTGTTCTGGAATGGTTCTATGCCATACTCAAACAACCGCGTATTTTTCTCTCAAAGAGGCACATGTATATTTCGCATGGTAGCGTGGAATTTGACACCTCTGCCACTTCTAGCAGTGCTGAAGCCGTGAAACCCTTACTTATACGTCTGCATATGGCAAAATAAACCGATACATTGAGAAACTCGCCGATATGAAAGATAGTGAGTGCTCAATTTCGAGAACGACCAGGTTATCGCAAAGGTCACAAGGCGAGGCGCACGCAGCATCAGCTTCTCGAAATGGCCCAATCGCATTCTGTTATGGCGTGCATCTTGTTAGTAGCTACTAGTTAAACTCTGAAGACAGGGCTCGGCATTGGTATGAGGCATCCCGTTTGAAGCGGCTTGGGCTCCTGTTTGTTAATGAATTTATAGACAATTTATGACCTGTAAGAAGAGTAAGCTGATGGCAGCCCGGGCTATTTCATCGGAGGATTTCATGGCGCAATTGGATGCTTTCCAATAGGCCCGAAGCGGATTTCCGCACATTAGGACCGACAGGATGCAAAGAGGCACAGAAACCCGCCTTTAAATGATGAGATCAAGAAGATGTGAGTAACCATCAATTATAGGATGATGATTAATTGTCCAGCAGTTTTCAATCAATTGACACTTGTATAAACACAACGACCGCCTAGAATTAGTGCCCTAACAGCACAGGCTATATCCGAAACCCACCCGGATATAGTCTACTTGCTAGAGCCAACAACCAACAGCAGTCTCTAGGTCAGCCACACATGTGACGGATTCCCGCGTCTTCGCCAACGGCAGCGTATCTTTTCCCATCAAGAATCTCTCCTTCAGAACTTTACGTCAACAGCCCGTTCACCAAACAGCCCATCAAACCATTCCCAGCCAGGGGTCTCGGACATAGCCATACTAGGCACCGTCGCAATGGAGAGAGGTTCAGCTCCGAAGCGGAACGCGACCGCTTGCGAGCACTGTCGCACAGCAAAGGCAAAGTGCCAGCCCAGTGAGCAGCCTGGAGTGTGTGGGAAGTGAGCGGAAACGAAACTACATTCATGTTAGCTTGTTCTTTTATGCTTATCGCCTGTTAGATGTCTTGCTTCGAGGAGAGAGTGCGTGTCTCGCACCAAAGCGCGGCCCCGCAGGTCACGTCGAGCACTGTCGTAAGGCCCCCTGCCATATAACCTAGAATCACTCCTCTCCCCTGCTATCAAGATATTCTAATGCGTTCTTTACTTTTATTATAGCACCGCAGAAACGGGCCAGTCACCAGCTGGTCAACCTAGTACCTTTAGTATTGACTATCTAGTTCCCATCAGGTCGCACGTCGAAGATGATTTTGAGACTTTACGGGAGTTGCACAATTCTGCCCTTGACACTGTCCTAGATACAGATGAGCCTATCGACTTCTTACCAACACCGAGTCAATCTGCCAGCCAGTCAAGCTCGTCGACTCAGTCCCAGTCTCGCTCCGTTTTCGAGAGTTGGCGGAAACCCCAGTTCAACATGGCTTCAGCTGAGAGCCTATTACGCAACTTTAGCTCCATGCTCGAGTACATTCCTTTCATAGTGCTGCCCGCTGATTCTACCGTAACCCAAGTGGCTGCCACGAAGCCCTTCATTCTACTGGCCATCTTAACCGTGTCTTCAAGGTCGAGGCCGGTTCAGAAACACTCTCTGTATGACGAGGAATTTCTTAGGGTCTTGGGGCTCAAGTATGTGTCTGGCGGAGAAAGAAGTCTTCAACTGCTACAAGGCCTCTTAATATACTGTTCATGGTACATCAACCTTCCCCACTGAATTCTATGCATCGTCAACTCACGCGTCGCTCTCAGGTATCCTTTTCACCTAAAACCTAAAAGCTCACGGCTGGTCCAATGCATGCGAATGGCCGCGGACATAGTTCATGACCTATCCTTGGATGAAGATTTCCTCTCATCTGACCCATGGGGACGGGGAGTGACGAGCGAAGAGCTGGACATGATTCGGGCATACCTCGCCTACGTCTATCTTGTTTCCACGTGAGCCAACTCTAGATTTCTCCTTATGCCATACATGATGCTAACGTTCTCCAGATACGTCGCTGTGTGGAAGGGAGATAAATGTGTACATACCCGCCTCCCGCCTTGGGCAGGGACAGCCATCGACATTCTGGAGCAGAATGCCCAGGTTGAAGGCGATCGCACACTCGCGGCACTGGTCCGCCTATCAAGATTGAGCTCCGATGCGGGAGACGCCATTAACGACAGAGACGGTCAGACTGTACGAAACAGCCAGCTGACTCTACTAGGACTCGAACAGCAGTATCAACAAATAAGAAACAACATATTAGCTACATCCCCCAATCTCCTCGGTACGTCAAGCTGACTCGGTATGAAGACGTGATGAGTGCTTACTGTGAAGAAGCGAAAGAACCTGTTCGGTTACAAATAATGTTTCTCGACATATATCTCGACACGGGGAGCTTACTCGCCCTCCCCGTTGCCAAAACCTCGTTATCCGCCAAACTCACACGCTTTCCACCACCGATATCCAAAATCTACAGCGGCACAAGGAAGATACGGGCCTGTTTGGACTACGTAGGCGGGCTAAGCGACAAGGCGATACTCTCCTTTACTGTCAATGACTGGACGCGGCTCATAACGATCTTTACACTGGCGTTTCGGCTGTCGTTTCCTCTCAAGGAATGCCCTGACTTTGACTGGGAGTGGGCCAATTCGGAAATCCAGCTAGACCAATTTTTATCCAAGATTTCGCGTGAAGGAGATACCACGGTTGCTTCAAACGGCGTTCTTTCGGCAAATCGTGCTGTGCTCGGCGTGCTAAAGGCAAAATACAATCGTCGACTGAGTTCGCTCAGTGAACAGCCATCACGAGAAGTTAGCAAGACATTTGGATGCCCAATGATGAGCGGCGGCACATTAATAGCCGAGGCGAATTGGAACTCGGGCCTTACCCAGGCGTCAGCACAGTCGACAATCGTCGATATGCCGGAGGTGCTTCCAGGGTCTCACGATGACTGGGCAACGCTGGCCGCGGAATGGCACAATATCGAGGAGATGACTTGGGAGTCGTTCGACGACCAATTTACCAACAGCATGGGTACAACCGAGAGCAGTTGGTCACTATAAAGGAGGTTTGGGTTCTGATGTACAGTTGTTCGACACCTAATATCGGTTATATATCATGTTGTAATACTCTGTAGATACAAAGAACAATTATGCTCTATCATTTGTTCAGTGCAGCAGAAAAATCGCTCTTTTCGCAATACTCCCTAAACGATGTCATTCTAACGCCGTACTAGATAAAATAAGTCAGCTCCTCTTCTCGTCCTATGGCATCAGCCCATGTATATTTGCCTACCTTTCCAGGTCCAACAATCCCCGGGTCTGTACCCTCATACCCGAAGTCGAATGCAAACAAGACGTTGAGTCCAAACTCGTGCCCGAGGCCACCCGGTAGAAGTTCGTTGATCTCGTCGTAAGAGAGCTCGTCAAAGCCTCCGTATTTGACGCCCTGCGTCTCGCAGACAATACGGAGATAGTCTGTCCAGGAGAGGTACTCGCCCACGGCGAAAAGGTTCGTGTTGGGGGGCGCCTGTTCGACAAGAGCCTTGACACAGGGGCCAAGATCAGTTCGCACATTTCCGAACGGAATTGGCTTGTGGCCTGCACCAGGCCCAATCATTCGATAAGTACCGTCTAATTGCTAATCACATCGATTTGTAAGCTTGAAGGATTCAAGAGCCGCAGGAGTTAAGGAAATAGAAGCCGAGTGTTGTGCTATGTGTTACCTTCTTTGGCGTGATTGGTAGCCCCCACTCCGTTCCAACTTGGAAATAGACTGGAGCTTGAACCTGAGAGAACTTGTCTTTGAGTGCTGGGAGGCTCTGTGCGTATGTAGCAGCGCGAGCCTTTGAGTCCATGTGGTACAGCTTTGTATACTTTCCGCCGCTCGACTTTGTTGCATCAGCCATGGAGCTGAACACATATCTTTCCAGAGTTGAAGCCGCCGAAGCTGCAGCATCGGCGAGGTTTTTGCCATGCTGCAGCTCAACTTCATAACAGTACTCAACAAGCTCCTGGTTAAACTTCTTTAGCTCCTGGCTACGAGGGTTTCCCCAGATGTTCCAGAAATCAGTAACACCGAAGATGACATTGGCACCCTGAAAAGCCCTTTCAAGAGACTTGACATCATCAAATTCGCCCTGAACAATTTCAACGCCTTTTGCTTTCCATGCCTTGGCAGCGTCGGACTCGGGATTGCGAGTCACACCGCGGATGGTGTATGCTGGGTCTTGAAGAAAGGTATCAGCGACGGAGCTGCCCTGAAGAGTCGGAGATGTTAATAATAAGTAAATGCGTTGCAGATGACAAATTCACCAGCGGAAAAGCTTACCTGAACGCCAGTTATGCCGGTGACAACAACGAGTTTCGCCATGTTTTCGAACAACAGATACCTATACTCGAATAGGCTGTAGGTGTCGAATGCGGAGTTGTAGGTCAAGGTTTATGTTACACGTAATAAATGGACTTGGCGCTTGAGACTGATTGCATGCGACATTGCGGAATTAGATTCTGGGAGGGGGCTGATATATATGTTCCTATTCTGCTTGATACCCATCGTATAGTAATTAAAAAAACTGTTTGAATTTGGTAAATGGAATCTTCCTAAACTGAAACACTGTTGCTGCCAAAGTCTCAACTACAATTGTATGTAAACCAAGTTGAAGAGATTTGTAAGAATTTGGCGCCAGCTCGGTAGAACTTGCCATACCTTAGGTACTGTGTGAGGCAGCGTATGACAGGGAAGACCAATGTCCAAAATGGGAATAAGGTGGTTTTCTAAGCCTCTCTTATCCTGTTTTGGAATTAGACTTGAAATATGTCCGCCGCGCTAGTTTTCCACTTAGCCGATGATTGGACAGTACAAGCCATGATACTTCATGGTTATGAATGAGGCTATCGCAGAGCATTTGGATTAATGATTCAACGAGGCGAGTTCTGTAGCATCTCGGAGTTCTGTAGCGAGATCCTTCGAGAACATTTGTAATGCAATAGTTGTGGATGAAGAAGAGAAGTAACAAATGTTACCTATATAAACTATGCCGTTGAACGCACAGTATAGCTTGCAGTCCATCAAGCAAAACAATCTGTCTCAATATAAAAGAAACTATCCTTTCAAGCCTACCGTCATAAACCATTCAAAATGACCGTCGACAGTCTTTCTCTCGCAGGCAAAGTCGCCATCATCACCGGTTCCGGCAGAGAAAACGGCATTGGTGCTGGCATCGCCCTTACTCTTGCCAAAGCCGGAGCTCGCGTTGTCATCAACTATGTATCCAACTCTACGGCTGCCCGTGCAGAAGTCGTCCGTGAAAAAATTGACTCTGTCGCTGGCAAGAACAGCGCCATCGTGGTGCAGGCCGACGTTTCTACCGCAGAAGGCTGCAAGAAGATTGTTGGGGAAACATTGTCCCGATTTGGTGTCAACCATATCGACATTATCGGTATGACAACTTATTCTATACTAGACAATAGAGAAAGGAAGAACGCAAAAGACGTACTGACATATGACTATAGTGAACAACGCAACATACGTCACCATGGGCCCTGTTCTTCAAAGCAAGCCAGAAGACATTCAGACCGCATTTGCAGTTTCAGTGGTTGGCCCCATCCTCTTGCTCCAAGAGGCTTATCCTCACATGCCCAAATTCTCCCGTGTTATCAACATCGGCAGTGTATCTTCCAAGATGGGATTCAACCCCCTGCCCATCTATGCGGCTGCCAAGGCTGCTATGGATCAGTTGACCTTTAGCTTGGCCCGCGAGGTAAATATTGATGCATTCCCCCTGCTATCATGAAACAAAGAGGATAATAATAACGTTTTGTTTTAGATTGGTCGAGACGGCAAGCACATTACGATTAACACTCTCGCGCCTGGCCCTGTTGAGACGGACAACTTACCGCCGACCCCTGAATCTGCACCCTTGAGAGACTTTCTTGTTGATTTGACTCGTAGCGAGGGTAGGGTCGGAACAGTGGAGGATGTAGCTGATGCGGTCCTGTTGTTGTCGAGTGAGAAGAGTCGCTGGATTACTGGACAATTTATTTCTGTTAGCGGTGGCATCAACGGAGGCTAAATTCTGCGTATCCAGTATGTAGGAAAATACACATATATCGAGTTAAGATAGTATACCTACGAATCAAAACACACAATATTTGATATCAGCTACGCGCGATTTGTTCAACTAATAATTAGTCCGGCCAATCAGCCACAAAAGAAGAAGCTCAGTTCTAGTAGGGACTTTTCACAAGACCGACATACATAGAGATCCAACTATATGGCCGCAGCGACTTTTGCAGATGGTAATGCTACTGATAAGGTCAAGAAGGTGATGGATAACAATGTCATAACTTAGGAGATTAGTTAAAATGTCAAGTTATGAGGAAATACGTAATTTCAGATATTTGTACTCTATATACAATAATTCTTCTTGTTCTCTAATAGTGACTCAATATGAATGGACTAGGTGGATCTCCGTGCTATTTGAATACTGCTCTAGAGTATAAATAGCCTCACAATCCACATAGCCCACTGCAATCAGTGGTGAATAGGTCCCAAAATCCGTTTAAGGCAATTATTTCTCGGCGACATATATACATGTCACATGTGTAGGGGAAAAAAAAAGACTGTAACAGGATAATTTGTCTCAGTTGTGCCACTTACCGGGTAGTTTCAGCAGCGAGAGGAGTACAAAAGACAATGAGAATATGACGCGTATTACTTGTTCACAAAATCACATCACACTTGAGCAGCATATGAAAAGTTTGACATTAATTAGTAATACTCATTATCTATGTAGGTATGTGTATATTTGTATAGCTATATACAAATGCATGCATCATTACGACATGGCTCTTTTTTGTCTTTTTTTAATTCTTTCTTCAGGGCTCCCTTCTCTACCCATATTTACAGAGGGACGGCAAGGTTCCTCTCAAGGTAGCCGCGCCAGGTGGGCAGGGTTCGCTTGTAGGGAGTGTTGCTGTGCTTCTGCAGGTCCTCGATGGCGCTGGCATACTTGACCAGCTTGTCCTCACCAAAGGCGGTCTGCAGGATAGCCAGGCCAAAGGGCATGCCAGAGTCGGAGTGGACGCCAGCGGGAATGGTGATGGCAGGGTAACCGGCCTGGGCGGGGATCTGGATGCTCTGGGCAACATCGGGAGGGACAAGGAGACCGTCCAGCTTCTTGCCCTTGTAGGTGAGAGCATCGTTGATACCGTTACGGGTGGAGGACTGGCAGAACTCGAGCGCCTCCCAGTAGGTCTTGTCCTTGATGCCCTTGGTCTCGAGAGAAGCGAGGAAACCGTCCTGGCCGGACCAGAAAGCAGGGGTGCCGTTGGGCATGGGGTAACCACCCTCAGTTCCGGTGTACTTGTTGTTGTACTCGACAATGTCCTCGAGAGAGCGGATCTTGGTGTTGTTGAGCTCAGCAAGGTAAGACTTGATGTTGTTGTAGAAATCAACCTTAATGTAGGTGTACTCGGACTCGTTGGGGAAACCGCGGGTGGTGCCGTAGTCCCAGTTCCAGCCGTCGGGGCTGACGAGGGTCTGGTAGTTGGTGATCTCGGTGTTGTTGATGATGGTGGCGCCGGCAGACTTGATGAGGGTCAGGATGCTGGTGAGGATCTTCTGCTGCTCGGGATCGGCGTAGACCCAGAAGCTGTTCCAGGGGATACCGAAAGTGGCACCCTTGAGGGCAGTGCGGTTGGACAGGAACTGAGCATATCCGCCCTTGGGGGTCAGGCCCTTCTGAGCCAGGGTGTAGTTGTCTCTGGTGTCAATACCGTAAATAGCATCGAGAGCGTAGGTAGCATCGCGAACAGTGCGGCCAAAGGTACCGACGGAATCTTGGTGCTCGGATTCGGGAATGACACCGTTGCGGGATGTCAGACCAACGGTGGGCTTGATGCCGACAATGGCGTTACGCTGGGCAGGGTTGATGACTGTTGCACGAGTGTGTCAGCACGCAAAACACAATGACAGAAGCTTATTTCTGATAGCGCCACTCTACTCACCACTGCCGTCGGTCTCAGTGCCCAGAGCAAAGGCAATGACATTGGCTCCAACACCGACACCGCTGCCGGTACTGCTGCCACCGGGGTTGACCGTCAGGTTGTAGGCGCTTCGGGCCTGACCACCGCGGCCAGAGTAGCCCTCGGAGTAGTTGTTGCTTCGCATGTCGGCCCACTCAGAGAGCGCAGCCTTGCCGAAGAGAACGGCACCGGCATCACGCAGCTTCTTGACGACAAAGGCATCGCGGGGCACAATGTTTCCGAGGAGAGCCCAACTACCAGAGCAGGTCTCGAGGTTGTCCTTGCTGGCGATGTTGTCCTTGACGATGAAGGGAATGCCGTGCAGAGGGCCTCGGACCTTACCAGCCTTGCGCTCAGCATCGCGCTGGGAGGCAATGGCGAAGAGGTCGGGGTTGATCTGGATGATGGCACTGGAAGGCGATGATGTTAGTCATGAAATGATTTTGATAATATGAAGCTTGAAACTTGAAAGGCACGTGAGTCCAAGTAAAAGGTTGTATGGGATCTTCGTCTTGATGTCGCACCACTTTGCGCCACCAAGGCGAAGCGAAGTTAAAGCCAAGCCATAGCCCAGCCCCCCCGGGAAAATTATGATCGACGCGAGTCAAGATCGATCCGATTGCGATCCTCCAAAGAAATAACGAAGGTAACGAATGGAAACAAACAAAGATAGACAAGTTCATCGAGATTCTTACTTGAGATACTGCTGGGTCTGGAGCTGGCGCGTCAGGTAGCAGCTGACCAGCTGGACCGACGACAGATTGCCGTGGGTCATTGCGGCCTGCATCTGGTCGATGGTGGCCTCGTGCAGCTTGAAGCCGAAGCAGTCGGCCATGGGGAACAAATTGTCCGAACCGGCATTCTTCTGCAGAGGGATCAGGTTGGGCGTCATGGGGAACACCTGCGACACGTCGAGCGCGGCCGCACCCGCAACGAGGGCGGACAGGGTGAGTTGGTACTTCATGGCGACGACGGAGATTGTCAAGATGCCAAAGAAGAGGAGAGAAGATGATATCAAGAAGAAGATTTCAAGATATCAAAGAGGAAGAGAGAAGGGGAGGAGGTTGAGGAGGGAGAGGTGAGAGGAATGAAAGAGGTTTCGGAGACGGCGAGCGACTGCCCAGGTATTAAAAGAAAACAAACCCAAGACGACTAGGCACAAGCAGGCAATCAATTGCGGACTCCATCGCTATAATACTAGTATAGCATAGAGCAGACAGACCGCTCGCTCACCTCGAGATTAATTGATCGGATAGACGGCTGCGGCTAACCTGAGCTTCACGCCTAGCAAGATGGATGCAAGATGGAGCTCCCCGAACGAACGAACACCGCTCCAAGATGAGAAATTGCCTGCAATGGCGAAAAAGAGACGTCCACTGGTCGCCAAACCTTCGCCTCACCTCGCCTTCAGCGCGCCCTCCAGCGGCTGCAGCGCCGCCGCCGCGCATCCTTAGCGACCTCCTACAGGGGCCCTTCCCTGCTGGCCACGCACCAGATGGGGCGCCTCAGCCCGCTAGCTGTTGCGGTAGCGGCACCGCAACCTGACCGAGGAGTGGCCCCAGAATGTCATTCGCCGGCCCATCCAATCAACGCATTGCGGCCTGCTCGTTTGCTCCCGCTGGGGGCATTGAGGACATGAATTAATCAGGAAATCCGCTCTAACCACGGATGGCATCACCCAAGGGCCGCTGTCTAGAGAGATGCAGGAAGAGAAATGAGGGAGGCTGTCCTAATACGGAGCGTGACGAGACGCTAGAGGACTAAGTCTCTTGACGGCAGGCAAACTAATACGACATTTCATATGCTGGTTGACCCGGACAAACCCCCCATGTTAAGTGAGCCAATATACTGGTAACTACTCGTAGATTTTGAAAAGAACCATGGCGAGGAGGGCGAGCAGAGCGAAATGACCCGATCCAATCGGAGGTATATCGTATACAGGCCCAAATACCACCTAACCAAGCGAGAGAAGCGCCAGACATGGGCAAAAGACTCAGATGGACAGCCATGGCATGACGAACTACAATCCCTGCGCCCCCAGTTCCCCATTCTTCAGGCAAAGGAAGAGAAAAAAAATTAACAAGTGAGAAAACGATCCCAGTCTGCTCAGCCGCCTACAGAAGAGCAAAGGTGGGCTCCAATAAAGCTCCGGCCCAGCCGGCGAAATTGCAACGCAACGCAGCGCAATGCAATGCGGCATACCTGAGCTGACCTGTACGACAAACGGTTCAGCTCAGTTTGCAGCTGTCGGAGCAAAAGCTTGGGTCACCGAGGGCCGGCATCGATGACATCTTGACTCTTGACGGGTGGGCCTGTGCATCAATAGTCGATGCATCATGCAAGGGAGAAAGGAGCCCCCAAATATGCAGGGTTCTGCTGTAGAGACAAGAAGGGAAGAAGGATGGAATAGAAAGAAAAGAAAAGCGACAGACGAAATCCCACGGCATCAGCTCCCGAGCACGGCCTGTGGTTGGCCGTTCCACCTTGTCAGACTCACCAAAACAACTCAATGATCCATATCTGCTGCATTCTGCTTGTGCGTATCCAGACTAGTTTGCGTCTGTTAGTCCTTTCAACCTCTTATTCTCTCGGCACGGAATGCTCGTGGAATCTTCTCTTCTCCACGTCCCCCTTTGTTCCCCCCTCCAGCTTCTGCATGCAGCTGCAGGGCCTTGTGCATTCTCGACTGACTCGGCCCACGTGGAGACTTGGACTCTTTTCGTTAGTCATTATCGTCAGATGAAGATTGAGGACCCTTTTGTCCCTTTAGTTCGCCGAAACTTCGTATAATTGCAGGCCGCACGTCACTTCACAAAAGCACCTTCAGTCTTCAAGGCGGGGAACTGCACCATCTGTTGTTGAAATTCGTTTTTCCATTTCATTTCATTTCTGCCATCAGTTCGTCTTTTTATCCAAATTTGAGAAATCTATGAATAAAAAACACAAGAACAGAGAACCAGCCCAATTTGGGGGTATCAACACTGGCTGGCTTGGTTTGCGCAAAAAAACAGAGCTAACAAGCAGAGGCTCCAACCCACACCAAGCCGAACAAGCTCATCGTAATCAGTGCTTTTTTTTTCGCACTCTCATTCATGATTGCAGGGCAATTGATATATGAAACATTAGAAGTGTATGAGCCGTGACACAAAAAAAAATCGGAACAAGAAGAATCGCAAATCGTAACTCGGAAAAAAGAAATAGATGTACAGCGCGAACAAAGGGCAGGTGAGAGAAAGGGAAAGTGTAAATCAGAAATCGCTAATTCCTCCCAATTTTTATTATTGCTTTTTCTTCTTTCACCGGCTATCCAGGCTCGCAGTCGTATTCGTATTGAGCCGAGCTTCTTTCAGTTCAAAGTCCATCTGTACGTAGATGCCGTCTTGATCGTTGGCACGCCTGCTGCCGGTGGTTGCCACGGCCTCGGGGCCGTATTTGCCGCCCTCGTTTCCATCCTCCTGGCTTCCTAGTATGCTGTGCTGGCTGCCTGACTGGTGCCTCAGCGAGCTAAGAGCAGTCCCTCGAGACCGAAAAGTGTTGGTCTTGCGGCCATAATGCGATGCACCGCTTGTCTGGCTATCGTCCTTCTTGAAGAATACCTTGTCAAAAAGCGGCTTGGCTCCCGGCACAGACAGAGCAATCAGCGTGGCTCCAATCTCAGACGCTTCCACGCCAAGCATGGGATCGTATGACCAAGACTCGTCACTCTCCCACTGGCCAAGGATGACGAGGACAAGTCGAGTAATAGAAATGGCAATGACCCTGTGTAAACCAACTAGTCAGTAAACGCTACACAACCACCAAAGCTGGTAGCCTTGGTTCGACGACTCGCCGATAGAATGGGTGACACTTACGCAACACCGGGCAGTAGAATTCCGGCCAACTGGATCTTCCGCTTCCGAGACATCTCCAACGTTCGCAACATGGCAATTGGAATGCCAAACAAGAGCAGGTCGCAGAGAAGCGAGACAGAAGAGTTGACACTGTAAACCACGCCCCACTGCAGGCAAGTATACCGGGGAGCAACGGGCTCCCAACCGTACGGCCAGTAGCCCGTGACCGGCTTGCAATGGAAGATGAGCAAGAAGATCTGAGGCAGAAACCCGGCAACCAGAATGCCAAACACAATCTTGATGGCGAGCTGGAAGTTGTTGTGCTGTCCACAGACTCTCTGGTAGAACGCGAGACCCGATACACGACATAGGAGCAGGGCTGTCGTGTAGATGATGTGCGCAACGAAATCTAGCACCTGCGTCCGGAGGACCGTGGGGACGTCCATGATATATTCGATGAAGGCAAAGTGTCTCCCAGACCCCAAGTTGATCAGTTCAATGCTTAATCCAACAAAGCATATCAACAGAGCCTAGCAGGGCACAAATGAAGCAAGTCAGCAAGAGGAGCAATGCGAATGAGAAGAAGTCGTGTTGGTGGCGTACTAATGACAAGGTAGCCAGTGCATCATCAATGCCAACGCGCCGCACGATACATGATCGTGATATCAATCGCGTGCAAACGACCACAAAGGTCAGCGCTGTGACGAAAACGATGCCGATAATCGACGGCCCATCGCGAGATTCGCTCAGGTATTCAGCAGTAATACCATCCGGGACCGTGCCGTTGGCGATTGCCTGCGTAATACGGGGGTCGACCATCGTCCCAAATATGAGCAGAGACGACTACTTCTGCTGTTGGTCGATAGTGAGGACGGGGGCTGTGCTGTTGGACGTAGGAAACGTCGCCCGGGCCTCCCGTATGGCTTGTGCGTGATACAACAGGCACAGCTCCTACATATAAACCGTCATCCACAACGGAGCGGCACTGCCGAAAAAGAAAAGAAACTGTTGATATTTAAGAGATCGATCCAGCGGGTGGCGAGGGCCTTGCATGTACAAGTACTGTACGAGTATGTGAGCACTCAATCTATGGCTTGTGCCGGGAGGCTCCGTCCGTCCTTGCTGCCCACAAAATTCTCTGCGTCAAAGCATCTGCGCCGCCGCTAGAGCCGGGATCATGCTGGGAAAAGAAGCTCGGCCAAGGAAGGGCTTGGTTCCAGAAAACCTAATGGGGGTGGTGTGGCTGCGACATGGGACGGCCATAGACATCGCTCACATCGGCCCAAACCCGGCGGACGAGCTCAGCTTGCTACTCGCACATGAGAACAAGTGCTGGGAGGGATGGGGGGAAACTCTGGTGCCCACCACAATGAAATCTCCCATTTGCTCACTCGGTCTGGCCAAGCACTGTGGTGTGTGCCTTTACTCGTTCCGGCACATCTCAACCTTAGTTCTGTAAAACCGCCAGCAGTGGGGAGTTGTTGCAGACAGTGTGTCCAACACGCACAAGGGGGTACCAGAATTACCAAACCCGGCTGGCTGGGACACGCCACGAAGAGAGCCGATAGGCTAACGAGGGCCCCTCTCAAATCTCAAAACGAATCAACGTCAGCCAGCGGCGCCACTTAATCACAGGCGTTGCTTCGGACGCTTCAGCAGGCCCGTGTCGACCACTTTTGTGGGCAACTCCGTTGAAGATTTCTCAAGTTTTTTTAATGCGGAGAATCGGTTTGTCAAGTCGAAGAACTTTGACCTTGAGGGCCAACCTAAGCGAGCCCTCGACAGTGACAAGGACAGTGCCTATCCATAGCTCGCCTCGCGGCCAATCAATATTTGGACGCGAGGCATGCAGCGCGGAAGGTCCCGAAACAGCCGCGTGTGCCCGGTGGGATAATGTCAGTGCCAATACGAAGCATACTGTACTGTACTCGTACGTTCGTGTCAAGCACGAGGTTGCTGGCAAGCGTTCCAGGCCATCTTGTCCCCGTCACGTCAAACAAGGATTGATGATTGAGGGGCTACCAGGGACTGCATGTTTTTGCTTGACAAGCACGTAGCCCAATATGGCATTGTGGATGGCTGATTGACGCGGAAAGGAGGCCGGTTTAGAACTTGACGCGGGTTGTCGAGCCGTCGATAGCGCCGTCAGTTTTGCTTCGTGGGCCCTGAGCATCATCAACGGCGGCTCGATTAGCTTGAGCCTTTTTTTCGTGACACGTCGTCTCGTGTTCTGCGCTTGAATCACTCGCTTCTCGCTTGAATCTGATGCCTCAATTCATGCTTGATCAATGCGGCAGAATGCTTCATGCCCTTGGCCGGCCTGGATGCTGTCAAATGTCATCATGCCACCTGCACGATAAAGGGCCACCCCTGTTACGCAGCGATAGGTCACAATACCACTGATGAGAGAAAAACTACCGTTCATGCAGCCGTTAGCCTGGGACCCATCGGATTTCAGAAAAGTCCAGCCCAGCGCACGCCACACCTCGCCCTTTGCACCTGAACGAATACTTGCCACATGTACTGCGAGCTGCTTGATTGCCTCCCCTTTCGCACCTAGCAAAATCCGCGGCCGCGTCTATGATCCGACCAGGGGAAGTGCAGAAGCTTCAAGCGCTATGATTCCAAGGCAGAGAGGCATGCATGGAGCAGGCCCTGGTTATTGGAAAATGATGACAGCTTCATAAGTGGCGAGCTCAACCCCCTGGCAAAGCTGAATCGTTGACAGAAGCACTATTGATTTGATCCCCTGAGGCCGCTTACTGTACTGTATCGACAGCCAGCGTTGTTTGCCGATGGCACAGCCATGAACTGTAGGTGGCATCAGAATCTCCAGATGGTGGGTGACAGCCTGCCCCTGGACTATTCTCCGGCTGGAATGGCAGAGTAGCAGTGCTACTGCAAATGCAACCCCATCGCCCAAGTGCCGTTTCCAAGAACTGCAGGTCCAGGGCCAAGACCAAGGCCAAGCACGCACGAACCAACCGTCGAGTCGTGAGTACGCCCGTAGCTTGCTTTCAGCGCAATACGAGCACAGAAACGCTCGTCAGGCCTCTCGGTATCCCATTTCCCTGCCGATGGCCATCGAATCCTCCAAACATACCTAGCTGAACACGAGTCAGTTTTGCACTCAATTTGTGCAGGGCCGGGCCACTGACAGACGGACCGTCCATCGGCATGATCAGCCCGTAAACGCGAAAATCAGGATGCCTAGAGTAGCCCCGATCCTGTCTAGTAGCGCCTCTTGCGACTCGCGCGTCCACTTTGCACTTGGCAGTGGGTTTTTGGGGCCATTTTGCATTTGGCGTGGCGGCGACGCTTGAGAAGAGTTGGGAAAGTTTGCGAATCTCGTCTCTCGCTTGTATTCAGCCATAGAAGCACCGTCGCTACCAGAACGACTTAGTCATCCGTTGAAACAGAACACTGGCGGAAAGCGCAACCGACCGATGGCACTCTGTAGATTGGCAGGAACGATTCCGTCGCTGACACTTTTAGGCCGATGCAAAGCACTCAGGTGGCCCTAGCCAGATTCGGCTTGGACGCTTCTTTCGGTGGTACCTGGGCGTTGTACTACATCCCCGTCTCAGCCAGCATCATCCAGCTTTGGTGCAGCATCGCCCACGACACCAAGATTTCGATGCTTCTCTCCCCATAGTACTTCGTACTCCGTACAGTATCACCATCCCCCATCCATCTCATATCCCCTCCAAGCTTCATGCAGCCACGTTTCATTGCATTGCAACGTCTATCCCCGGCAACCGAAGCGAAGGCCCAGAACTGGAACCGGCGATAAGAGTTTGATGCCACTGTGGACACACTCGTATGAATCAGCAACTGAACCAGATCCTTCGTGCCAAATGCCCAGGGCCGGTGTTTCTGGCGCTCGGATCAGCTTCATGCCATGCCAGAGCAGTGTTCAGTGACCCCTGTCTGTTGTGCTGCCAAATAAACAGTTGGCCGGGGCCCTTGACTTAGACGCTTCGTACAAGAACCACGTGCAAGTTCGTGGAGAAATAACAGTCCTGCATATGAAACCCATTCTCTCCACACATTCATCTCGACAGCTGATAAAGGCCCCAAAACCTGATCCATGATTCAAAAGACGAGTATCATCTCTCAATCTTCCCCTTACGACTTGCATGAATCCACAGTATGATGCCCTTCTCAATAACACTGTGGCGATGTTACAGTCAGCCAAACACTAGGTGCCTTGGAATGTCAAATTAGCCGAAAATCGAACGTCGTGTCTAGCATCGCCATCCGCCTCTCTCCGTCTGACAAGCTAGCCGACGCCCTTGTGCAAAAAGGATATTGAGCTGCGTAGCCAGGCACTAATTGACCATCCGGCGTCTTCTTAGCACTTCTCCTAAGTCAAGAAGGGGTAACTTCACGCCAGCAGAGCCACAGGCTGATACGGTATCCAAAACACCAAAACAGTCCGTTCAATGTTGTTTATCGATTGCGTGCCAAGTTCATCAGCCGCCCCCAATCTATGCCTACCGGCATCAATTCCGTAAAAACTGCACTATCCATCTACTAGTACAATATTTCTGGCCAACTAAATATCAGCCGCTTTCATCTCCACCTCCTCGGAGACGCTCTCCGATACACAAACATGTCTTTCAATCCTTCGGATAATCCATCCCGATCACGGTATATTCTTCCAACGTCGCTTCTCGGTGCTGGGGTCAAATCTCCGACAGAAGCGACAAGGTGGCTGGCGTTTACCACATCCAGTATCTTTACAAGGGAGCAAACCTGTAGACTAATTCCCATAACAGTCATGCCAAGAGAAGCTGCATCAATATGCTAAGCCATAATAAGTGCCATAAGTTTCCCGGGTGCAAAGAACTTCCGCGTGGCTTGCCTCACCAAATATCTGCGACAAATTATTGTTATGCTCCTTTGCCGCTTGCTAAGCATTTAGCCGCAGGAGCAGCTGCAGGTTGTGCGTGAACCCCCTTTTTTGGACATGCAGCTCGTAGTAAAAGTCCGACGCATGTTGGGTGCACATATTATTTGTCCAATCTGATTGCTAAACGCTTACTCTGTAGAAAGGTCTCCCATGGATGTCCCTCTGCAGATATCAACCACATCCTGGGTAACACCCTGCCGTGCGAAATCCGCCGGAAGCTGCCATGCCGCGGCCCTCGCTGTCCGGCATTTGTTTTTGGCATTTCATTTGCATTTCTCTTTGTGACAAAGCTTATTCTGAAACCCCAGGTTTTGTGATAATAATCCAAACCTCCCACCCATCTCTAAATCCTGAGTGACAGACGTCCATCCGGATCCCACGATGCCGAGCACGGTAGCAACCCATCTCTTCATACCTCTCAACATCTCTCGGGGAATCTCTTCTCTTCACATTAGCAGCTCCGTGGAAGGTTGCATTACCTATTCCACATAAGGCCTAAGTATTGTTAATTTCACATGCTGTTACGCTAGATAGAAAACGAGTAGTTCATCAATAGCTGCTTGGCGGGAGCAGCAGAGCCGATACGAGCATCGTGGTAGATACGATAAATGCGGAGCACTAACGACTCGAATTATTCTAAAAAGGACTATGAAAAATCTACTTGTGAGAAAATGGAACCGACGCTCCCCGGATTAGTACTACCGTGTAACCGAGATACAGCGCCTATACGAAAGAAAATTCAAAGATGCCCAACTTCGGCTGCTAAACACACAACGATAAACAAGGAAATAGCCAATGGGAATTTAGAACACGGCTACTCGAGCCCATTCTGGTGTTCCTCTCACATTCACTGCTTTGAGGCCTTCTTCCACGGAAGTCGGAAGTGGAGGTTGTTCCATTTCTTGACCCGGAAGAGATAGTACAGGGTAATGGCTGTGAAGATATTGAAGACAATATACGCCCAAACGATGCCGTAGTTGCGCCATCTGTCGCTCCAGAAGATCTCTGACCCGGCAAGATATTGGTCTGCATTGCTAAGCTGGCAGTATGCACAATCAGCTGTGGACGAAGGATTCTGCAGTTGTCCCGGTGCCTGCTGGAGGAACGGTGCTAGGTACTCGCCGCAAGTCTGGCCGGAGGGCGGGTTGAAGATGGACAGCTCGCTCTGGGAACAAATAATTTGTCGTCCATGCAGCTCCGTTGCAACTATACCCGCAACCCAGTACGTAAAGACTGAGACACGCCACATAAATAGCCAGAACCCCGGGAGCGCACTAGGTACCTGCAAAACTCCGTTGAAGAGCGTACTCATCAAGACCAGGAAGGTTACAATGGCGGAAGCCGTCTGCGCATCCGGCATAGCCACAATGATCATGTGAGCGAACGAGCTTGCGAAGATGAAGAGTTGCATGATGAACAAGAGGACTAGAATCTGCCGGATGGAACTCTGGATTCCGACGACGGGGTAGTAGAAGCAGGCGAAGACTAGGATGCCCATGATGATCTGATACGGAATCTCGACGAATACATTTGCAAGGATGAAAGCCTTCCATGAGTAAGCTTTGCTAGGGCGCTCTCGGACCTCGTACAACGATCTCTGGGTGACAAAAAGGGGTTGAATCTGAAGGTATATTGTTAGCTTATACTTGAACTCGCATACTGGACGAGAGCCATCATACCTGTTGCACAATGGTAGAAAATATGGTGGTAACCATGAAGACGGAGAAAATCACATTCTGCATTCCTGCCAACGAGGAATTGGCGTTGAAAAATGAAAACCCAATGAACAGTCCTGCAGCAATGCCGAGCAAAAACTTGGCGAAGATGTAACTGGGTAGGCGCCAATACTGTTGAAAGATTCGGTATGTAACTTCCCAAAGCTGAGTTGCGAAAGGCGTGGCAAACTCGGATTGAGAGGACGCATCCTCTACAGTCGAGCCCTCAGCTAGTTTCTCTTCATGGAGGTGATCAAGTTCTGTTTGGACTGCCTCGAATTCAGAACTAGACTTCCACACCGAGGGCCAATCTTCACCCTTGTCATTGACTCCGTTGTTTACAATTTCGAGCATGTACTCGGCTGGGTTTTCCTCATCGCCGCATTTGCGAGCTCCATGTTCCTCAAAGTAGTTCAAAAGTGTATGAGAGTTGTCACCAATGTTACCAAAGTACACTGTCTTTCCGCCTTTGGCTAAGAAAAGCAAGCGATCAAAGGTCTGGAAGAGGATGGCGCTGGGCTGATGCACGGTACAGAGAATCGCTTGACCAGAATCGGCAAGTTTGCGAAGAAACGAGCAAATAGCCCACGAACTCTGCGAGTCGAGACCACTGGTAGGTTCATCGAGGAACAGTAGTAACTTCGGCTTGGCTGCGAGTTCTACTCCGATAGTAAGGAGCTTTCGCTGTTCAACGTTGAGACCTTCACCCGGAACACCGACAACGGCATTGGCAAACTCTTCCATGTTAAGCATCTTGATGACTTCTTCAACAAACGCGTATTTCTCCGCCTTGGGGACAGACTTAGGCTGGCGCAGCATGGCACTGAACCGCAAGCTCTCGCGAACCGTAGCAGTTTCAAGATGAAGATCTAACTTTCGTCAGTACGTGATGAACAAATTAAAAAGTATTCTTCTCTTCTGGACTTACCCTGTTGCTGGACATAGCCAGTTTTTCTCTGGAAGCTAAGATCTCGTGGCCTGCCATTAACAAGCATATCGCCGGTAATGATGCCCATGGTAGTTCGCTGAGCGAGCACATCGAGGAGGGTCGTCTTTCCCGCACCACTAACACCCATGAGTGCAGTCAATGTGCCTGGCTTTACCCAACCCGAGACATGGTCCAGAAGTCTGCGGTCCTCGCTCTTAATCTTGATGTCGTAAACAACATTTCTCCATGTGAAAAGGTCTGTCTGAGGCTCTAGGCCGTTAATATTGGCATTGGTATTGACGACATGGAGACCTTTCTCGTCAACCCCATCGTCGGTTCTAGTAGGACCGCTTTCACCCTTCATAATGTGTGCAGGGACATGGCCTCTCCGGAAAACAAGAGCTTCGGCAGTGCTTGAAGTTGACGAGTTCAATTCCGTAGCAATAAAATACACTGCCATGAAGAAGAAGAGAAAGCCCATCAAAATACCAAAGTTACGCCACACATGAGAATAATAATACTCGTAGTTGGTCGCAATAAAAGCGTCGCCGCTGACGGTAGTGCTACCCGCAACAGCGCCTGCAACAGGACAGATGAAAGAATCGCCGATAGTCGGGTTATAAGGCGGCACGAAACTACTACCGCAAGGGAAATCCTGGCCATGGAATTCGTTTGCGACTAGGATTTCAAAGGCGTAGTAAATGGGGTTGATCCATCTGATCCAGCTGAACCAAGGATGCATTGTTGGTACTGTAATCGTAAATCCCGTATAAATGACAAGCGCCAGGACTAAGATTCCAGCAAGCGACATGGCCTGCGAAACCGTTCTGGTGATGGCAGCCATCGTTCTGAAAATGGCACTCATGACGAATATGGAGACATAACCAATGAGATAGTAGATGAAGAACTGCGACGGCGTTCTCCTCAAGCCAGACATGAAGTAGAGGATGATATTGAAGACCGAGGCAGTGATGAACTTGATGGGAATATCGGCAGCGATACCCGCAGCTGCTTCAGTAGCTGGATGGTAAAATGCGTACGAGGCATGTTTTTCAACAATTGGTCGCTGTGCATACAAACTATTGATTTCCGATATCGCGGTCAATGCATTGAGCAAGATAGCCACAAACAAAACTGAACCTTTGGCGTAGAATCCGTCTGTATTATTAGGAGTGTCGAAGAATATGGAGCCGATGATGAGAGCCATGACGATTTGAACTACGGTGGATGCCATTGTTGCGTAGATATCATTCCATATGCGCTGATAGGCTCGTTTGGTATTGAACTTGACCTGCATTGGGATGCTGATGATGTACGGCGACTTGGGCCGCATTCTCTTAGCCTGCCTCAAGTTCTTCTGTTGGCGGAAATGCGCAAGACTCTCGCCTTGGCGCTCGCCGCCAAATTGCTCTTCGTACCGATCGAGATCTTTCTGCAGAGCGCGGAATTCAGGCGATTCTAGCCAAAGCCTCTCAAAGTCTTCTGGAGTTCGGGGTACTTTCATCTCCATTCCCTGACGAGCTTGACGCTCCACTGGATTGGTAACAGAGGTCAAGAAATCGCCGGTGGTTTGGCGTGGGGGGCAGTACCAGCCCTGTCTCTCGAAATAGGCCTTTGCTTTACTCGCTGGTCCAAAGTAGATCTGACGGCCATCGTATAATACAGTTGCTTTGTCGAATAGATCGTAGATGGCTTGACTGGCCTGGTAAATGGCAACGGCGTTGGCGAGATTGCCCAAATCGGCAGCATTTCGAAGTGCTTTGACGAATTTGAACGCTGTCGCCGAGTCAAGACCTCGAGTACTGCAGATCTAGTTAGATAACCAATCAATAAATAGACAAGTAATATTGGACAAACCTGTTATCCCAAGCAGAAAACGGCGAGCCGGCTAAAACCATCTCCGCAATACTGACGCGCTTTCGTTCACCTCCAGATACGCCGCGAATGAAGTCATCGCCAACTTTGGTATTGTAGGTGTGCGAGAGGCCAAATGCTGCCATGACTACCTTGGCGATATAGCGACAGTATTCAGCGCGAGGCATGTTATGGGCTCGATGGGACGGCGTTCGAACTGAGGCGGCGAATTCAAGGGTCTGCCCGACAGTAAGGTGAGGAAAGTGTCTGTCGACCTAAGGGTTAAATTAGCAAGCAGTTACAAGTTGATTCCATAGGGATAAACAGCTTTGATGGTGAGCGAGGGACTAACCTCTTGATTGTAAATCGCTTCACCTCTGAATTCCTTCTTCATCTGCTTTTGCGGGATGCCGTTGTAGCTGATGGCCGACTTCTCTCCAATGTTCAAGCCATGTAGCTCGCCACAAATCGATTTCAGGAGCGTGCTACAACCAGAACCTGGGCGTCCTAGTACAACCAATAGCTCTCCGCTCTTGACGAGCCCATTGAAGTTGTGAAGAATATGCTTTGGCTCCTTCTTGCCGAAACTGAAGAACTCTCCAAGCCTTAGCGGTGCGGTGAGGACAGAGCCTACTGTATTTTGAAGCTGAATTGCACTACCGGAGCCAAAAACGTCGAGGTTTCGAAACGAGACGCCTATTTGACGGTCTGCGAGGCCCTTTTCGTTAAGTTCGCGGATGAATCGAAGTAACCATTTCGAGAGATCGAATTCGCCACGGTCAGGGTCGAGAGTGGCATCATACTCGTCAACAGTGCCAAGACCCGTTGATTGACGGCGAGCAGGTGCTGCAACTTGAGATTGTCGGCGAGAAAGCGCAGTAGCAATTCGTTTGAGCTCGGTCTTGTCTTCTTGCTCCATCGATTCTTCGTCGTATGTGTTGGAGCGACTCAGAGCCGAGGGAAAAGTGCTGGCGTCATTGTCGGAATCTCTCGAGTGTGTTTCGCGTTGGTCTCTCTCTATTGGTGATTTACTCCCTTCATCGTCTTCCATGACGGTAGAGAACGGGCGGTGCGTCGAGATGTCGTAACCATCCTCGACAACTTCCTTTCCATCTTCGTGATGAGCCATTGTCGCATGAAGAATGGTTAATCATGAACCGTGGAGCTATCAAGGGAAAACGCCAAAAGTAACGAGACGAGAGTTTGTATAAGTAGTCGGTCGATGACATACCATCTATACCTTAAACCGGTGCCATCTTGGCGTAGTCCGGACCCGGGTTCGCGGAGTCGCAGGGCCATGCCTAGGGCCGGCAGCTAGCTAAAACCTTGTACGGGGTCGAGAGCTTGGCTGTCTCAAGGCGGTGCTTTCATACCGTGCGCATTTAGAAACAGATGGAAAACTCAATGCCAATGGTAATGCACATAGATTAGACGATTGACAGCAGATTGTCATTGATTGTCGGGTTGGCGGGTTTAACAGAGCCCGCCATGGCAAGCCCGCCGAATTCCCGGGGAGGACGGAGCTTCACCAGTGTTTATTCCGTCATGGCCTCCGTGGGACCGGAGCAGGGGTGACATGGCACTCCGTTTGCCTCATCCGCAGCTTTGGAAAGCTGATCTGAGCGTACGGAGTTCTGTGCGCCGTACATGCGGAAAAAAAAATCTACGACCATCGTCATTGTGGATTTTACAGGATGGCGGAGTCTCAAAGCCAATGCTTGGCTAGTGTCTCTCGATGACAGACGCGTGCATTGACGGCGGGCTTCACATGATTCTTCGTGCAATCAGTTAAACTACAGTAAGCCTCAGCTGAATTTCTCAACTTTTCTCCTCGTAAGATACACTGGGGAGAATCTCTAGCTAGGCGATTTCCAGAGATGAAGCCCGTGTGGCTTCCGGATAGTGATGAATGGCGCTGACTCTGTTTGATGTTCAGCTCCCAGCCCAGACCCTTGGATTGGTCCCTTGAGATTGAGTTTGGGCCTCATCGCGCTGTCGATGCATCCGGCGTGTGGACCCCTGTTAGCCGCCGGTCTCCATTCCAACTCTGTAATTGTGTTTGTACGAGTGCCTGTACGAAGTGCCCTTTGCCGCGCGGGCCATCTTGGAATGAACTGATCCAGATCCCAGCTCGTGCTTGGCATTGCACATGCAAACGGTCTCAGGGGTCGGCATCTCGGCCGAACAATGGAGTAGATTGTCCAAGTACCGAAGGCGCAGCGGATCTCTGGGCCGCGGCACTCCCTCACTGTGTCTCAGTACCATTGTGGCGAAAATGGCGTCTGGGTATGGCGTTTCTGTTTACGAGCGAACAACAAGCCAAAGTCCGTCCTCATTGTGAGAATACATAGTTGCAAAGCCACGAACTGGTGGGGCTTAGAAGCCATTCGCATGATCACGCTGCGATCAAATACAGAAGATTTACATGAACC
Source organism: Trichoderma endophyticum (assembly GCA_035079535.1). NCBI lineage: Eukaryota > Fungi > Ascomycota > Sordariomycetes > Hypocreales > Hypocreaceae > Trichoderma > Trichoderma endophyticum. Next base: position 445,070 of record JAPMIQ010000012.1, read on the forward strand.
TACGAGCAGCTCAGTACAACGGCATTGACATTTGCAACTATCTACAAGTTCACAACTCTTCACAACACACATGACGACAACCTACTCTTGATTCAACCGGCATTTGCATTTGCATCTCAGCAACACAAACCAGATCCGTGTGGCGCCCCTAATGCTAGCGGACTCGCCGGTTTAGCCCTATCAGGCGGGGGCTGAATTGCGGCGAAGCATCGGGTCCGGGATCTTGACCCCTCCTAAGTTTGAATCGCCCGAGACCCCGATCCTGCACAATGACGATATCCGCAACTCTGTGGTGGGAATTCGTACAACACAAGTTGCGACGACACTCTGTTTATCGAGTGTAAACTAGAAAATGTCGCTCTCTGGTCCCAAGTCCGCACCCGAATCCCGGCCGTGCCCGTCGTGCCATCATCCACCAAGTCGCGGCAAAGCGACTGCGGCCCTTTCGAGCCTTGACAGTCTGCTTAAAGGCGCTGAATCTGGCTGTCTTTCTTGCTCAGTCTTCAGTGATGGTATCAAGAGTGTCATTGGCGATGATGTATCCCTGGATACCCAGTCTCAGGACTCTGTCGGGCGGCTCCGCATGGACATGGGCATGGGAGTTTCGGGCCAGAGTCTCAACTTAAACCTCTTCAGACGCAAGCTGGAAATATCGGTTTTTGCTCCACCAGGACCTAGTGAGATTTAATTCCCTGTAAAAGGCCGATGCAATTAGGGGTCAGGGGCTACTGCATGTATAGACTGCACCTAGGCTTCTGGCAATGCTCTTAGCAAATTGCATGGCGTGCTACATATCAGTGCTAACATACCTTATTCGGCCAGAAACCCCTGAATTTGAATGCTTATTTCCAACTATTCCAATCGGCGTTTTAAACCTCCCCAGCAGGACAGACTCTGAAGCTAGCCTCGAATGGGTGTTAGAGAAGCTCAGACACTGTGACAACAGCCACGAGTGCCACCAGAAGAACTCTGATTCAACAGGGGCACGACCACAGCGAATTCTCGATATTGGCTTTACGGATAACGATCACGTCCGACTGAGAGCATTTGACACTAATGATGTCGAAATACCCAAATATGTTTGTTTAAGCCACTGCTGGGGCGCGTCAAAACCTTCGAGTACCACGACAGCCAATCTCAGCTCACAAGAAAGGGGAATCTCCTGGAGTACACTGCCTCTCTTGTTTCAAGATACGATAAAATACGTGCGGAGATTAGGCATCTCTCTGTTGTGGATTGACAGCCTTTGCATTATCCAAGATGATAAGGAAGACTGGAGGAAGGAGGCCGCTAAGATGGCTTCAGTCTACCAAAATGCATACCTCGTAATCTCCGCATCCAAGTCTTTTGGTTCAGGAGACAGCTTGTTTGGTGAGGTCGATGAACAACTGAAACCCAGCATCATCCCTGTTCCATCACTAGGTCAAGGATCCGCTGTGTGCTTTCGCAAATCATTGACTCACTTGCCTGGATATATGGATCAAAAGTTTGATAAGCTGTCTCCGCTTCCAACCCTCAGCCGTGGATGGATATTCCAGGAGCGCCTATTATCTTCTAGAATACTTCATTTTGGACCACAAGAGCTCTCATGGGAATGTCTAAAAGAATCTGCCTGTCAGTGCACAGGACATTATGCTTCCTCAGCCACCGTTGACCCTGTTGATATGATACATACAATGGATACACTCCGAATGTTAAACCCGAAAGCTGTTTTCAATCAAGATAATTGGCGGAAACTATATGGAACTCAGCAAGTCAAGGCCTGGCATATGATAGTCGAAGACTATACAAGACTTCATCTAACGTTTGAGAGCGATCTTTTCCCAGCGATATCTGGTATTGCTAAAAGATTTCAATCTTCGTCAGGATCCGAGTATGTTGCCGGAATGTGGACAAAGTCTTTGATTGACGACCTTGCGTGGCATAAAGGACTCCCCGCTGGTAGCTACACAACGCAAATCGAACGGCAACAACGTCCTAAGGCATGGCGAGCTCCGACGTGGTCATGGGGAGCAGTACGGGGTCACGTTGAGTTCCCCTACATAGGAAAGGGTACGAGCGCTTTATGTGAAGTTGAGGAGGTGAAGTGCTCTACTTACCAGTCGGATCCAACGGGCGAGCTTCAGGATGGCCATCTACTACTACGTGGCTATGTCATACCAACATCGATTCAGTATAAACGGGCAATAACGTCAATTGAGAGGAAGCCTTTTAACTTATTTGAACTGGACATTATGCAAGGGCGGGTGGGCAATGTATGGGCAGACTACGACTCGTCAATACCAGGAGACGCCTACGTTGCCCCTGGCACAATTGTGAAATGCTTCATAATTTCCACTAGGCTTGACTCGGGATCATTGATGCTTCTTATACTGAAGGAAGCCGGGTATGATGAAACAAGATGTTGCGCGGTATGGCAACGATTGGGACTGGTACAACTGTTCAGACCGCCCAATGTCCTTGCAAAAGTGAAGGATTACTGGTTCGACGTGTTCAAAGGGCGATTAAGTGACGAAACATTAGTGAAGATTATATAACGTATAGTCACTTGTGTGAGATACGTTCATCACACGTTAGTTAACTGTGGTGGTGAGATCAGTAATGAATGACTTGGCGAAAGAGTTCACCTTCAATTTGATGATACGGAGCCCATTCTACTGCATTTATGGAATTCGCTTGCAAAAATTTTGACTGACGAATGTTCAGTATTTCACAGAGTGTTAGCCACATGAGGTAATTCGGTCTCAACAGATTAGTTAATCTTGAGTCAATTAATTTAAACTTCCAGAGCGGCCAACTGAGATGACTTTCACAACGTATATCTAGATTCGCGCATTTGACTTCCTACACAAAGCCTGCTTCTATAATTATTAAACCTTTTGCATGGAAAACTCTAGTTCAATCTTTCATCGATACCCTGATGGCAAAAAATTAAATACGAAAGTGACGACGATGAATAGATTGCAAGGGCAGAAGATTCGCAAACCTCAGGCCCAGACAGCCCCCTCACGACCGATATAGCCCTCCCTTGTATATGAGCATCAAGCTCGAAAATGCCAATGTTTGACGCAATAAGCCACGAATAGAAAGAGATGTACTCAGTATGTAATACTGCTGATCCGTACCTTAAGATGGTAGTATTCACTCTCAATTGAATCCACATTATAGAACTATAGGTTAAGTAGGCTAAGAACTCCCAACTCTACATAACGTTCAAACCATTAGGCTGCAACAGAGTTATTCCAGTTAAGTTTAAACGGGACTTTTCGCTAACAGCTCGGTGGAAAGCTGGCCAACCTATGAGAATATCTGTGGCCGTTACAAGTTATCGTTAACGTAGCTGATAGCAACGAGTACTAGGGTTTTACGAAGACATTGAATGAGAAAAAGTATCGGCATTCACTATCGATTAGTGGATTACAAGGCTAGCAGATAGATACAGATACCCTGAATTAGGTTGTGACTATAAAAGTACTACATACTGCTACCCTATGAGCCATAAGAAGGATTCAGGAAGCTTATAGGTTCCAAAAATTGAAGCTTTATTCCGAATACTTCTGTATAAGACTCATAACTCTTTGAGACGATTATACTCTGCCTCCTCAGTGCCGCCTTATGCAAACCTTTGAACATATCGATGCATGATTTCAACCTCGACGGCTACACATGGAACGGCTAAGCATGGAACGGATACGCATGGGACGGCTACGTATGGAAACCATTGCGATTGGCGAAACATTCTGCGTGCAGATCCCCGGCAAATCTTCACATATCTGCTATAGGACTGCTTACACTTATGCTTACTCGCAAGGGGTTACAATTCTTCAAGTTGCTCAGCGATAACCATGTACAGTTATAGATACTCCTTTATTTTGACCCTTGTACAATAATCAATAGTCTTGATAACCCGGGGCATTGATCCTGGGGCGTTGACCATGGGGTAGCGGACCGTACCTAGTTTTTCTCCACATATTCAGCCATTGTAAAATGAGGTTTATCGCATGGTTTCCCATGGCCTATGCTATCCATCCACTGAGTTGCAAGAGCAGTTGGCCAACATTGTTTTTGCGAGGAACAGCAATGCATATATGGCTCATTTACTAACACGCCAACAGAGTATACCAATTGCAGCAGTTTTGATTATGAATCTTTTCATGTAAATTTTATTAATTTTATTCATCAATCAATAATGACAGTCAAGAATAGTGATGCTATGCATAGCGGGCAAATACAACTATCCGTTACCAAAACGCTTAGGCAACTACCGTTATTTGGAATGTTATACCTACTTAGTTGAGCTAGTTGTTTATTAATTCCGCCGGTATAACGCCTAGGAGAGATATTCGGGAAGGGCCCCATGTGCTAGAAATATCACGGGGAGGGCCGCGGTTCTTGTCAGAAATTAGTCCCTGTCTGTCGCATGCGCCATAGGCTTCTTTTGGAGCTCACGGAGCATCATCTGGCCGACCGCCCCCAAACGCTGCAAGGTGGAAGTGCAAGATGATTTGCAACTGCGTAAATTAGGTCAAAATGTGCGAGTAGTTACATACATTTTGGTGAGATGTAAGAATGTTCAATATCGATTCTACTCCACGATCATCCTTGTTTAACGTTTTTCGGGAACGGTCCGAATCACACCTTGGTGGGACTGCATCTTCTTGTGCTTGAAGATCTATTATTAGCCTATTGAATGCCGTAGGACTAGACATAATTTGGTCTGATATTTCAATCAGGTGAATCTCGAATGGCTGCGGTGATTTTCAATGTCCAAAGCTCCATTGGTCGAAATAGCCCGATGAGACAACCTTGTTCCAACAAAAGGCAACAACACCGAGCTGCAATTTGAGGCTTATGGCAGCTCCACAGCATAACAGTAGTCGTCGGTGTTTCGGACACTGGAGATAGGTGGTAAGGACAAAGCATGTAAGACAACACATACAAAAAGTCCCATAGTCAGCTTAATTAATATAAGAGATAAATTGTATGCAAGACAGTTGTTCTGTTACAACACGGAAAGCGGCATAAATTTGCCTCTGGTGCCAATTTCCAATGGAAAAACGTATAACCGCCGATGGATACACCACGGTACTGTATGACCGCATGACACTATTTTGAGCCTGTGTAAACCCCGAGGCGGAGTTTCATCTCCATGGAAGAATAAAAGTTCCATCGCAAAGTGTTGCCGAGCGGAGGGTTCTGGTGCTACCCCATGTTGTTGGTTGCATAACGTGGGACAGGAAATCGCCTATACAAGATAGTGTGGCCCACCGTCTCATGTAGGAGAAAAAACTCTCCGTAGGTTATACTACGTACAAGTCGTCATAATGGACCAATGAGAGGGCAAACAAAGGGCAATTGGGTTGCATCAGTACGGAGAATTACTCCTTTTCTGTGTAATGCACGTGCGTAGAACGTTAGGCTGCAAAATCAGTGTGTGATTCCACAACGCTGGGCGTTGATCCAGTGGAGAAATACCACCAAGTGACAAATTAACCTGTGAAGAGCCGAGTCTTGTCTTTCAGGCCGGCAATGAGTGAGGCTTACTATGTGCCGGGGACGTTACATGTCGTATGGAGCAGTGGTGGGAAGCTGAGATTGCTTCCTGTTTGAGCCAAAAATGGTAGACAGATGCTCTCCGAGGATTACAGCAACAATCAACTAGATGGAAGAAGCATAGAAGTAATTGATGAAGAATTTGAATTTAAATCATGTATCTTAGTGGCAGTTATGCCCTATTTGTCTTATATATACATTATTGAGAAAGCGTTAAGAACATTATTTAGTAAGGACCAGAGTGTCCCTTGACATCATAACGGTCAAGGTCCATGACCTTGGACCAAGCAGCAATGAAGTCGGTAACGAACTTGCTCTGTCCATCGGAAGAACCGTAGACCTCAGAGATGGCACGGAGCTCGGGGTGGGAGCCGAAGATGAGATCAGCACGGGAAGCAGTCCACTGAACCTTGCCGGCAGAGTTGGTGCTCTGGAAGAGCTCCTCGTTGGTGCCGTTGACAACGGACCAGGTGGCGTATGAGCCCAACAAGTTGACGAAGAAGTCGTTGGTGAGTGTGCCAGGGCGGGAGGTGAGGATACCAGTGGAGGAGCCGTCGAAGTTGGCAGAGAGGGCACGGAAACCACCAATGAGGACAGTCAGCTCAGGAGGGCTCAGGGTCAGGAGAGCGGCCTTGTCAACCAGAAGCTCCTCAGTGAGAGATGAAGCGGTGCCGTGACCGAAGTTACGGAAACCATCAGCCTGGGGTTGGACTATAGCACAAAAATGGTCAGCATCCAATCATGCAGGCAACGTTATGATTACCGGAAGAGGATAGACTTACGGAAAGCGAAAGTGGAGACATCGGTCTGATCTTGGGTGGCATCAACACGACCAGGGGTGAAAGGCACGGTGACAGTGACCCCGGCAGCCTTGGCAGCCTTCTCAATGGCAGCAGCACCACCGAGAACGATGAGATCAGCCAGAGAAACCTTCTTGCCGCTAGACTGGAACTTGGTCTGGACTCCCTTGAGCTGTAGGTGAAATTGTATTAGCAAACTGCTTGTTCAGCATCGATGGAAATAGTATCTTCACTTACAGCCTTGATGACAGCAGCCAGACGGGTGGGGTTGTTGGCGGCGAAAGAAGCCTGGGGCTGGAGAGCAATGCGAGCTCCGTTGGCACCACCACGCTTGTCAGAGATACGGAAGGTGGAAGCAGATCCCCAAGCAGTGGTGACCAGGTTGGAGATGTTGAGGCCGGGAGCAGCGAGAATCTGCGACTTCAGGGATGAGACATCAGAGGCGGCCAGAGTGGTATAAGCGGGAGCGGGAAGAGGATCCTGCCAGATGAGAGGAGCCTGCTTGGGGATCTCAGGGCCAAGGTAGCGGGAGATGGGGCCCATGTCACGGTGGAGAAGCTTGTCTATATCGAACTCAGTTAGGCCTCCTGTCATTTCCCCAGATATGTCACCAGGGAGGTTAGGCACTTACACCAGGCAAGACCGAACTTCTCGGTGAAGTAGTCAAAGTCGTTGAGGAAGGTCTTGGAGATGTTGTTGTAGACGGGGTCATCACGGAGACCAAGATCACTGGTAAGCATCGTAGGGCGACGGAACTTGCCAGGGATGAAGGGGTCGGGGTAGGAGGCGTTGGCATCGAGAGCCTCCCACTGAGGAGCACCATCGGGGGACTTGGTGAGGGTGAAGTTGTTGTTGAGCAGGGAGAAGAGGAACTCTGCCAGAATCGTTAGTGTGTGCCCTAGCTGTCGATCACCAGAAGGGATGCTGCAAAATACTCACCGTTGGCCCACTTGGTGGGAGTGCGAGACCAGATGACTTCGAGACCAGAGGTGTAGGCATCATCAGCGTTGCCAGTGCCAAAGCTGTTCTTCCAGCCAAGACCCTGGAGCTCAATGCCAGCGGCGTTGGGCTCGGGGCCGATGTTGGATCCAGCAACAGCACCGTGGGTCTTGCCGAAGGCGTGACCACCAGCAATCAGAGCAACGGTCTCTTCATCATCCATACCCATGCGGCCAAAGGTCTCACGGATATCAAGGGCAGAGGCCTTGGTGTCAGGGGTACCGTTGGGTCCGCGGGGGTCAACGTAGATGAGACCCATGCTGACGGCTCCAAGCGGGCTCTCGAGTTCATCCGCACGAGTAGTGAAGTCAGTGCTTCCGTTGTAGCGGACCACGTTGTTGAGAGCCTCAGGAAACATCTCCTGCTCGCCACCCCAGTAGATGCCCTCGTCGGACTGCCAGGTATCCACACGTCCAAAGCCGAAGCCATACGTGGGGAAGCCCATGTTCTCCATGGCAGTGTTACCGGCGAAGACAAACAAATCAGCCCAAGAGAGAGCAGCGCCATACTTTTGCTTGATGGGCCCTGCACCTGGTTAATACCATTGCTCAATTCGATCATTGCGTGCCGTTTCTGGCTTTAGCGTTGGGGATCACTTACAAAGCAGGCGGCGAGCCTTGTCAAGGTTGGCATTGTCAGGCCAGCTGTTGAGGGGAGCAAAACGCTGCTGACCCTGACCGGCACCACCACGTCCATCAATGGCGCGGTAGGTACCGGCGTTGTGCCAAGCAAGACGGATGAAGAAGGGACCATAGTTGCCAAAGTCGGCAGGCCACCAGTCCTGAGAGGTGGTCTGGACAGCGGTGATGTCCTTCTTCAGCTGGGTGACTATTGTTCGTATATCAGCATGAGCACTAGTAAGGTTAAGCATTGAAAGGAGCAATAAACTCACCATCGATCTTGGAGAAGGCGCTAGCATAGTCGAAGTCGGAGCCAAAGGGGTTGGACTTCTCAGAGAACTGGCGAAGAACAGCCAAGTTCAGCTCGCAAGGCCACCACTGCCTGCTTCGAGTGCCGCCACCAGCAACAGTGCTCTTGCGGGGGCAGGTTCCGAAATCAGGGCCATCGGGGCTGAATCTCGTCTCCAAGATGGACTCGGGGTGTTGAAAGCCACTGCGGGCAACGTGGACGTTGCTGTTGCCGTTGATGTGAGGGCAGCCAGCGGCAGAGGCCAGCGGCAGAGCGCCGACAATGGCCAAGATGTTCTTGAGAGGCATTGTCTAGATGGAGGAGAAGCAGAGCAGCCAAGATTGTTGGTCTGGTTGAGTGAGTTGTGTTTAGTCGTGCCGATCATGTCCATATATATTTTTTTTCTCTTCTCCTTGCTTGCCCACTTGCTCTGCTTGCCATGCCATGCCCTCGTCCGTCTCTGCCCTCGCCGTGTCCTCGCCGAGGTATCCATACAAACGCATGACAAGGGCATGATTGCTGGCCCATTGGACTCATGCGGGCTTAAGGCGTCCGTGCCTGGCATCATGCAGCTCGATGTGACACCATCACCCACGACCCTGGGCTGTAAGATTACACGCCAGGCCACCCTGCGTGGTGCTAGAAGATTGACAAACTCGTGCAGAGATCCCCCCTCGATCTCACCCGAATTCTCCTTCCTAAACCGTTCCTTTGGCACCGTCACAGCTACAAACTAACACGCCGTTTCCGTGGCTCTACGGAAAGCGGTTCTCCGTCACTCCGCCACCTCCGCTAAGTGCCGGAATCTGCCAGATTTTCGGCCGTGGACGATGACTTTTCACAAAGACTAAGGGCGGAGATGTGTCCCTACGAGGCAAGTGGGCTCGGCTTTTCCTCCGCTACCCTGATTATCATTGCTTACCTTGCACCAAGACTATCTTGTCTACGGACTAGAGTTACACGGCTCCGTAGATACTCGCACCTGTCCCATCTGGTTTTGGCTGTGCGAGGCCAAGCTGGCTGCCTTGCCGCCTCTTTTTTTTCTGACCTACCCTGTCAACTGTTTCTGGTCCCAAGCCAGGATCAGGTATCCAAGCCCTGCATATTTGGCTCGATGTTACGGTGCCAGTCATCGCTCTTATATGCCAGCACGCGGAAAGTTTGCCCGCGCCGGCGGGTGAACCAAGCTGCCGCAGGCCCAATAAGAGCCCGCGGATTACATTCAATCACGCAGTACTGCGAATTTTCGTGGCATTGGGTTAGAGAGGGCCTCTTCTCAGCCGGCATTGAGACGCCTATTTTTAGCTTTGGTGTTGCTTAACCGAAAGAAAGCTAACCTGTGTATCACATCCTAGTTGCGCCAGAATGGAACGTGCACGATTCCCATTCGAGTATCAAGACCCAGTGAGGTGCCGAGGACAAGGGGGCTGGAAGGTATAACTTGACTGGCGGTATAGAAAAGGAACAATGGTATTTGTCGTGGTATCCGTTATGGTGTCATCTGTGCAAACCGTCGCCGAGTTATGCATCTTACATTCGCCTCTTCCGAGTCAAACATCTTGTGTGTTTGTACTTTGATAGAAACGTCGACTTTGACATCAATTGACTCGGTTGATTCCATCTGATCATGTTTGCGGGCGTCGGAATGGATGATCAGCTCATAGTGGTGCAACCGGGCATCATGAATCGTGAAGAAAGCCGGCCGGCTAGCTCGCCCGACTAGCCGACAAAATCGTGCCTTTTGTTTGTTAGTACATTCACGGGAGTTACCACTGAGCCAAGAATTGGAACTCTGTGCATCAATGAAAATGAATGCCGAAGCCTCCGCAGAGCCATTGCACCATGATCCGCACCCGTTATGTAAATGACTCCACTGATTGGCCTTTGGGGGGCTTGGGGGGAAGTGTTGGGACGATAATTGCGGATGATGCTAATTGACTAATAGCATGATTTATCTCCGACGTTTGCGGGTGCACTGAAGAGTTAGGGGAAAATGTACAAGGATCCAATTGGGAAAAGAAAAAGAGAAGACCCAGATATACTTGCTGTAGTCTTACCGCACACAAAGAGAGCCAAGAGTAAGGCCAAGACCACACAAAGTGACAGCGAAAACAACGCAGGAAAAGATTAACAGTTTACGGAGACTTTATGTAGAAATCAGCCATATAACACCGAGGTGACAACGAAGCACTATAGGGGTTGAATCCTATATGCAGCTCTGGCAGCTCTCGGCGGCGCTTAGATATGGTGATGTGATAGCATATGCGACACGTTATTGGCCACAGGAGGTGAGATCTACCGGCGTGGGTGCAAATAAGGTTGTCGATTCGATTGCGCTGGTGCACTTCGCTTCGTATGGACTGTGACATATAACCACCATACAAAATGACCCTTGATGATGCATACTTTAAATTACACTCCACCACGCCTGACACCCAACGGCATGGCCAAGAACAAATACTGGCGGTTCCAAAGTAACCAAATTCTATAAGGTTAAATTCATGTCATGTTAATGGCTCATAGTTCAACTAACAAATTGTAGTAGACAATCCACTTCTGTCGCTGTATCTATAAAAGAGACGGGGATTAACCCATGGTTTCATCCATACACAACTGCAAGCTCAATGCTTGATAACAAATATGCAACTTCTATTTCTCTCATCATTGATTCATTAATCTAGTATACAAAAATAGTAAAAGAACAACGGAATTTGACCCCAGGTATGCCATTTCAACCCCAACACATATTCCTTGACCACGATAAAGAAAGCCAAGATGCCGATCTAAACGGAAAAGAAGTGCAAAACAAGAAACACGAATAACCAGGAAGAAGTGAAGCCCATATACTTGAGAAGCCACTATAACTCCTCCTCGCACAGAACCTTGACCATCTCATCCAAATCACGGTGTTGAAGCGGCGGTCTGTTCCGCTCAAACCGGCCGCGATGCCTCATCATCCAGCCAGCATTAAAACCTGCCTTAATCTGGAGCCAGTGGAGGAAATGGAACACTGTGTTTTGTCTCGAGGCGTCCCAATCGCACTCATCCATGTCTCGCACCTCGACGTATCGCTTGTTAAGGCCCTGGAATACCAATGGCTTTGGCTTCTCTTGTTCGTCGGCAGTGTCGTCCTCGGAATGCATGAAGTTGGGCCATGGCTTGTCTCTCCTCTGAATGTTACGGTCGATGATCCAAAATTGGCAACCAGGGGGCATCTTCCCCTCTGCCATTGCCCAGAGAGTCCGGATGAAACACCCCCGGGGGCTGTTCTCCAAGTATGGCACGACACTACCAGTTTCCCATGGGATCAACCAATTTGTATCGTATTCTATCGCCGTATTCGTGAGTTGTGTTACACTCAAATTCCCTGGGAGCCTATAAAAGGGTATTATGTACCATTTACATGGATCCCGAGCCCGGTCTAGTTGTATGCAAAAGAGATCTTGCGCTGGTGAGACCTTGAACTGACATTCTTCCATATCCCGTTTGAACTGGCAAGAAACAAATTGGCTGGTCCTTATTGATCCCGAGGTTAGATTCAAATGTTCACCAAGTCGTTTATATCGTTTAGTGATGATGTCGCGAGATTCCCAGCACATTGTCCAGAGAGCGACATCTCTGACATATGCCGATGGGTTACCCACAAACCAATCTTGAGCGGAACTCGGGCTAGCTTGGAATTTGGGTGCCGTAAGATCGAACCCATAGACATCCTCGATATCGAGAGTAGAGTGACTGGCAATGCGGCTATTTCTTCTGGGGCCTTTGGAAATTGCAAAGAAGTGGGCACCTCTCTGGAAATCTCGAATGGTGGCTTCTTGAATCTTGATTCTGAGTTCGGGAGGAAGTCGAATGAATGGAAAAGAGGTATCAAGATGACCCTCGGTACCATCTTTGGTCGAGATGGAAGTATCGTTAGACATTGTCAGATGTATTCTATAGGCGTCATTAGTACAAGACAAGTTTATGACAGGAGAGAAACACTAGTAATCAAATAATCACATGAGAAGCACTGACTGGATATCGAGAATAGGATAGACAAATATAGATTTCAAGCGTTGCGGTGCAGTACAATGGGGTTTAGGACCTGTCTAAGAAGATTATTAGTACTTTTTCATTGTTCTCATAGGTAGAATGCTTCATTCTAGTACGTACCTATTCTGAAATAGATAGCAAAATGATATCCACCGACAACAATGTGTAAAGTAGATGTAAATAAAGAATGGGTAGCTGTTCAAAGATGGCCGGTTTCGGAGAAGTTGAAAGATGGGCATCTGGGATTTTCGAAGAACGGTACTCCCGTGGATTTATATATCTAGTAGATATAATAGAAGCCTTATACTTTATAATAGAAGCCTTATACTTTTAAACGATTGACTTCAAAACCAAGTAAACAAAATATATGGCCAAGGCTTGGCTGATACTTTCGATGTTGTACCCTCTTTGGATGCTGAGGAAATTCCCGGACGGTTGCTTGAGAGACAAGCCACCTTATTGATAAACTCTACCATGTCGCCAAAACAACTTGCCTTATACTTTGAGAACATCGTGTGCCTACTAGACGTACCACTGTCTTGGAACGTTCGAAACATTTAGATGTAGATTTGATCTGCATTTCCTTAAGGTTATACATATTTCGGGGAAAACAGCCGTGCATCGTGACAACTATATCTCTATTGATACGCTCGACAATTCCCCTCAAAATGACACAATTTAAGTGCATGCTGCAATCACAAGGTCAACATGTATATAGCAAAGACAAGAAAAAATAAGAAGGAACCGAATTATGAATCAGGTGGCAGGGAGAGGGGGGCAAGATATACCCAAGCCTTTCTCAGACCATTCATCTTGGCGAAAGGCTGTGATAAGCACATGTAGTCGTAAGTTTTTGAGCCACCAGATACGTCAGCCTTGTGGAACCTGTGCTTGGTTATATCGGTAAACATATTAAATTTCTTTTTGGTATGTGCCTCTACTTGTAACCTTTCGCCGCTGTAAACATCAAATATGGCTGCCAGTTTAGTGACTGCCTCAAATTTGGACAACATGAACAACAAGAGCCGCGATTATCGCATCTAGTACAATAAAAACGCAGGATTGTGTATTAGCGGCATGAAAATTTCGTAATGAGAGCTGCAGCAACATGGATTGGATAATTGGGGGCCTTTGGCAGACTCTTGAGGCTTATCAAGCAAGGCTTGAGATCACGCACCAACACCAATGCATCTCCTGCATGTAGTCAGCCAATAACATGCAATACTTGCGGCTGTGCGTGGGGGAGCAGCCTTTACTGAAAATTTCTTGATTGTCGGCAAAATAAAATTTGAACGTTATTCACATACCTACTACTCAAATCTGTGACGCGTGATATCCGATTTCGTATTTGCAAAAAGCTTTCAAAACAACAAGCTTGACAACGCGTTCTATTTTGCATCTTTACATTACCATCAGATATCAAGAGACGTGTCGACGTGAACTCGGACGCGTCGGGCACGTATCCATCTTAACGTTCCAAAAGTTACGCGATGCAAAGCACTTCACCACGACGATCGCCCAATTGCGGCTCAGATGAATTGGGGTTGACTCTCAGCACGGGTCATCAAGTTCATACAGAGTTACCGGGACATCATAGGCCAATCAACCGCGAAGAATTCAAGATTGCCATCATCTGCGCACTGCCGCTAGAATACGATGCGGTATGCTTAGTGTTTGACGAATTTTGGGACGAAGATGGGGATCCGTATGGAACAGCGCCCGGCGATGCCAACGCGTACACAACTGGTCGAATCGGGGACCAGAATGTTGTTTTGGCTCTTCTCCAACGGATGGGGAAGACCAGTGCAGCATCTGCGGCGGCCAGTATGAAACTGAGTTATACAGGACTGCGCCAAGCGCTTCTCGTGGGTATATGTGGTGGTGTTCCTAAAACTCAGAACGGATCCGACATCATGTTGGGAGACGTGATCATAAGTAGAACAATTGTCCAGTACGATTTTGGCAAGAGATATCCTGACCGATTTATCCGAAAATACACAACCACGGAGGCACAGAGCAACGACTTTCGAGGATTTGCGGTCATGGCCGAGACAATGCGAGGCCGGAACAAGCTCCGTCAAGCAGCATCCAAGTTACTAAACCGACTGCAAGACAATGCCAATAGGGGTGGTTGCGGAACAAAATATGCGTATCCTGGGTTGGCGAGAGACAAGTTGTTTGAGCCAAACTATCGACATAAACATCATGAGTCGCCTAGCTGCTTATGCAAGGAGTGCCATGACATGACGTCTCCGGTTTGTGATGAAGCTCTTACTGCTCCTTGCAGCGAGCTTGGATGTAGTAGCAAGTTTCTAGTACCGAGAGTTAGGTCGCTGCACAGCCAAGGACAACAGCAGGATCCGAGTACATTGAATACAGCGCAGATGCCGACAATACATACCGGGTCCATTGCTTCAGGTGACACGGTCATGAAGTCTGGAGTTGATCGGGATATTATCGCCCAGAAAGAAGGAATCGTTGCATTTGAAATGGAAGCAGCTGGAGTTTGGGATGAAATTCCATGTCTTGTCATCAAAAGTGTGAGCGACTATGCTGATAGCCATAAACACAGCGAATGGCAAGATTTTGCAGCGGCCACAGCGGCAGCTACCGCAAGTGCTCTTCTCATGGCCTACTCAGCGAAACGAAGAGCGCGAATTGGTCAGTTTTCTTACTGTTAATTCATTTATTCACGGTCATACTATCCCCGGGAATTAACTAATTGACACCTGTAAGCAGAGGACGAAACGTTGACTAGCTTCCTTCAAGCTCTCAGTCCGGGTGATCGAGAGAGGGCATTGAATTTTATTCACTTCGCATTCGGACAGCAGCCACAGCTGATGAAACAAGTTCCACTTAGTCCAGTCTTGATCATCGACGCCAGAGGGTGCAATCTACTCTTCCATTTAGAAACTATTTCCTCAAAGGAGGTTCGGAATTCTGTCACCTATCTATATGTCGAACATGGAGCTGACATTTGAGTAGTCATTCATTTTCATTCTGAAGAATAGATTCATGGATATTGGGACTCGAAAAATTGACAGGGGAGATTGGTTCCTAGAGGATCAGAAGAGCAAGGTTGGAATAAACTTATCTCAGCCTTGGCTCTCAGTTATCAGGGTATGTTCAAATGTTGAGTTCGATAAGCACAGCATTTCAATTAACCAACTTATGCGAGTAGCCATTCTCAGTGCTGCAGATGCGTATGGTGTTTCTCAGACGAAATGAGCGCCGCAAAAAGTGCCCATCATGCCACTCCATAAGCTTCACACCTGTATTACACGAAATGCAGTGGTATGTCTCCTCACTCTCTTTGGCCTGATACTTAACAACGCGTGACACTCAATTCAACCAATTTCACATCAGTATAGAAGCATAGGTCATATGTCTGATCAATTCACAGCCATGTCTGCGGCTTGAACTACTGTCGAATAGAAAAGGTTCAAAGCATCGAAGAAGCAATGTACAAATACTTCTTGACTTCAATAAAACCCAAAAGATACAATAGTATGATTGATGAGAGTAGCTTACCACCTCTGCCGCTGCAGTCTCCAAAGCCTAGCAATCCAAAGGCTTTCGAGGATGAAATTAGCAGATACAGGCACATTCAGCTAGTGGATGTATCCTTTAGTAGCTTACACCGGGTGAGACTTTCCGTGTCAGAACTCGCAGCATCTGCTATTCAGCTCGAAAATTCACAGAATAGAAATCATCTCACTGATATATAATTTGATCTTTAGATTCTTACTGCGCAACACAGCATAAGCCTACGCATGCCTTTTGCCTCCATGACACACCGCCTCAAACAATTCCTGTACAACGATGATAAATCGACCTGGACACCAAGCCCCCCATATACTCTCAAGTATCCAGATGATCTAATACAAAAGTATGATCTTTTGGAAATAATTATGGATAATACGATAATGGACAGACCTGAAGTAGTCACAATGGCAACCCAACTGGACCAACCGCCTGCCTCAATACCAGATTCAACTCAACTACAGCGTTTGCTAGAGATGACTTCTGAAACTAGACATCTAGTAGATGAAGCCATGTTGCAACTACACAATTCATTTCCCAATATACAAAATCAGATTGGTTGTTTAATAATATTCGCGGAATTATTAGAATGGAGATGGTTTTTGCAAGATCTATGTATGGCAGCCTTACGCCCCGTGCTAAGAGATGTGCCAAGGGGTTTGCAAAGCAAGCGGAAGTCGACAAGGGGTTTGCAAAATAAAAGGAAGCCTACAAGGGGCTTGCAAAGTAAGAGGAACCTGACAAATCGTCGGCATATATGGATTACTTTAAGCTTGTTTGGAATAACGCTCTTATTCTACTGGGGTATGTTGATATTCATTTGCAAACCCTCTGCTTCTGCCAACCACCTGGAAGCTAGTGTTGCTAGAGAAGATCAATCTATTGTAAGCAGTTAGAAGCTCCAATGCCTACTCTCTCAGGGCAAACTGGCAGCCACGGAGATTTAATACTGGGCTTGTATGGTTTCTCTCAATGAAGAGGGATAATACTTCGTGTACATGGTTATACAATGGGAGAGTGTGCTACAAACTACAGATAACAAATAGTAGAACAGCCTGAGACATGGACTACATATATTCACCTTCATATTGCAAGTTCTGGCAACGACATTCGGAAGTAAAAGAAGGTATTACATACATAAATTTCCAAATTGGATATATTACTTGAACGACATATTGTTTTACACGACCACATCCGGCATGCTTTCCTATAACACCACGATGTAGTTTTCTGGTACATGTTTTGGGCGTGTATTGTTGCTAAGCCATCCCTTTCAGGCATTCGTCACCATCTCTGAGCCGTAACCTGCCGAGATGTAATAATAATAATAATAGCTGCCTGTATTAATGCTTCATTTCTGTGGAATAAATTTTATTAAATTGGTCTTCTTATCTCAGAACGTTGAAATAGCTCGGAAAGATCGACTGTATTGAAGCCAATTTAGAAATAGAACCATTTCATGACGCGGCTAACTACCATACCCCATACGCTTAGCTATATAAATCTCCTTCTAGCACATGAGCTCATTTTAATAACATGACCAGGCTATTTCTGCCTCCTGAAAGCTTGTCTAAATAACTTCAACGCCTTGACACAACGACTGATCCCATGCCTCCCCATACATGATTCCATGGACATAACACGGCCCTACGAACTGCTTTGGGCTCTGCCCTGTTCTAGACCGGACGACAAAAGGGAACCTGCCGCCCTTATATAAGCTGATCTGATCCCCCACAACACTCTGGCTGGGAACCACGGCCAGATAACCCTTCTTGGTCCTCGCCAAGCGACGATACAGTGTGGCTTCGGTCCTTGTTGCGTACACCCTATCGTCGGCGGTACCCATGGCTGAACCTATGCCCGCGGCTGCGACAAGTGACTTGTAAAACCAACCCTTCAGGCCCAGGTATTTCAAGCCAGACATGAGTCGAGGCCCACGGAGAGCCCTTTGCCATTTCCTGAACATCTCCACCACAATCTCGGGGCTCTCGACGTTGCCAGTGCACATTGTTATGGCGAACACCATCTCCTGGGTTTCGCCAGTCGGGTAAATTGCGTATCTTTTGGACATTGCAAACCGTTCCCACTTGATCAGTGTGTCGAGATAGGTGCCGAGGTCCAACAACAGTGCTTTCCAGAAGCTCTTGAAATCTGCCACTGACGAGGTCATGCTGGCAAGATCCACGTGGTCCATCTGGGGGACGGTAAGGACATCCTCCAGCTCCATGATCTGATCAAAGTCATATCCCGATAAGCAAAGCGTCACGCCGTCGTCTTTGAGAGCCGGGATCCAATGTTGAGACCCTGAGGCGCTGACGGGCGGTGCTTTCCGCGCATAGTCTTTCACCTCTTCCGAGATCTGGTCAAAGATGACAGGAGCAGGAGATGGCAAATGACTCCAGTCTGGAACCCAGGACGGCAGGTTCAGAGGCGACGACGTTGCGTGATCGAGAACAAGAGCATCCAGATTCTTCATCCGGGACATGACTGCCATGGCGGTCTTCTTGTAACATTCTTCCACCGACAAAGTATAGTCGGGCGTTATGCCATATTCCCGGGCCCCGTCGCCTTTGACAAGGCTAAGAATGGAGTATACCTTGTCTCGCGGATCCGTCGCAGCGAGCGGCAGCACCTTTCGAAGAAGCCAAAGAAGTTCCACGCCCTGCTGTGTCGAATCCGCATTCGACATCTTGCTTTGAACCAGTATCATCAAGATCAGGCCGCTTCTGAAGATCCGATCGGGTCTTCCCTCAAGTCCCTTTGTCCCCATGATGATGGCGATGGTCCAGCCTGCGCAGAACTCGAACCAGCCAATGGACTTTTTGCCGCATTGAATCGATGCCTCTTCGGCCAGACAGGCTTCTTGGAGCACCCAGCAGCGGCTGAACCAAGGGCGCGATAGCAGTCGGAAAAAAGCTGTGATCTCTTCAGACGTGGCAGCAGATTCGTCGTCTACTTCTGCATCATCGGTCGCGTCCACTTGCTTGTCAGATGCGGCTGGAGACTGCACGGTCGTACCAAGTATGGCGGTGTCGCTGCTGGCTTCACCGATATTCGTTGCACTTTTGGCCAGTTCATGGCGCCTTTTGGCTGCTGCAAGCCTCTGATTAATCAACTTCTTCTTATTGGGGCCGTAAACGTCTTCGTTCTCGAGCGTGTGGTCGTCAAGCTCGAGAAGAGCCAGTCTCTTCTCAACCATGCGCTCGCACAGTGGGAAAACCAAGTCACTATCTTCATCTGCATCTCCTAGCCAGATCACGACAAGACGAGCCTTTCGATATATGTCTTTCATGATGCTGACTTGATGGTTTCGTTCAGGAATATTGCCCTGATTGATGCAGATTGCATCGACCCACAAGGTTCGCTCATCTTCGGTCTGGCGCAGATGGCGTAGCGCAGACTCCAAGTTCTTGGTGACGGGGAAGGGCACTCCATCACAAAAGATGAGTAACTTGTCCGTGGCGTCTCCCCAGCAGTAAGACAGCGCTTCAAAGGACGGGTCATCATTGAGCTTGACAACTGACAAGCTGATGTGGATAGGCTCAGAGGGATCCTGGCTAGGCTTCAAAGTCAAAACTCGGATACGATGATCATCGCCTTGACTCTCTACTCCCTCATACGTGATGCCGAACGCTGGTTGAGACATGGTGTCGCTGTTGATTGAGAGTTGCGGGGAAGACGTTGGTGCCTGGCGAACGCAGGGAGATGGTGCGTGCTGGCAGCTTTTATCATGAATCCTTTGAGCATGGTGACACGGCCATAGACATGCATTCCCCCGTCATGGCCTTCTGCGTACAGCCTCACTTCATTCTCCGATAGCAGGTGATACTACCGAGCGAGTTTGTCTGGCAACATCCGATTTTACAGCCTACGATGACTCCGTTCCTACATTACTTTTTAAAACCGAGTGGATCGCTGTGATCAATGCGCTATGTGTATGTGACACTATCTAATTCACGCGTGTTGCAGTTAGTAGAGTCGAGAGCAGAAGCGGCCGCGAAACTCGCTACTGTATGGGAATTCATAACGTAATTTTCACTCCATAGATACGCTTAAATCTATTATATACATCTAACGTTGAATAAGGTTATTAACGATTATTAACCCCGGAGAGATTTATCGGATTGCCGGTTCGGGTCTAAATTACATACCTCCAATGGCTCGCCACCGGCACGGACTGCGGATACCACGTAGGTTCAATTGTTGGAATAAAACCTTCACATACGCGTATTGCATCTCAGAATGCCTACATCATCGCCATCTTTTCCGTGACAAGCTCATTGTTTAGAAGAGTTATACAGCGATACGAGTTATCAGAACGACCCACTACCCTCTAATAGTCTACACTTGAGCCAATGTCTCATACATCTTGGTGCTAATAGCCGCAGCTAACCGTCAGATGAGCAACGATGCCATGGATATTTCTCAGTCCTCAACAAGGCCAATCACGAAGATTTCCACCAACCTCAAACTTCTATCAATAACAATTCAAAATATTCAAAATATTTACAACCTGGACTTGCAAGAGATCATCTTTTTAAGCCAAACTATGAACATAAACACCATAAATTGCCTAGACTGCATATGCAAAAAGTGCTATAACATAATGTCTCCAGTTTGTGATCTATACTGCTCCTTACAGCGAACTCGGATATACCCAGAGGTAGAGCGGGAAATAGCCAAGCCCAGCAGCAGGATGAGGATTCATCAATTATTTGCTTATAAAATATAAATAATACTTATTTTTAAAATCTTTATTATAAATTACTTATTTTACGAATTCGCGAAAGTATTTTAACAATCTGTCGGTCGGACCTTCTACTGTATGGACTGAATACGCAGAGTCAACGACTCTATTGGAGAATAACGAGATCCTGATTGACAGGATTATTATATAAGATGACAAATTATAAGAATTGGATTATCACTGTGTTTTAGATTGCAAAGGAATACTTGTACATCTATTGTTCTTGCTGCGTATTCTTCACCATGAGTAGCACGATGGCCACTCCTCCTCTTAGTATCTCTTCGCCTGGCTCTACACCTACATCATACAGTAGACTCTCTATCTGTCTTCTTAGGTTTCTGACTATATCCTTTTCTGTGCCAGCCAGATCAGGATGGTCTTCTCTCCATCTTGTCACTGTGCTATGTGTACCTAAAAGCTTTTCAAATTCTCCAGGCGTCATCATTCTCCTTGTACCGAAATCCGCGCCCTGCGAATCTTGTTCGTATACTCTATGCCTGTTCCATACTTTGCGAATAAAACTTTCCTGATCAAAGGTCTTGACTGGGTTATCAAGGGTCCAAGGTAGTGGTAGGTCGGCGTAAAGGTCGCGCGTCAAGATACCTCCCTGTCTCTCGTATGGCAGTAGCTCACCATGGAATGCTTCCAAGGCTGCTTTAATGGCTGATCCGTTTGGTGTCTGGGTAGCATCTATAGACATCCCAGTTCTTGCCCATAACGCAACAGTACCACCAGGCTTTAGAATACGCGACGCCCTTAACCAGAAGCGTGCCAGGTCGAACCAGTGAGCGGCTGTCGCAGCCGTGAGCAGATCAACGCTATTTTCTGCGATAGGGGGCTCTAGATCAGTGCCAAGGTCTTCAGCAGCCGATACATTAAATCGCACAGGCGAGAGCGCCGATCTAGCAGAAGCTCGCGCGATCCCAATCATCCCCTCCGAAGGGTCCAGGCCGATGGCTTCAGAAAAATACTGGGCCAAATCGCAAGTAGCTTGACCTGTTCCGCAACCCACATCAACGCAAGTGACAAGTTCGCCTCCGGTAGATGTGTGATGATCAATGATAAATTTGAAGAGAGCTGGAGAGTATCCTGGACGGTCAGCGGCATATAGCTCGCCCTGTTTTTGGGTGTATGCGCGGAAGGTTTCCTCGTTAGTTGCCATATTGGAAATCTTCTTTTGCCCTTTCTCTTGATGGTAGAGAGGTTCGTGACAGGAGAGGAAAAGTGACACGGACGGGCAACTAAATACCCAAAAGTTTAGATTCCCAAGTATGACTAGTGAAGGAAAAGGTGAAGTATTGGGGCAAGGCTATACCTATTTATCAGGGATCTCCTGGCGCGCCATTTCTGGCTTGACATGGCTCAATTCCGAACCCCGAGCTCCGGACGCAACGGGGTTACAAGACGGCTGGGTTAAGCCGCGTCCACTTGAAGCGATACCTGAGGAACACTTGTTTCTGCGAGAATGCCTTCTAAGAACTGGTAGATTGAGTAAGGCCTCCGCAATAAGATAGTTAAATGCTTTATATATATGTGTGTGCGTCTTATATATACCCAACATCGGATAGCTTCAAGTAGGTCCCAGGATAGAATAGCCCAGCAGCCTCAAAGATCGGCTAATTGCACCAATATCAGATTTTCTTTTTAATAAGCAACGATAGCAATGCGTCGGTGACACAAGCTTCATAATATAACATAATTAGTTCTCAAATTGAAAACGTTAGTTGAACTACAGTTCTTATGTCTAAAATGGCAACCAGTGGCATGCTTTCTCATAGCCATGTGATATACGTTTCTGTTTGACATGAAAAGGAAGGCCTACTATATTAACAGCCAATATTACTTCAATGGTCTGCGTAGAACTCTATCAAGTGTCTCACCCGCTCATGCGAGGGTACTTATTAAAGGGCAAACGTTCTAGCTCAGCCAGCCATTATATTGCTCAGCCAGCCATTGTATTGCTCAGCCAGCCACTCAATATTGCTCAGAGAGCCGTTGACGGCCGCAGCTTGACTGGCTCTGATACAATGGCCTAAGTGTAACCATTCAGCTACAAAATATATGCCGCCGTTACATTTGATCGACAAAGCATCTCCTATTGGAAACCATGTAAGCCAATCAGCGTTCGCCTTCGGCCGCTCTTACAGGTAGGGGCATGGGACATTGGCAAAGACAAAAGACCTCGAGTAACGTATGTGATAGTTTTGAATCCAAATAATGTCTTGCTTTTTCGTCTTTAGTAAAATTTTCAATTCTGCCGTAATAGCGAACCTCTGCAAATATGATTGCATATATATCGGACCAAACCTCCTTCATCCAGTAAGAGAAACTCACAACTTCTACACTACTCCGTATTGAAAACATCTTCTCAAAGCGTCTCAATTTTCACAAAAATCATGCATTTCAACAACTTCTTCACCTCCATTGGAGTGATGGCTTTATTACCAGCCTTTGCTCTGGTGATGGCCGACGACTGCAAGATACAGTCGCCATCAACTGAGAAATTTGACATCCCACTCGACTTTTGTTATTACCACGATTTTGGCATAGTCGACGTCCGAGTCGAGATACCAGGCGCCAATCTCAGGCCCAAAGACAAGGCCGATCACCTAGAGCTTCCTGCTCACGTCAAGGCAAATGCTAGCCCCATTCATCTGGATGAGACGTATGGCGTCAACATTTACTTCAAAAACGACTGGACGGATGCCCATCGTTGGGAAGTAAATATTCCTCTTATCGCGTCACTCTACGTTGATCTACAGACGCGAATTGATCGTTCAAATTGCAAGCTTAGGTTGAAACTTCACTTGACAGGCTCGGGTCTCTTAGGAGCTTTAGAAGAAAGTATCCCCCTAACTGAAATCGACAATGATGGAATCAAGTTTCTCGCACAAGGCATGAGGCTGTGCTCTTAAAACCATCTCGGGATATTAGAGGAGTTTACTTCTATTCTAGAGAAATTAGTGGGTGTCAGGTTGAAGAGGGGATTGGAGAACCTAAGCTAAGGGTCCGTTCTCTATTTACGGGGGTATTCAACATACCACGATCTTTTGTTTTCTCATATTTACCTGAATTCAATAAATTCCCTCTTACGAACCTCACTTCTCTATAAAGGTATATGCAGTTTTATTGTATTAGTCTGAGTCAAGGCAACCCTGTTTCGCTCTTTATCCAAATCACTCGCATCTAGCACCATTTCTTAGGCTTCCAATTGGGAATTACAACGCTTCCATCATTCTGAAGCATGTTAAGGGTGCCCTGCTGCCTCCAAGCATGGATGAAATATGCCGTGTTGTGCTCCTTCAGAAATGCGCAGTTTGCGTCCACCGTCTTCCAGAACTTGGTATAATCAGCAACACTCACTTCTGCAATGGCAAACCCGGTGATATAGCCTCCAGCATGCAGAACATTGTAGCCTGTTGCCCACATCATCTGTAAAAGTGAAATGTAATTAGCATCCTGCAATAATTTTGCCATAGAATTGCCTGTAATTACCTCTGAGATGATGAGTGGAAACTGGGGGAGGTATTTCTTATACCACAAAACCTGATTGGCGGTATAAGTCCAAGCATCATCGACCTGAATGTTGTGATAATAAGCCATGACATGGGCGTGGATAAAGTCCAAGACTGGCTCAAGCGCCTTTCCCACCACACCCAATCCAACGCCCAATCCATCAGAGCCAGGTGCACCGCTCATCAAGTTTGGTCTATCCCAATCTTCACTAATTCCCGCTGGAATGCCATGCTTGTTCATCTCTTTGCGGAAGTTGGACATGCCCATAGTCAAATTCGTCAGGCTGGCCGGCGCAGATGCATTGCCGCTGCTGCCAGCCGCACACATGTCGCAATCTCCAACTGGCTCATTGAGATATTCGGCGGCATAGATGACGTATGGTGCAATTTTTGAATATTTGCTGTTGGATAGAGTTTCGAAGAGTGTCGTTTCCAATACTTTTTCCCAAGAGAGCTGTGGCCGTGGTTAGCCGAAACTTGAAGAGACGCATAAAACTCATTGTTATTGAAGAGACTCGCATCATTGCCACTAATTGGGAATGCCACTTGAACCACAACTCCCATGTTGTTCATGATAGCCGCCTCCAGCACATTCTCCCACAGCCGCGTGGTGTAGCTTTCCGGAATGTACATGCGAATCATTGTGGCGCCAAATTGGCGCTTCATCTGCTGCATGTGAGAGCTAATACTTGCAACCTCAAAGTCTTCATTGGTGAACTGAAAGGGGAATGAAAAGCCAAGGAATCCATAAAAATCGGATTGCGGACACCACCATTCTTCTCTCGAAACGTGGGGAGGCTGCAGGTCTGCATTGAGTCTCGCCTGGCTGCCGAATGGGAAACAGTTTGGATTAGGCGCTGAGCGCTGGGATACACGAGCAAGGCCGCTTACTCCAGACAGGAGCGCTGCGAGAGCGGCGAAGCTCAGCGAAACAGGCTTCATGGTGTTGTGCACTGGATATTGGAGTAGGTGGAGATGTCCTTTGCTGCTAACATTTCACTAAGAAACTCCATTACGAGAGAGGGTGACTTGGACTTTTATGTTTTCTGCGGATTCGTGTACGAACAGGGCAAACGCGCGAGAGTGGAAACGGTGAGGCCATCGGCACGGCGACGATACGTTACTTGGTATGGCCCCATTTACTAATTAGTTATCCAGTGCCATTCAACTGCATGACAAGATCTCTGTATCCCCAGATTTTCGTATCGTAGAGGCGTTGGCTCTCTTAAATTCTGTAGAATCTGGGGACCCCATATTTGGGCGTTCTTAATATTCGGCATCTCGGCATCCTCTTCGGGCCTACTCACTTTAGTTCACATATAACCCCTGCTTTGCTTTCCATTTCTCTTCATTTTGTCTAAATATCCCAATTAGCGCTATTTGAGCATATGGATATGATGATCTTGCGTCGAGTGTGGTGAAGGGACCATGAAAAGCATGGGCTCACCTTGTTTACAACTCTAACTTAGGTAGTAGGCGATTACCGTCCACTTGACGCCATTCCCATAGCTATGGAGTTTTCATTCAATTTCACAGGTAGAAATATTGAGACAGGTAATTAAACACCAGAGTAGGTTTCGGAAGCGGTGAGAGGGTCAACAGAAGAATACCCTACGTAAATAACATTGAAGTTAGCACGGGATGCCTTGTTCAACATTGCAGGTTCACCTCATGAGCTACTAGAAAGGAAACAAGATTATGAGATAATACACAATTCTAAGCTACGAAGAGAAAATAAATAAACAAAACGCTCTGTTGGTATATTTGAACAAAAGATAATCTTCGTCTCCACTCCTTCAAATCTCTTTAGTAATGCACCCCAAGTCTCACAGGCTGCACCTGGTCCACGACGGCAAGACCCAACGTTTTCCTCGTGTTCAAGCTCAACTCAGTGTTCTGAGCTTGAAGAGGACCTATGGCAATATCCGGGTCGCTGCTGTCAACTCTGGTATATCCATTCTTGGGTACCACAGTCTCTCCCGAAACCTTTGGCTCTCCATCAACCAGCTCGCCATATTTCACTTTCCTGCTACCGAGAAGATCCAAAATCTGGTCGGCCGAACTATTCGAAGATCCATGATTCAGAAGCGGCGCACCCATGGCCTTCGCAATCTCAAAAGGATCCAGCGAAACCTCTCGGCCCAACTTATGCCAGCCCCAAAGGAGGTAGAGGATAATCAACAGCTGGAAGAACATGCATCCAACCGCAATGCCAAAGAAATTCCAGTGTGCCCTGTAAACTATTCCGACTCTCGACACGAGAGCATCTGTTGGCTTGATCGGGAGTGGCCCCGCGTTGGGCAAGTGTATCGCGGCAAGGGCGCTGCGGAACATGAGCTCGCGGACGTTGTTGATCATGTCTTCCCTGGGATCCGACCATGACATGGTACAGTTGCCATAGTCTTCAATCTCGGATGAAAGAAATGTGCTTGCTGCCTGTCCAAACGCAGTCACCAAGTACGGTATAGCGCTCATGCCACCGATGGCGAGCGTCGTGTTCGAGTTGTACTGCGCCTGCAAAACAGAAGCGATGCCTCCAAACATGGTCAGGAATCCTCCAGCCCCGACGCTGCCCGAACCCAGTTGTTGCCAGTCGGTAAATTTGGTGATGCTAATCGTCGTGTTCTGATCGATACTCCAAGGCTGCAGCGTGACACTTCCGTTTGTAATAGTAACTGTGTAATCGACGGCGGCGGCTCGTAGAGTGCAATTATGTTGCGTCAACTTTCCTTTGCACGTGGGTTCAGGCTTATACAGGACGGAGAGGTTCATATGATTGAGGGCAAACACATCCTGCGATGGATTCCAATCGACACTCGTTCGAAACGTCGTGAGTTTGTCACCTCTGGCCGACGCAAAAGTGCTAAAGTCGTAGTCGAATGTGCTGTCTTTGCAGTCGACATCGAAGCCCGGCGCAGCGATATGGAATTCGCAAGTCTTGTTGATACAGCTAGATGGCATCGTGATAATGCTATGGTTCGAATACTCCTTGAATACCTTTGCAAATGCCGGCATCAGCAGCGCGGTTTGGGTTCCACCACCTGCCCAGCCGCTAAAGTTGGACGGCAGCGTCGTGTTGAGTACGGGTATATCGACCTGATCCCGGTACGGCCCAATCGTCTTGCTCGTCGTGTCCGAAGCCTTTTGCAGCACAGCACCGACGGCGATGCTCACGATAAGAGCGACGAGAGACGAAATGGTGATCATGTTGAACAGGGTCGGTCTGAAGATGCCGACCAGCAGGTTACCTTTGACCTCGAGGTCATAGTGAAGCTCCTTGATCTTCGTCCCCCGGAGAGCCTTGAGCCACCACGAGATGGCGAATCCTTCCGAGTTTGCTACCGACAGGAACAGAACAGCAATAGCGCCCATAAGAGAGAGTAAAACGGGAACGGTGAAGTATTTGTTGTGTGTCGGCCACTGGTTTGTTTCTTGATCTTCAGAAAGGGCGAGAACGAGGGCCATCATGCCGCACGTCACCATGAATCCTATGACGGAGCCGACTGTCCGCCATGGGATTCTCTTCCACACGCCCGGCTGCCATTGAATTCCGTCGATGGACATTGTGGGATTCGTCCGCGAGTATCTGTAGTGAGTATCATCCATGGTGGAAGAGCGAGCCTCGCGGCATGTCAACCTATGTATACACGCAAGTGAAAGAGGCCTGTGTCAGGGGTCGGGCTTTCAGCTTATATCTATCACTATTCAGAAAAGAAGGGAGAGAAAGCAAAAGCAGGGCTGTGAGAGAAGGAGATCCATTATTAGGACTCCAGCTGCCACATGGGAGTCTCCCGGTTTAGGCCTCAGAGCCTCAACAGGTCCTCTTGGCAGCATCGGAACCCAATTTATGCATGGGGCCAAGGTCGAACTACATCTCCATGCAGTCTAGCCGGACGAACAATGTGCCAGTTTCTCTGACCATCAGCTTATATTCGCCTAGACGAGTTCTATTAATATGTTACTAAGAAACGACCGGGTTTTCCGCCTATCCGCTTTGCAAGTCTCCCAACGGAGCAGATCATGTTAATTGTCCAATGGTAGGCCGTTTTCCTGTTAGCATATCCGTGCATTCGCAACGACTAGCCGTTGCAACCCCTGTCAAAGTAAGCATCCCACCAAGGCCGAGTGCATATCTTCAGACAAATTTTTTCCTAGGTTTGTAGGAATTGGTTGTCTATCGGAAATCCTCCTATCCGGCGGGGAAAGATAGTATTCCTGCAAGTGGCGCGATTTGTCCGTACTAGATTGCTACTCAGTTTCGAGACAAGAACAGCGATTGGACTTTAAGTTGAGACGGAACAATAGCAATGATAGCGGTGACAAATAGATGATCAGCACATGTGTACAGATAATTACAGGTAATTATCCCGAGCAATCTATTAATACCTATGTACGCAGTCAGCCTCGCGGTTACTAATAAAGAAATGCAAAGATGGAGACAAAGGAGGGTCGCGATTCAGCCAACCAAACCTCACTAGATTACCTGATTAGTGAATAGGTCAGGAGCACAGCACGCCAGCTAGGATATTTTCGAAGCTGACATTGACTTATATTCCGAAAACCTCTCAAGTTCCACAACAAACTCGTAGGCATAATTTCGGGAAATGGCGGATTCGCGAGTATAGCATTTACATGTGATGTCTATCATGATCATCAGCGGCGCTGATATTCGAGAGACTTCATCTTATGTCTACTTCAAGACAGCAAGCACCAACCAGCAAGGGTCTAATTTCCCCCATCGCGCAAACTACTCAAACTGGCACTCGATGCGGAGACCCCGAATCCCTCCATTTTCGACGTCGTCTCACTAAAGCCCCCCGTTGTCAGCTTAATCATTTCCTTCTAAGACCGCTGCTGCTTGTAAAAGCTCCGTTTAAGCATAATCTAGCCGCGCATTGCCGCGGGATACGGGATACGCTTGTCGCTCTCGTTCAACCTCGGTAGCAAGATACGAATTTTATTTTATATAGATCGGCTTTTACCCTGGTTCATTCGCGGTGATAACATATTCGTCCTTTTGTACGCAAGGGCGGTGGATAAGGTTCTCACCGAATGCAGTCTGTTGTTGTAACTGTTTGGACTACTGCAGTATGCACGCCCTGAGACGCTTCGTTATTATAGCTGAAGGAGCAAGTGGAATTATGCTCCAGGGTCGGAGTTTAGACAGGCACAAATTAATAAACAGCTCTCATATCCTTGAGTCGGCCCAACTTAAGCATATTGCGATTCTCTCCCCTCACAGGAACCCATCTAATAGTATTCTACATCTTGGTGCTCTACACGTATTCATGCGGGTGATAGATTGAATTTACTTATAAGCCTTGGTTTGACATTCATTCTGTGCATGGAACTAGTATTCACAGCTGGAGATCATTTATAGAAGCCGTAGACACTAGCCGATAACAGACTCAACTTGCAGCTACTCTATCCATGCCCATGAGCTAATCGAATCGACGTTTAAATGAAAATATTCATTATTACAATTACACAGCAAGTCCGTCTTAATATACAGGTAGGTGTACACATATTGTTTCTGTGTAACTAAGTAGTCTACGCCTCAACATCCATGGTATCAACATCTGCCGAGCCATCATCCAAGTTCAAGTCTATCAATCTCGCGTATTGGGCCGTGAGGCGCTGTAGCTCGCGATATTTGCCTGTTGTTATGTTAGCTCGAATCCAAAAGGAAAGAGTGGCCAGGATTAACATACCAAGAATAAGAACCACCCCCTTTAAGAGTTCTTTCCGATCCCATCCACAGAGCTGCTCATCCCGACTATACCAGCCGCGGCCATCGGCCTTCTCCGAGTCTTTCTCCTCAAGCACACCGCCCAGCAAGCTGTTGAGAAGCTCTTCGACCTTGCCCCTGGCACCTTCGGCACCTAAACGCTTGGCGTACATGAACAGGTATAATCTGAATTCATCGCTTGCCCCCAGCTGCAAGGCGCCAGCGATGCGGTTCTCCAAATGGGCAATACTGACGCTGCTCTCCAGGCCTTCGGCCTCGGATTTTTGCATGACCATTTTAATGATTCGCTGCAGTGCGTAAGCCCTCCCCTTAAGAAGAAACTCGTTGGTTGTGTGTCGCTCGAGGAACGGAATGATGCCCGA
This sequence comes from Trichoderma endophyticum, assembly GCA_035079535.1. Taxonomy (NCBI): domain Eukaryota; kingdom Fungi; phylum Ascomycota; class Sordariomycetes; order Hypocreales; family Hypocreaceae; genus Trichoderma; species Trichoderma endophyticum. The sequence goes on from JAPMIQ010000012.1 coordinate 475,282, forward strand.
TGATACGGTAACAGCTTGGCTGCTCTTGTCCTTGTCATCCTTCGAGTTGGGTCCAACAGCGGTAGATTGTAGGGCTGAGATGGATGAATCGTTCGAGTTCCAGTACTGAGAACCCACTGCCCACCACGCCTCGCTCAGCCGCTGCCACGTGTACATGTCTCGCGCGTAGAAGTAGCCGTCGCCGTTTGTCAAGGTCACGATGATGTGGCCAGTAGAATTGAGGTGGGCGGACGTGATGCCCGGCCCAGGGGTAGCAGAATGCTGATTTAGAGATGCCGTCGCAATATCTAGTATGGGACCAACGGACACGGGGGGGTGGGGAGAAGACTGAGTTTTGAGATCCCAGACATGGACCAATCCGACTGCTGTAATGGTCATCAGCCAATAATCTCTGCATTCAAGGATGACAGGCTGTGATTCCAAGATGATGGGATTCAGAAGGCGTCTGCCGGCACGAGTCCAAACGTGTAGCGAGCCATCTTCACAGGCCACAGCCCAGAAGTACTTGCTAGCAGTTACCAAGATGACAGCTCGTGGCAAGAATTCCTGCCATATTAAGACTCCTCTCTGCGTAACAAGGACATGGGCTGGATCACGCGGGTTGATATCGTTTTTAGCCTCGAGGATGATGTTCTCTGGAAGCTTGGATGCGTCTTCCAGTGAGGCGGCGTCGGGTTGTAGCACGCCTCGCTCAAGCGGCCGCAAGATATGTGATCGTATCTTGGGAACAGCCAGGCGGACCTGGGCGTATGAAATGGATGGATTCAGCACCGCCGGCCGTAGAAATTCGGGAGTGGGAATAACACCGTGCTCGACAGGAACAAGCGCAGCATGCTCGACGCCATCGGCCCCGTTGGTCACAACAGCCGTCGGACCACCAGTCACCCGCTTAGCTGCAGGTTCCTCATCCTCGTCGAGATCGGTAGTGGCAGCACGACGCTTGTTTCCAAGTAGCATGGCGACAATCCCCCCCTTTGGCAATCCATCAAAGGGTTTTGAAAGATCCAGTATCGTCTGTGGGGCCTCATTTTGTGTGTTTTTCGTCGTCGTTGATCCGACAAGCTGGCTCTGGGGTAGAGATGACTGCCCTGTGCCAGACGACGAGACCAAGAGCGGAGCCACTCGCTTTCTTCCATCCTTTCCGACGGTAACCCGAGACTTTAATTCACGAACCCGTTCGGCCGTCTTGTCTGCAGCCTCTTCTGGCTTTTCACTTGTCTCTTTGTCCTTGTCTTTCTCCTTTTCCTTGTCCGAGTCCGCACCTCCATTAGCAGTCGACTTCTCCGGGACCGACGCAGAGGATTCGGCCTTGCTTGCTGGCGTAGACTCCTTTGCGGACTCGGGCTGGAAATCGCCCATGAGAGCACCCATTCTAGACTGCACAGCCCTCGACTCTCCGGCTTTGGCATGCTCTTCCAGCATCAACCCATCCACATCTTCAGCGATGCCCATGCCCTTCCTTGAGCCACCGTATTTCTGCAATGCCTTGGCATTCTCCTCTTGCTGAGCCACCCACCCCAGCTCGCCCTCATCAAACTTGGCGACAACCACGCTGCCGTCCAAGCTGGATGCAAACAGGGTCTGGCCGTCTGGTGTCCACGCCAGATCAGAAATAGACTTGCCCGCAATGTCCTGCAATATGACGACAGGGCGGGAAGTGTTGGTATTCCAGATACTCAATGTCTTGTCCTGGCCAGCCGACGCAATAACGGTGACAAGCTGGCCGCCGTGGCCATTGGCCGCGCCGTTCTGACCGGGCTTCACAGTATGAAAGAGTCGAGGCGAGAACATGCACACCTCGGTTGGCGCCTCGTGTCCGATCAGGTTGATCTCGCTATCCCACCTCGTGCGCTCGATGATAGCGACGGAGCTAACGGGGCCATTGACTGCATTGGCGGCAGCAATGTGATTCCCATCCGGAGACCAAGAACACCGTCGGAAATACGTAGTCAGGGGGGAACTCTTGAACGGGGAGCTGATAGTGGCGTCGAGGACAAAATTGTTAATCATGTCATGCTGGGTCGCATTCGGCGCGGGCGGGGTGAAGCGGAAGATTTTGATTGTTCGGTCGTCGCTGGCAGTGGCGAAGAATTTATTGGCAGGGTCAAAAGTAATGCCCTTGACGTGGCTCTGGTGCGCGGGAATCGACTTGAGCTTCTCAAACGTGTGGCCCGACCAGACCACGACCTTGGAGTCGAGCCCGACAGACACGAGCAGCGAGGAATCGTAGGACCAGGCCAGGTCCTGCACATCGTTCTCGTGCCCAATCAGGCGCTTGTACGTCTTCCAGTTCTCGACCGGCGGCGGCTCGTTGGTGCCAAAGGTCGGTGCTGGTGGCCCCTTGTCCAGATGATACACGCAGATGAGCTTGTCGTCGGCGCCGCTGGCCAGGTAGCGGCCATTGGGCGAGAAGCGCACGGAATGAATCGTGCCCAGATGGTGGCTCATGTGGCACAGCTGGCGAGGCTTCTTGTAGTCGCCATCGTTGGCGTGATAGACGGCGTCAGTCGACCAGATGCGCACATGGCCGTCGCCGCCCGCCGTCGCGATTCGCTTGCCGTCGGGCGAGACGTGGCAGCTGTAGACCTCGAAATCCTTCTGCTCGCCGCTGTGGCTCAGCCACGAGGGCTTGATGATGCGCATGTCGGGGGAGGCGCGGGCATTCGGGAGGCGACGATGGTGGATGATGTTGGTGTTTTGGCGATGGTGATGCTGGGGGCGATGATGTTTGGATTTGGATGGTGTTTTGGCGATGCTTGGTTTCGTGCCAATGGGAGCTGTTAGTGGCAGATGGCCTGGATACCTCTGGTGGGCTGGTAGCTAGGCGTGTCGGGTTAGTACTGGTACTAACCTGTCTATCAGCGAAGCTTGTAGCGCAGGTACCTGTACCAGATCAGGACTTTATTAGGTCGTCGAGGTATGAAGCGCGTAAAGCAGCTGACTGGACGCGCAGGCGCGTTTAATTTTGCCAGGGAGCTACAGGGTAGCACTTTAGGCTAGTATTGGCAGCACAACTCGATCAATTCTATGTCTCCTTTCATCTTTCTTCTTTCTTTCTTTTATATTAATTTTTTTTTATCTTTCCCTTTTAATTATCTACATCGTTTATCCTTCTATCAGACCAAATACCTTCAGTGATGGAACAGTTCATCTGGCTTCTAAGTTTTATAATGGTGCAACAACTTAATGCATCTATGTACACAATCGCGCTTTGCAAGACTAACTCACATTATGCCACGCCATGAGCTTGTTATATCATTTACTACACGAATTACCCAATAGATCTGAATTCAACCTGCTAAGTGCTAATCACTAAAACTCCATGACGCTCAAATCGCACAATCAAAGAACATTCACTCACAGCTCGATGGGGAACCGTTGCCTCATCCATTTGCCGTACTTGTATATCAAGACCGGAAGGGGAATCAACGATATCGCAATAAACCCAAGCAGAGAATTTCCCCAGCCCACTCCCAAGCTCTTATACAACTGAGGCCCAGCCAAGGGCAAGAAGGCAGCTATCGTATTTCGCAAGACGGCAAATCCAGCAAGGCCACTCGCTGCATATTCCGGGTATGCATCGACAATGTATGTCTGAATGGGCAACAAAACTCCTACGATGCCAATTCCAAACGGCGCAATACCAATGATGGGCACAATCCAGTGAACGGCCTTGTCAGCGCTCCAGCCGTACCAGAAAAAGGTGGTGGGTAGAATCAGGGCAAACCAAATGCAATCCGGGAGACGCATTTCGGGCTCGTAAACGCCATCGTTGGCGGCAGTCATACGAATAACTGTGCTGTCAGAGAGAAGAGCAAACGACAGCAGGCCGATACCGTACCCGACAAGCAGCGTGAGATACACCAGGCCTGTGATACCCAGAGTCCAGCCATAGCTGCCCTCGAATGTGGTTGGGATGGTGTTGTAGAGAAGATAAAGGCATCCATACGCAAACGCAATGTACAGCGACAATCCAAAGATGTTTGGCGAACGAAAAAGCATCTTCAGCGGCCGAATTAGTCCAAGCGTCAGGATCTGTCTCTTGCTTAGGACGGGGGCGTCGGGATCAGTGTAGCAACTTCGGAGCTCGGGCTGGCTGAGCTCCTTTTGAAGCCTCTTTGTCTTTCGTTCGATCAAGACTCGATGGTTTGTCTCACGATTTAGGAAGACCATGGCTACCACCACGATAGCAGCGGGTATAAAGGACAGCCAATTGACCCAACGCCAACCGATTGTCTCAGACACAAAACCACCAATGACGGGCGCGACGGTAGGGCCGACAACGGGACCCAACATCCAGATAGTCATTGCTTTTCCACGTTCAGTTATAGGAAACATGTCGCCAATAATACCACCGCCAATGGTTTGACATCCTGAGCCGCCAACACCTGACATGAACCGGAAGAATATGAGTGTATTGAGTGTTGGAGCAAGCGCACAGCCCACGAGCCAGATGCAGAACCAGGCGCATGCGGCTATAAGTATCACATTTCGACCGTAAATCTCGGACAAGGGCGACAGAAACAGAGGTCCAATTGCATATCCCAGCAGAAATATGCTAACCGGCATCGATCCCAGGGTAACATCGTCCACGCCGTAATCTTTCTCCAAAGCCGCCAGCGAAGGTGCAAGGATGGACGAAGCAAAAGGCGTCATAAACGTGATGGCTGATAACAGGATTGTGATGAACCACTTGCGGCTACGAGAAAAGTTGAGTGGCATATCGGGATCGTGCTGACTGTCCCATCCGACAATGCCCTTTTCAAGGTCTGTGACAGGGATTATGACCGGCGGAGAATCTGTTTCCTGCTTCCTTTTGCGCGCTGATGATAACCTCCTGAACAGGCCAGATCGCGTTGAGCTGTTATCTGCTTCTTCGACATCGACATCATTCTAGTTGACGGGCGTCTGTTAGTAACGGGAGACAAGTTGGAATGGTCTGGCATCTTTTCACTTGCCGCTTCATTTTCATTTGCCTTTTCGAAAACCTCGCTTTCTAGAGTTTCTTTTTTGGATGAATCTTGCCATTGCTGTGGCTCTGAAGCGGTCAAAGAACCCGACGAGGAATCGCCGACCATGGCGCTTGGTGTTTTAATCTTGTCGGTCAATTCCCGACTGTTACTCGGCGAAATTTGCGACTATCTGGGTTACAATGCTTATTCCCGCTCAGAGATGATAAAGTAAGACGACTCGAATACCGCTCAAAATTCCAATTTTTTCAACAAGAACGCAAAAGAGGGGAAGAAGAATTGTATTAATGTATTCCATCAGCCACCGTATGGGATATATACTCTGTCCAACAAAGGAGGAGACCATCAGCAGTCGGCGAATAGGAAATAAACAGGCATTCCCGGTCAAAGTCCGAAAATCAGGACACTAAGGGGAGGGATCTTAATCTATGGAGCAGGCCAACCAATGATTCGGTGTATTGATCTCCGATTGGGATCCGGATATGCATGGTGCTTTCCTCAGCAACTTCAATGTCCACTACTTCAGTTACGCATTACCTGCGGAGATTATGAATGAATCCGAACATAATACCACTGAATATTTGATTCAAAAGAGATTTATCATCATCACAATGACATCGGCTCATAAATATTTCTCGTGTGGATGTTGAAAATAGATTCGTCTGCAGTGGGCCAGCTTAGAAGGCCTTGTCCGCCAGATATCGAAAACGAACGAGATCGGAGGGTGCATCCCTTCCCCCAGCACACTAATATTACCAACCAAGCAGTTAAAAATGGATTTGTAACGATCTGACAGATTATTTGGACAATCATTGCTGGAATAATTGACCTGGGTTGCAATGAGAATCCCGCTCGTAGCCGTCCAAAGCCGCTGCTGAGCGAGCTGAAGTTGGAGACGTTGCCCTGCTACAATGTCGCCATCAAGTCGCATTCATTCCACTTATCAGAAGCTTGTAAATTCCCTCTCGTATTTGTCGATCTCAAATTGTTCAAACTTTATTAATACAGGAAGAATCATGGCGGTGAAATGGCCACAATACTGAGCTAATCTGCATTCTCTCTTCTAATGTACATAGGTAGGTATATTCAGAAAGAAAACATCAAAACGCCACAACCCCTTGCCAAAGAAAAAGTAACCATACATCGCATCTGAAGGTACAATTACACCTCTCCTATTCATATTACATCCTCTTTGGATTAATCCATACCAACAACTCCTCTACCCCCTTCCCGATCGAAACTCCACAGGCCACGAGCATCTGCCAAATCTTTGTAGGAAGCCAACGAAGAAGCAAGAATACTAGAGCAAAGGCATAGAAGATTCCCTTTCCAAAGGAGCCCAGCACATACCCCAACACTTTAAGACTCGTCTTCCCAAAAGTCGTGGCAAAGTATGCAGCAGCTTTTGGAAAATCGATGAATATCGCCCGAAGAATGGCCCGGAAACCGTTGGCAATATCATGCAGGGTGATGGCCCGGAAGAATCCTACCACAGCTTGAATCGTAGTATGAATCAATGAAGCTACTCGCTTCAGGACATTAAAAGCTGCGGTGCCAACCTTGCCAAGCCCTTCGCCAATCCATGATATAATTGTCCATAAAGCGCCAGGAATGCGCTTTAGGATCTGCCATATCTTTCCCGGTACCTTTTGGATGACTTTCCCTGCGTCTTTCATCCCATCGCCGGCAAGTTTGGCCGCTTTCTTCATGCGGCTGGGAAACTTGGTAATTTGCCGCTTGCACCAAGGCGCAATTTTGTGCCTACGCTGCCAAATTTCCTTTGGCATTGTCACAAAAATAGCCTTGGGCACAGTCGTAATGATGTGCTTAGGAACTGTCCAGAGAAGAAACTTGGGGACAGTCCAGAAGAGAAACTTGAAGACCGATCCAATCTTCTCCAAGATACGACGAATGCGCCGCATCTGCTTCTCGTGCGTCACCTTCCATCTCTTCCAAGCACCGCCACGTCGAGTTGGGAGAAGATCAACCACTTCTCGATGTCCATTTTCAGCGGCTAATCGAAGAGCCATTGCGCCATCTGGAGCGATGAGCGAGTCGTCGGCGCCGAGCTCGCGCAGTATCTTGACAATGCCAAGTTTGCCTTCAGCGGCTGCAACTTGGAGAGGAGTTCGCTGAACTGTTGTCTGATGGCCCTCTTCATCATGAAAGTATGAGCCGTATCCATCGATTGTTGCTCCTAGAGACACCAGAAGGCGTACCATGGCGGCGTCATTGTTGCTGACGGCTTTTATGAGGGGTGTTTCGCCTCGATCATTTGGTGTATCTGGAGAGACAAAGCCATTGGCAATGATGTTTGATACCACATCGACTTGTTTTTCGGCGATGTAATGGAAGAAATTTGTAACAATCTCTTGATCGGTTGCGTCGCTTCTCTCAGCTGCTAGGTGGCTACTCTCAGCTGGTTCGTCGTTACTATCAACTGGCACTTCGCTATCTTCAAGTAGTTTATTGTCGCCAGGGATGTTAGGTTTGTCTGTATTAGCGGGTGACATAGTGCTAATCGTTTTATGAGACTTTTTCCTGAACAGTGTGTTTGGATCAATAAGTCTGAATAGATGGTTTGATGCCTGTGATTATAGATGACGTTGAATTTGGCAGTGGGGTATGTTCAAAATGAGCATGTGAACGTAGAATTGTTTAATAAATATATATTAGAATGGTTCCCCAACAAAATCAACAATATGATGGGATCTATAAGTCAACAACCGCCTAAATGAGGCAGATCGTGAGGCAGCTTCGTGCTAATTGCCTGCGCCTCCGCCTCACCTCGGCCCATGTTTTCAGCTCTCCAGCTGAGTTTCATGTGCAAGCGGGCGCCAACGCTTGCTAACTGAAAGGCGCAAATAACATAATTTTGTCTTGAATGATGGTAATTTCAACTCAGATAATATTTTATTGTATTTATCGTATTTAATTGAAGGGTATAGATATCATATTATCTCAGTCCCTCTCATAGCATACTGCACACCATGTAGAAACTGTGAGAGACGATGAATTTCAGTAAGCCTTGTAGGGGTAATTAGCAGCCGCCGCAATCTTATCCAGCAAATGATGTAGTTTCAAGGCGTCGTCAAAGTTGGCGACTTCAGCTGGGGCCGCCACGTACTTCTCGCAGAGCCGAGATGTGTTTTGGCCCATGGCAGGGACGCTCTTAACATATGCCAACTCCTGGGCATCGGTAAAGTCAATCTCTTGTGTCACTCCAACCGAATTGTCAACCAGGCGGAGCTGCTTCTTGGCTATATCCATCTGGAAGTTGGGCCCGTCAATCGTAATCTCCAGCTCTCCCTTGGTGCCCGAGATGAGCCATCGTAGGCCTTTGCCATCAACGGTCTTGGTCACCTTGCGGAAAGAAAGGCTGGCAACCGCGCCGCTTTCCAGCTTGCCATTGACGAATATGTGATCCGGGCTCGTCTTTTGACGAGCAGGGTCAGTGACTTCACCGGTTGCGAAATCAATGAGCTTGACGGAAGGATACTGGATATCCAAAACCGATTGCAAGCTGGCAAAGTCACCGACAATATACCTGAACGAGTCCAGGACTGTTTTGGTGTTAGCGATTTATCACAATGTATTTTTTTCTTCTTTCTTCTTTCACAGAAGTAGCTTACAATGAGCGAATGAAATGGTATACTCGTTAGCGCCTCCTTTAAAGTTGAGGAAATAATCTGCCTTTGCATTCCACGTATCGGCGGGATAGTTGTTGAAGCATCCCGTAGCTGTGGTACTCGTAACCTGACCGATAGCACCACTGTCAACCAGCTGTTTGGCCTTGGTAATTAGAGGATCTGCCCGAAATTGCAACCCCGTCACGACCTTTAAGCCTTTGGCTAGTTGTGCCATTTCCTCTGCCTCTGCTGTAGTAGCGCCAAGAGGCCATTCGCAAAAGACTTGTTTCTTTGCTTTCAGGGCAGGCAAAGCAAGTAAATGGTGCCTAGAGACATGGACTGAGACGACGACAAGGTCAACATCTGGGTCATTGGCGATGTCTTCAGGGCTGCCATAGGCTTTAGTAGTAGCAGGTAGCTTGTGATGCGCGATTGACTGTTTTGCCGCATCAACAGAAGAATTGCAAAGAGCAACTATTTCGTAGTTTGGGGAGTTGATATAAGTCGGCAGATGGGCTGCGATGCCCCAAGCTCCGTTTCCTAGTGATTTGCCATCCCCAATTGTAAGCCCAATCAGTCCGACGCGGATAGGTGCCATGATAAAACAACACAATGTATTACTTTTAAAATTGATCAGTAGATAGATAGATTTCTTGCCGTCTCAAAGAGCTGTGATACTTGATATTATAGCTTCAAGACTATGTTGTCCGGTGGGCGATGATTATTTGTCAATGCAAGACAAATTAATTCTTTTATACTTGGGAGAACTAATATTAGTCAAGGCGGCATAGAGATACTCCATGATTTGGTTAGCGACCGTCAACGATGGATTTGTTCACGTTATTGAATCGGAACTTCCGAAGTCCGCGAATCTCCGCTGAATAGGAATGCTAGAGGTGAAGCGGAGTTTGAAGCTAGCTACCTGGCAAGTATGTTCCCATATTCATTGAAGCAAGAATGATTAGTATAATAACTCATGGAATACAACGCGATTCGTCAAAAATCATATTCACTGTTACAAAGCATCACTTATTTCCGAGTGCATCGGAGGTTGATGTGGGATAGATATCAAAACACGCCGCTTGATTGTTAATATCTGGATATCTTAGGCCTTTAAACTTCTGAAGATGAAGACGTTGGCCGATGAAATAAAAGGGGGTTATTTCCCACTCTACTGCCGATATTCTCTTACTCCATCTGTAACTTGAGCTACGCTACTTCAACACGAAGTAACCTAAGTAAAGCCCAAGTAGACAGTACCAGTTGCTTCTTATCTTATTATATTGGTGACATATTAACACACTAAATCGTCCAGGAATTGACTATTTTGCTCTGCCTAATTAGCGACTTCTCATAAGATATTTATCCCACGCTCCTATACTCTCTAGGGACCCCTTGAGCGTCACTTAGAACTGAGTGTCATAACTATTGCTTGCTAGGTTGATCACCGCCCGAAACATCACACAAACGTTGGTTGTCAGGCAGCGCCTACACCAAGCACAATCTAAATTACTATAGTATAGTCGTTGACCGTTTTCGAGGGATAAAATCCAGCTGATGATACAATGTAGGCAGTTTAATATTCCTCGCTAGTGTTAGTATCACTATCCCTTAACCTTGTATCACCCCTTATCCTGGTACCTGCCAGAGTATCATTTTCTGGCTGATTTTCCCTGGCCTATATGATATCAGTGTGTATCCCGTATAGAAATTCCTCTAGTGTCTACTGCTGCTATATTCTGCCGGCGTCTTGTCATACTACCGGTTTTTTATTTTAGACACGGCATGTTGGACCGCAAGCTTGAGGTGCGGAAATGTTTATGTCAACTCTTATTTAAAACACGCAGACGATGCGGAAGTAAGAATGAGATCATGACAGACATTTGCGTTGTTAATAACCGGTAATCTAAGCAAGGCTTGGCAGATGTCACGACCGTACTCGTGGCCTAAGTGCTGTTGAATGCCATGCCGCATTCGCAACGCACAAAAAAGGAGTAATCTGGATGGAACCTCGTTTTCCTGAAACATCTTAGAAGAGGAATGATGATCTTTCTAATAAATATATCCTGGCATGCTCGAATCCAAGTGTCGGGTACGGTTTTGGCAGCACTAAGTCCATGTCTAGCTACGAAGGATTCTCTCAAAGGTCTGCTTTACAGTCTCAGCCGGAGCGGGATCCAATCTCTCGTTATCGTATGGCCCATCTACAATAGCATTGCCACTGTTTAACAACCCTCTTGCGCTCCATTCCAGTTCCGCCTCTTCATCTTCAGCCTTTCGAGCTGCATCCATCTTTTCCAGAGCGCCTTCGACTGGCACGTAGACAGTTTCATATTTGCAGCCCTCGATCTCCGCGAGCGTATCAATAATGCGCTGGAAAGTTGTTCTTTCGCCGACGACTCGAATCTCTCGCTTTTGCTGGCCCTCCGCGAAGGGAAGTAGGGTAGAGGCCACGGTATAGCGAACGGCACTGCGATAATCCTGTCAGACTTGTGCCTCCACTATACGCTGCAGGGGGGATACATACTCTTTCAGACTGGTTACATCCATCGGCATATCCTTGGTGCCGTAGGCGACAGCCTTTTTGGCAGTTCTATCCACGCCATGGAATGGCAGTATGGTCCACTCAGTAAACGGTGCAGTCAGCATATACGTATACTTGAACTGAGGGTGCAGCTTGGCAGTTGCCACACAGTGGTATCTCGTCATCCGCTTGTCTTGAAAGTAGCGAAAGTCCTTCAACGCATCCAGTGCTGTGTCGGAGCCAAATTCGGACGGATAAAAGTGAGTTACTCCACCGGCCACAGCAGCATCGATCATGGCCGGCTGGAGGCGCATGATGGTGTTTCCAGCAAGACTAATGGCAATGTCGTATCCGCGGTAGCAAGCGGGATCGGCAAAGGAGCCAACAACGACATCAACGCCACGAGTTTTTTCATTTTCAAACTTAGGAGCCGATGATGGAGAGGACAAGACGCCGATTTTAGAAAACTGGTCAGCCTTGCTGAGGAATTCTTCGAGAAGGGGGCGTCCCACGCTTCCAGAGGCGCCGATGATGATGACGGATGGCTTTGACATTTTGAATAGATGGTTTGAACTCTTGTTGAGTTAGTATTGAGCGGATAGTGATGAAGAGAAAAACTATTACATTTCAATAGCCTTATATACTTGAGCCTCTCCTTACACCCCCAGCAGATCTCGCAAAAACTCTCACTTTGAAGGGCGAAATAATGATTGGGTTACACGCGGAGAATCCACAATGATCAGTAAGCTATCACATTACAAATACTATTACTTGATTTACCTGCTCGCATAGCAAATAACATTCATGTCACCCACGATTGGCGCTGCACATGAGTCCTGGCGTTTGACCTTAATCAACTCTTAGCTCCTCCAACCCACGTTTGAAGGATCCAATTATTAACCCCGTCCAAGGTGCCAGATTCCCCGATCTGGCATTAGTGCCAATCTGGTTATGCTAGTTCTCAGATGGAGAGCAACTTTTTGCGCGCTCTGTGAATTGTGTGGGAGCCGCCCTCAAGTTGTGGCGTAACCTTGCGGTCAACAACCAATAAACCTCCGCAGAATCACATGACTCTCCTCAGGAGGCGACGTTACGATATCAAACTAAAACGCAGATTAACGATTCAGTGCTAAGGGATGGTACACGTTTACTATTCTTGAATCCATTATGGTTTGTCCGCGGAATATGAATCTCCGCAATCTTTTACCAGGAGCTATTATTCGACGGCTTATAATGGACCTAAGGGAGGATATATGCAAGTAAGGTGATGATCGGAGATTCCGAGCTAGTCACTTGATTTTGTGGAAGAATGGGTAGATATAGGGCGGTACATTAACTATACGACGATTACATATATTCTACTTCACAGCTTCAAGTGTCCATCGTCCCTTCATCGCATAGGGAATCAGCCCTAAGTTTCGTGAATGACTGGAACATGATGTTCTTAAAGATAAAGCAGCAAATATCAATGAACAATCACTTTCAGATATGCACCTCTCTCGCTCCTTCAGACATACTCTATAAGCCATCTCTGCAAGCTATCCGTTTACTCATCATCATCCCACTTCATTCTTCCCTCAACCTCGCCATCATCTCCACCAGCTCCCTCATCTCAACCGCCCGATACGTCCCCTCCAACAACTCCAACACTCCCAAAGCCGTAATCTCAGGATCGAAGCTATCCCTGACAACAACCGCCTCCCGATCCGCTCCGCCAACCTCCACGAACAACCTCACAATCTCCGCCCACCGCGCCGTGCCCTGCGGATCAACATCGTAGTACTCGATCCATCCTCTTCGGCGCGCATCCCGCAAATGCCGCAACAGCGTGATCCACGGCGTCCGCGGCGCGTTGGTCCAAAAGTCGGTGTATCCGTGGTTCGGGCCTGGGTTGATGCGGCACTGGTTGCGGAGGAGAAATTCCACCAGGCGAGGATCTGACAGCGGGAAAATGGTCTTGTTGCGGGAGCAAGGGAATTCAGTGGCGTAAGCAAGCAGAGGCGTCGATTCTGCCGTCTGGAGTTCCTTCTTTTCATCCGAAATCTCGTCCTCTGCGGCATTACGAGCAAGGACTTCCTCGCAAACATAGCTTGTGAGGCCGAATCTCGTAGCCAGGCACAGAAATGGCTGCCATAGCGGTGCGGCAACCTTGAAAATTCGATATGGTCCCAGCCCGTATCTCGCCCAGTGATCGTAAGGATCCTCAGGCTTGCTCAGCCAGTACCAGGAAATCGTCCTGTCCACCTCATTCACCATTGCCCGCTGCAGATGCTGCGAGTCGTTTCGCACGTATCTCGCATGCGTCATGGCGAGTGCAATGCCAGGCCACCATTCGTCCAGCTGACGATGATGTTCAATCTCCTCGAGCGCATTCTTCATCTGAAGCACATATGATCGTAGCAGCCGCAAGTGAGAATCAAAGTCAACCGGTGTCTTCTCCACAAGACGGGTCATGACGCCAGGTTCCTCCATGAACCAGTCACGGACTGTGCGATGGATATAAGTAACTCGTCGAGCAGCTGCGTCAATGGCCTCGCTCAAATCTCCGCCCTTGCCAGCAAATCGAAGACCACGAGCATTGCCCTGTTCACGACTAGCATGGACGCCGAGAAGGCCGGAAAAGCGATTCATGATAAGTTGAATGGTAGTTCCGCAGCGATCATAAGCCATTTCCGTCGAAGCTTGCTTCACATCCTCCGATATAGCAGCTTCATCATCCTCGCTACCCCTGAGAGCAAACGCAAGCTCCCACACCGTAAGTGCATTGGCAGAATCGTTGTTGATGAAATCGGCAACAAATTCCCGTGCATTCATGAGGCTAAACACAACGGCCGCTTCAGCCAGCTGACCTTCATCCTGGTTCTCAAAGAAGAACAAATGAAACAGCTCATTAAGTTCCGTCGGCAAGGCCTGCAAAACTCCAGACAACCCCGTCAATCCCGTGCTTTGATCAAACTTGCGAATCATTTCGTTGAGCGCGAGCCTGACCCAGAGAAACACTCCATCCGCTTTCTGCACCGCTTTCTGAATCAGTTCCTCCCCAACAGAGGTCTCATGCTTCAAAAGGCGCCGAATATAGACATTCTCCCGCAACCTGTCCTTTGTATAGCGGTACATATCGCCATACGTGAGATCCTGCAGCCTCAGATTCGGCACCGCATACTCAAACGCATCCTGGAAAACTGCCCACGGCCGTGACGACAAGCAAATCTTGATCGATCTTCCCTTATCCCCCAAACACAAATTCTTGAAAAAGTCAATGATTGCCGTATGATCGCCTTCGAACTCATCCAGACCATCAATGAACAAGCAAACATTCATCTTCTCTACAGCCTCATCCATGACCCCCTGAAAGGCCTCCAACAAGTCCGCAACGGACCAATCTAAATGCAGCGCAACTCGCTCTTTTGTCGACAACTTTTTGAGTTTCTTCCACAGTTGTGGAAATGCCGCCGTAGTGAGTTCCGGGTGCGCTGAAAGAATTTGATGGAGCAGAGAGCGAAGCAATCCCGTCTGCGAGCGCTGCTCACGAGAGCCGCTGGTCCAGAAGAAGAATCCCGCTGTTAAGACGGGCTTGTCAACAGCCCAAGCATTCAAGCGCTCCATAGTAGCTTCGTGATCAAAGAGGAATCGTATAAAAGTCGATTTTCCTGATCCAGGCTTTCCAGTGATCCAGTAAATAGGACCAAGTTCATCACCCCGAAGCCATGCTGAAAAGGGATGCTCTGCGCCTTTCTTTTCTGGGTCTTGAGCATCAGTAGGCAACGATGGTAGAAACACCCATTCAAATGTTTTGCTATGAGCCTTTGTGACTTCCTGTTCTCGAAAGTACATGCTTTTGTAAGAGAGAACGTCAAGGATGTAGTCGTGCACAATGGAGTCTGGCGTTGGTCGGTGTCTAACTGGGACTTCAATGTAGACATTGTCGCCGGGCACAATGTTGATGCGCCTCATCTTTTGCTTTCCTTTGTCTGATTCTTCTTCGTCTTCTTTTGGTGGAGCATCTCTATCTTCTTCGGCCTCGTCTTTCTTTTGATCCAACGGAGTGAGATCAGGTACCGGCAGTCGGCGAGTTCTAGGTAACGGTATCAGCGCAATTCAATGAATCAGATGTTATATCGACAGCAACACATGTATATGAATAGGCAACTTACACAAAAGTAGAATCAACATCATCATGAAACCGGTGGCTCAGCTCCTGAAGTCGAGCACCAAGCGTCGCAATGTCGCGAATAGACCAGACATCACCAAACTTGGCCTGCGATTCATGGTCTTGGGCATCGGCACTTTTATCAAAATGCAGCATCAAATCTTGTCCAATTTTGTAGCACGCGCCAGGCAGAGTACTCAATGGATGAGGCGCATCACTACCAGCGGCGACGTGATGGACGGACTTGAGCGCGCTCAGGGAGTCTCCAATGTGGGCAGCATGGGAACCCAGGCGTTGATCTGGTGAAGAGACACTCTCATCCGGAATGGAATCATCACCATCAGCATCACCGTGCAAAGCGAGCACATCATGGTAAAGCGCAATGGCACGCTGCAAGAAGCCACGGACAGCAGTAGCAGACGCCGAGTCCGGATCAAGCACGGGAATGGAGGACACTGCTGCCATTTTATAGCATGTAATGGTCGCAGCGTCTATGGAATTGTTCTATCTAAGTGTCTACGATGCTTTTTTATTCACGCGTTGGAAGTAAAGCAAGTTTACGGAAGTGATGAAGAAAAGGGGATGAAAGAGGAGCTGGGGGAACGGACTTGAGGGGAATTAGTAGGATCGCATCCCCGCTTCTAGCATAGGATTCGGGCTGTGTAAGTGCATTAGCTCCGGAGATGAGGTTGTTTTGATGCATAATATTGGACAACGAGGTATTATTGGCTGGATGGGGATGAAGCTGCTCCGCGGCGGGATGCAAGTAGCATGTGAGATGGCCTCATGTGTGTAAAGAAGGAGTGAGTGAGTGAATGTTGATGGGAATCCATTAGCCATTGATTGATACAGCATTGCATCATTTTGCATGTGAACTATTCAATTCCAACTACAACCCCCATCTTATCTTATCTCATTCCATCTTACACAATTCAGCTACAAACTGCGTGTAATCCGCATCAACACCAATGGCTCCTCGCAAACCCTCCTCATCAAGCATCACCACTCTCCTCACCCTTACTCTCGCCCTCACCCGCCCTATAAATGCCATCTTCTCCTCCCCTCCCCTCGTCATAAACACCTGGTCCGGCCCCTTCACAGCCGCAACAAACGCCGCATTCCTCGCCCTCTCATCAAACTCCTCCTCCACCGCCCTCGACGCCGTCCAAGCAGGCTGCCAAGCATGCCAAACCAACCAATGCGACAACACCGTCGGCTTCGGCGGCTCCCCCGATGAATCCTGCGAAACCACCCTCGACGCACTCATCATGGACGGCCAGACGCTCAATGCCGGCGCCGTAGCAAACCTGCGGCGCGTCAAAGATGCCGTGGGCGTGGCGAGACATGTGCTCGATTATACACAACACACTCTCCTTGCAGGTGACCAAGCAACGCAATTCGCCCTGCAAAACGGCTTCGAAGAAGAAAGCCTAGCAACAGAAGATTCACTCCGAGCATGTCATGAATGGCGCTCAAACAACTGCCAACCAAACTACCGCTCCAACGTCCTCCCCAACCCCTTGTCCTCTTGCGGCCCATACTCCCCCTCCAGCAGCACCTCTCTCACACAAACCATCCCCAACTCCCACAAAGACGATCTTTCCCACGACACCCTCTCCCTTCTCGCCCTCTCCCCCTCCGGCTCCATGGCAGCATGCACCACCACAAACGGCGCATCCCACAAAATCCCCGGCCGCGTCGGCGACGGCCCCATCCCGGGCAGCGGCTCCTACGTCGACTCCACCGCCGGGGCCTGCGGCGCCACCGGCGACGGCGACCTGATGATGCGCCTGCTGCCGTGCTACCAGGCCGTCGAGAGTCTCCGCCGCGGGCTGTCGGCCCAGGAAGCCGCCGACGACGCCGTCCGGAGGATCATCGCCCGGTATCCGGAGGCGAGGACGGGGATCGTCGTGTTGGATAATAGGGGGGAGCATGCTGCTGCGGCGAGTGGGTGGGAATTTACGTATTCTTATCGAGGAGCTGGTATGGACGAAGCTAAAGTAGTTGTTGTTAAAGCTTTGAATGAGATGTCAGAGAGGTTAGAGCTATAATGTCGGTGTTGACATAGACATAGAAATAGAAGGCATAGAGAATCTCAAGAAAATGGTATATAAAAGAAGTAGTCATTTGCATGACGAAATGCTTGCTATGCTTAACCAACCACCACAGATCTATATACATAACGCGCGTATATGATGTGTATGTGTAGATGTCCCCCTCCCAAGGCTGCATATCCAAACTGGCCTTTCACTGTTGCCGGCCATTATTTTTTCTATAGTAAGTGAAGATGAAAGATTGAACGCCCCTGAGAACCCAAAACCAATAACAAGAAACTGAAACTTCCCCCCTTATAGTCCCATCAACTGTTGTCCTTATATATGTCCTTATATCTGCAATTTCCATCTCTTGCGTGCCCATAATAAAGGGGGGAAAGCCCTTTGCCGATTGAAAAGAAAAAGTAATGCATCACTCGCTTGCTTCATTCCCCATGTTCAGCCCCAAACAGAAAAATAGAGCCTCAATCATTCACTCATCCTGCATTGAATGCATCTCATCGTTGTTGTTCTCATCGTCTAGGTAGCAACAGTCTGTCTGTGCTCCTTGCTCTTAAACAGAGCCTTGAGCATATTGGTCTGCTTCTTAGTCCTCAGCGGCAACTCCTCGCTCTTGATACCGGTCTGATCAATCTGCTTCTTCCTGCTAGCAATCGACTTTTTGATCAAAGCCATAGAGCCAACACTGCTAGTATCGTCACTCTTCTTGCTGCTGCCACTGCTGCCACTGCTCTTCTTATCCGAAGAATCCTTCTCATGCCTCGACTTGTGAGACTTGTGAGAAGAAGAAGAAGTCGACTGCGACGACGAGTGAGTCTTTGACGAAGAAGATCTGTGCGACTTGGAGCCCTTTCGAGAGAAGTAGTCCTCCGAACCAGCCTTGGAACTCCGCCTCACGCGCTCAGCCGCAGGCGTCATCAGCTCCTGGTCAGCGCTCTCGTACCCAAGGTCCACGATGCCGCGCCTCCACGTGTCGATGCTGCTAATGTCCACCTCGACCGACTCCAGAACAATGGCCTCGTCGATACCGCTCTCCGGCAGTGCTGGCAGATTGGGTACCGGCGCTGCTGCTGCTGCTGCCTCGTAGGCCAAGGGCTTCTTGGCAAACGAATTCTGCGTAGCTCTCTGGATAATCTTCCAGCCGCCAAACATGACGACCGTGACGCCGACGGCGATGCCCGTACCAATGAGGAACTGCGGCGAGGCGAGCAGCGCAAAGATGGCGGGCGAAGTGCCCTTGAGGATGGCCGCGAAGCCAGGCGACAGCTTGGTAATGATGCCCGACAACTCGGCCAATGTCAGGGCAACAGCAGCAGCCGCATCAGGGCGCTCCTGGAGATGTGTGATGATGGCCGTGGCCGAATGCTGAGCGCAGCTCGCCTCATCTAGCAGATTCTCAATCTTGTGAATCAGCTGCTCGGCCTGCTCGCGCTCGTCCTCAACATGCACATCGCGCAAATCTACATGCGGCGGCGCGGTATGCACATCCAAGTCCACTCTGTCAGCCAAATCCGGGGGAATGTCGCCGTATGCCAAGTGCAAATCGCTCCCCATGCTCATCCTCTTCATAGCCTCAGCCTCCGTGTCAGTCCGCGTACGGACCAGTGGTCTTGGCTGCACCGTCTGCAGCGCCATAGGCGGATCGACGCGCGAGAAGCCGCTCTTGACCAGCATCGCGTCGCCATATGAGCCCTGATATGATGAAGGAGGCTTCGACGGCGCAACGCTCGACACCTCTGACAGCTTCTCGAGGTTTCCCTCCGTCAGAGCCAGCTGGTTGGGAACGGGAGGCAGCTGCTTCTTGGCGATGGAGCTCTTGAACGTCCGGTGAGAGCTGGCCACGCTTAACTCGTCATATTGCCTGTGAGGAATACTGCGGCTCGTATCGAATGTCTGGGCGCGCTTGATGGGAACGGGAGGCGGCTTTGCTCGCTCTTGAGCTCGCTCCTGGCTGAGCTCGTCCCTCTTCTGTTGGTAAGAAGTCTGAGCCGTCTTCCATATCGAGAGCAGCTGCTTGCCCTATAGGCCGGCACATGTCAAGTTAGCATGCAGTGCAACCCCACGGTGTTACGGAAGCAACTGATTGGATGCTGAGAAATGGAGAGGGAGGGAGGTGTGTGTGTGTGCGTATGTGCTTGTGTGTGTGTAGGGAGAGGAGGGACCCAAACATACGGTGCTGATGAGCTTGCCGGAGTTGTTGACAATGGTAATGGTCGCATCCAGCGGTAGGCCGGAATTGCTCATCCTGGCTTCGTTTCTTTTTTCTTCCTTCTTCTTTGAGGTTGTAGTGTTTCTTGTCTTTGAGCTCAAGCCCGCGACTTTGCGTAACAAACAATCTCCAATGTCTCGTTTCAATGTCTGAGAGAAGAAGAAAAAGAAGGGTCAAAGAAGCAGCGGTAGGGCTCTAGTTAATATTCCAGAGACGGAATGGAATGTCACGACCTGGCTCAAAACCCCCACTAAGCTATCAATGCTTCTCAATGTCGGTGAAGATCTCCCGGCTGGCCTTTTTTTCTAGGATCCCTGAACGGCCGCCCCGCCAGTCTAGTTGTTAGTCGGACGCGCGCAGCTCAGGAGAACGGCCGTGAAGGGGAAGAAGAAAAAATTGGTTCAGCTTTGTGATGGTGACGATGAAGAGATGGTGGTGGATGCCTCGTCTTTTGTTGTCTTGATTCTTTCTTGGCTTCTTTTTTGTATCTTTTCTCCGTTTGCTGATTCCAAAGGTTCTCGTTCGTCTTAAACACAAGTGTAAGCGAGAACTGTGTAAGAGTATTAAATGGGGTGGCTGGCGTTTAAAGAGCCAAACCAAACCAAACGCCAGCAACGACAACGAACAACGATCAACCACACAACGATGCCCAAGACGCTGCGACGGACCTATCGCGAGCAAACAGCATCGCCGTACATGGGACGGCTCAGACACCAGCGCCTCCGATTGCGCCTCTGGCCTGGGCTTCTGCTGTCCTGTCCCCACGCATCCCTCGCGCAGTGAATGATGACAAGGCAATGCAGTCCCGACAAACATGACATGAGACCCGGAACCGCTGGCTGCTGGTGCTGGTGCTGGTGTGATTGAGTCACACCCCACGAAAATGGGCTTCACTTCATCCAACCAGCCAGCAAGCCTCTCTCTCTCTCCTCTCTCCCTCCCTTGCCTCCTCTCCTCCCGTCTCCCAACTCGCATAACTGTCCCGTGTTCCCCTTGTCTGCAGCGCCGCAAACCCTGGGCGCCAAAAAAAGAGAAAAAAGGCCTAAAGCTGTTCGTCTCTCCTCTCCTGGCCGCACAAAGCAGCGCTGCACTCCGTCTGCCGCCCGGAGGCTCCGCCCAATGTCCCCCGATTTGCTCCCGCAGTCAGGCGCCTTTGCATTTGCATTTGCATTTGCATGACGGGCCACCTTCACCCTTGGCATTGAACCCACTGGCATTGCATTGCATTGGCAGTACGGAGTACTAGTAAATCCTCTTCATCCATTCCCTTTTATCCTTCATATCATATCATATTATCATCCCTATCACGCCCTCGTACTGTACAAACCATCCATACTAGGTACTAGCCCCCAGACCAGACAGCGCACGCCTCTCCTCTCGCAGCCACCCAGTAGCACCGCTCTTGGCCCGTCATTCCCTTTGGCTCGTCATGTTGGGCCGGGGGTGTCTCGACTCGACTCGAAATGCCCCAGTTGGCGTGACAAGTGGTAGATGTGCTGTCCTATCACTTTTTATGGGGCGCTTGCCAGCGTGTAAAGCTCCGTACGGACTGCATCAAATCACTACCTAGCCTAGGTTTTGTTTCGTTTGCAAACCTCGTCTAGCGCCCGCGCCCCCCTTCCTGCAGGCCATTGATGACGATGCCCCGTATTTGTACTTTTTTGTTTTTTTATCTTCTGTAGAAGTATGTACGGAGTAGTATATCCGTAAACCCGGGACGACTGAATGGATTGCATTGCATCATTCGAGGGCCCAAGGGGAGTTCTGAACCGACAGGGTGGTGTTTCAGAAGATATGGAACGACGAAAAGGGAAATGCCGTGGAAAACAAGAGGCAAAGTGGTTGCTCGCCGCTGAGTCAGCATCGAGCATCAAGCATCGAGCATCAAGTAGCCAGCGTCCATCGTGACATACGACAGAACCATTTACATTTACAGGGAGTCACAGCACTTCCGTCTCTCTAGGGGCGCAAAAAGGTCAATTCGTGGGGGTAATATCTCATACGACATGTATAACAGTAGTATTCTCTTTATACAAAGTCAACATAAACACATCCGTGCATGTGCCCATTTCCACCCCAGCGTCCTCACACTCTGAGTTGGTCTCAATATGCCCTCCCATCCGAGCATCGCTTTCCACGTTTGTCGACGAAATAAAAGCCTTGAAAAGAAACATGTCCCGTGTGCCACCCCCATAACCACCCCATTTGTCGCTGAACAAAACACCCGAAAAAAGAGCAAGATAGAAATGAAAAAGAAAAAAACAGTGGGAGAAAAAAAGGAGAAAATCATAGAGCCCAAACGCCTTGCCTCACAACCCCTTCTGAATCCGTAA
The DNA here is from genome assembly GCA_035079535.1 of Trichoderma endophyticum. NCBI lineage: Eukaryota > Fungi > Ascomycota > Sordariomycetes > Hypocreales > Hypocreaceae > Trichoderma > Trichoderma endophyticum. The sequence continues at coordinate 497,151 of JAPMIQ010000012.1, forward strand.
TGCTGACAATGGTTTTCTGACAGCGTATGTACTATAACAACAGAACGCCGAGGGCAGAGTCGTATCGCCCTTCAGATGCGGGTTTCCATATCCATACCAAATGCTTATTATATATGCATTCTCTGTTCCGTTCGCTTTTCGTCTTCGGTAACGCTTTTTCTTTTTTGGAGTAAAAGAGCACAAGAAAAGAGAGAGGGAAGGGAATCTCCTTCCAAACTTCAACTGAAAAGAAACACCTAGGCTTCTTCCTCAATCATGGCACGAACTTCTGGTTCATTCAACAGAATACGGCGCCCTAGTTCTTCGGGCGGATGTCCGTCTCGGACGGCACCGAAATCGAGAATCTAACGAGTCAAAGTTAGTCATATTTCTTGTTGGAAGAACGGGTTAATTCAACGGGGTTTAAGTCTCACCTCCACATATGTCAAGTTGTCCCTCTGAACAGCCGCAACGCATCGCCTTCCGTCAAACTTGACCTGCCAGACCCCAGACAGATCTGTCAGGAGATCTTGCACGCACTCTCCCGTTCTAACGTCCCACATCTTGACAGTCTTCTCACTGCCACTGATAACCTTTCGGCCATCGTGCTGAAAGCAAGTAATGGCACCCGTGTGGGCCATCAGAGTGTTCTTGCACTTGCCAGTCTGGGGGTCCCAAATCCGGAGTGTCGAGTCTGCGGCAGCCGACACGAGGCGGTCGTCGCGGAGGTCCAGCAGGCCAACCAAAAGGCTGTGGCCTTCCAGGGTGTAGAGACAAGCGCCTGTGGCGAGGTCCCAGATCTTGACCAGTGAGTCCATGGAGCCCGAGATGCATCGGTTACGCTCGTGGTCGAGCACCACCGAGTAAACCTTTTGTGTGTGTCCATGGAGCACATGCAGGGAGTCGCCGGTGCTGATCCGCCAAACTCGGACGGTGCTGTCGTAGGATCCGCTGACCAAGATGTCGCCGTGGGCCGAGATGGCGCGGACCGAGTGGGTGTGCCCGGTCAGGACGCGGATGAAGTAGGGGCAGTCGGACTCCTGGGCCGGAGGGCCCGTCTGGATGTAGCGTCGCGATCCAACCTCGGGGAGACGCCAGACGCGAAGCTGGCTGTCTCTGGAACCCGTGATGATCAGCGGCTTCTCCGGCTGCATGATGGGAGTACCATCTGTGGCCATACCAGTCTCCGTCGGCATGAGAATCTGCAGGCAGCGAACCGTGCTGGTGTGTCCGTAAAACACCTGTTGACAAAGACCGCGCTCAATATCCCACACTCGCACCGACCTGTCTGTCGAGCCCGAGACCAGGATGTTACCCTCATACTGAAGAGCCCACACGCCGCCCTCGTGGCCCTCGAGCTTCTTGCGGAGCTTGCCCGTCTTGGTGTCGTAGATGTGGATGAGAGTGTCGTCGCTGCCGGTGATGATTTTGTCGTCATCAAACTGGAGGCAGGTGATGACATGTCGAGGATGGGCGGCAAACGCAACGTGGCTGGGCTTGGTCGCGCCGTTGGTCCAGCTATGGCGTATCATGTAGTGACGGCGGTAGAGCGACTTGTACAGATGAAGCTGTCGCAAACTCGACAGGCCCAGTTGAGGGTCGGGCACAGCTTGCATCGCCGCGTGGGCCGCCGAGAGAGGGCCGGCCGACTTGTGCTGCTTAACCTCGCCCTGAGCCCTGTCGTCGCGGTTGGCAACCACTTCCTGGGTGCTAGCCCGCCGTTTCGAACGCTCCGACGTGGAGGCGTAAAGACCACGCTTGCGCTTCGAGCTTCTCACCCTTGGCGTGACTTCTTGCTTCACGGCCTGGGTGAGCTCCTTTTCCGAAGAGGTCAACCGGTTCTGCATGCTCAAATCTTGCTCGTAGCCGTTGACGCCAACGGGATCCTGCCATCCCCACCCCTGAATGATGGCCTTATTCAACTCGCCCGGAGGCAGAGTGAAGCCATCCCTGTCAAACAGCTCCTTCCACCCAGTCTCGTTTCGGTCCACAATGTTACGCCATTGTTTTGATACCTGTGCACAATGGCTGAGGTCGCGGAAGTCGAGATATGACAGAATGTGGTAGCTCAGCTCGAGGGGCAGTTGCTGCAAAAAGTCACACTTGAGGGCGGGATTCACTGCGTCGGCAACGATACGGAGAGTGGGTCGAGGGCATCGACGGAGGAACTGGTACATCATGAATGTCTTCATCTCCGTCTTCATCGAGTCAAACGCCTCCAGTAGGGTCTGGGGGTCAACAATGACGGGCTGGTCGTATCGCCGCATCAGGCCTCCCTTGCCATGGGACGGATGCTCATAGGACACCATATCAGTATATCCGTCAGTACCTTGGGAATCGGCCATCCATGTGTCTGACTGATCAGTCTTGAAACTGGACTGTGCGTTCTCGTCGGGTTCGGCAGAGTGCAGCTGGGCAGCGGCCAAGGTGGGAGATAATCTCGGACTAGGAAGACTGGCATCCTGCGCGGCAATAACATCGATTGCGGGTCGATGCTGCGGGCGGACCGAAGGTTCAAGGGACTCGTCGGTATCATCGGCGAACGATTCCGGGTCGGCATCGGTAACTGGCGGCGTCGCTACGGTGCTGCTAAAAGTGTGGGCATCGCTGCCGGCGGGACTCGACGCCTCGTACGGAGGAGACTTTGAACGACCACGAAGCAGGTCTTGAGAATTAAGTGAATAATCGAGATGCAAAGGCCGTCGCTGCAACGAACGGCCCTGAAGTGAATCGGCCGTCTCGGTAATGTCGGGCGTGGCGAGAATGCCAATGGAGGCATTTCTAGCGGCTCTGTCGCCAGTGTCAAGACGCAAAGTGCTGCTGCTGCCGTCGCTGTTACTTCCGGTGGCGCTGCTTCCCTGTATGACGGAGCGACGCAGTCTATTTGAAACGGCATGAAGGTTTGAGCGGGCAAGGCGTTGTGAAGATCTAGTGGCTGCGGCGGTAGGGGACTCTGCAGCGGCTATTCGATGGCTCCGGCGAGAGTAGGGCTCGGATGGCGAGGCTGAAGGGATGCGGCTCAAAGGCTCTGGTGTTTGTACTTCGCTGGCTGTAGATTCCTGTTTGATCAGGGCTGGGACTAAGCTTTGGCTTCTCTTAACCTGTTGTTGTTTTATTAGCAAAGGCAAAGGCGGAAAAAAATCATCACGGCCCATTGAACCAAAAGCCCACTTACCAGTTGGCCATCGACATGTTCATCAGCGTCCTCGATCTTCTTGGCATCAGGATCCTCCTCTTCAGCGCCAAAACTGTAGGAAAAGTCGACCAGCTCGGGAGGCGTCGGCTTCATGGCCAAGGGATACTCCTTAGAGTCGAGAGTCTCGAGTGGGGCGGGGTCGCGGATGAAGACTTGGGGAAACTTCCTCGTCAGGCGAGTCGTGGTGGTGACGGTCCTGGTCTCGACACACTCGCTGACATGCAGCTGGAAGCGGCGGCCGCTTGGGGGGGTGCTCTCGGCGACGTTGACCGAGACGGTCTGCGTGTGGGCGCTTCTCGGCCGCCGTGGCTCAAGGCCCTGGGATGGCGAGGGCGTCATTGTGTGGTGTCGGGAAAACCCCCGGCGGCTGGATCTGGGACTTCCGACGATTGCTGTCCTGTGCCGCTGGCGTCTCTTCTGCTGGAATCCCGTCGATGGTGATGTTCCAGCGGGAGAGAGGAGCGGCTCTGGCTGGGCTGGTGGCAGAGGGATCGAGAGTTTGCCTGGTGCGAGTGCGAGTCTCTCGGGCGAAGGAGGGTTTTGCAGGACACGAGGCTGGTGCGCGTGCGCCAGGCGTGGCTTGCTGTTGCTGCACTTTCGCGTGAGGAGACGGCGATGGCAAACCAAGAACAAATCTGGAGAAAACAACACAACAAAGCAAACAGACTGTGAAGCGTAAGTGCAGGAACACGCTCGAGTTTTCTTCTTCCTCTTCTTCTTTTTTTGTTGTCTGGCGGATCAAAGGGCGAGAGACGGCGTGTCCGGCCGTGAGAATCCGGCTGTCTCCTTTTGTGGCGGATGATATTAGATAAGGCAGCGGAGGTACCTGGAACAATGGTGGTAACAAAACAAGGCCGGCTGTGTTGAACCGCTAATTCGCTAGCGGCTGGCGCTGTACACGCTGTACAGTTGGCTGCTTAGCGGCCATAGATGGGGTCGTTGGGTACAATCGAGCGGCTCCCTAGAGGGCTTTCACCGGTAATTGGACAGGACACGAATCGCCACTAAAGGCGCTCCGTACGGTAGCCACTACCAGTATGGGGAACGGCAGTGTGCCGCTGCGCTTGTACTCCGTGTGCTGAGGAGCGCCTCCAAGGTACATGAACCTGCTAGAGCGGCAGTACCCCGGACCGTCGACGGAATGGATTTGGATGACATACATGAAAAGCCACTCGAACCTCGGCCACCGACAGACGCAAAATTTGATCAATTTCTAACAGCCCTGAGTACATGGACCGCTAGGCAGCTGTGCAGTGTGAGAGCCTCTCTGGATGACAAAGCACCAGACCTTAGATACGATACATCCCAGCCTGTCGCTGTTTCTTCATGGCGGCCAGCCGGACGTATCTTTTAGCTGCCGTGCGGGCGGACTCTATCTTGGTGTACTGCAGCCCTGCGATTCCATCAATCGATACATGTAGTTTAGGTACATGATTGATCCGTGAGGCATGTACCTGTCTAGTAGATCAAGGTGAAATTGTACGCCAGACCGATGCCTTGCATGTACCTATTGTCTGCATTGGACAGCAATAGCCCAGCCCGTATAAAATAGCACAGGGGAGTCTAGAACTGCACCAGATCACAATGGACATGGACCTTATGTCGAGGCACGATACACATCAGATCTCCAGCTTCTCGCCATCGTAAGACACCGAGAGCCACTCCAGTGGACACTTTCGCCTCTACCCCGTTTCTCTCTTTTTTTTCCCGCTCTCTTCAATTTCAAGGGCCCTAGCCGAAGCATGGAGGTCAATAACGTTGCATCCCTCATCACATCAGCACATCACCAACACGCCAGACCTAGCCAGCGGCAACATCTTGGGCTCCCTCTCCCCATCTGGAGGAAAAGAGGCACAAATCTTTGATAATAATGCCCAAGTCGTCATTGACGTGTAATTGCAATCTATACTTGCATTTGGCTTCCTCCTCTGCGTAATCAGGTGGCCTTTCCCCTCTTTCGACTTGCTGCGCGACATCTGCACGACCAGCGTTATCGAGGGGTCCCTCTGTGGAGGGTAGCAATAGATGCATCAATAATGAATACCTGTACATACATGTGCCAACTGCAAGTGCTAATGCAAACCCCAAAGAGAAAAAAATCTGCTTGATACCTAATACTACATTGATCTACTGCTGAGCTATTTTAGCACACGGTGAGCAAGATATGCTGAGCGAAATGTATCTCTGAGCACTCAATGGCAAGCCACATCTACTCCGTACCGAGTTAAGGTAGAAATAGCCCTGTTCCTTTTCGAACAGGGTATCGATGTTCCGCACATTGGTCACATATGCAGCTAGCAGAAAGAGAGCAGACACCGTAATGAGCACCAATGATGGCGTGCGTCCTTTTGATTCTGACTGCAGCCCGGTTCGTCGCACTTCGGCGGCAAGATGCTTTACCTGTGCTTCGTCTTCATCCTCGTTCCCGTGCTTGTCCTTGTCCTTGTCCCGGTACACTCCCCACAAAACTGCGGCTTTTGATCCATTAACATCTCCTCTCTCTGTGGGAGACAAGTATCAAAAGACCTTGCTGTGAGGATTGGAAGCTGGATTGATGCTAATGCAGTACGGTATCCGGTGTATGTTGGCTGTACAAAGACGGAATACAAAGCGGAACACTTACTTATCCAGACTAATACCAAGCACATGCAACATGTGCTACCATATCTCACTGCTTTCTTGCTACTAAGATGACCCTTGAAGAAAAACAAACGTTATTTTCCAGTCAACCATACGATATCCCCCGTCGTCTCGTCATCAATCCTCTCACCCAACAAACCGACCCCCATCACCTGTGCAATAACCCCAATTCCATCCACCCGCCCCCCAACTCCCCAGACCATCCAAATATCCCCCATTCAGCCGTCTCGTCTCCGCAAAGCCGTCACATTTTCGTCTGTTCTGTTCTTCACCTAAAATACTAAACGGACGCCACATCAGGCTGCCAACGCATAAACATGCGCCGCCCCAAAAAACTTCCAGTGCCAACGCGCGAAAGCCTCGGCCGATATCCCAAAGCGGTACTCGTTGTTCTTGCTTACTACATGAAACTGGGCGGAGTATCGGTTACTTTGACGCACGGAGAAATTTGGCGTGCACGAGTAAGATCAAATGGTAGCGGCGCCAAGTTTCGGGTACCTGATACGGGTCCCGAGACGTCCGTACTGCCGGTTTGGAAGCCTTGAAGCGAGGTTGAAAAGAGCCGACAAATGCTCAGTGTGAGGAAGCTATGGTGAAAGGAAGAGACTGATGAAATATGATGAAATAGCCCGATACTAAGCTCTGGGTATTTTCCAGCGAGATATACCGAAGGCTATCACGTTGCGCAGCCTGCACGTAAAAGAAGAGTATGCAATACTCGAATCACCACCGTAGAAAGCCTATCCGTACTTCTCAGGTCAAGGGATTTGACTAAGCTTTGCGAGTCAGGTGAAGGATGAGAGCTGCAGCAGGTCCTGTTCTTGCTTGCTAATGTCTGCCCTGAACGGAGCAGCGGGATTAGGCTCATGGTGGCTTATTTTCCCGTTGCTTCTAGTGTTATGTTATGTTATTGTCAATGATGACGTAGAGTCAGATCTGACGCCTTGCTGTCTTAGCACTTGGGCTGATGAACGTGATATCTGACGTGTTACAAATATTTATTTTTGGGCTGCCACTTCATTGACATGACCGATATTCCGAAGAAATCCTTTCCTCTTCCATTATGGAAAGTAAAATATTGACAAGTTGGTAATCATCCAGAGCCATCTCGCTTCAAGACACGCTCAAATACTCTAACATGCAATACCATTCCTGAAATCTAACAAATGTTGGCTCCGTATAACCCTTCTCTAAATATATCCAAAAAGCCCAAAAACTAATGCCATGCATGCTCCCGTAGAATTCACGTAACCAAGAATCTCGCTTATACATAAATGATAAATGAAAGAGAATTCTGTTTCTCATGAGATGTAAACCGGCATTCGGCTGCCTAAAAGCTCGCTCTTAGGCAACTGTACGTCCTTCTTATTAAAGTTGTGCAGCATCAGCCAACAGACCATGCGGAAAACAAGAGTGCACCAGACATCATCGTGGGTAACGTCCAAGTCAGCGAGCGAGACACCGCTGAGGTTATCTTCTGATTCCGCAGCGTTTCTCACCGTGATGGAAATCTCTCGCTGGCCTTCAAGATGCAGAGCCATCTCCCTCGTCGAATGCTCTCCGCCCTTGACAATGGATTCGCTTGTAGGACTTTTAGGCGGGAGAAGTGAAGTATTCGAGCGGATACTTGGAGGGGCTCCAACAAGGCTGTTTCTTCGATCAGTTGTGCGAAAGGCGGTCGACACCACATGAGGCCGAATAACATCGAAGTACACGTCCATTAAAATGTCTTGTCGATCGTCGGGTCCGGCAGCATCCATATCCTCAAACCGCTGAAGCGGCGGTCTTGGGCGGGACTTCTCTGAAGGGGCCGGCACTTCTGGGTGGAGAGAGAGGGAATCCGAATTTTGGTCCTCTTGTTGGTTAAGAAGCCTAATCACCTCCTGGATGTGGTGCCTCAGGACATCCTGAACAATTTCTCGCCGACGCATGTGCCTTTCCGCGCTAGAAGCTCCGTCTTGCGGCTTGTCCGAAGCCTCCTCCGCATCGTGGCTAGTCTGCCTTTCTAATTTTGTCCTCGCAGTGAGGACATCATCGGTGTCATCCAATGCCGCATGGAGCGACCTCAAAAGGAGCCATCTATCAAGGCTCTTGTCGTCATCCAGATGCTCCCTTATTTGGTCAATATGTTGCCTGTAGCGTGCAATCACGATAGAGTGCTGCTTTATTCCCATGGGGTCGAATTGAGCCTTTACATAAAATGCATCAAGTATTTTGGGTAGAGAGACTGATGAATTGTCCCAGCTGTCTGGCGTGGGATTAGGCAGGTATGTGAAACTGCTGTTTTCGATATGGAATATTCGGCTCACCATGCCCAGGATCTCGAACGATACTAGCAAGAAGTGTTAGTTTCGGAATGGCAGTAAAAGGTATTGGTAACAATGGGGGAGAGAAGACATACTGGGAAAGAGGTGAGACATTCGCGTTCCACTATCCAAGCACATTCGAGTCGTGACATTGTTGCAGCCAATTGAGGTCAAGGTTTCCGAAATCTCGCGCAAGTTACCCATCAAGAGGGTGCTGAGGTTTTGCTGCTGTTCGCCAGGCCCCTTTAATCGCCGCTTATCGTCCTTTTCACGATAGATGGTGGGCACATAACCAAAGCACAGCTCCTTGATCTCGTCAACGGGGATGACACGATTGCGCTTAAACGTGCACTGGCCATTGACTTGAAAAGAGAACATGAGTCCGGGGTCGCTGATTCTCTCGCCCAAGATCATGAAGCCATTGCCTTCTCCCCAGTAACGGTCACGCTTCCGGTCGAATTCTTTCCAATACACACCGACCGCAGCCATCATTTCTATCAAGTGGCACATGGTGGTGGTGGCGTAGGGCTTGGTGACAGATGGAGGCATAGTATCCCAGCTCTTACGTTTCCGCTGCACAGCAACAGTCAGAGTATGATGATCCACCAATGTTGGGGGCTTTGATGGAATGCCGTGCAAGTTTGCGGGAGGCCCAAAATCCTTGTATTGCTTCTCTTGCCACTCTCGCGATTCCAACTCCATGCGCTGGGCGGCGAAGAGCAGCACATACCAGGCAGCCTTTTCATTGTCCGAAGTGTGAATCTTTTCCTTTGCGGATTTCTCCTTGTATTCCTTGCGCAGGTCCAACGTCGACGTTGAGTGTGTATCGTCCTGGGACTTTTGAGTGCCGTCGAGATAGTAGATGGGGGCATCTGCCACTGGTCCGTTGGGGTTCGTGGGCGGCGACACGAAAATGACGGGCACGTCGAATTGGACCTCGAATCGCAGCTCGTCCAATCGAAACTGTCTCGTCTTGGTCAAGGCCCAGCCGCCCATGACTTTTTCGTTGCATTGAGAGTATCCTTGAGCAGACGCATAGTACTGCTGCAACACTTGCATAAACGTGGCTAGCAGCGCCACGACAGACACCACCAAAGCCACGATGGCCGTGATGAAATCGGAATTGTCATTGCCGCCATTGTTGCCATTGTTGCTAGCGGTGCTGTTCATCGTAGATCGAGGCTGACTCAACTCTAAGTTGAGATCGTGCTAGGGAGCAACAGCTGCTTCGCTCGATCGAGGGATTCGTTGGGGTTTTGCTGGATCGTGGAGAGCTCATGTAGCATACGGCATCGGCAAGGCGTTTTTTCATCGGCCGCATCAATTAGGCCGCGGAGGCAAAGTCGAGGTCGAGTTGTGGCACAGATTGATTGGCAGGACAGCCCATGATCTGCCTGTTGCCTCTGCCTCTTCTGCAGTCGGTTGCCCAAGGCTCGAGGCTCTGCCAGTAGTCGCCTTTCCTATCGATTTCCAGGAGTCGAGTCAGCCCAAGAGACGAGGCGCGCGGGACGGTGCGGCGCGACCAGGCTGGCGCCATTGGCCCAGCCCCCAAGCCACCTGTGCCTTTTGACGGTTCCATGGGCCAATTGGTTAGTGTAATGTAGTGAGATTGCACGTCCAAATGGTCAGAGGCGTTGGTTAGACCAGGGGTCCCCCGCGACCCGCATCGTGGTGAGTTGCGTATAGCAGCGGACTAGTGGTATACAGTAACGATGGATAGCATTTGAAGAGAGCTGAGGTGAAGTGAGGCGAGAGTGCCCTGAAACAGAGACAGAGGAGAAACAAGGCGGATTCCGCACTGAGACGAGCAAAGGGACCGAACAAGGCGGATGACGCAGTTTGGAATGGATGATTTGATGGATGTTTGATGCCAAGAAATCTGGAGGAGGCTGTGGCGCTATCCTTCAACGTGGACAGCTCTCTAGCGCCCTACAATGGAGTGCTCTAGCGCCGAGGTCCCCTATAAGCCTCCACTGTAACTTGATCCATTAGCGATCTGCCTACATGAACCTCCATACATGTACCCAGACATCTATCATCGTGCTTACCCTGAGGCATCAACTCAATTTCAACATCACCGCGTCAAGGCAACAAAATGCAACACCAGCTGTGAAAGAAATCAGGCAGCCATACCGAATCGTCGAGAAAACGAGAGTGAAGAAATACGCTTTGTTGGATCTATCCCCAACAATGCTCGTAGCCGCTTGGTGTTAATTATCATCAAAGTGCATGCACATAACTTGCTTCACTCAGCTCGACTCAGCCAACAACAACAAACACCCTTGATTCGTTTCGTCCCATTGCAAGCGCCGCCAAGCTGCTCTTGTACGTCTCACCACCTAAGACTAGGTCACTGCCAGTTAAGATACCGTTTCGGTCTTTCTCCGCTATCCCAGCGTCTCTACATGCACTTGGACCAACAGAATGTTTCATCTTGGCTTGATGGCGAGGTTTCCGTCCAGTGAGAGGCAGAGAAAGATCACCGAGACACAAACGCCACTGTCACTCCTCAGGTTCGCATTCAGCCTCACCGCTTCTCTGACATAGCAATTTGTATCACCCTTTACCGGACGGACGGTAATATGAGTATATCGTATTCGAGCTCTCTGGTTTCCTCAATACTGCTGGTACGACTGCCTGCGAGTGGGGAGACGCACAGCCAACAACACGCCAATCACCGATTAGGCTATGCTTGTAATCCTGGAACAGCTCGTTAATGCTACCTCTGCTGGTTTCCAAGAGCTGCTTTGCCGGGATAGGCTTTCCGAGTGAATAGACTTTACCGTCTATTGGCCAGTCTCCAGCCGTATGTATCCCGCGAATTTGGTGTGGATACATACATGTAGGTATGTATATGGACTCCATTTCAATCGCCGCCTTCTGCAACAGCTGGGATCAGACAACGACCCTTCCCTTGGTCATCCAAAATAGCATCTCAACTCGGTTGTCCCATTGGCATGTATGGAACAGGGGAGAATGAGAATTGAGCCAAATATTTACTTGTTTATGAACTGTCCCGCTATGGGCATTCTCTCGGCTGGTTTAATTAGAACGATTACTTATCACCGTTCTGAGCGCTGCTGCGTTACAGAATATTTCAACCAAAAGCCTTCTAGGAGAAGTATAGCAACCACTTAACCGTATCAGAAACCGCCTTGGCCGTTGCGACGGGGCCATTACATTTACGTACGAAAGCACATTATATCGATGGGGAGGGCTCCATATCACGGCGCCTCGCGCTTGTACTTTTCTTGACCTCGGTCTCGTACGCCCGCGTCCAAGGCTATAAATGCGTTGGATTGTTCAACTTGAAGAAACTGAACAAAAGTGCCACCAAGTGGAGAGTGAAGAGATTGTCGCTTATGTCCGTTTGCCCGTGCGTCGTATGTCAATCTCGGGGCGTTTGTTGCTGTGCATTCGCGCAGTCTGATAACCGAGTGCGGCGGGCGGCAATTCGATGCAGGGTCTCTCTCTACCCACATTACGGCACAAACAGCTAGTTCGCGCGGAAGAACTTTCGAACAAGACGAGGCTATCGAAAGAACGCTGGGACAAGATACAACACTAGCACTTACGGCAAAATGCTGGAACAAGACGCTGTCAATTTCTACTATATGATACATCTCACACTTCCTTCAAAGGTCAAAGAAAATAGAAAGCCGCCCTTGGATCCCAAGATATCGGTGTTAATATCTGTGGAGCTGCCATCCTTCCCTTCCCGCTAGTTATTTGAACGCGACCAACAACGAATTCATCTGGCCAATAATTCATCTCTCCATTACAGGGAACAGTGGAGCATGCAGTGTGATACAGACGTGCGGTTCCGCGGATTATCTCGAGCATGTGCTTGTCATATTAAGCAATATCGGAAGCGGTGTTGGTCGCCCGATGCAGACAATAGCGAGTCCAAGAATGAGGTGGTGGAGGAGGTCGACCCTTGTCCCGACAGATTCATTGAAGGCTTCCCACCTTATAGATTTTCAATAATCTTTAATAATGGAAAGAAACCCTTCGCTTTCCTCTTTCATCTGTTTTTCCATTCGTTGCGACTCTCCGTTTCAAGAGAACTTCGACCCCCCTCTCTGCTCGTGCTTAACCTGAACACTCGTAAATTCAGAATCAAGTCTATGAAGCATGGGGTCGCTAGCAAAGGCAACTGCCGAGTCATCCGTTGACCGGTTGACGATACTGTCGAAAGCAATTGATGAGAAGACGCGAATCTTGGCCAATAAATTGCGAGCAAAAGGCCTTGGAGCTCCTTCTTTCCAAGCAGATGGCCTTTCAGATTTCCCTCTGAACGAAGTAGATGACGAAGCCATCAAGGTTAGGCAAGAGATTATAGCGCTGACCAAAGAGCTCCATGATCTTGTCTTGGGTCCTCGCGAATGGTTAAAGACTATGGCCTGGGACGTAAGTTGCGATCCTCAATGCTTTGACTCGCGAATAAGCTAGAAACGTCTGGACATGGAGTGGAAAACTTTATTAACTGTTTCTTTCAGGCCATCAGCTACATTCCTCTGCATGCAATATGCGAGTTCAAGATTGCAGAGGCGGTCCCATTGTCGGGGCCAATCACGTATGAAGACCTCGCGGTTGAAGTACACCATTTAAGTGGCACTGCCATCTTACCGTCGGATCTACGGCGTCTGCTGCGCCTTGCCATTACCAACAACATGTTTCACGAGCCAAAGATTGGCTCGGTCGCTCATAACCGGACATCTCTGCTTCTGCTAGATGATACAGCATTAGCTAACTGGGCGGCCTTTTTCACAATGGATATGATGGGTCCTGTGGCCAACACAGTTGCAGCTATGAAGAAGTGGCCTGGATCCCAAGAGGCTAACGAGACAGTAAGGGGAAAGACAACGAGCATAGTGTATACATGCTAATCCACTGGCACCACAGGGAGTCAACATTACGTTTAACCACAACGAAAGCTTCTTCGACCACTTACAGGCGGACAAGGCACTAGCGAGGCGGTATGCTACAATGCTGCAGTCTCATGGTAGTCGAGAAGGATACGACATATCGTATACCGTTTCGGGATATCCGTGGGCGAGGCTTGGCTCCTCAACAGTTGTCGATGTAAGTATTAGTTGTCTCTTTCTACTTCTCTAGAAACCCACTTGCTTACCCACGATATTAGATGGGTGGCAGCGAAGGAGTTGTGTCATTTGCCGTGGCAGAACAATTTCCCCAGCTGCGGTTCATCGTACAAGATTTGGCCGGCATGCGCACGCCCGAAGCCATAGACAAGATACCCAAGCATCTCACCAATCGGGTATCTCTCACGACGCACGATTTTTTCCAGCCTCAGACGGAAAGCGCGGATGCATACTTGTTTCGACACATCTTCCATGCGTTCTCGGACAAATACGCCATTGACATCCTCCGCGCGCTTGTTCCTGCTCTGCGACCAGGAGCTCGCGTCATCATTAATGATATTGTTTTGCCGGCTCCCGGTTTGCTTTCGCGGTTGGAAGAGAAGAGCATTCGAACGATGGATGTGCTGATGAAGACTGTTTGTAATTCACGAGAGCGGGAGGTGGATGACTGGAGGAGCCTGTTTGAGCAGGCGGATAAGCGATTTCGATGGCAGGGGGCGTGGAAGTCGAGTGGCAAGCTGTGGTTTATAGAGAGTATATGGGAGCCTTAGGTTCATGTTGTTGAGCTGATGCAAATTCCTAAATATTCTATGTCATGTTCTGTATTGAATTCCACTTCTAAGATAGAATGTACCATGTCTTCTGTACAAAAAAGGTCATTAAACAATAAAAGATTACCAACATAATATGCCCGCGCTCTTCACATCTTGTATGTAATTCCAGCCAACGGAGCCCTCTTGGCCGTGTTCTTCTCAGAGTTGACCAACATGGCCACATGATGACTCAAAGCAACCAAATCACCAGCTCTATCAAAGACAATAACCTCGACATCAAACCGACCGTTATAAATCTGCTTAGCCGACGTTCGCACAAAAAGCCACCGCTCGCCCTCCGCCGGCAACGCCTTTTTCACCTCCAGGTTCATAGCCAACGTAGGATACCACAACGCAGTCTTGCGCGTGAATTCGCCTCCCGCAACGGGAGGATCGTCCTTGGATCGAGGGCGGTGTAGCTCGGGGATGAAAGCCGCCGTGCAGTCAACGACGAAGCCGAGGGATGTAGCCTTCAATGGCTCGCCGTTGCTGGTACACATCCACAGGTCAAACGAGGAATCAGTCCCAGATTTCGCAAAAGCGGCGCGGTTGTAAAAGAAGCGAAGCTGCTGCACGGCCGTAACTCTCCGCTGAATCACGAGATCTAGGGCTCCCCATTCCGGATCCTTGTTGGCGAGCATCTTGTCAAAGTCAGCCGGTGGCGGCAACTGCGGCTGCAGCGACCATCCCGTGGGCAGACTGATGCCATTTTCCGCAGCAATACTCCTGTTTGTCAAATACGCGGCGACGACTCTCTCCGACTTTGGCGTTCCGGATTGTGAGCCCGTCGAGATCCATGGCGCTTGGGATAGTAGATTGCCTTGGTAGAGCGTGATGTGCAGCACCGAGATGGAGCGGCCGGGCTTTACTTCCTCGACGACGAGAACAGCCGGGCCGGAGATGGTGCGGTTGAGAAACTCCCAGTGGGCGGTGATTGTGTCTGTGAGGTTCTTGTGTGCGAGATATTCTTTTGCTACACGCAGGAAGACGGAGGCAACGTAGCCTCCATTAGGGACTGAGGTGATGGAGATTGTTAGTTTTCATGTGATGCTAACGAATGTGAGGGCACTGTATAACTTACCAGCGCCTATGCAGAAGCTGGGCGAGAGATTTGCAGCAAACGTCCTTTCGTCAAGCCTTCGGATGGCGGTTTCTTCCTCCAAAGAGGCGGGAATCTTTGCCTCGGCAGTCATTTCGCCTCTTCTTTCAATTATCAACTTGGACCTCAAGTTATTTATGAATGCAAGTTGTCAATTAATACCCGACGGCAGAATCACTTCCGGTCTTCGTCACTGACTGTCCCGCTGTGTTTCGGTGTAACCGTCACGGCTATGAATCACCCAAAGAGACCGACACCGACACCGACAAAAGACGAAATTAATCACGAATTTCCAGCTTTTGAATGCTCTCGCACCCCGTGCATATCGCCGGTCCGTTCCCGAACCGAGGCAACCCCACCCCCAGCGTTGGCGATGGTACTGGCTTGTTTACTAACCAGCTGAAACTGGAATATGCCTGTTTCGATGTAGATTGAATGCTGAGTGGCTTCTTTAGTGGCTTAGGAGTTTGTTTCCAGAAGGGGAAACGAACGGCTATGGTGGAGTCTGCTGGTAAAATCGATATTACATGTGCTAACATTTGATTTTGCGGGGAAATCCTGGTGAAGATGGGGTAAAAAGAAAGGCCGACATGATCAATACCCGGGAATACACCATCAACACTCAATGAGATTGCACATGTCAAACACTATAATACAGTGATAATTCGATTTCTAGTTATTTTAAAAGATAATCGTCAACCTTAAACAATCTCGCTTGAATTGATGACCATTAGACTCTTTGCTCTCGGGCCCATACGTCCAGCATGTGCACAGCATTTTTAACCTCACCCAAAACCTTGGGAGACTATTGGGATCTGATTAGAACATCAGATTTGTTCACCCATCATGGATCTCACCTATGACACCACATAAAGCTTCACGGAGTAAAGGCTAAGCGAGATGGGCCATTTTTCTTTTCACAGCGTTTTTAACTTCACCCAAGGCCTTGGGATATGATTGAGACCCAATTACATGTATTGAGCGTCCAGCCGCATCCCGCAGAGCCGCTATCAAGATAAACCTCGAAACCTTCACAGCATTCTTAACCTCTCCCAATGCCTTGGGGGATGATTGAGATAAGCAACCCGGAATCCCTTACCAATGGAACCCCAAATTTCCACCGAACAAGGATCCATGCCAAAATCACAAGTAGGCATATTTTCAGTTTCCAAGTGATTTATTATATTCTAGAATGTATTAGTTTGACGCATATATGCGCGTAATGCTAACTCGCTGGTCTGCACTTTTATGCTCTAGTCTCTTTGTTTGCTTGTGGTCTCTCATCGTCTACTGGCGCAAACTTGGACATCTTTCTCAAAGTAAGGCCATACTTCATAAACAAAAATGGCACGGGAATGGCAATGACAGCAACTCCTCCCAACAAAGACATTGCAGGACCATCTCCCAAGTTATTGAACATGGGCGTGGCTGCCAGAGGAAAGGAAGCCGCCAAAGCGCTTCTTAGAAGCGTATTAGCGGATGTCGCACTTGCGGCGTATAAGCGGTACGTGTCGACGAGGAAGTTGATGCACTGCTGGAAGATGATGTTGAAGCCGGCTCCGATAAAGACGGCTGCCAATACAGGCACGACCCCTGGCTCTCATGTTAGCACAATTGGGAAGATGGAATCCAACAGTGTCACAAACTCACAGTGAATCTTTGGGTTTGCCGTCCATCCAAACCAGAATAAACCAATGGCAAAGACAATGCCACCAACCGCCATTGGAGCGCAACGAGCCTCTGGCACAGGCTTTCCTCCCGCAGCATCGACGAGTCGTGCATATCGTGGTTGATTCGCCAAGTTGACAAGCATAGCGCAGCCCACACCGGTCAAAAGTGCTAGGAATGGCAACGAGCTTGTTACCAGACCCCATCCCCTGTGTTGTGCAAAGACAATGGGAAACACCTCCAAAGTCATATACAACAGGCCATAGACAAAAGACGCGTATAACGCTATGCACGTCACCATTGGCTCCGTGAAGAGCATGCGAAGAGGCCGAGAGAGATGCTTGGTGACAATGATTTTGGGCGAGAGCTTGGTCATTTCGTGAGGATGGTAGTATGCCTGGTTTCCCGTCTCTTTACGCAGACGCTCTGCCTTTCTCTTCAATAGTACCGGGGCATAAGTCTCTGGCAAGAAGATTAAAATGATGGTGGTAACTGTAAATGTCCAGATGGCCTGGATATACTCGGTCCAACGCCAACCAAGGTGAGGATTCACCGTCAAGGATGCGCCGATAACAGGACCCTAGAACTTGTTAAGACGAGCTTGATCAGCGACATAATACAGGGATATATCATACCAGAGTAGGGCCGCCGACAACAGCAAGGGCATAGAACACCACTGCGGTGCCACGAACTTTCGGGGGCCAGATGTCGCCCATGATTGCTCCCACGTTGCTCACCGGCGACGAAGCAAACAGTCCAGCGAAATACCGTGTAATCAGAACGGACTGGATGTTTTGACTTGTTGCAGCGCCTATAGAGAATAACCCGACTGCCATCATTGGGAAGATTAAAGAAACTCGCCGACCCCATAACTCCGAGATTGGCGCCCAGCAAAGCGGTCCAAACGCGAATCCCAGACTATTTAGGATTGCTGTCAGAACTACACAGTTTCTCTGAACGGATTAGATGACGGGCATTGACTAACATGTAAAGCGAGATGCAGAGGACAGAAACCTCGTGGCCGATGTGAAAGACCTTTTGGAGCGTCGGTTCGGTGGGAGCCATTATACTTGATCCCACGCTGGCTGCCATGGCAATCATTCCCAATTGCAGGGTGATGAAAGCCCTGTACCGCGTGGACCAGTTGAATGGATTGGCGGGCTCATTTTCATCCCACTTGACCAGAATCGGGGTTGGGGTTGTTGCTTCATCTTCTGCTGGCGAAGTGCTTTCTTCATGCAACAAGGTGGTCATGAGTGATCTGTGTTGTTGAATAAAAGACGCGTGTTGGATGAGAAATAAGAGGCAACCAGCTCAGATGTTCAATGTACTGTGTAGCCTAGAAGATTAAAAGAGAGTTTTAGAAGTAAAGCGAGAGGTGTAGCAAGCAGCATCTAAGAAGAGCTAGCTACAATCAATCGAAGATTTTCATACACTAAGACGAGGGTGTGTGTGTCAGATGAAACATGAGTCTAGAAGTTATCCAGGGTGAATGAAACGAAAGAATCTTTTCCCCAAGCTGTGGTAGAGAGATTGATAACTCTTCATATTTTTTTCATCCGCGTCTCTTTGCGGGACTACCCAACCGGCCGGAATGGATTTCCGACGCAGGGGCAAAAGCCGTGACTGAGAGCCTTTATAGCGTCATACGTTTTGTAGGACACGGCAGTTTTGGTTCCGAGATATCCGCAGTAGCCGCTGGCTATTAGCAATAAGAATGGTTGAGTTCACAAGATGTTATAAGACAAATAAACGAGTTCAGTGATCAATTGTTGCTTTATTGCGATCTAAAGAGAATTATAATTGGAGAATCTCCAGCAGACCTTTGGATTTAATTCTTAACTGCTCGCCTGTCGCGGCGTATTATAGGACTGATGTAGTGAGGCAACTGACAACTCTGTGTGACCTGATATTCACATGTTGGCAGAGACAACAAGGTATAATAATCAGTCTCAATGAGATGGAATGGAATGATAGCTGAATCAACAGCGTGACCAAGATATTTTCCCCTTCGATCTAAAATTTTTAGATCGTTTTCTCATGACAATAGTAGCGAAATATCGAGATCTCAACTACGGTAGAGGACGCTCTGTGTTGGTGGCCACTGTAATTCTCCCAGAGAGAACAACAAAAAAATTAAACATATAGCCGGAAGTTTACGCTCTTATTTTAAGGTTGGATGAGTATTTCTATTTTATAATTACTTCATAACCCTTCTTTTTTACCATTGCAAAAGTGAAGCTTTTGCGGCTAATGCGGATATTGCGGATTATAATCAGTGCCCAGCCGGAACGCCCAGCCGGAAAGGTGGGTAAACGCCCCCCGAGGCCGTGAACTATCCCCGATCATAAGCAGATCAGATAAGCCGAAGAAATTATCTATTCCAATCCATTGCATTGGATAGTTCAAGGAATAAATCATAGTTGAATCCGAAAGGGCAAGATAACATCTTGGAGGTACCACAATTCTAAAGGCAATTGGTCACTCTGAGAAGAATTGGTCTGTTGATGCAATTGTTGCAAGATATTGAACCATCTGCCTAAAAGGTTTCTGGCTAAATGATGAATGGAGACGGCGACACCCAATCATCTGCACACCATCTGATACCTTTTCATTTAATTGAAAATACCCTCTAGACCTTTATATTTGAGCTTCAAATCGCAATCCTTCAGGCAAGCTTGCCATGAGCGGATGTAGTCACCTCTATTAGTCATTTCCACGTTTGATCACCCATCAGCCCATAACCAAGACTGCGTTCAGTCAAACGTCACTCGAATCACCTGAATATGGTTGTTATTCGTATACGCAATCGTCAGCGTCTTGCCAGTCTCATCCAAAAACGGATACGCAACACCGGCGTACACAAACCCCCCATCAATCGGCTCTGCTTCAAACACTTCCCGGTCTTCGCTCCACGGCCCTTCCAGTTTCGCCGCCGTTCGCAATGCCACTTTTGGGCCATCTAGATGAACAGTCAGCTCAGCTCGTCCCAAGCAAGTCTGTATACCACTTACTCAAATGAACATATATATAACACTTGAACCACTCGCTATACACAACCTGCCCCTGCCCAGCTCCCCACATCACCGCCGTCTCCGGATTATGCTCGTTCAACATCTCACTCCGCCACCCCTTTGCTCTCCCCCACCAGTATTCATACTTGTCTAGGTCAAACGCTTCTGTCGCCTTGACCCGAGTCTGGTAGATATACTCCGTCGCCGGCCACTCTGTTATGGTCTTGGGTGGATGGCCCCAGGCATAGATGTAATCGCTGTTCACGTCCCTGTAGGTAGCAATGTCGCCGTACTTGGCCGTCGTAGAGCAGTCCCACCACCAGCCGTGTTCTCCTAGACGCGTGGTGGTAGTGGGAACGCCGTCTATAACTTCAACGCGGGCGATGCCAGCGTGACGATAGTTTTCATGTTCGTTCTTGATGTATAATCGTGTCAGCACATATCAAATGAACACATCCGAAATCATCTTCACCCTTCAACTCGACAAAACAAGACAGGACCCAACAACTCACAATCAAATAATACACCGCTCCAACACCCTCCCCATACCCATCAACCTCCACAAGACTCGTCCCCCCAAACCCAAACAAATTCGTCTCCCCCCACCGCTCCTCAAACGGCGTAAACTGCAACGGATGCGCCACCGGCTCGTCGTCATTCAGATGCACAAACCTAACTACCAGCGGATCATCCGTCAACACTGCCACCGAGTTCCGCACCATGCCGTGGAACCCTTCCGGATCCGGGTCCAAATCCGGGTCCGTCACCCCGGGACTGCACCACAGCGTGTCGCCGTACACGCCGTACCATTTTCCGCCAATGTGGCCCGCGAAGCCGAGGTCTCGGCGGACGGCCGTGTTGCTGGACTTTTGCTCGCCGAGATATTCGGTGGAGAAGCCGCGGATGGGGTTCGAGCCTGCTGGTTGGGTGTTGTCGATGCCGGACCAGGGTTTGGGCTGAGGAGTTTGGGGGGGCTCTTCGGGTTGAGTGGCATCGTCGATCTTTTTCCCGGTGAGAGTCTGAAGTAGTTTCTTGAAGCCCGCCATGGTGATGTTGCGAGTTGTAAATATAAAGCCTCTGATACAAGTACACGGTTGGAATATGAAAGACAGTGGAAAGCAAAATATCTCCAAACTAAAACCGCCTTGTTGAAGTATCAATCATTCACAGCTGAAACGAAGGTGATTTATAGGCCTTATAAGAAGATTAATCTCCGTAACGGCCATGCTTCCCCACACCGGCGACGTCATCAGCCGTCTGATCTAGGAATCGGAATATTCTGGCATGTGAAGTGGAGGCTGGCGGCACGGCTTCAAGTGTCCGGTCAAATAGCAATCCATCGCGGAAGCTTCCGGACGGCTAGCGTCTCATGTGGTATAAACAGGGGATTCATTCTTAGCAATATTCAAAACTCTCTATTGTTTGGGGGTATCTATCAAAGACTGCTATGCTCCGCGCATGTTAATGCTAATGGTAATGATAATGAGGACCAAATCCTGCTTTTTAAACAACAGCCTTCTCCAACAGTCGTAAACATCGTCTCGTGTCATCCGGCAAGGGAAACCAATAGGGATAGTAAGAGACCTTAGAGCCGAACAAACACCTTTCCAAAAATCTCCCTCGCCTTGACTAGGTTAATGAGACTCATCCGCTCATTATCCAAATGTGCCGAGTCGCTGGCACGTCCGCAAGGCAAGTGGGCTGCCGGCGCTCCGAATTCCTTTTCGAGGAAGCGGATGGCTGGGATGGAACCACCTTCACGAATGTACAGCGGCTTCTTTGGCTTGCACATGGAGGTGCACGTAGAGGGATCGGGCGACTCCTGGCGAGGTGCCTTGCTGTCACCGTTTTCGCCTTGACTCGGCTTTTGGGCGACTCCTTGGCGTGGCTCAAAGCGTTCAGGCCAAGCCTCCACGATCGCATCACACAAGGTGCGGAAAATATCGTTGGTCGGGTCACCTAGCCACGGCTCGGCTTTGTTGTCAATGCAAATCTTCATTCGATTCTCTGACTCGAGACCTGCAAATTCTCGTTGTAGGAAGCTTGTAAGAGCCGTCGCCACTACATCCACTTCTTGCCCTGGCACCAGTCGCATGCTGATATGCGCATTGGCATGGCTGCTGACTAGACTGCCGTCCGGCCCGGAGACGTTGTACCGATGAATTGTCAAGTTTGGTTCCCGCCATCTCGCCAAGAGTGATCTCTTGATATCTGCCTCAGAGACAGCCTCTGTGCTGCGGCGCAGCAGGATGGAGGCAATGTCATCGTAGCGAGCCTCTTCCTCCTTTGTCACTGGTGGAATACCGTCATAAAAGCCCGGGATCAAGACTCGATTGCCGCGGCCCTTTAGTCTTGACAGGACTGTTGTGAGGTCTGAAAGGGGCTCGTCATTCATATGAGAACCATCGACACCAGAGTGTGAATCGGGGCGCGATGAATCAACGCAGACGGTAGCGTGAAGGACGCCGCGCAGTCCATACGTCAGACACGGAACCTCGTCATCTAGCCAGTAACTGTTGGCTAGCAGGATGTAGTCCACGGGTCCAACACGCTCCTTGTTCATCTGGATGACTTTTTCGAATCCCCTCGACCCGCATTCCTCTTCTCCTTCAATCAAGAAGATGACGTCGTTTTCCAGCTTCTGCGCCTGCATCAGATCCGTTACGGCGAACAGTGCGGCGAGAATAGGGCCTTTGTTGTCGCTGATACCGCGTCCATAGAGAAATCCATTAGTTCCGTGGACGGTAAAGGGATCAGTTGCCCATTTACTCTTGTCGTTATCAGCTGACACCACATCATAATGCCCATAAAACAGAATTCGCTTCCGTTTGTCGACAGCCTCCTTCTTCCCGGAGAACTTTGCTAATACGACAGGATTGTGCGACTCCCCCGTGCTGAGCATTTCAACATATCCGCCCATGCGCTTAAATAGTGCGCCGAGATATGTGGCGCCTTTGCGACAGTCTTCTGCAAATTCGGGCCGGGACGAGACGGTCTTGTACGAGACAAACTCCGTCAGGGCGGAGAGAAGGACGTCGTCTTCGGCTTGGCTCTTGGAACTTGACTGAGCATCCGCTTCATCCTTGATATTCCATACACAGATATCATTGTCGTTGGCTCCCGTGATGTAATAGCGTTCGTTCTTGTAGGTTGAGCAAGCAGATGCTAAGATTTTGGTTTTTTCTTTGCCGTTGTGCGCTTTCCACTGATGGAGACACTTGTATTTTTCGGTAACATTCCTTGAGACATGCTGGTAATTTCCATAATGCGCTGTGCTGAATTTCTGTAGAGCATGTTGTCAGTGGATGTTTTGGAGAAGGGGAGATCCAAACGGAGGGGTTTGATGTAACAAGAAAGGAACTCACATTGGCCCAACCGTCCGCAGAAGTAGTCCAAAGGTATCCCCAGCCCATCTGCAGTGACATGATGTCGTGGTTCTGCGCCTTTATCACCCTCAGTCTCTGCGCAGTGTCCAGATCCCAGAGCTCTACGATGCCGTCAAGCTTGCCAGCATATAAAAAGGAGCCATCTAGTGCCAGAGACAGCACCGACTCGCCATCATCAGAACCAAGGGACATAATCTCTCGAATACCGCTGCGCTGGGGATCGTCCACGTCGCTTCTGCCGGGTTCACCAAGGCACCAAAGCTTGATTGTGCCATCTCCACCACCCGAGATCAGCACCTCTTCCTCGGGGCCAGCCTCCACAGTAGGTCCCTTTGCAATGAGCATGCAGTATACGTATCCGTAGTGCGCGAACTTGCGAACCGCACCGCTGTCGATTTCCAGGGTACATTTGGCTTGGGGAATCAGGCCCCATTTATCCTCGCTCCGTCTCGGGGTGCTTGTTCCGCCAATGGCCTTGGAGTCAAAGAACCGATGGCTTCTTCGATCGGGATGTCGCTGGGAGTCAGGAGTCGACTTTGTTGTCGGATCGCTCAGACTGACCCATTGGATCGTCATGTTCTGCGCACCAATGTATAGTGTGTCGTGTTGCGGGCTGTATGCCGTCGAGAAAATGTCACCAACATCGTGGTTGCCGTAGATTTCGTAGAGGCGACGGAGGGATTTGGGGCACCACACATTGATGATGGGATCGCAAGCACTCGAGAACAAGTAGTTGCCGTCGGGTGAGAGAGACAGCGACATGACACTCCGCTTATGCGCCTGGATTTGCTGGACCTGGTGAAAGGTAGACAACGACCAGACGACAATCTCGCCATCTTGCGTTCCAGCATAGATTGAGTCGTGTTCGGGGCTGACGGCGAGAGCAAGCACGCTGCTGTTGTGCTTGAGGCTGTGAAGCAGCTCTGGCGGTGATTCCGGGCATTCGGAGGCTTCAAGCGTCGGCAGAACTGCCATGGCGGCCGGATCGGCCATGAGGGAAGGCATCGTGGCTGGAGTTTAATGATTAGAATTTCCTCGCGAAGCAACTTGCAGTCTTGAAGGTTTGACGCTGGGACTGGAATTTGAGGATGGCGGGGCACGCGAGCGGCTGCAGCGAATCATAACATGAAGAGCGACTGAAGGATGGGAATAGGAGGGAATTGGATTTTGCAGCGAGGTCGAGTCACACGCGTTCTGAGGTGAGATATTAGAAGAAGCGCGCGGATCGCGAATTGGCAGTTGCTGGATGTTGAATGGGGAAAAAAGACTTTGCCTCTATTGTTGCTGAGGTGAGGGCATGACTCTGACGATGACGTGCTTAGCGCGGTATCGGCGCCATCCCAGCGACCTTACAGCGACGGAGGAACATGTGGGAGTCAACTGAAGCTCCCTGTAACCCAGACCTTGTCAGGGGTAACGCAGTGCAGCCCTCCCTGAGCAGCTGGAATCCAGATCGTCCCATTTCCTCTCGCTGTATCATGAATGACGAGATCGCTTCCTCTTCTTCGTGATTGAGGCTCTGTCTTTTGTCTTCGGTCTTTCCGTCGCAGTGCTACCCTGCTGACAGTACATCTGCACAGTGCCTGCTCCAGATCGCACCGCTTGCTGCTTCTGCTGGATGCAACACTGTGTGCATCATGGGATTGGGTGGATGTTTTGTGTATGATATGATTGAAGATTGGAATGTCGTGCAAGTTTCAATTCGACTCACTAATGATTCTTTGCAACAGACTACCAGTACACTGCTTCATGAACTGATCCTTGACTGCCATGCTGTCGCATTTAAGACATGCTGCAGGCAGCCGTACTTTCGCCATCTGGTAAGTGTCGTCTGTCAAAACATATAGGACAAGGTGGTACTTTTTGCTATATGAAGCAGAACAACAGATGAGAGAAATGAGGTGTGAGCAAGTATATTTATGTTTCGATAAGAACCAAATGAATAATCAAAATAATCACAAGAATAATCAATAAAATAAATAAACGGCCACAGAGCTCCATGACCGTCCGTCGCCGTCCGTTAATGGCCATTGCTCGCGGCTGATCTGAGCGCCTCCTAAGCACACTATTTCTGCTTACCGTCGTGTTGGCTCTGCATCTCCGTAGGCTTATGCACGCAGTTGAAACCTTGATCGTTAGAATGTTCTTTTAACTTTGTTGGCCGCGTATACACGTAGTCATGGATGCTTTTCTGCCCGGGCAGATACGGGAAAGACGAAACACTAGTTGAGAGCAAGGGGCCATTTCGAGAGCTGAGAGCTGATCAACGGCCTCCCTTATGACTGCGACGGGCATGTTGTTGGTCTCGTGAACAGAGCTTTTTCTCGCATATGAGCTGTGTAGAGAATGAGCCATGACCACCACCATAATCCATGGACGGAATGTATGAAAAATTCGGCCAGCGCATACGCTCGTGATGGGACAAATCAGTCGATGCTCAGCTACCTATGCGGTTACCATTTTGGCTCTGCTTTGGCTTCAATACTGTATACAACAATGAGTCCGGCATCATAGAGGCACGTACAAGAACGACCTCTATAGACATGGAATCTAAACTTTGGGTAAGATGCCCCCGTTTCGCGTCCTGTTTCCCCTTCCAACTTTCCGCCACCAAGTGGTCCTGCTAAAGAAGTTTCACAGCAGCTTCCCATACCCTTAGCAATGTCTTGTGTTGCAGCATCGAGTAATCAACTAGAGCAAGAATAGTCGAGAAATCATGCCATGGAGGCAACTGTGGGTGGGAATTGTTGCAAGTCGAAACATGGCCGAGCCTTCTTCAAGATCGGAAAAGGGGGAATATGACATGGAGGAGATGAGAGGCTCAACATCTGCGCTGCATAAAAAGCGTATCGCAGCTTCAAAAAGCACGGAATGATCAAGACAATTATAATTCACATTCAAAAGAGACAACAACGTGGACAAAATGCACATTTACGCCTTTCTCACGCAGTTCATGGGCCTTGCAAGCGTCGTAGCTGCAAAGAGCTACTTTACCATCACCCTTCATGCGCCTCAATATGCAGTTCTCAACGGCAAAGTCATCAACGCTCGGGACAGATCTTTCATCATTGGTGCCCAAAGTCCCAGCACACGCTGCGACCTCAAAGATCTTGCCCAGTGTCCCGCAGGTGATAGTACACTCGTCAACGACGATATGTCGTTTCTTGCCGTAAGTCCAACCACGTGCGGCCCTTTGAGCAATCCCAACGTTGTATAGATCAGCATAGAGTATTATACTAATACGATCCATGTTACGTGTCCATAGTCGGCGGCTCCTGGTGGCCAATTCGTCTACGTCGCTCCGGATGGCTCCATCAGCTACCCCCCGGCTCACTCATCATTGCGTCCTCCAGGCGCCCAAGTCGGCGGCTTTCACCCATACTTGGCCCCAATTGATAATGGAGAATCCGTACATGTTCTCAATTGGCGATCGAATGATGGTACGGCTGGCTTATGGGCGTGCCCTGTTTCCCCAGGAGCACCTATTGCTTACCAGGCAGTGCTCAAGGCGGCAACCACGCGATTCAATGGTCTGGGATGCCTCGCTGTTGACGGTATCCGGATCCAACCAGCTGGGAGTGACTTTGGGGCGTGGGAGTATACGTGAGAAGTTATGTTCTCTTTCTAAGAATACCATGCCACGTGCGTGAAAGCGAGAGCGCCAATGCAGTGATGAGGACGTTTGATGGTATCATAGTGTATTGTTCTAGTACTAGTATCTATCTATAGCTAAAGATCTTTTTGGGAAATACTTGCATGTATGTTGTCATTGATGCGGGCATACCTGTTTGTGTGTGGCCCTTGGTCGTGTTTTCTGCATCGCCACCTTGATATCACAGCCTCGCCATTGGTTCAGCTTGTAAAGAATCGTCAAGTACTCCGTAAATATCCCTCAGCTGATATACAACCCCCGTCTACCTGCATGTGAGGTGGTATTCGAAAAAGTGCATGGGTAAAGAGCGCAACCTACTCCAATGCCTTTCTTGTTTCCGGTACCAGAAACCCTTTGGGCCGACACATATTGCCTGGATAGCACGGAGCCTTGTCCATCCCATATGCCCATTTGAGCACGGCAAGGCTTGGACTGTGGTATTGTCGCCACCACGTACGTAATAAAGAACTGCGGGATGGAGATGTGATAGATAAGACCCTTGTCTTGAGCTGACAATGGCTTCGTCATAGAACACTGAGTTAAATGCCATTTGCAGTCATTATTTAATGTGAATAGAAGTCTGCTTGTAAATGTTTCGTCTCTCATTCTATGTGCAACTAGATATCTATATCAATTTCAGATCACGTATCAAAAGTTCAATCTCGTTACAAGTTTTGTTCAAACCATTAAATTTGATAAAATTTCCAAAGCGAAAATACTACAGCTTTACCATACAATGGGCTCATGTTTCTCAATGCCCAACCGGCATGAACAGCAAAAGGCCACAATTAGCCAAACTACACCGCTTTTGCATGATTGGGACAGCTTTGTTAAGGCACCGCCTACTGAATTGGATGCTGAATTAAAAGAACTGGTCTACCGGCTTCTCAATCAGCTCGACTCCGATAGCTGGCGGCCTACTGTTGACAACCCCGAGCAGTCCCATCACCCAAGCGATGCAGCGGTTCGAGCCTATGAGAGCCAGCTGCGAAGTGGTCTCTCAGCTATTCTGGGATATGGCCCAATTTCGCGAAAGCAGAGTTGGTCAGATGCCCTAGAATTTGCCCGTGCCGTGATACAGGAGCCTCAAGATACGGTAGAGCGCTCAAAGGCGAGTTGGGCCAGGTCTTGCTCAGTCATATATCGAGAGCTCATGACTCGATTCGGGCAAGAGGTGAGATCAATGGCTCAGCAGGGTTGCACTCAGTTAGTGAATGACCATTATCTTGGGGAAAGGCTCAGCGTCTCACACGTAGACAAAAAAGCAAGTTTTCAACAGACCTTTCTCAAGTCAAAGCCTGGTCTCGCATATCATCCTCCAGACAGCTTTCTCGCAATCGCAGCCTATCAATGTGGCATTTTGCCTTGCTCTTTGGTAGCTTCTGCTTGGCTCTCTCCCGAAGAGGCATTGAAATATTCAGCCTTATGCCACTTGTCGATATGTGACGACTATTGGATCTTCACTGGCAAAGAAACCGAAGTCCGGGTCCGCTTAGTCGCCCAGGCGATAGGAGCCACCTTCGACTTTGGTGATTTGGCAGTCAGCACTCTCCTCGATAGCACTGCATTGCAAGGTATTGGGTCGAGCAACGACGTGTCTATACAATCTGCCATGGCCTGGAGGTCACTAAGTGGCGCGGCAACGCCTTACAATTGCCATACTCTTGCGAATGGAACCCTTGAAGAAGGCCTAGTTGGCCCTCAAATCATCATGGCAATCCACGATATATTTGACTGGAGGAGCGACCTTGCGGCTGGAAACCCAGAAAATGGATTCTCCGTTGCCTATGGACTTGGTGTCGCTGACCCGTTCCATGCATATCTGGAGGCACTGCTGCTCCTAGCGACCTCGCATGCGAGATCTGGTGTCTACGCAATTGCGACTCTCACAATGATAGCCTTCATTGGTTCTCGATACTTGGCATATAAATACCTTGAAGTGGATGTGGAACTTCCTGGACCATGTCCTAGATGCATAGAGCTTCTTCGAGCAGTGACAGAAGCGACGGGTTTTGATTGGGCACCGAGGTCGCCTCCGAAGAGTTTCGAAGAGGGAGACCAAGTTCGCCAATGGTGCCAGCTCTGGGCTGATCGATACGAACATGGCAACGATTTGATCCAAGAGGGACTCAGTTGGTTTCAAAGCCTCGTGGCTACCGGTAAAATCCGGATATTTGATGCACTTGTCAAGATTCCTGAGATTGACAAGGCTGTTGGCTGGGTTTAGGGCAAAGACCAGGTGCCTACATGTAATATGTTTTATTGCGAGATAGCTTTATCTATCTGTAGTATTTAAACCATCACAAAAATACTGTTTATGTCTAGTAAAATTGGTAGCCAGCCATACTGGAAGCCCCAAGACACAGAGAACAAAACTCATGGAGCGACACCATTTCCAATAGCCGTCCAAGGAAGAATGCGTCCATCCATCTTCACTCCTCACCCAACACCGTGTCATGACACTGGGATCTATACTTGAAAAAGGTCTGGCGAACGCTCGCAACGGTTCTGTTGGAAAATGCCTCCTACACCCGAATCTCGTTAGATGTTTGATAGCAAAACGTCTTGCGAGGAGATAGGACCATCTTACCGCAATCAACACCCAGCTCATCTTGTCTTCTCTCATTCTAATGAGACTTTCAATCTCATTTGCTTTCCACTTCTTTCTTTGAACTCTGTGACGAATAACGGGCTCCATTGTCACGAACGCGCGTGCATCCTGTTTCTTTGACCAGGCGTCAGAATTCTTTGCCTCTGGGTTACCATTACTGGTGGGTGAACGAACTTTGCCTTTCGCAGTCTGCTTCTCTTCTGGAACGGGAGATTGTTCAAGGACGGTTTCTTGGGAGTCATATGATGATTCGCGGATTATTCTGCCAAAGCCGGCGATATGCATTCTGTGTGTCTTGATCGGTGGCCTAGAACAGGGCAACGGAGTCCTTCCAGCAGCCAAAGCCCTTTGCACCCAGATGGGTACGGACGAATCGTCGATTTCATCTTGGAGATTTGAATCGATGGATTCTGAAATTGGACTGCTGATTCCATTCTGGCCAGTGAGATTCGCAGGTTTGTCCAAGAGAGGCGACGCCTCTTTCTCACAGGCTAGGCTATCGTGCATGATGGGCTGGGTGGTGGAAAGGTGTTGCGGGAAAGATTTTCTGGAGGAAGTAGAGAGGTAAGAATGAAAAGGGAGGATGAATTAGAAAGAAATTGAAATTCTTGAGAAAGGCAATGTATGTTGTGAGCAGCTGGTGAATCACTTCTGAAGGACCGCTTACGGCTGGCGTTTGCCTTGTTGGATTGGAGTGTGCCAAGAAGCTACAGGAGCTATTATGTGTATTGAGAGAAGAGGAAGAAAAGAATAAGCATACGTATTATATGGAAGGTATATCTCATCAGAAACGTATAATTTTTTGCGCGGCATCTGGCGGTATTATACTTTTGTATGAATGCACCTGAATAGCTGCGCAAGTATGATATCGTTTATTGTGATAAATCGGCTGTAACTATCAGAGAGTCTAATCCTGCCTCTTTTCTAAGAGGCAAACACCCGTTCTATAGTACTACAAAATCGTGAAATACGACGAACCTGCTATTTGTCTTGAATATGTTCAGAGTGGTGGAGATAATGGTGATTTTGCAAATGAACAGCCGAAACACACGCACAGTGCCTGGTGCTAGTAAATACTCGTAAACACCGCGCTCTCTTTACCATACAAGAAATCAATTCGTGATACACCATAAATTCTATATGACTATGTTGAGGCTGCAGAAACGATACATGTACATACGAAGCCCGATGGAAGAGCTTCGACTGTACCCGTGCGTGATATGGCCACCCCGCCTCTCAAAAGAGTCAAAAGCCAGAAGAGCATGTGCACAGCCGTATCTTTTACTTTCGCATCAGCTAGCTACCTATTCTTCTACTGTCTCGAAATCTAATAGCGGCTTAATTAATCTTTATCCGAAGAATCGACTGATGAGCGCGACTGTGGTTATGGCGCCTGGCCGACCAGCGCCGCACTTGGCTTCTCTTCCCGGCGTATTTCTTGCGGGAACCACCAGCGACACGGGCGAAGCCGACTGGAGACAAACTCTGACAGACGCCCTATTTGGGCTCTCCATCACAATATACAACCCTTACCGTCCTGACTGGGATTCTACCTGGAGAGAAGACATCTCCGACAACCGCTGGGTGGAGCAGGTACACTGGGAGCTCGAGATGCAAGACAAGGCGGACATCGTCGTCGTCTTCTTTCACGGAGTTAGCCTAGCACCCATCAGCATGTTGGAGCTGGGCATGTGCATTCGATTTGGAAAGGCCATTGTATGCGCCATGCCAAATTACCCTAAGAGAGGCAATGTGGAGGCTGTATGCCGGCGATACGGGGCCAAGTTTGTGAGCTCTGAACAAGATCTGGAGGATGCTGTGACGGAGAGGCTGAATTCAATGATTGCAACACGGCTTGGTGGATAAGCAATGATTTGGATGCGAAATTCTGTTTCATGGTTCATTCTTGGGATCAGCTACAGCTATTCAACTTCATCAAGTGCGTGTTCAATGAATTAGACATGTCTAAGTCATTGATGGAACAAACCTACACATCTAAAATAACCTAGAGTAGGGTGCTTTCAGGTACAAAGTCAGCCAAGATTCAATATTCTGCGACTTAGCAATAACTTTACATACCATGTTCAATATTCCATTATGCTGAGTCTCTATAGAGACTATCTAAGGCTATGATGAACTCTCGAGGAGAGAGGGGAGCCCTTGATAGCATCTATCTGTGTCTGTTACCACAGCATCCATCCATACTCACATGGGGTAGATAATTGTAGGAAGCAGACCATGAACATGTGTGCTAATACTACTCCATACGCTTCATCAAGCACATACATGCAACGAACAATAAACTCAGACTTTCAGTAAATAGGCAATATTATTTCTACCCAAGTCTTTATGTTTCAATATTTCTCATCTCGTTCACCATGACAACAAGCCACCAGCACCAGCCTCTTGTTTTGTCTTGCGCCACATGGTTCCTCGTTTTTAGCAGCCAAAAGAAGAGCTGCAGATGCGCCGGGAGCTGAGCCCCACACCCCACACTGTGGCGGGGCTGCTTTCAGCGCTTTCTGTCGCATTCTTTCGCCTTCATGTACTTCCAATGTTGTTGCCCTGATCTCGTCTCTGCTGTCGCGTCTTCAACCACTGCATAAACTGGCGCAGGTTTCCATCCTATCCGTTGATGACTTGCTTATTGCTCCCATTTAGCTAATTAATCATACCTAATCATCATCGCCATGGACGACCAATTCGGTGGCCGCACAGACGACGATCTGTTCTACGACGACTTCGAGCCGGTCGAGTCTGAGGCTGTTCTGATACAGGAAGAGCATCATTATCAGCCTGAGCCCGAACCTGTACCTATTCCAGCCTCAATACCGGCTTCAGTCCCTGCTCCGGCTCCAGCTGCTCCAGTTCAAGCTCCAGCTCCTGCGCAACAAGTTGCTCCGCAGCCAGTGTCAGCACCGCGGCAGAGCCAGGCTGCCCCATCACCAAAGCCCTCACCCGCTCCCGCTGCGGCGAAAAGCAAGAAGCCGCTTCAACCAGGCAAAGGCCTCTCATCCTCCCGTTTCGCCGATAAGCCTGCTCCAAAGCCATCGCCAGCACCGCAAAAGGCTCAGGCTCCTACACAGGCCCCGAAGCCAGCTCCTGCACCAGCTGCCACCGAAGCACCTGTCCAAGCTCCCGAGGAAACGCCCGAGCAGTCTCCTCCTCCTCCCAATGCAGCCACTGGCCCCAAAGAGAAGCCTCAACGCTCGTCACCGTCTCAAAACACGGCTGTGAGTGCTGAGATTCGTGCAAAATCTGGTTCCAATCCACGCCACAAGCTCACCGAAGACGAACTCACTGCAAAAATGGAGAAAATGAAGCTTCTGTCGGCAGAAAAAGCACGCAAGTTTGAAATGGCAGAGCAAGATGAGAAGCAGCACGCAGCGGCTTACGCGCGAGGGATGGAGGAGGCTCGCAAGAGAAGAGCCGAGGACGCAGAGAGGAGGAAACGTGGCGAGGAGGAGAGGCGCAAGCTGGAGGACGAGCGGGCGAAGAACCGAGAGAGGAAACTCAAGGCCATGAACATCAAGGAGAATAGTTGGGACGAAGGCAAGCAGGCTTTGGCTGACGAAGAAGCCAGACAGGGCTTCCGCGGCGCAAACGGTGGCATCAGAGGAGCCAAGACTCGGGGCCTTGGTGGGAGTCGATTTGCCAGGGATGACGAGGCACCGGATGTCGATCGCTTCTTGGATGACCGCTATCGCGGTGGCGGTGGTCGGGGGCGAGGAGACCGGGGAAGAGGCGCCAATGGCAACGGTAGAGGTCGCGGCCGAGGTCGTGGTTCATATGATGGACCAGTCGGCGACTCTCGCCCTGCGAAGCAACAACAAGTCCCTGCTGCAGACGACTTCCCTTCACTGCCTTCAGACAACAACAAGGCCAAGGCAGAACCGGACCAGAACAACAGTGCAGCATCAAAGCCTACCATGGCACAGGCGGCGGCAGCCCCTCCCCCACCTTTGCCTATCGTCCTGGGCGGCGGCAAGTGGGACGATGAGATGGAGGAACTCGACGCTTTGAATCAAGCTCAGTCATAGGATGAACACAAGATATCAAAGAAATGTGAGAACTTTATGGGCGGAAAACGGCGGTCGTTTTGATTTGGGTAGCTATGTGTCAACGCTCATTGAGGAAATTGTCAGAAAGCGTTGCAGGGCTTAGTCTTGTGATATTGAAATTGAGTTGGATATACGATGATATGACAGGAAAGGAATTGCAGAAAAAAAAAGCGTCTGTACCAGGAGAAGGACTACCACGGGGTCCCTTGGATATTATTATCAGTCACATTGGTTACTAGTTACTACTACTCGAAGCGTAATATATTTAGAGAAAATCATGTCCAAAACGCCCTTTGATTGCGACTATGGTGAGCGACTTGCAGAATTTGAAGGGGGTATATCGCTCCGTATTCCGAATCCTATATACGTCTTTTTATCTCGTCCAATAAGTAAAACACCCCTAAACATAAATATACCCTGATTATCTTCCGTAGAGTTCCAATAACGTTCCCTGACGCCGAGCTGCAATGCAAAGATATTAAGATGCCACGGTAGCTGGCAGACGTTACCACCCGCCGCGGTAACCTCTTCCTCCCCCCCTCCGATACCCTCCGGGCCCTCTCGGCCCCCTGGGTCCTCCTCCCGGGCCGTCATCGTCCATGGCGGGCCGTGACCTGCCCTTCATCTCCTTGGGGAACGCGTCGTACGTCTTCCGCATCTGCGCATACCCCAAATGCATCTTGCCGTAGAAGTGGTCGGCCAACCGGCGGTCGTTGTCGAGCCTGCTGAGGTAGGCGCCGCAGACGTCGCAGACCTGCAGCTTCTGGTGGCCGGAGGGGCCCGACGTGTCGGACAGGGCCTTGAGTTCCTTTTCGCGCTCGGCTTTTTGCTGGCCGGCTTGGCGCATGCGGAAGAGCTCGTCCTGGGCGCGGGAGACTTCGCCTAGGGAGCCGAGGATTTCGACTTCGAGGAGGCCGCTGTTGATGGACGCTGTGAGGTCGGAGATGGTTTTGAGCTAGTTACAGAAAAAAGACGTCAGCTATAATTCTTTTGATCAGGGAATTCCAATTGGGCAACAGGATGTCTTACCAAAGCATTGGTTTGCCGGATCTCGTCCGGAGTCTTCTCGAGACGCCTCTGCGCCGCATCGATTCGGCGATTGCACTCGTCAATGTACTTTTGCAGGTCGCGCATGTAATCGTACTCGAAGCCGTACTTGTGCTTTTCTCGGTCTGAAAGCCCTTC
The DNA here is from genome assembly GCA_035079535.1 of Trichoderma endophyticum. Classification (NCBI taxonomy): domain Eukaryota; kingdom Fungi; phylum Ascomycota; class Sordariomycetes; order Hypocreales; family Hypocreaceae; genus Trichoderma; species Trichoderma endophyticum. The sequence goes on from JAPMIQ010000012.1 coordinate 531,646, forward strand.
ATACTCCGTCTTGAGGCTCTCGGCATGCACCTTGGGGCACTGGCCGATATCCTGCTTGGTGTTTGTGAAGAGATCGTGCGGACACGTGCCGACGATGTAGGATCGGCAGACTTTGGGGTCGTTGAGCGAGAGCTGGGCGGCGCGCGACGACGATGACGCGCCCATGAGCTGCTCGAGCAGCTTTCTCTGTTCGGCTGCCATGGCGTGGTGCGCTTGGAGTGTTCTGGGCTGCTGGTTTGTTGGTGAGAGTCGAGGTGATGAGCGTTTGTATGGTGTACTTTTTTAGATTCGAGATGACGGATTGAACTGTGGCTGGTGTTTTCTTCAGCCACTAGCTCGGAGCTGGGATACTTGCAGCTCACAGCATGTTGCCGCCTGTGGAGACGCTGAAAGGGTACACTGAACTAGTAGTGGAGGGAATCGGGGATTTCGCCGCCAAGGTGCCCTGGATATCTCCCACCATTTTGTGGCGCATGTGCTTGGCCAGTGTGGCTGGACCTGTCCCAAACGGTACGTACCGAGTTGCAAGGGAACAGCCCAGCTCCAATCTGGCAATATCAAGTCCAAACTTCAAGAGATGTAAATCTCGCCCGAATCGCGCCTGCGACTCGCGTATCCCCTCCTTTCATCCTCGCTCTCTTTTCCTTTCCCTTCTTTCACGATGCGCAGCCTTTTGTCATTCTTACCACTAATCCTCCCCAGCGTCCTGGTATCTGCGACCGAGTACCACGAGCAGCTGAATCTACGGCCGCTGCCTCTGTCGGCACTCCTCGCGAGCTTCAACTTTCGAGCCAACACCTCAATTGCCGACTTTGAGGCGCAGAACTTTCGACTCTTTCCGCGGTCTCTGGGCCAGATCCTGCAGTATGCGGGCACACGAGAGCTTCACCTGAGATTCACGCTGGGGCGATGGGATGCAGAGAGCTGGGGAACCCGGCCCTGGGATGGCACGAAGGAGGGCGGCACTGGAGTGGAATTATGGGCGTGGCTGGATGCTGAGACTGACCAAGAGGCGGACGAGAAGTGGTTGACGCTGACCAATGCGCTGTCTGGATTGTTCTGCGCCAGTCTCAACTTCATTGACGGGACCAGGACCATTCGACCAGTTGTGTCGTTCCAGCCTGAGGGCGACCATCCCAACACGACGCTGGATAATACGAGGCTGCTGCATGGAGTGCTGCCCCATGAAGTGGTTTGCACGGAGAACTTAACGCCGTTTCTGAAGATGCTGCCATGTAAGGGCAAGGCCGGAATTGCGAGCTTACTGGATGGACACAAACTGTTTGATGCGTCGTTCCAGAGCATGGCCATTGATGTGCGGCCCATCTGCCCCTCGGAGGGGGAATGCGTTCTCCAGCTTGAACAGACGGTCGACATGGTCTTGGACGTTGATCGCTCCAAGCGACCTCATGGTACGGATTTTACTGTTATAACGATGCTTGGGGCTAACTAACACGATCCAGACAACCCCATCCCAAGACCTCCCCCTGGCCGTGATCTAATCTGCGATACTTCAAAGCCCTACCATAAGCCAGACGATTCTTGCTTTCCCGTGGACCATCTTCGCGGCCAAGAGTGGACGTTATCCCAAATCTTTGGGCGAACAATGAAAGGCACATGCCCCTTGACAGACTCCGAAACCCCGCCAGTCTGTGTTCACATCCCGTCGACTCGCGACATCTTCTCCTCAGAAGGTGCCCATGAAATCAAGTACCCCAACAACGACTCTCTACGATGCTACCACATCGAACAAGAGAAGGAATTCACCCTCATCTTGACTAAGCCCGAGGTCCCTGCTGACGGAGAAGCCGCCTCTCTTGGAATTGTCAAGCCGGAAACACCTGTGCTGTACGCCGAGCGAAGTTTCACCGGCCATGGACAGGAACATGGTGGTGTGCAAGCCATTCTCACGAATCCAGGCGACGATACGGTGGAGTTTGTCTATATGGAATCTCTCCCCTGGTTCATGCGCGTTTATCTACACACCCTTTCTGCCCGCATCTCGGGATCGTCACCCAACACCAACACAACCACCGAAATCGTCAAGCAGATCTACTACCGCCCGGCCCTCGATCGCGCCCGCGGCACACAACTCGAGCTCCTTGTCAGCATCCCCCCTCACTGCACCGTCTTCCTCACGTATGACTTTGAAAAGTCTATCTTGCGATACACTGAGTATCCCCCGGACGCAAACCGTGGTTTCGATGTCGCTGCGGCTGTCATCACCACACTGGAGCCCAAGGCCATGAACATTCGCACCACGAGCTTGCTTCTCTACCTCCCCACTCCTGATTTCAGCATGCCATACAATGTCATCATCTTTACCTCAACAACCATTGCGCTTGCCTTTGGAGGCTTGTACAACATCCTCGTCCGGCGTATGGTGGGTGCGAATGAGGCTCCATCCGGAGCCCTCAAAGATAAAGTACTGGGCTTCGTTGCGAAGCTAAAGAAGAAGAAGACGGCGGTAGCAGCAGTGGCAGTAGCAGGGAGTGCAACGTCTGCCACAGGGAAAACAGAGGCGAAGTGATTTTCTTTTCATGTTTCTTGTTGTTAGAAGTTGCATACATAAATACAGAGCATTTAGACTGCATCTTGGGATACCTATTTTGACATCACCGAAACAGCAGCACAGGGAAACTTTTGTTTTTTTTTCTTTCACTTCATTTTACTTATTTGATATGGTAACAGGTTACCTATCCGCTTACATGATTCGAGAGACCAGCCTCCATTGTTTCCCTTTTTCAGCAGAATTTGACTTCTCACATCCACGCTTCAAAGACACCTCTCATCCAAAAGTTGATTTCTCACGAGAAAGATAATTAGCAGACACCAGAGGGGATGGTGAAGCTCTCAGTTCGGGCGGTAGCAGAGTACCTGGCTCCGGATCCAAGACCACGCTTAGCAAAGGCAGTCCACAGCTCGCACAAGTTATCACCACCAGTCAAAGATCGGTCAGCATCGAGGATGGCGTCACGGGCAGAGACGAAAGTGGGCGTGCAGGGCTGGAGGGCGAGGCCGTTGAGGACGAGCTTGAGGGCGAGGAACTTGCCGTCGGTGGGCACGCCCTGGGAGTCAAAGGTCGGGAACTCGCCGTCGTTCTTGCCGTGCTTGTCGATGAGGTTCCAGAGGACCTCGTAGAGGATGGAGGCCCAGGTGGTGCCGGAGGAGTGGACCTCGTTCTGGGAGTTGACCGACTTGTAGGTGAGCGGGTTGGTGGTCAGGCTGGTGGAGTAGGGGTACTGGCGGATGCCCTTGGGGTTGTTGTCGGCCCAGGCGCCCATGGGGTAGTCGGTGGCGCGGGTGTCGCCGGCCTTGAGGCGGATGGCGGTTGCGTAGAAGTCGCCCCAGCCTTCGCCCATGCCGCCGGCCTCGACGCCGGACAGGCAGCCGGAGTTGGCAGGGCCACCGGTGAGACGGGTGGACACTGGTGGTATCTGAGTTAGTAAGGGAAGACGGAGAGAGGGGAGAGAGGGAGGGAGGAGAGAGAGAAAGACTATCACAACTTACATCCGTGGGTGTATTCGTGGATGACGATGCCCTCCTCCAGAGAACCGTCACGTCGGGGGGTGGACACAGTCCAGATGTACATCCTCATGCGGCCATTGCTGCCGTCAGCGGGAGTGGCAAAGTTGGCGTTGTTGGTGCCAGAGCCGTCCTGGGCGTTCAGGATGACAAAGTCATTGCCCAAGCCACCCTTGCCGTTGTTGTTGGCCTGGAAGTTACCGGCAACCTCGTTGAAGCCGAGGACGTACAGCAAGTCATGGTACTTGTTGGCAGTGTAGAACAACTGTGTGATGGAGGCGTCACGGTAGTCCGTGGGGTTGGTCTGGGTCAGCGAGAAGGGGTACTCAAAGGCCCGGGTAGCGCTGGTTGGGCGGTAGTTGTTGAGGTAGTCGTTGCCTCCGTTGGGGTTGACCTGGGCAATGGCGTTGTTGCCGCGCGTGGTGGTGTAGTTGGTGGTTCCGTCGCCGAACCAGGTGAAGGGGGAGGCATCGATTCTCCACGGGTCAGTGAAGGTCTTGCGGTCGCCCTCCGTGGGGTCGTTGAGGCCCCAAGGGAACACCTCGACGGTGGCAAAGTCGCTGACATAGTCGACGACACCGTGGACCTCCTTGTTGGTGGCAGCATCGATGTAAGTGAGCAGCCAGTTGTCGACGACATCGGTCTCAACTCGCCAGGTCAGAGACAGAGTTCCGTCTTCCTTGGCGATGTAGACCAGGCGGGCCTCGGGGTCGCTGACAGCACCAGAAGTGCCCTTGAGAGTGTACTTCTCAGTTCCCTCCTGGGCCTCGGCGGTGGCGCCTTCGGCCTGGATGGGGAGACCCAAGATGTCGACAGCACCCTTGAGCGCGTTCGTGGGGTCGGAGAAGTCACGCTTCGTCAGGGGGCTCTCTGCGGGAATCTTGCCAGAGAAGAAGCTGTTTCCGTGGGAGAAGACTCTGCCATTTCGGCCAATCTGAAGCAAGGCATTGATAAGTAAGCTTTTACTCAATTGAATGAGGACAGGAAATTCTTCGTCTCACTTACGTTGACCTTGAAGTCAGCATTGTCAATGTCAATACCGTGAGCTGTCTGCTTGAAGTGGACGTGGCCAATGCCGTCAACGTCGATATAGTGGTCGGGAACGACACGGAATTCCGCGTTGGGGGCAGCTCGCTTCACAGCTCGAGTAGCAGTGGCAACATAGTCACGCTTGAAACCCTCAGCCTGGATAGACGCCTCCTCCTCGACGTGTGTCGAAGGAGTGTAGTCAGACAAGCTAGGCAGGCTGTACTTGCTGATATCAATGCCACGCTTGGCCAAGCCAGAGGCGGTCTCCAGCTTCGGGGCGGGATGAGCGTGCACGTTGGCAGCAAGGCCAGTGAGGCCAAGAAGGATAGCAGACTTCATGGTGACAGAGAGGCAATCAGAGACTTAAACAAGCTGGAGAGGCACCAGATCGAGGACCGAATGATGGACCTTGTGAAGCAACCTGCTGGCTCATCTATTGGAATAATGGGGAGCCATAGGACCCTTTTATGCTCAACACTTTCGACAACAACATCTCGACCATCTCGCAAGATGTTTCCTTCGGAGTTCCTTATCAGTATACAAAATCCGGATGTTACACTCGAAGAAGAATGTGATCACATCTCTCAGTCGAGATTCACAGCGTCGTGAGTCTTGGCGACTAATTCACGCAAAGGCGACGAGGAAAAAAGGAAGGTGTTGTGAATCCATTCTGTTCAACACCAGGAGTTTTGTTGAGAACTTTTGCAACTATGGGAATTCCACATCGCCAAGGCCCTTAGGGTGAACAAAAGTCCATGTTCAATGGCACGCAACGAGCATGATCCACGGCCAGGTTCGGCTGATTCGGGGAGCAAATAAACAGCGGCAGCGAAGGCGAAATATCACCCAAGAGATTGCCCAATGGAGTGGTATCAAAGGGCCAAATGCTCTTATCGACGATCCTATACGAACTGAGAAACTCCTGGCGTTGACCAAGTTGTGGGCGATGTAACTATATCCCACGCAATGGATTTGGGCATCAGAAGTTGGTCAGCTGCCTATAACCTGGAATCACATCCTTTTAGTCACTCTATAGGCTCCTCAGATGAGCAAAGCAAAGCAAAAAAACTAATCGGCGGCTCTAGTCTGCGGCATCTACGAAAAAGCAGCTTCTTTCTCGGGCCTAGGCGATTCGCGACCCCTCAGACATCGGGCATATTCTGTCGAATTGCCTTTGAGCAGCGGGGGGCAAGTTTAGCATTTGACGGCAACCATACGTGTTAAGCTTAACAAAGCGGCGCATGAATTTTCCACTCCTTTCCGGAGCCGGGATTCCTATGGGTCGCTTAAAACAACGCGCATTATCAGAGGGCCAAGAAAGCGACGCTGCGTATCGTGGGAGCCGTCTATTGACCTGCCAGATCGGGGCGGGATTCCGGGGTTGCGTTCCGATCGGCTGCAATGATGCCATTCACCGAGCTTATAGGACTGGAGGGGAATCACTATTGCGAATGCCGGGGGTTAAGTTTTGCTCCGAAGCAGCTTAAATTGTGGTTTTGAGTCAATAAAGAAAGGTGGTGGGGATGTGATATAGTAGTATTCAGGGACAAGTCTGTCTAGGACGCTCAGCTATAGTATTATGCACATTGTATTGACACAACTGCTTGTCCAGTTTATTTAGTCCACACATGAATCTACATCTTGAATGATAGCTAAAGCAAGATGCCGCTGTGTGCCAATATAGATAGCAGTTGCGGGCAACACTCCAAATGAACCATCTTCATGCAAAGGGAGGAGGACATCCAATAACGTAGCTGCGGCCGTATGAGTTGGGCCGACTAGGATTTATTTGATGCAACGGTTCCATTATCCATATCAACCATTTATTTAATAGTCTATCTAGACCAACGCTTCTACTCTTTCACTTTCCATTCTGCACTTGGTGAAGGATGCATGTAACCCCTTAGCATCGCATTCTCTTGGCACAATGGCGCCTAAACACGGCTTTCCCTGCCAGGAACGTGTGGCTGGGCGCGGATATCTAAGGAATTACACGGATTATTATGCAGAATATCCGAAGGTTATATTAAAATCCCACGGTAGTTGTGGCGATGATCTAGTGAAGACGCGCATGGTGTTGTTAAGTATCTCGTGTTTTCGGGTTGATACGATGTCCGCTTAAGAAGCAACATTTGGCCGATTGGCTAGAAAGGAGAGATTCCGATTGAATACAAGATGTTAAAATAGATGAATAGGGGATTAATTTGTAGATGATTAGCAATCTGGACCATATGAACCATCCATCACATTGTCTATGTGTAGTGCAGGGTAGCAGACACATGAATTATCATACGAGGCTTTGTGATATTGAAGTTGAGGCATTGTGATTCGTCTCCTTCAAACGCATTCTTGTTCAATTATTTTGTCTTTTTATACAGTAATTTGATCATCAGATGACGAAACAATATTGTATCATCCTGGCACCTATTGCAGGATGCTGGTACCCTTCGTTTGTAGAAGAGGTGCACACTGCCTCTTAGGATTCTGGAACATAGAGAGAAGACCGATGGAGACAAAGATACGATTGAGCAGTATTCTTATTACTGCCATCTAGCTTAAGATGGTATTTATCTCTGAACTATTTGAAAAAGAAGGACATCTTCTCTCCTAGTAGTTCTGTTCACGTCACGAATCTTAGCTTGGGTCTAGATGCTCCCTTTTAGCATTCCTGACGCGAGGTCTCTGATACTGTCGGTATGTTGCAAATTAAATAAAACAGCGGGAATGCACTGTCGTTGCCGTGGAATTTGGTTGGCGCTCACCACCGGTTTACGCTGCTTTAGCAGTGAGGCTCTTGACTATCAAACAGTACGAGGAGTGCTTGCATTTGAACAACTGGGAACAGGCCATGTCTCAGGCAAATAGGTCCACAGCAATTGTCTGCTCAGTGAAAGCGTTAAAATAATATAATCACTCCTAGGGGTTCTTCTTGGGTGTATTTATGCTAGTTCAAGCAACTATAGTATAAATTGACTTTGAAACCCGTCAGCAGAGATGGCACTAGAGAGATGGAAAAGGCACCCCGTAAAGATCAACGTAATCCTGTTACGCGATCTGTGTAACTAGAATAATAAGACTCTAATTCTCTAGTTTCACGATATTTTTTATGCCCTGTCACCATAAGCTCTAGATACCTATGGAAGTGTAAAACAAAGAAGATTTTTCGAGCGGCGTACTCTCCACCGATAATAATTTGATTGTCAAGCATATTTAATATGTTATAGATTCAAGTAAATATAGGAGGCTAGAAAATGGCTTAGTCTTAGCTAAATAGTTCGTCCATATCTGAGAAACGTATGAAGAAAACGCGGCCCGAGTCGCACCCAATGGCAAGTGTTGATGCTCTTACAGCTGAAATTCTCGGCCGATAGGCTGGTGGTAGCCATAAGATCCTGTGTGAATCCCAAGTAACCCATGTATGATTGTAGACTCCAATATCCTGACGGTGGACGATTGGTGATACAGAAGAGAGTCCTTGTACAGGAGGCTTCCGCATTGGCGACTGTGGCGATGGATAAGTCTCACCTGTCCAACGTTGTTCATCAATTCTGAATCTCGTGCCAATTAAATCACAGGCAATCTTGCCGTCCATTGTGAAGTTGATTGCGCCTACCCAGCTGCCATAACCGTCAAGCGTTGCCGTGCAGCTGCCTGTTGTTATATCCCAGAATTTAATTGTATCGTCACCCGATGCTGATACTAGCTGGCCATTTGGTGCAAACGTCATTGCACTAATCCAAAAACTATGGCCTTCGAGTTTCATAATACAATCATATGTCGTCATATCCCAGATTTTAATTGTGTAGTTCTTATATGCTGAAGCTAGCAATTGGCCATTTGGTGAGAGGGTGATTGCGCTCACATTAAGCAAGTCCTCTCTGGGAAGTGTTGCTGTGCAATTACCAGTGGATAAATCCCAAAACCTGATTGCATGATCTGAGTATCTTGATACTGTTGATACTAGCTCTTGGCTATTTGGTGAAAAGGCGATTGATACCATAAATTCATGATTGCATTTAAGCTCTGCTGTGTAACGGCCTGTTGTTATATCCCAGAGCTTAGTAATATTACCATAAAATGTCTCACTGTTGACACTCTCCGATACTGATGCTAACTGCTGGCTATTCGGTGCAAACTTGATTGATGATATGTAACCATCATTCTGAAGTGTTGCCACACAGTCGCCTGTTGTTACATCCCAGAGCTTAACTGTCTTATCATGTGATGCTGAGGCCAAATGATGGCCATCTGGTGCGAAGGTAACTGCTATAACTGCCAGGTTATGGCCTTTAAACGTTGCTATGCAGCAGCCAGTTGCTGTATCCCAGAGTTTAACTGTATGATCGTATGATGCTGAAGCTAGCTGCCGACCATTTGGGTTGAAATCAATGGCTGTTACATAAGAACTGTGGATATCAGTCGTTAAGGGACTGCGACTTATTGTAGTATCCCAGAGCTTAATTGTAGAATCAAGTGATGCTGAAGCCAGCTGCCAGTTATCTGGTGCGAAGCTAACTGCTGTGACTGAATGGCTATGGCCTTTAAATGTTGTGGTGCAGAGACCTGTTTCTGTATCCCAGAGCTTAACTGTGTCATCCATGGATGCTGAAGCTAGCCATCGGCTGTCTGGTGTAAAGCTGATCGCATATATGCCATCATTATGGCCAGAAAGTGTTGCTATACAGCTGCCTATTGTCGTATCCCAGAGCTTAATGGTCTTATCATTTGATGCTGAAGTTAGCCACCGGCCGTTTGGCGTAAAGCTGATTGCATTTATCTGGTCATCATGGCCAGTAAATGTTATCATACAACTGCCCATAACGGTATCCCAGATCTTGATTCTGTGGTTACATGATATAATATAATGACCATCTTGGCGCTGCGAATTTGACACTGATGCTAACCGCCGATTATCTGGTGCAAAGCTGACTCCTTCGAACCAGCTTTCATAATGCCCGTCGAATGTTGTTATACAATCGCCTGTTTCTGTATCCCAGAGCTTAACGGTAAGATCATGGGCTGCTGAAGCCAGCCGTCGGCCATCTGGAGCAAAGCTAATATCTGTTATATTGAGTTGATGGCCATTAAGCGTTATTACGCAACTGCCTGTGATTGGGTTCCAGAGCTTAATTTGATCCAATGATGCTGACGCCAGCCGCCGACCATCTGGTGAAAAGCAGACTGCAGATATGCTTTTACTCACAATCGTTGTCGTGCAGCGACCAGTTGCTGCATCCCAGAGCTTGATTGTATCACCATATGATGATGACGCCAGCTGCCGGCCGTCTGGAGAGAAGCTGACTGCTCTTGCCCCTTCGCTGTGGCCTTCAAGTGTTGCTAAGCAGGCATCCCAGTTACTTTCAACTTGGGGTAGCAGAGATATCCAAGGAGGGATCTGATCTCGAAACATGTTTCGAATCACACTCTGCTCTGGTGCGAATAAAATAGCTGAAGAATAGATCTGGAGTGGTGCCTCATCAATTGGGGAGCGATTAATAAGAATAATTCGCTTAATATCTCGGATAATGGCTGATATCTCAACACTGTCTTCTGGCTATTTGTAGTATTAGCATTTTAATGAAGCTGATTAGGAAATGGTACGGCTTCCACTTACATCAATCATGCCTAGTAGGCTGTCCAACATACCAACACTTTCTGAAATACGACCAATAAGACTTAGGGCCTCGATCCAGTGCAGTAGATGGCGGATCAGGAAGTCATAGACCTGATCATGATCACGGACTGTTCCTCCGCTCTCTTTTAGGTGGTGGACCCAGTAGAGGCACGCGTATTGCATCTCCGGTGGAAAGCGAGTATCTATTCTCTCTTGTTCGATTTCTAGCCGTAGTGTTCCTGGTTTCCGTAGGTCGCAGATATCTTTTCGAAGATTATCTGTAGATAGCAGCTTAAGACAGCGTACCATGATCATTTTATGAGTTTCCTGTTCATCCACCCAGAAAGGGTTTATCTCATAATTTTCTTTGTCGATGAGAAAGTCTCGGAAAGAGAGATGGAAAAGTCGTATCGGCTCATCCGGGTTCAAAGGTATATTCAAAACCGAGTGAAGCATGTCCAGTTGGTTATCGATCTTCTCGGCATCAACTGCCAAAAGATTCGCAAGAGAAGTTATTGAGAGTGGACTAGCGAGAAGCACAATAGTACCGACAATCTCCTTGAATTTGGTTATAACATCTCTTTTTTCGCCACCTTTGAGATCTCTTGTCAGTTGCTCCAGGACAGGTAGATATGTCGCATCAAGATTAGATTTTGGGTTTCGATGGGAGTTAAAAAATCTTTCCAGTTGCTCCTTTGGCCCACCAAGTCTACGGTCGCTAATAAATCGGCAAGCAGTCGCAGCATAGATGAACAAAGGGATGGCCATTTCAACAAGCTTCTCGGTGTTCTCACTACCGGGCCACTGTGATGGTAGTTGCCGTCTTGCTTCAACTGACAAGTTATAGTGCTGTACAATAGCTTTTAACTCATCCTCTAAATATATGGCAATGTCGTTTTTTATATCAGGCTTAGGAATTTCGTGGAGAGCCAGTTCCTTATAGGAGTTGCCGATGCTTTTAAAGCCGAGACGTATTGGGAGCTCTGGTCGGCTGGTAATGAAGAAACGCAGGCGAACAGATGTCACTTCCATGGCTCTAGCGAGCAAAAGGACCATAAGTCTAACGTCTTCTTCCAGATCGCACTCATCGAGGGCATCAATCACTATAGACACTATAGTAGATTGTTGGCCCTCGCACTTGTCAAGCGGCTCTAGGATAAGTTTCTCAAACTGTTCATTCTTGGTCTTATCAGAAATGTTCATGTCCGCCTCAATTGCAGCCCTCACGTGTGGGACTATGCATGGCAGTTGTTGAACAAGCTGAGCTGCAATCGTAGTGAAAAACAAGGCAGCTCCGCCACGGTCGCCTTCGCCCTTCTTGAAGAAGAAACTTGCACAAGGGATCTTCTTTTCTGTAAGATATTCTGCTACTGTCCGAGAAATCGTGGACTTGCCGGTGCCAGCCATACCGCATAGCCAGTATATGCACTTTCCATGCGGGTCTTCGAACCAATTATATATCCCGGCGAGGACATTGAGCCGAGTTCTAGGATGGCAACGAGGATCATACTCGTTGGCTTGAGAGTTGTAAGCGGCGCCCTTTGCGATTGGAAGTTTGGATAAGTCAATTTTGTGGTTGATAGTGAGGACTTCGGCTCTAGTATAACGTTAGTACTACAGAAGTGAGATAGAGAAATTGCAACGTACGTTTGATCGATTTGCATGGCGACTGCCATGGTATTCTGGTGCTGCTCCAAGGCTGCGATGGTGTTCTCCAATTTCTTGCTTTCGAAGGGCCATTTTAGGGCCCGTAGCCCAAAAGCTCTCATTGTTTTCTGCTTGCGACTCCCATTTAACTTGCTCTCGAGCGTTGTAGCAATCGAGTCCAGGAGCAACCGGGAATTGTTAAGAGCATCGTGTAATTTTTGCGACGTCCTAAGTCGAACCCCGTGGGAGCCTTGGAGAAGTTCCAATACATCTTTCAGCGTTGTCTCCAGGCCGCTAATACTTTCTCGAAGGCGCTGGATGTCGTTGCTAGCATTCTTGACAGCAGAAGAGTACTCCGCGCAGAGAGAAGCAATCTTCGTCGTAAGCTCGACCGCCGCCCCAAGTCCCTCCATCGTGTGTAAATATCCAATAGAGGAGATGAAGCACTACAGCGTGAGATATTGATGAGAACAACAACGTACATACGCTAGTCAGCAGCTGCAACTCTGCATTGAGACCCAATCAAGGCTGACTGCAGCCTATCAGCGGTCTCACGGGTTGCCTATCACTGGATCGGCGCCTGAGTGCAAGAGACATGAAAAAAGACATCAAGGACGAACTCCGTCATAAACAGCCCTTTCTTCTCCGCGAGACGCCAAGTTATCTCTCGAATTTCACGGCATATCCTACCTATTTCATCACTTCAAGTAGAGCATCGCAGTTATTGGCGATCAGCCAGCTGCGTGGAAACTTGTAGTTTAAGACTGACGGAAGCCTTGAGTTGGTGGGGCTCGGTGTATCGGCATTATGGCAAAACCACGTGCTGTGAGAGCCAAGGTAGCTTGCCTCACGTCTATAGAGCTTTGGCGAACATATTCAAAACTCTTGATGTATAGATGATGGGTCCAAGTCTCTCTCTATTGCTTTAGGGTTTCTTCGTAGAGCCACCAAGACCTATAAGTCTCCTTTTGCTTTTCGCTCTCGACATGGTATGATACGTAGCATTATAAATGAGTCGTCCGCTCTTGATTTTAGCCAGACTGTCTCTACGAGCACGGACAAATTTTCTGGCGGTTTGCCTGAGATTTGGCGCCTCTGAGTTCATTTGCGATAATACCGACCACTTCCGTGGTGGTTTTCGTCGTTCGAACGGCCCTTCATCCAAACAACTCCTTCTTAGCCGTCCTCATATGTTTTATGACATGTCATGAAGCGGAACAATGTAATTTCTTTAAAGTTGGCGTTTATGTAGACTTATTTTTATAGTTTTAAGATTAACCTTGATATATAGAGTTATATGCAGCTAAGTCTTCCATCCTGTAGCAAGATATTCATACAATTGGCTCAGACTGGCAGGTAGGAAGCTGAGAGATTTCATTAACTCATAGTCTAGATCAGTCAGCAAAGTCTATATTTTTCAGGAACAGGATAAGTGAAAAGCTTAAAAGAGCGGATGAAGTAACAAAATAAAAGCTTGGGTGTATAGAATAGTATGGTATTGTATGGCTATAAGGAACAGCCGAAATTTTGGCACATTTAACCGGTACCGTGACAAGGGTAGTTTGAAAGTTTACAGGTGATGCATAAATTTAGAATTCAAGTTAGGCGAAGCTGTAGAGGCGTTAAACAACATCGATTCCAACAAGCGACCATTCAGGCCGCGTACTAGTTATGCACTGGTTACGTGCACAATTCACATTGTTCAACAATCTTTCAACGTTGATCAACCAATATTAGGTTTTCAACAATTTCGTAATATTTATGAGCCACCGTTTGTGGCTTTTAACTCATGCTTTGGACCTGCATAAGCCTAGTAGAGCTTGGTGACTCGTCGTGTTATTGATCCTGCAACGACTAGCTCTCTGCAGATCCAGGAACCGTCGTTATTGTTAGGTCTAGTCTTTGTCTAAGTAGTAAAACCCAAAGATAGTAGGTTACAGCAAAGAATCTTTTGTATAAATAGACCTGTTTTCTCCCTCTTATCCCCCAAGTTACTCAACAGCTCAAACCTTTCTGGATCTTCTTTCGCTATCTTACATCTTTGCAAAATCTGCTACTTCTCCTCAATAGTGCCAACTCCATCACTACTTTTTACACTTCCATCATGTACGCTTCTGTTATCCTTTACGCACTCGTCACCCTTGGTGGTGTCATGGCATCCCCGGCTCAAGAGCCTGGTGTTGAACCTCGAGCTATTGAGCGTCGTGTGCCTACTATGGCAGACATCCCGTTTCCGAGGTTCCCAACCCGCAACTATAACCACAATGATGGTACGTTTTGATAGCTATCTGGGTGTCTTGAATATAAGTCGGATTCTAACTGAGACCAGGAGGCAAAGGCGGCAAGGGTGGAAAGGGCGGAAAAGATGGCAAAGGTCATGATGGCAAAGATCATGACGGCAAAGATCATGACGGCAAAGACCATGATGGCAAAGACCATGATGGCAAAGACAATGATGGCAAAGGCTGCAGCAGTGACACTAATACTCAGTTAAATGCTTGCTCTGGAGGTAATCCATACTGCTGCAGCAGCAATGGGAAGGGTGGTAAGTGACAATTTGGTTCCCCTTTTCTATTTAGGACAAATTCTAACATTCTATACCTAGGTCATGCATGTAAGAACACCACTGCATGCGAAGAGACAATCATTTGCTGCAACAATAATAACGGCGTAAGTTAACATCCGTATTCATTGCATTCATAATCTCACAAATATGTTTAGTTCCAAATCTGCATTGGTGATATTGATTTCAACGTGCCAATCACTATCAATATCTATGAGGATGACGATTAAAAGGGCATCTGAGAGAGGCCTTTTAAAAGGCCATGGCCACTAGGGCATGGATTCCGCAAAGCCTATATAGCTTAGCCTCCGGTAGAGGGATAAATTCTCTTGAGCTATAAAAACCAAGCCTCTTTGAAATGTGGATAGCAGCCTCTATTGAATCCTATGTATGCCTATGTTGATTGCGACCCAATCAAGGCTGGCGGCAGACTATTAGCGGCCGCATACCTCATGACGCGCCAACTACTGCATTGCTGCCTGAGTGTAAGTGACATAGAAAAAAGAAATAAAAAGCTCGCTGTAAATGTAGTGGCAGCAGCAGTTGGATTTGACAGCGAAGACCAATACTGCACTTATACATGCCTACACCATGCAGAGTCGCATAGGTACACAATTTTGCATGCAGACAACCCATGCTAATCTTTGATATTTAGCTCGTTTACAACCACTGCTTACAGGAAATTAGCCATTAATATCGAATAAGGAATGAAATAGAATTGGAGGAATCCACAGCCGTGTTCATATGTGAATATATGGAGAGCCACCTGCATGTCATGTCACATGATGGTTAGGCTACCACAACAGGATGAATCCTCAACATTTAAAACTCACAAGACATTTTAATCTCCGTTCATATGGTGCAGCCTTCAGTCTAATAATTTATCTCGCCTCGAGACGAATCTTTGTAGGTTTTCATGAACATGAGGCTAATCAACACAAGAACCTTGAGGCTCCAACAGTTCCACGGCAAGCCGCCGCCTTATGCCATTTTATCCCATACTTGGGGCCAAGAGGAGGTGTCTTTTCAAGATTTTCAATCGCCAGAACTGCGAGAAAAGCTAGCTGGATTCGCAAAAATTAGTGCTACTTGCAAGAAAGCATATAGCCATGGCCTGGATTACGCTTGGGTTGATACATGTTGCATCGACAAGACCAGCAGCGCAGAACTTAGCGAATCAATCAATTCCATGTTCAAGTGGTACAAAAACTCAGCAATCGCCTACGCATTCTTAGAAGATTACCCATATCCAAAATCTGAGAAACCTACTCTCAATACAACATCTGTTGGGTTTGGCCATAGCCGGTGGTTTACTCGAGGCTGGACTTTGCAAGAGCTTATTGCACCCCAACGACTCGAATTCTACAACAGGTCATGGGAGAAGATTGCGGAAAAGACAGCCATTGCAAAGGAACTTGCCGTAATCACAGGAATTGATGCTTTTGTTCTCGATGGCTCGGGCCCCTGGCAGCAGGTCAGCGTAGGAAGGCGTCTGGGTTGGGCTGCCAATAGAGAAACAACTCGCGAGGAAGATCTTGCGTATTGTTTATTCGGACTCTTTGATGTAAATATGCCCCTCATCTATGGGGAGGGAGGGAAAGCCTTTCTTCGACTACAGGAGCATATTCTTCAGCAATCTGATGATCACACCATCTTCGCCTGGCGAGCCGCAAGTCCTTCGACAGATCCAGATACGGCATACGGGCTGTTTGCAAAATCTCCAAGAGACTTTCACAATTTTACCAACGGTTCATGGCGCAGGGGACTACCGGCATACAAAATTCATTCCAAATTCGACAGGTTGGTCCGTGTTTGGGGATCCAACGTGCCGCAAGATCCAGTCACCATGTCCAACAAAGGGATTCACATCACTTCCCTCGTCAAAGACCTTCGACATCCCTGGGCTTCTGGAGACCTTGTGATACTGTTACTCAATTGTTGTTTTGACGCAAATCCCTCAGCTACTGCAGGCATATATCTCAAGCGCCTCGGCTCAGACCGATATGCTCGAGTTCGAGGAAGTGAACTAGCTAGAGTCCATTCCGACTCTAATACTACGCTAGCTTCCATATGCGGAATCAAAAGCACCTCGGATATCACTGGGCTGTATTTCGAAGAGCCTTTGACTGCGACGACAAAGGTGATCGAAGAGTACCTTGAAGAAGAGAAATCTCAGACGGGATCTGAATCAGTCAGAAAACGCTATCAAAATGCCTTTTACTTAGACCGAGGCCTCCTGAATGACAACAGACTGTTCCATGGATCCCAGCTCCGTCAGATGCTGATTATGGACTCACACGAAATCTGGCGCTCTTTTCGATTCGACATCAAAAGACACGATGGAGATTTCGTCATAAGAACCTATCCAAACTTCAAAGCGGTGTTGGTGTTTGAGTCCCCTAGACATAAGACGACATTTCTTCTCTTCTTGGTAACTAGAATCAACAACGGGAATCACGAATATGACATTGATGCGGTTTCCCTCAGTCGAGATGACGCGAAAGAGTGGCATCAGGATCTCTCCACAATGGAAGAGTTTATACAGACAAAGATAAAGTTCCAAGCTCGTCAGACGACCCCAAACATGAAGGTATCGCTGTCTCCAGTCAATATATATGGAATCAATATGCAACGTATCGGAATACCACAGCCGTCATTCATTGCCTTTCGTGGTCGGCTATCTGGAAATATCTTTAAAGCTGTCTATCTAGTTTCATTACTTGTCTTCCCCATCGGAATGTTTAACGTGGTTTTTTAAAAGCGACAATCCATCAAGATGACAAGCAGAAAGGGTTATGGGATTGAGAGGGCTAAGTAAAGATGAGGGAGGATTAGAAAAGGTGTGACATAGACAATAGTAGGGCATCATGACACTCCCAAACACTCGGGTATAAGAGCGCAACTCTTATCCTCAAGGCGTGTAGAAGGGACCATTTCTGATGAAGATAACAGGCGGATAAATCAGAGATACCTTGACCAGGATGTGACATGTTTACGGAGATATATAAGCCAGTGAACTGGTTGCCGGTAATATTGCCAGGTATTGACCCCCCCGTAACTGGACGGCAATTCATATCCGGGCGGAGACGGTTCAACAAAAGGCTCCCCGGAACTAGCTATTAGCTACCTTACTGTTTCATTCTAGGCTGGTTGCATCCCCCGCTCAGTGCCTGGCTATGGTTGCATTTCAGTCAAGGTTCGCTATCAACATCGATTCAATTGACAGTGTACCGGGCCGAAGCTGACGTGAAGTATGCGGGCGCTAATCCAGGGACGCGAAGAGCTAATGCGATCTGACCGACAACTGATACGTATGATGGGATGAGAGATGGGACAAGGTGAAGAGCTGAGCGACCAAGGTAGTGAATGGGTTTGGATAAATACCATGGGGCCTGCTCAAGTAATTCGAGCGATGGGCCGAAGAGAGCTTTCCGTAGCATCCCGTCAGTCAATTCCACCAGCAGCATCGTGCCATCATGTTGTCGCGCCTTTCTCTCGTGTCATTGGGCCTCCTCGGCTTTTCTGCATCTGCAGTCGCACAATTAACACCAGAGTTGGTTGTGTATTGGGTATGATCATTGCTTCACAATACTTCAATGACCAGTCAACTCATAATTTCTGTACGCAGGGCCAATCGCCATCGGAACGACCTCTCGCCGATTACTGCAAACCGGGTGCCGGACCTGATATCATCCCACTGGCCTTCTTCTCCTCCTACCCATCCACCGACTGGTTTGGCAATGTCGACTCTTGCAACCTCACCACCAGCACCACGCAGTCATCCGAGTGCAAAGCCGTGGAGAAGGACATCAAGTACTGCCAGTCGCAGGGCAAGAAGATCATGCTCTCCATAGGAGGCGGAGGCGGATCGGTCCAATTCGACAACATGACCTCCATTCAAGACTTGGCGAACCAACTCTGGGGTATGTTTGGACCTGTACAGGCCAACTACACGGGTCCGCGACCCTTTGGAACTGCAGTGCTCGACGGATTCGACATGGACATTGAGAACCCAGACAGCGCCTTCTCGTACGCTTTCTTTGTCCAGGAGATGAACCAGCTCTTTGAGACAGATCATAGCAAGAAGTACTACATGACAGGCGCGCCGCAGTGTATTGTTCCTGATGCCAACATGGGAGACATGATGTTCAACGGAAAATTCGACCTCCTCTACATCCAATTCTACAACACTCCGCAATGCTCGGCCCGTGGTGCCATCAGTGGTTACAACCCCAAGGATGGATCGCTGCAATACTTCTCCTACGATGCCTTCCAGGAATTCATCACGGTATCCTTCTCACAGAGCAAGGGAGCAAAGCTGTACATTGGCTTGCCTGCTAGCCCCGACGCGGCTGACAATGATGAGAACTACTTTTGTATGTCTAACCCTTCATTCTCCATCGAGTGCAAATTACTGACCCAGCGATTGCAGTGACACCGGATGAGGCGGCAAAACTCATCAACGAATACAGATATCATCCCGGTTTTGGAGGCATTATGCTCTGGGACGCTGGCTCGAGTGATCAGGCGGTGACCAATGGCTGCACTTACAGCCAGGAAATCCAGTCCATATTGAAAACTGGAAGAGTCTGCCCTAAGAAATACTAGTAGGGTGCTATATTCCATAAATGTTTAATGCAAAATATCTCGATCATTGTCAGTTACACGCCGCGTGAAGTACTAAGAAAGCAAGAGCATAAAACGGTGATTCTGCAACTCGGGTTCCGCTGAGTCTTGGGAAGAAGCAGAAAGGATGCCGCAGGCGGCAATGAAAGAAAACACGTAAAAGAACCAGGAGCCGGTCGATGCTATTGCGGGAGTTGGACGGCGGATCAAATAAATGTTGAGGACAAAGTCAAGAGTACAAGCCGGTTGTTGGCGGACTGAGGTAAGTCTATACATGTACTTAGGCGAAGGTGCCATCGTATAAAATGGCAGAGCGACCTTTTCATTACTTTTTAAATTATAATTAACTACTAGGTACTTTACTGGAAATCTATAGCTTAAAAGTCAGTTAAGTATATGTAATCATTATTTTTAATCACCCAGGTTAAAATAACAGCGTTAGTGAGAGGTATTCCAATATTGTCGACATCGCCAACGACGTTAACAGCGTTTAGAAGCGTTAAGAGCGTTAAGAGTATTAGCATCCTCGTCAACAGCGTCAAAAGCGTTAACACCGTCAACGGTGTTAACAGTATCAATAGGCTCTATTGCTCCAACCCAAGCGAAAAGGAAGCTCCACCAAGTCCATAGTAATTGGCTTTCTAAATGTATTCTACACGGACCAATAATTCAGGTTTCCCTATCTGATGTGCGAACGTTTTACTAACAATCATTGCCTACGACCTGATACGGAACAACGGGATAGGGACGGAGCAGGGCAATAAAAGAACAAAATGGAGAAAACACAAGGCTCTTAACAGCAGTTGTAATACTACATTGTAAGAGTTAATGAGTGCGTAAATGTCGCGATGCTGATGTATCTAGTTGCTTTGTGTGGATCCTTTGTGCGGATCACAGGGCAATGGCAGCACGCACCATCCAGCACGCTTTTATTGCGATAGCCACTGATCCAGTACATTATTGAATGTCTCAGGATCTTGTAAAGGCGCAAAGTGGCTGACATCAGGCAACGCCAAGTATAGCGATCCTTGAATCATGTCTGCAATCTTTTGAGCGACCCAGCCCTGGATCAATTCCTCCGAGTCGCCAGTAACAATCCACACAAGAGGGCGCTGCTGAGTATCTGTAGAATTTGAGTCGATTTTGGAAAAGTCTTCTTCGGCCCACATTGGTGAACATTCCTGCATTGCTACGACCTTTGCCTTGAAGCTATCGAATTTCTCCGGAGTAGGTGAAATAGCTTCGTACTCTTCCTTCATCCGATTCATAAGATCAGCGACAAATGGCACTGTCTCGCCAGCATAAGGTATCGCCTGGTCTGGCCTGTAGTTTGGGCCGAAGGAAAATATGCGCTTCACCTTATGCTTGTGTCTCATTGCCAATGAAAGACAGGTATTGGCGCCATCCGACCAACCGACGAAGTTGGCACAAGGCACTTGAAGACGGTCGAGTAAGGCCACAACATCGTCGGCGAAAAGATCATACGAAAGGGCGACTTGCGGATCATCAGTTGATCGGCCGTGTGCCCGGGTATCCATTGCGATGACTGAGTGTCCTGCGCCGGCAACATGTCGAATCTGATGTGCCCACCAACGAGAGCTAATCTTACCGCCGTGTAAGAATACCGTTGGGGTCTGATGAGGGCTCAATGGTGCACCATAAAGCGCATACCATATTTCTATGTTGTTGATGCTGATACAGCCTGACTCGACGGCGTCGGATAAAAAGGGTGTTGGTGGTAAGGTCTTGGAGCGTGGCATTGACATTTTCAATGTTGTCGTTGCCTTAAGCTGAGAAACACAAGCTTGAAGAGAAGGTATCAGATTATAAGTGATGTTATAATGACTTGGGTAGATATTTTATATTAGTTGGGTGAGAGTTTGCTTTCATATATTATATCTCATATACGATATCTGATAGCCATTTTTCGTATATAACCTAACTCCGAACTTGAACTATACAAAAGACCTACCAGAATCCAATAGTCTACTCCAGTTCCGGAAGTCCGAGTGCTAGTTCTTATGTGAGGTAAGCCGAGTTATGTCTAATTGGACTTCCCTTAGACTAGTGACAAGTCGATGGAGACATTCTTAGGAATGACACGATCCCTCTACGTTGCTTCTTCTCTTTCGCCGCCTCCAAAACTTCATCTCTGCTTGGGAATATAACAGTCTGCTTGCATGCAGCGACACTGACCTTAGAGTCGCATGGCCCGTCGGCAAAATCTTTGGCATACTCTTCTTCTGGAAGCCGTTGTGCTCTGCCTAGGAGCCGGATCTATCAAGCTTACTTCTCAAGCAGTGTTTATGAGTTTGGTCGCTAACTAAAACAGTGAAGCAGCAAGTAGTGAAGCAATTATACACCTATATCTCAATTCTAACTACTATGTAACACATTGTAGATATAGATAGATATCTCCAAGTATATATATGCCTAGGTTAGTTCCTAGACTCCACAAGATTTCTAAACTAATTTCGTCATCGCGCATGCTCTTGACCGTCGACTATTTATGCATCAAAATTAAGAGAGCTTCTAGCATTGTCTCTCTTCTTTATGGAAGCACCTTTGACTACATCTCTCCCCAAAACATTCTCTCAATATCATCAACACTAACATTCCCGGCAGGTCAAGTATCCGCCCCGCTCACCACCAACTTTAATTGGAGACTCCACTAAACAAGAGTCTCAAAATATAAGGATGAAGTTAGCGGCAGAAGCCATTCATAGTCGAGTAAGATACAGCCTCAATGCCAATCGTTTAGTTTTATTGCCCGAGTGAGAAAATAAGATCTCAAATAGCCCGAAAATAAGATCTCAAAGCTATTTGGAGGTATTTCCGCCAAGACCTGCAATTCTATGCCAATGTCACTTGCCGATGTCACTAGTAAGCTCATGGATAAAGATGATTACAAAGAGATGAAAGGTTCATTCTTTTTTATATCATCTTCATTGAGTTACTGGCCAATCGAAAAGTCCCACGGAATCTCTGCTTTCTAGTTCCATGATGCCTCTCTGGTGCTTAGTTGGGGCTTCTGGCAGCTTAGCATTGACGAAAGCCGGCTATAGGTTCATTCAGCTTGCTCTCTCTTCTCGTATCGCCTTCGATCTAAAATTCCCCTCTCTCCGAGCACATCGTATGCATTTAGTTGGCCGCACTCTTTGTCATTGCGCAGTATCTAGTTATTATTCGGTTGTGGGAAATGGCTCAAGCGTACCTGTATTTGCAACCTCCAGGTACCGAGTCTAGCACACTTGGTCTTATTCATGGAGGACGCAAGGGAAACACATGGGGACTATTACGGTGTAAAAACAAGAGCTTTTTGTGCTTCAGCCATCCTGAGCCAGGGATAGCATTCTATCATGACAAATGGAAGTCGGGTACGAACAATCATGGGGTGGTCGTAGATATGGCTACTAAGAGATTCGACAACCCTCACCATTCGCCTACAAATTCCCATCACAATCTATACGTCACTTGACTGGAAGGAACGTTTCGCCAAAAAAGGCCTCCAGGCAATCATCACATTTCAGCCGCCTCAATCTAGCGTCATGCGAACTATTGTTGTGGCCTGCTAGTGTCCACCTATGAGAGGCTGCCACGCCCCATAAAGACGTCGGATGGCTGGCTGGCTCACCACTTTTGGATTGTAAGGCGAGAAGTGGGACAGGCGAGGCATACAGCAATTAAGGCTCATTGGGTAGGGTTTGATGCCTTATATCTTCAGTATGCGATGCGACAGGATCCTCCGCTTAGTATATGTCAAACAAAGTATATGTCAAACAAAGTACATGTATATAATGGTCACAGATGTGCCTGCTGTCAACATGCTCTCATCTTTCGGTATATTGTATCCTCAAAACTTATGAACCAGCACTTTGCAGCGATAAATTAACCATCACAAAAAGCCATGCCAGAGCCTGAGTAAGCTATGACTTTCTCAATTATTGTCAGGCCGCTTACACTAACATTGAGCCTCGAATCAGGGAACTTACATACGACTCCTATACAGTAGGATGGGTATGTGTCCTGCTCTCTGAGCTTTCCGCAGCAAGGGCATTGCTAGACGAGGAGCACGACCCGCTTCCTCCAAAGGACAATGACGACAATAGCTATCTCCTCGGCACAATGGCGAAACATAATGTCGTTATTGTTTTCCCTGGAGAATATGGCACAAATGCTGCCGCTCAAACCGTTGCAAATACCCTTCGTACCTTTCCCAATATTAGGTTTGGGTTGATGGTTGGGGTTGGCGGCGGTGCTCCAAAGCCACCACATTCTGATCCGCGAAAGGACATTCGACTTGGAGACGTCGTAGTAAGCTGTCCTATGGATGGCCATGGTAGAATTCCCTGCTCTTTGCCGCTTCAGAGTCAAAACGTCATTATAGTTCTAACTGAGAATGGTTCAGGCGGTGTTCTTCAATATGATATGGGTAAATGGGCAGATGAAGTTAAATTTACGATTACATCTCACCTCAACAAGCCTCCCCAAGTATTGCTCAAAGCGATAAAGCGCCTGCAGCTGGATCACGGCTTCAACAAAGGCAAAATGTGGGCAGACATTGACCAAGTTGTCAATCTAGACGTGCCCGCATTGGAAGATGCTGGTTATCCCGGAGTGAAGCACGATCAGCTATTCAAGTCCGATTACCGGCATTCTTCGGGAGAGAACTGTTCGTCTTGCGACAAGGCCCGGATAGAAACCAGAGGTGTAAGAAAGACTACTCGTTCAATCGTTCATTATGGCTTAATCGCTTCCGGAAATGCCGTGATGAGGTCTTCAATTCGTCGAGATGAGCTGCGAGACGCCTGGGGCGTGGCTTGTTTTGAGATGGAGGCGGCAGGCCTGATGGATGCATTTCCATGCCTTGTTATCAGAGGAATATGTGACTACTCAGATAGTCACAAACACAAAATATGGCAGCCATATGCAGCTATTGCAGCCGCAGCCTACGCAAAGGACCTCTTGAGAATCATTCATCCTAAGGAGGTTGAAACAACACCTGCGCCAAGTAGGTTAATCTGAAACCACGAATTGATCGTTGGAAATGTCACAATATTGACTTCTACATCATAGAAATTCCAGACCCTCCAAAACCGAGCCAAGCTAATGGCGAACCCATTGGCCATGCATCACCTCTTGGGGCCGCAGACCTGCGTGCTGACAACGAGCGGTTGCGCGCTGAGACCGAGAGACTACGAGCTGAGGCCGAGAAGCTACGCGCAGAAGCCGAGATGTTACGGGCACAGGCTGCCAAATTGCAAGCAGAGAACGACAAATTACGGGCAGAGACTGAGAAATTACGTGCTGAGAACGAGAAATCCGCAACTAGCATTAAACAGCCAGAGCCTCCTAGGGTGCGGACTGTTACTATTCTTCCTCAAGGCTATTTTCAAAACGGTGGCTACTATCCAGGGGAAGAGAAATACTTGGTTGTCAGCTGGCAATCAGGTAATAAGCGTGATGTCTGGGCTATTCATGACGACAATGGACCGCTTCCCTTCATATACCCAGCGCCTAGCAATTGTCAGACTACTCGCTCATTTGCCTTTTCCGGTCGTCTATTTTGCCCCCGCGCTCCTCATATTTCTTTTAACATTAGTTAGTTGTTTTAGAATGAGAGGCAAATCGCCGGAAAAGAATCTATATTCTATAAAGTACATTCTCTACAATATAATCCGAGGGGCAAAGAGGTTCGTCATCAATTACCCAGTTGTAAACATTTCCCTGAGTCAACGACAACAAGTTTCGGCCGTTTCCGTACTTGATCGCATGGCTTGGACTGCATTTGGCAAGATCCAGGCACATGCGGAGCAGCTGAAGGCGAATCTGGGGAAGACAGCCAAGGTCATGGGAAACATTGTAGGACGGATTGAAGCTTAGTCTAAGAGTACGGTGGCTAATAACTCGAAGTCTTTTGAGTTGCCACCGTGTGTCCACGCTGGTATCGACGGATACGGACAAGAGCTCTAATACATTTTCTTATTAAAGCACCAGCTGATTGGTTTTTGAGGAGCTGAAGCTTCCGCTTCCGGCCTGGTGACGGTGTTCCCCGTACTCGTATATCCCACACCGAGAGTATCCGCTCCGGAAACGTCCATGATCTCATAGAATCGAAACTAGAACATCGCCGATTGCTCTGCCGGACTCTTCGCGTCGAATAACACGAGACGTAGCTACTGTTAGCCAACATACATAGAACAGGAGACCATTTATAGAAGCGACGCTATTAGCAAGCCAAGGTGAACATCGAAGACCGATTGGCCAAAATTCTCCAATTGAGTTTTCCCAATACGAGCTCCTCTTTACCCGCTAGGCACCACCCATTCAGTCATAGATTGATTGATTGACGAGGCCTTCGTCGGCAAGCCGGAAGGAGGACCTGCACAAGGGCGGCGCTAGTGCCTCGGCGGATCGAGAGATCGACAGTCCGACGAACCATGTGCAAAGGTTCGCAGAGTTTGCTCTCAAACAGAAACGGGGTCATAAGCTGTTGGTCTGTTTGTTTGCTATGACAACATCTGCATCATCATAAAAATAACCAACAGTAGTAAAACTATCAGCCTCTTACTCGGAAATAAACAATTTGATGAAAGCATCCTCGGCGTGGCTGGGGCGGCGGGAAGATGCGAGGTATTTGTTCGGAGCGTCTCTTCCCTTGAGGGGTAATTGATAAACTGTGAGACATGACGCTTCGTCCATGCTTGGTAGGGAGCTTCATGTGCCGTCCACACATGAAGCTACTAAAGCATGCTTCGTCTTTAACCGGGGAAACTTTCGTTGGCTAGCCGGGTCGTATATGTGGGCGTTGCGCGGTGGCTAGCAACTAGTGTCGATGGCTGTATGCTTGTATCTGGCTCATCGGCGCCGTCAGTTCCCATGCCCCTGAATAACCATTTACATGCTGAATATGCGAATGCTTCCATTCTCCCTGCGCGGGAGTAATTGATCGGCATGGTCATTCACATTTGCGCGGGGTGTTGCGTTCCCGATACCGCTGGAGTAACATCGTAGTATACTAGCTGCAGAGATAAACACTTCGATAACGGAGAGACGAGGAAGACGTTGATGAAAGCGAATTAGGTGTTTCAAGACAAGGGCCGATGCAAATAGCAACTTACGATGTCATATATTGGAAATCTGACATCACTCCTCTCGTCTCAGCTCTCGAAAAGCTCCCGTGGCCTGTGTCCAAGTGGACCAACACCCACTTTGGGTTCGCCATTCTATCCACACTATGCGATGTAGCTTCGTGGCTTGCCTATACACTACTGTACAGCTCATCGAAGGTGGAACGATCGTCTGTTGATCGCGGAACAGAATGTGACTTAGAAAGACCGTATGACATGTCTCGCCAGCTGTAAACGATTATATGAACCCAACCTCCTGCCATCGCCCAGACAAGTTTGCTTGTTCCGAAACACTTCCTGGGATAATTCGGTGCGGTTGATTCATCGGACATTCTTTCTTTGTTCTTTCATTCTACCCACAGTTTGAGGGGTGAATAGGACCTTCGTTTAGTAAGCCTCTCGTTATAAAGCATACTACACCTACAGTGGTCAACAAACTTCACAAGGTATGAGTCTATATATATAAGCTTATTATATATCCACCGTCGGATATTCGCGCGGACTTACAGCTGACCATCAGTCAAATAGCAACCATGAAGTGGACTCTGGCAGCTCTTGCTCTTCTGGGGTCGGCCTCCGCCAATCCTCTCATCTCTTCACGCGATGATAGCTGTGCTTCATCGTATAATGGCCAATTCGAAGTCACAATTGCCAAGGTCAACAAGCGGGATATTCAGGTTAGTATCAGATGACATCCATCCGCATTCCTGGGCCGTACTGATATCTCTCCCATAGAAACGATCCTGTGACAACTCTGACGCCCTGCTGCTGACACTTGATGGTGGAATCCTCAAAGATGCCAAGGGTCGTACTGGTTATATCGCTTCCAACTACCAGTTCCAATTCGATAACCCACCTCAGGCTGGAACTATCGTCGCCAGCGGCTTCGCTGTCTGCCAGGACGGTTCATTGGCCCTGCAAGGAAAGACTACCTGGTATCAATGCCAGTCTGGAAACTTCTACAACTTGTACGACCGCAAGTGGGCGCCGCATTGCCAGGCGGTCGAGATCACTATAATCCCTTGCAGTGGCGGTAGCTCTGGTGGTGGCTCCGGTGGAAGCAGCGGCGGCGGTAGCAACAACAACGGCAGCGGTGGCAGTGGAGGAGAGACCACTGTTGGCACCAAGGTTGTCCAGACCACCATTGTCACAGCCAT
Source organism: Trichoderma endophyticum (assembly GCA_035079535.1). Classification (NCBI taxonomy): domain Eukaryota; kingdom Fungi; phylum Ascomycota; class Sordariomycetes; order Hypocreales; family Hypocreaceae; genus Trichoderma; species Trichoderma endophyticum. The sequence continues at coordinate 558,937 of JAPMIQ010000012.1, forward strand.
TTCTGATGGCCAGCCGCAAGTCCACACTACCACTGTTGCCATCCCCATCTGCCAGATCGGTGACGGACAGGTCCAAGGCCACACGACTCCATGCGGCGGCGGCGGTGGTAAATCCCCTGTCACTCAGATCAGTGATGGACAACCTCAGGTGCCTCCAGTTACCCAGGTCAGCGACGGCCAGCCTCAAGCTCCTCCCGTCACTCAGATCAGCGATGGTCAGCCTCAAGCCCCAACAGGATCTGCCAAGCAGCCAGTTACCCAGATCAGTGATGGACAGCCTCAAGCCCCTCCTGCTGTCACCCAGATCAGCGATGGACAACCCCAGGCTCCTCCTGTCACTCAAATCAGCGATGGTCAGCCTCAGGCCCCAACTCAATCTGCCAAACAGCCTCAACCCCCTGCTGTCACCCAAATCAGCGATGGCCAGCCTCAAGCTCCTCCCGTTACTCAGATCAGTGACGGACAGCCTCAAGCTCCTCCCGTCACTCAGATCAGCGACGGTCAGCCTCAGGCCCCAACACAATCTGCCAAGCAGCCAGAATCTCCTCCAGTCACTCAGATTTCCGATGGCCAGCCCCAGGCACCCGTCGGAACTGGTACTGCTGCTCCCCCTCCCCCCGCTACTACTACCCAACCTCCCATCAGCGGCGGCGCCAGAGTTCTCCCCGGTCTCTCAATTGCCCTCGCCATCGCCTTGGTTGGTGTCGTTGCTTTGTAGGCGCTGTGGATGCTGTAAAGGACAATAAATCAAGTCCTGAAAGAAGAATCTTCTTTTTTTCCGATTTCAATTATTTCTTCAAGTTAATGCGGTACATGGTTGAATCTTGTGTGGCATGGTATATCGGTAATATTGAACATGATGGAAGCTCACGAGGAAGTAATATGATATGGATTATTGCGCATATTATGTATTCTTGCAAATAAAAATATCAGGGAGTCTGAAAATAAAAACAAATCAAATGTTGGCATCTGAAGCACGTAAATTGCATGCAGTTATGATCTTAGAGTAGGATGAGCGTAAGTTGGAGGTTGTAAGCTTTCAGTTGTGAGGCCAGCGAGCAAAGGCTAGAACCTTGTACTCTGTACTTGCAATGCCGGTTACGTAATCATGCGTAGTGCTCTGTCAAGTGCAGAGCTGCCGCGCCTTTGCATCTGATTTCTGCATACACACGCGACAGCTTGCCAATCTTGAGCAGAACAACAACCACAAGACGAAAATGTCGGAATACTGGAAATCTACGCCAAAATATTGGTGCAAGCACTGTTCGTGCTACGTGCGCGACACCAAACTCGAAAAAGCAAACCACGAAGCCACTGCAAAGCATCAGGGCGCCTTGAAGCGCTCGCTACGAGATCTACACCGCAACCACGAAAGAGAAGAGCGCGAAAAGGAAAGGGCAAAACAAGAAATTGCCAGGCTCAATGGCGTTGTCGGCGGATCGTCATCGTCTGGTCCTTCGGGATCTACAAACAAGGCTTCAGGGCCGTCAGAGTCCCAGCTGAAGTCCCAGAGAGAGCAGCTGGCGGCCTTGGGGGTTGCAATCCCAACCGATTTCCGACCCGAAATGGCGATTCCCGGCGAATGGACGGTGACCAAAACGACTGTTATTGAAGAAAAAGACGAGGCGGATGCTGAGACAAAGACTGAGGCCAGGGCAACTGGTGTCAGGAAACGCGAGGAGACGGAAGAGCAGAAGGAAGAGGAGGAGGCTATGCGAGGACTTTTCAAGAAGCCAAGGAGATGGGGCCGCGACTCCAAGACCATGCCGGACGACGAAGACGAAGACCTAGATGCGCTGCTGAGTACAACAATGCCACTGAAGACAGAAGCAGCCGAGAATAAGAGCGCAGCGAAGAAGGAAGAAGTTGCCGAAGATGACCAATCATCCGAGGCAAGAATACCCAAAGAGGAAAACGTTTCGATCAAAGCAGATCCCGACACTTCAGAGCCATCCATCAAAAGGGAACCTGTGATCAAGCCTGAGGAGGCAGAGGAGCCGAGTGGGATAACGCCGGTGGTCTTCAAGAAGCGCAAACCAAAGGGAATCCGAAGCAAGTGAAGGAACTCGGCGATTAGCCATGTGTCAGATCTGAATCATGTCAATGCTGCAGGCCATACAATGATGCCCTTATCATTTGTTGCGTCTTGAGATAGCAATCAACACCCATTACTAGCGGGCACGGATTGAATTGCCGGCTGATTAATCGCGACAAGTCTTAGTCCTGAGTCCAGGCGAGTTGCAACTCCACAGCGCTTCAACGATCCGGAATACCCCCTCGATACCCAGTTCCGGTTCGGAATTAGGAGTTAGGTGGGGTTTATCGGAAGTTGTCTTTTTCTGTTGACCCAAAGCTATGGAAAAACACGAGTTGAAACTATTGCAAAGCGGATAGTTCCTAGGCGTTTAAAGTAAGCATTCCGGCAAAGCGGACGGTTCCTAAGATCTTTAAAGTGAGAATTCCGGTGCCGAGCGCAACACCCGCTAGTGAAATCGCTCAGGTTCGCGTATCTTGCCCAAAATAGCCCAGTTTCGGCGCTTCTCAGAGAACAGAGGCTTGCTCCTCTTTTTTCCTGTTTGACAGATTATTTCCTAATTTCGACTCGACGAAACCCGAACCCCGCGAGGATGGAGCTCAAGAATTGCGTCACGGCGAGCGTTGGTCAAGCAATCAGTTGAGCCGTTCTCCGCTACCCCACCAGGGCGGTTCAGGAACCTGCAAGACTTCAAATATCTGACAAAGCGCGCTATTTTGTCTTGTCCAACAACTTCATTTCCAGTCAGAATTGTCAAGGATCAAGACTATCAAGATGGCTTCAGGGCATATTGACAAATGCTGCGTTGTCGGCACCCTTCACGAGTGAGTTTTGAACGTTTCCTTTGTAGATTTGATCTCAGATCTCATCTTGCAGCGGTTCGTAGCCCGTCTCCTCTTTTTTTCTTGCATTGCCCCGCATACAGAGAGACAGAGAGCGCAAGAGAGAAAAAGAAAGAGACGTTGGCAAAGACTCAAGAGCTGAATCACCATCCATAATTGAAAAGAAATCTCATGGATAATCACCTGCAAAATAAAACAAATCATGGAAAGAATCTCAGACCACTAACCGTCACTTAGGGGTGAGACTACCGGCAAGGACATCAAGATCGATGGCAACATTGACGCCTACTTGGCCACCCCCCTTACGGGCAATGCTCGTGTTGGCCAAGGTATCCTCTTCATTCCCGATGTCATTGGCATCTGGCAGAACAGCAAGCTGCTGGCCGACAACTTTGCCGCTCAGGGCTACACTGTCCTGCTCCCAGACATCTTCAACGGCGATGCCCTCTCACTGAACCGAACTGGCGACTTTGACTTTGCGGCCTGGATCACCAAGGGCTCGACTGGCGACAACCCTCACACTCCCCCTGCCGTCGACCCAATCATCGTCAACGCCATCAAGACGCTCAAGGATCTGGGCATTCACAGAATCGGAGCCGTTGGCTACTGCTTCGGCGCAAAGGTAAGCGACTAGCATCAGCTCACCTCACCTCACCTCACCATTACGCACATCAACTCATCATGATTGGTAGTACGTGGTTCGCCACTACAAGGACGGCATTGACGTCGGCTACGTCGCCCATCCCACCATGGTGGAAGAGGACGAGCTGGCCGCCATCACTGGCCCCCTGTCCATTGCCGCCGCCCAGACAGACCACATCTTCCCTGCCGAGAAGCGCCACAAGTCGGAGGAGATTCTCATCAAGACCGGCCAGCCTTTCCAGATCAACCTGTACTCGGGCGTTGTGCACGGCTTTGCTGTCCGCTGCGATACCAGCGTCAAGATTGAGAAATGGTCCAAGGAGCAGGCCTTTTTCCAGGCCTTGACTTGGTTCGAAGAGCATCTGTAGGGGTTTATCGTGTTTTGAATGCAAGAAGAAAAGTTATCGAGGAGCACATTACTATGCTGGCGCTCAGTTCAGCTTAGTTTTCGTATATAGAATGAATTCAACTATGCTGGGCTGCTCTTTGAAAATTTGAGATGATGCATTGAATCCCATATGAATCATTGAAGATGGGTACCTAACCCAAGAATCTTATACGCGGGTTCTGCTGCTATCCTCCGTAGTAGCCCGTGCTTTAGCGCCTGGAGCTAAGCGGCAGCGCCTGTAGCAGCCCCCACAGCGCCTAGCCCACAAGCCACTTTTGGCCACATGGACCTCAATTCGAGCCACTGATCTTGCGACCATCTTGCATCCATGGCCACCAAGACACTGTCTCTCTCTCCTCACAACTTCAACCGCGCTGTTGTCATGCTGGTTTGGGCGTCGACTCGTCTCACCATCACCATAGACAGCAGCAGCATGACCAACTAGAGCATCTTCCGGCATGGCCGTGACCGCAGACCCGATGAGCCCGGCGATGGCCTTTTCGGCGTCGTCGAGGAAGAACTCGTCCAACAGCCTCGCCGGGCATTACGACACAAGGGAGGAGGCAGCGCCAGTATCCTACAATGGGGGCTGGGAGAATGGAAACGGAAATGGGAATGGGCATGGACTTGGGATCGGGTATGAGCATGGCAACGGGCACGAACATGGAAATGGAAGTGGAAATGGACACGCAGATGGGCATCGAAACGGACACCGAAACGGCAGCGCAAATGGCAACGGCAGTCCCAGCCCCGTGATAAACCAGAGATCGAGCTCAAGGCAAAAAGACACCGACATGCAGAGGCAGCGCAGCGGAAGCGGCACCATGAAGAAGGCCCCGAGCCACGACAATGTCCAGAAACTCACGGCAGCCGAGATACAGCAGCTCACCAACGAGCCCAAGTCTCTGCCCGTAGCACCAGCGCCAGCGCCCAGCTTTGTCGACGAGCGCGAGGCGATTCGACAGGCGCTCATGAGACCGCCGGATATGCGTCCGGACGAGGCATTCCGCCAGCTTCACGGCTATACCGCAGTGCCCAGGGAAGCCCGCACGCCCATGCGACGATCCGTGTCCGCTTCGAGGACCGTCTCGACGCCGCCGACGAGCCGAGATGGCCATGTAGTGGTGGTGCAACCTTCCGCGTCTCCTCGACGGTTATCCTTTGCTCAAGGCCTGCAGCTGAATCTCGACGGCGTCAATGGGGGCACAAACGGGAGCGTGGTATCGCCGCCCATCAAGACTGGGCCGCCGGCCTTTGCGACGCAACAGCCTGTCCAGCCTCCCAACTCCGGCGTCCGGCCACCCTCTCCGATTCCTCCTATCATTCCTCTCCCTCCAATGTCGATTCCCACCCATCTACAGCTCGAATTGGCTCAGCAACGCCCTAGTCCTCTCTATATACACCAATCCTACACAAACGACGTTCCGTACGAGTCCCACGCCGTCAAGTTCGAGCGTCTCAAGAATGTCCTCTTGATCCCTCCGTTCCTGGAGCGCACTCTCTACTTTGGTGCGCTTGCCTGTCTAGACGCCTGGCTACATACATTCACCATCTTGCCCATCAGGTTCACCATGGCCCTCGCTGTTTTGGTGCGGTGGTGGATCTACGTCATCTTCAAGGAGGTCAAATGGCTGGTTGGCTTCGTCTGGTACGGCCTCGGCCGACTATGGAGACGAGCGCGAGCGGTTCGGGGCCGCAGGATTAGTGATGCCTCCGACAGCGGCCGATCGCGTAGCTGTAGCAGAGCCAGCGAGGTCTCTGTCGATGGCATGTCGCCCAGTATACGGCAACGTCCGAACGGGATCCGCGCAGATTCGCGTGTCCGCAGCAGCGACACTCCCACAAAGGTGCCATCGCTTTCGGCCCGTCGTCCGGGGCCAAAGTCCGGCTCGTTCCGTCATCGACGGACCAAATCGATGCCGTCCAACCTCTCGTCGTTTCACAAGGCCGATCTTCTGCAGGGCGCCGTCATCATATGCAGCTCGCTTGTGCTGATGAATCTAGACGCCAGCAGGATGTACCATCTTATCCGCGCACAGTCAGCCATTAAGCTGTACGTCGTGTATAACATCCTAGAAGTTGGCGACAAGCTACTATCGGCCCTGGGCCAGGACATTCTCGAGTGTCTGTTCAGCTCCGAGACGCTATCCCGCAACTCGTCGGGTCGGTCCAAGGTCCTCTTGCCCCTGGGAATGTTTGTTCTCGCCCTGATATACTGCGTCCTCCATTCCATCGCCCTGTACTATCAAGTCATCACCCTCAACGTCGCCGTCAACTCTTACTCCAACGCTCTCCTCACGCTCCTCCTGTCCAATCAGTTTGTCGAAATCAAAAGCACCGTCTTCAAGCGCTTCGAAAAGGACAGCCTCTTCCAGCTGACCTGCGCCGACATCGTGGAGCGCTTCCAGCTCTGGGTCATGCTCCTCATCATCGGCATGCGCAACATTGTCGAGGTCGGCGGTCTTTCGGTTCCAGGAGCCGGTATGAACGACGCTCCCACCAAAGCAGCGCCCCTCCATTCGCCCAGCATTCTCCCGCATAGCTTCACCGTTCTGCCGTCCTGGGTCATGTCGGGAGAGGTCCTGTCGCCGTTCCTCATTGTGGTGGGCAGCGAGATGCTAGTAGACTCCATCAAGCATGCGTACGTGACCAAGTTCAACAACATGAAGCCCAAGTTTTACAGCAGGATCCTCGACATCTTGTGCAAAGACTACTACACCAACGTAAGCTATATACACTGTCTTCCCTATATCTGCCACAACACAAACTAACACTCTCCAAGGCCTTTACAGCTCCATCCCTCACCAGGCGTCTCGGCCTCGCCGTCATTCCCCTCTCCTGCCTCTTCATCCGCGCCTCCATCCAGACATACCACATGCTCCTCTCCGCCCACATCCCCATGCCCCTCCCCATATCCACGCAGACTTCCCTCACGGAAGCCTCCGCAACGCCCTCATCGCCCGCCATGATCGCCGCCCTCAACCGCTTCGACTCCCTCATCCGCGACTCCCTCGGCCGCGCTACCTATGGCTATCCGTTTGACCACCCGCTCAACTCCCGGCCCTGGTATATATGGACCTCTGACGACGTCATCGCCGCCGTCACTATGGTCGTTGTCTTCTTCATCATTTTTCTTGTTCTGCTTATTCTTAAGCTCTTGCTGGGTATGGTTCTTCTAAAGTACGCGCGGAATCGCTACGCAAAGATGAAGCACAAAGAAGCTCTCGTCGCAGCAGGCAAGGCAGAAATAGACAATTACAAAGCTAATGGAGTTCGCGTCGGTGGTTTCGGCGAGGTCGAGGTTACGGAGGACAAGAGGCGCTGGATCAACGCCGATGTCAACGAAGGCTTGAAGAAGAGGAAGAAGGGGGATGATAAGAAGAACGCTGCTCCTGAGGGGGATTACCAGGGCGTGTTTCGATATGACATGGTTGAGAAGAGGATTTGGTAAATGGGGTGTAATAGTTTTACTTTTTTTTTTTCTCATTATCGGTTTGGTTTGCTATGGTTTCTTGAAGGGGTAAAAACTTCATGGGTTGGTGTAACATTTTTAACTTATCCATTTGCATCATCATCAGCATTAGTACATAGGCATAGCATTGAACATACATATTATCTTCACATAACAAACAGTGACCATTAAGCAAGCATTTTGAAAGAGTGATGTTCATCATCATATTGTCATTTTGTATTTTCGACTTCAAAACCAGCCTCCCAAAAAGTCCAACATATATATATTCTATGCTGTTCGAGTCAACCCTCGAGCCGACCCTTCTATTAAACGCTTCCCAATTTTGTTGTTGTTGTTTCCCTAGTATACCCTCCTTCATCCCATCAACATATTTTTGTGTGTAACTCATCAAAAGGGGTATAGGTCATGTCTTCATGTCTTCATCGTCCAAATCGCCATTTGCTTTTTCCGCATTCTTTTTTTCATTTCTCTCATCCACATTGCATGGCCATCACTACTCATGCTCTACTGAGATGCACTGGCCAGCTGCAGCAGGTTGGGGTTGTTGGCGAACAGCTCCGGCTTAGCTCCGTACAGAGCCTGCACGGTTCGGCTGAGGAGCTGGCGAGTCTCCGGCTCGAGCTGGTCCTCAGGGGGTGAGAGGACCTTCTCGAAGATGCCAATCAGCTGAGGAGTCAGCTGCTGCACGGTCTCGTTGGACTGGTCGTACAGAGCGTGGATGGCCTGGTAGATGGGCTCGTTCTCCTCGTACTCCTCCTGGAGAGGCAGGATGTTGACAATTGCAGGGAGAGCCTGGGCAACAAAGCCAGCGTCGGCATGCTTGATCATCATGCGAGAGAGAGCACCGGCGACGTTGTCAGTGATGCGCATCTCCTGGATGGCCAGCATGGGCTCAAGCTTCTCCCAAAGCTGGGGGTAGATGGGGATAGTCTTGGCGGTGTCGGTGGAGTGGAAGACCAACAGACCAACAGCGTAGGCGGCGTTGGACTTGGTCAAGGCATCAGGGTCCGAGAGACGGCGCATGAGGGCCTGTCCAATGGACTCGGTGTAGGGGGTGACGGCCTGGCCAGTGTACTTGATGATCTCAGCAATGGTGCCGATGGCAGTGGAGCGCTGGAGATCTTCGGTTGAGCTAGCCATCTTGAAGATGGCCTTCTCAAAGATCTGCCACAGCTCGCCAAAGTCAGGGCCCAGAGAGGCAGCAAGGCCAACAATGACATCGAGAGCGGTGTCAATAGCCAGCCAGTCGTACTCGGAAGATCCGGCATCCTCAACCTCCTGCTCCTCGTCCTCGTCGCCGAGATCCAGCTGGCAAGGGTGAGAGCGGGTGATGAGAAGAGTGACGACTGAGACAACCTCCTGCAGCATACCGTCCTTGGAAGCGAGGACAGCAGGACCGCAGGCCTTGAGGGTGGCAGCAACGTTGCGGCTGATGTCAGTAACAACAGACCTAATTTGCTTTGGTTAGCAAGTACACTCAAATTTCAAGATCCAGAAATAATAATGTGAAGAAATATGAGCAAGATCAGAAGTAGATTACACGCGTTCTCAGCAAGTGCATTTTGCATCTGAGTGAGCTGGGTATAACGCAATGTTGTCATCATGCAAATGGTGGGGTGATAGTAAACAGAAAGAAGATAAAGAGAAACATACCGGTCACTGTCATTGGCCCAGATGGTCATGGTAGACTCGTGGAGAGTCTGGCCAATCTTGACAATGGACTCAGGGGGAGTAGGCTTGGGGGGAATGCCAGGCTGCCACTTGGAACCAGAGCCCTCTTCCCAAACCTGGAAGACGCGGGCATAGATTCGCCAGAGAGTAGAAATGGCAGTCTTACGGCAGCCCTCGTAGTCGTGGTCGGTGAAGGGAACAACCTTCTCGATGGTCTTCTCGACGTAAGTCTCGAGGTTGTTCATGTTGCAAGAGTTGGAAATGACGTCTCCGAGAACGTCAAGGGCAATCTCCTGCTCCATGGCAACGGCGGTGGTGCCACCAGCGAGGTCTGCGAGATCCTCAATGTCATCCCACTCGTCCTCGCCGCCACTAGCAATGGCAAGGTCCTCCTCGCTGTGAGCCTTGACCTTGATGCGCTTTCCTCCCACAATGAGGTGGCCATCCTCGAGCTGGCTGGCGTCGAGGCCAGGGATATCCAGCTCTTCGTCCTCCAGCTCCAGGGAGGAAAAGATGCCCTTGAAGACACCCTCAAGGAAGTGGTCAAACTGCTCGTGGTAGACCTTGGACAGGTTGGACCAGAGGATAAAGCTGGTCTCCTTGAGTCTGGGGTTGTCGAGGCTAAGAGCCTCCTCGCTGGCCTTCATGAGGTCCATGACGTAGGGCTGGAAGGCCTCGGGGCCAACAGCCAGGGCAATGCGGCCCAAGCTGTCGCAGGTGGAGCTTCGGAGGTTCATGGCATCCTCGCTGTCCTTGATCATGACAAAGTTGCCAAGAGACTTCATGACGTTCTCAAAGTAGGGCTGGAAGTCCTTCTCCATTGAAGCGGCAATGGCACCGAGAGCAGAGGCGGCGGCAGCCTTGACGCCAAAGTCCTCGTGGTCAAGCAGCTTGACCATGGGTCCAATCAGGGTAGGGCCGTATTGGGCCATGATCTTGGTGTCGATGCCGTCGCCAAAGGTGTCGAGGGCACCACAGGCGCATCGGATGATGCTGATGTTGGTCTTGTCGGAAGGACCCTGAGAAGCAGACTCCAGGTTCTTCAGGACAGCCTCAATAATCTGCTGGTGGTGGGAAACCATCTCATCGGCCATCTCCTCGGCAAGGTGGATGAGGCCAACGAGGGCAGCGTGTCTGACCTTGAGCTCGGAGTCGAGCAGCAGGTTGATGATGGTGGGGAGGAGAGGCTGGAGCTGGGTGGAGATGAAATCAGGAGCACCCTCTGCAGCGTTGCCGAGGGCCAGCATGGCAGCCATACGGAAGCGCGGGTCCTGGTTGGTGGCGAAGAGGGGGAATTGCTCAAGGAGAGGCACAATAACCTGGCGAGGGGGGAGCTCGTTGGCCAGCTGGTCAATCAGGCTGATGGCGACTCTGGCAGGAGACATGTCCTCCTCATCCTCGGAGTCCAGGTCAATGACGATGTGCATAGCCTTGATCATGAGCTCAGCGCCAACATCCTTCATAGCCTGAATCTTCATGCGACGGTAAGACACGACCTGAATGAGGAAGCCGAGAGCCTGAGAACGAGGATCGTCCTCGGCGTTGGTGTTGCCGGCCAGCTCAATCATGAACATGAGCAGGTCGCGCAGGTGAAGGGAGAGAAGGGCAGAGTCGTAGGCAATGAAGGAGTGGAAGACGTCAAAGACGGTGCCGTAGCTCTCCTCGTCGCCAGCCTCGACGGTAGCCTTGAGGATGTTGACCAGGCTGGGGACGAAGCCCTGCATGATCTTGAGGGCATTGGGGTCCTCCTCGGGGTCGATGAGCATGAGGATGGCGCCAATGGCGCGAACAATGTTCATGCGGACCTCCTTGCTCTCATCGTTGATGCGAGACTGGAACAGCTGGAGCAGCTGATCAGTGTGGTCGCCAAAGTGGGTAGGCTCATCCTCCAGCATGGCATAGAGAACAAAAGAGCCAACCTCACGGTGGACGACATTATCGCTGGTGTTGAGAGGCAGGAGCTGCTTCAGGAAGTCCTCGCCATCGCCGGCCTCCATATCCTCGCCCACGATGCCAGCAACCAGGCGCGCCAGAGAGTGGCGGTTGGGAGCCGACGTCTCCTTCAGAGTACCCTCGAGAAGATGGGCGCGGACGAGAGGCTTCTGGTCCTGGGAAGTGGAAGACCAGAACTTGGAGACGAGGCGCAGAGCCTGGACGGAGGCCAGCTGTCGCACAGCATTCTCTGCGTGTGTAAGAGCGATCTCGATCAGAAGAAGAAGAGACTCGGGCTTGGAGTAGTAGTTCTTCTGGAGGTCGGCTGTGACGGCCTTGACCTGTTCCGTGTTGGCTGCGCAAGACAAGATGTCAGTAAAGGATTTTCTCGGGTAGAGTAGAGTAGAATAGAGTCTCCATCCTCGATTCCAAGTCTCATCTCTTCCACCGGTGTGCGCGTTCACGAGAAGAGATCAAACTCCCGCGACGAGCGAGCAGGAAAAGAAGATGCGCAGAGATAAGGGAAAAAAAGTGAAGCAAAGCAACTTACGAACTTGGCTGGCCTGCAGCAACTGGGTGAGCTTTTCCTTGTCCATCTCGACTATTCGCTTGGAAGCACCGCGACCAAGAGAAATGCAAAAGATGAAGAAAAAGAAGAAAAAGAAAAAAAAAGTCCTGTGGACGAGGTGCGAAAAAAAAAAGATTTTATTTATTTTCGCCTAGAGGGGAAAAAAAAAATTAATATCCAGACTCCAACCAAGCAGGGACTTTTTTCCTGCCCCGCTTGGCCGAGGGGTCGAGTCCCCAGTTTCAAAATTGCGACCAGGCCAAGGCCAGGCGGCAGCGCATTTTCACAGCCGTGAATGGCCAGCTCAAGAGCTATTGCGCCGAATTATAGCCGCCGTTATCTGGGGGTTTGAAGCTGTTTGTTCTGTTGATGGAGATTTTGATGCTAAATAAGCGCTAGCTGTCTAGGTGTGTTTGACCTATTGAAGCTCGAGGAATGCAGCAGAGAGAATTCAAGGTGAGAGAGCGTGAGATAAGAGACGAAAACCAAAAACTCCCAAACCGTGGTGAATCAGAAAAAGTGAAAAAAAGGACAACAAGAGAATGGAGAGCAAGCATGTCAGATTCCTGCAAGCTTATGCCAAATGATATCATCAGATTCCCCAAGTCAAATCACACCGAAAGACAAACCTCGTAGCCAACCGCAAGCTTGGTGCAATCCAGCCCCGAATTCATCGCCACAATATCATCAACACTGATGCCCTCCGCCTGGGCCAAGTCCCAGCACGAATCGCCCGCCGCAGCCGTGACGCTGCGCCCGGGACACTTGACGATGACCTCCAGCGGCTCCTCCGGCGCCCGGCGGCCAATGAACCAGAAGAGCACCAGCAGCGACAGCCCGACCAGGACGCCAAAGTTGAGCAGCGGCATCATGTCGTGCCGCCACGACGTCTTGGGCATCGGCGTCTGCGACTCGAGGAACGGCTCCGAGTCGCTCGCATCGTCGTCGGCGGCTGGTGGCCCGGAGACTCGCGTCAGGCGTCCGTACTGGTTGCCCGGTGCGGATACCCAGAGGCTGCCGTCTACATCGCTGAAAGTGTAGACTTGAGTGTCGGCGTCGTAGCCAACGCGGGTCATGCCCCCGGGGAGACGCTCTTCGTCGGAGTCGTAGTGGGAAAATCGAGACATGGTTTCCTGCTTTGCCAGCGATGAAGATGTAGATGTAGTCGTAGAGATGGCAGGCCAGAAATGGCTGTCGTAAATACTAAAACAGGGGAGTGCTGAGTTTAGTATTAATAAAGCGAAGGATACGTAGATAGTTTGATTCAATTCAAGTGCAAAACAGGTCGCGGGTGCACAAGAGCCGTGTTCTACTCATGATGATGAAAAGAACAAGAACCGCATCGGCTCCCTCGGCCAGACCAGGAGCAATTTGAAGCAAGCACGCGAGGCGAAGCACACGACCAAGGCACAGCCCGAAACCGAATCCGTGTCAGCGACATGAAGCTCCAGAGAGCACGAGACTGTTCGTACCGTATGTTAGCAAGTTCGCTGTGCAAAGGCGTTGTAACGTTATCAGCAGTGACTTGCCACCACGTTACGTTCCTGCAGGGATCTGTGAGGTGATGTAAGAGTGAGCAGGTATTCGCATGTATCTGGGTGGTAAATTGGGCACCAGAAATCTACCTACCTGAATGTTGAAGAAGAAGGATATAATGACGATCGAAGACAGACTGTAAATATCAAGCTATAAACCCATAATTCTCGGCTTCCTTTTTTTCATTCAATCACATTTATCGTGTTGCCATTGACAAAATACCATGAGATATACGGAGTACTTGGAGGGCGCTCGCATGTCACTTACACCAACCGACTCGAGTGCAGGGTAGTGGTTTCTCTATCACTCGACATCATTTTCGACATATGGACGAGATGATTACAGCTATTATACATCCCTAATAAACAAGACGATAATTCTAAGGTGATTTCAAGAACTTAGTATTGACTAGACACTTGAATATGATCTCTGTTGAAGACAAAGTAGAACTTGTTGTAGGCTAAGCATTTCAATGTGATCATTATTGAATTACACGTGCAAAGAAGCAAATCATCCTGATATATCGAAATATCATCTCTCATCATTATCTGCAAACATCGCTAACCTGTCATTAGAAGCATGCTATCTTCGTTAAACACCCGATTACAACCGCTCCACCCTCCTTGATTACTGCTATGCACTCAATCGTCTCCCCAATACAACCCCCCATGCTCCTCCTCCATATGAGCATAAATCTTATCCTCATCACTCTTCTTCCCACACGCATAACACCAATGCGTCCCACAAGGACAAGTAATATGATCACAGCCATACGTCTTCTCCGTCGCAACCCCACACCCAGGACACTTTTTAATCTTCTTCTCCCCATCTACCAAATACGGCGTACATTCTTCACATATCCAATCAGCCACTTCAGCCGGTGCCCCCGCCGCACAAACCCGCTCGACGTACTTTCTCGCGAAGCCGCATTCTTTGCACCACGCGTAGATCCAAGAACCGCTCTCTTCGAGCGCAGCGCGGAGCTGGCCGACCTGGTGGAGGCGGAACTTGCTGATGGCCTTGGGAGCTGGACGGCGGCGGCAAAAGGGGCAGTTGAGGGCGGGCATGTTGAGGATGCGGCCTGGAGCGTTGATGCCGTACCAGCTGTCACGGCAGTTGCTGCAGATGATCTGATGGCAACCAGAACGCCCGCACGCAGGGAGAGCGTCGTTCTTTCGAATACTCGAGAAACACAAGCTGCAAGTAGCAGACTCGGTTCGCCGGGAGCGTACCCAGTGCAACAGAGACGCCCTGAGCTCATCTGGATTGCGCACAAGCTTCCCACGGATGGTGAAGCTGCTTTCTCCAGAAGCAGGAAGAATCTCCACCTTGGTATCTATATCGGCGAGATTGCAGTTCGAGGCCGTGTAAAAGACCGTCCTGCCGTTGAAAGGCTGCTGGATAGTCTTATCCTCATTCTTCAGAAGCCAATCCCAGTTGTTCTCGCTGCTCAGCTTTCGTGCCGTGGTCTCTTCCCCGACAATAGTCTTCTTGCCGGCAGTACACGCGGGACACCGATATTTGGATAAGTCGAGGCCATCAGGCCGGTACTCTTCTGGCCAGATAATTCGGCCCAGACACGTGGAACACTCGACTGTAGGTGCCTTTCCCACATCCCTCCGGTAACTATTCTCGGCATTCTTGGAGATTCGGTTGGTGTGTCGACAAAAGAAACACTTGGGGCGCACTCGAAGATCGTTTGGATTGTAGACTACATACTGAGCTCTGCAGGAAGTCTGTCCGCATTCGACCCAGTACGCCTCCGATAATTCTGTCTGATCAGCTGAGACGTTGGTTTTGAGGCGTTCCTCGTGTTCTGGTACTGTGCTACATGCAGAACATGAGCAGTCACTGCCCTCAATATCACACATGCCACATACGCCTCCAGCAGCCATGATGGTAACGGATCGCGGAAACTGGCACCTTTTGCATATGACAAGTGGGCCCAGGGCTACCTTTGTCTTCTCCGGAGTCCAGGTAATTTGTGCCTCAAGGCCGGTGTCGAGGTTCAGCTCAAGCATCTTGTAATCCACGAGTGCCCTGAAGGTATCTCGATCTTTGACGGAGAGTACTCTAGCCTCGTCAGAAGGGCGGGCAGTCACGCCCTCGGCAATCCTCTTCTCGTAGTCCTTATCAGCATCTAGCAAAAGGTTGAGGCAACCCATGTTCCACGTTTCAGGTATATCCAGCGTATTCCAGTTTCCGCTGAATGCCAGTAGCTCCCTGTCCGCCGCCTCTCGCAGGGGAACGATGCCCATGCGAAGGGCGAGCGCAGCCAACAGGCAGGCGGGACGGGCCCCTAGCTTTGTTCCCGGGAGGACGGCATGCAAGAGGATTTTCCAGAACTCACGGTTGTATTCCGTCTTTGCCAGGGCGAGAGGCACACAGGCCACAGAGCTCTTGGGATCCATGGTCTCGATGTGATGGGGCAGCTCGTCCTTGGTACCAACAAATGTCAGGCGGGTCAAGACCTTGCCCAGACGCCGGAGAATCTTGTAGTCACACGATCTTCCAATCTCAAGCAGCTCGGATCGAGTAAAGTCCTGCACCCGCCGCTGCTCGCCCTCAGCATCCTCTACAAACCCAAAGTCTGCTGTGGGATCTAGGAATAGCATCGGGAAGCGATCTTCAGGGGCCACAGTTTCGATCAGTGCGTTGATCTCATCAGCGTAGTTGTACGATTCAGCAAGCCACGCCTTCATCCGTGCCTTTTCATCAGCGTCCGAGATCCTCTCCACATGAAGGCCAAAGAGTGGAATGAGCTCATCCCGCGCAGGGTTGAGCCGATCATTACAGACAACCCGCCACAGACTTCCAAATATGGGATTCAATGAGATGGCCGACACGTTGCTCTCAATGATGGTTCTGAGCTGCCGAATGGCCATTTCCTTGTAATTCACATCATTAGTGTACCTTTCGGCGAAGCTCTCGACCTTGGGACCGCGGGTCTTGATGAGGCCTGGCACAACACCAAGGGTGACAGGCTGGGTCTCAGTATTGTCGCTGCATATGCGTATAGCCGGGGTTCGTCCATAATTGCCCTTGGCAACGTACTTCTCCATGAGCTTATCCTCCTCATTGGTGGCTGTTAGGATATCCGTGGTCGACTTGTATTTTGTCAAGTACCCAAGCTGCGTGTTAGAGTCGGCGACTGCCTTTCCAAGTCTCATCCATGTAAGCAAGACACCAATAGTCAACTGGGAGATTTTGTCGGACTTCATGTGCTCAATCTCAAACAAATGGCCTCCGGTGACTGTAGATAGATACAGGTAAGGCGAGAGTGCGTTGACGCTAATCTGCTGGATCATGCTAAACACGACAGCCTTCTTTGGTCCAGACCGAAGCGTCTTGGCTGCCGATGTCCAGTCTATGAAGAGTTTTCCATCGTCCCCCCACAGCTTGGAGTTTGCAAGTGCCGTGCGCTCCATCTTAAAGTTGTCTCTGTCTGATATCTCCTTGAAATGAGGAGGAGCATCCGCATACAGCAAGATGATTGTTGTTGCCTCTGATCTCATGACGCTGTGCGCCTTTGCGAGACCTGTCTTTGTAGCCTCTGGCCAGTCACCGCCGCCATAAGGTATCATCTTGCGAGCCATTTCCAGTACAGTTTCCTGTGATACAACATCTTCTCCCTGGAACTTTCCGGCGGGCGAGCACCAGCCCGACCACGCGGTAAGCTTGTCGTTACCGTCACAGTAGTCGCGGTAGGCGAGAACTCCTATTCTCTCGAAGCATCCTGTCAGTGCTGATATGCTGATGACTTCTGGAAGAGACTTGTTGAGGGCATCGATAAAGGTGCTCATGGACGAGGTGGCATCCATTAGCAGGAGGAGATCAAAGGGGCCCTTGGCCGCATCCTTTGATGATGATGCTGATGCTGATGACATCTTGGCGAATCTGGTCCTTCTGCGTCCAAGTCACAAGGAGAAGAGACTTGAAGTTGGAATGAGGAGAGAGCTGATTTAGATGATTCATTGTGTGTGGAAACGGCATATATATACATGTATAGGTATATGCCGTTATGAGTAAACAAATAAAAGCTTATTAGCCAGAGGCGAGCCTCCCGGCAGGCGCTCCGGTTGAGTCACGCCGATCCGAACAAAGGCCATTGGACAGATTTGGCCGTTGAGTCAGTGCCGAACTTGCCTACGGGAAAGAGCACGGGGAAGAAAGAGAGTAATCCAAAAAGGCCGAAAGTTGATGTTGAGGCTGCCTTGAGTGTTGCCTGAGGCGGTGCTTTGCTTCAGCCCCTAAGCTAGTGGTACGATGAGTTAGGTCAGCCGCTATAGCAGGGATGACTGGTGTTGAGATGAACGGCATTCTATCAGCTGAAAAGAGAACGCTATACGGTGTAATATGTTTATTGAATCGTCTATTGGTATCGATGTGGCTATGATTTTTTATTGATTCTCAGACTGTGGCGAGTCAAGCATCTTTTACGGTGGTGCAGCAAAGGACATCTAGATTTACCATATAAGGAAATCCCCGAGCTATGATAGGTGCACTAACCACCATCCAATGACAAGGGCACTCTCCAACAATACAATACGAAATGAGCAGCGATCCTACGAAATTCAATAGTGACTCATGATATTAAATAATAGAAAGAAGCCCCTACATCGGACATCCCAGACAAAAGGCCCGCTTTGAACCGACTGTATCGAGCACTCTCACAACTCTCATCCCCAAGTCTAATTCTGCTTCAGACGTGCCTGAGTGATCGTCCTCTTCAAGTTCGCAATTCCAAAGAAGACGCCCATAGCCCACTCAGAAACCCAGGCCGGGACCAGCGAAAGCAGCCAAACCTGCGTCGAGAATCCTCCCGCCCAAAACCAATTCGGCGAGCCCCCAATCAAACCCCCAAGATAACCCTCTCCCTTGAGCGCCGAAGCCACGAGCTTCCTCGCAAACACCTCAGTCGGCACCGTGGCGTTATTCTGGCTAAAGACCAGGCGGCGCTGGAAAAAGTCGTTGATGGGCATGTAGAGCGATGTGCTGGGCAGCGCGCGGTGCTGGTGGCTAGCGATCTGGGACCGCACGGTGCCGGCCATGGCGACCATGACGCGGACGTTGAAGGGCTTGAGCTCCAGGCGGAGCACGCGCGAGTAGCTGTTGATGGCTCCCTTGGTGGAGGCGTAGACGGAGCCGAAGATGTAAGGGCTGATGGAGCTGATGGAGGAGACGTTGACGACGAGGCCTCGCGCGGCGATGAGGAGCTCGGCGAATTCCTTGGTCGTGAACATGGGGCCAAAGACGTTGGTCTCATACGTCTGCCGGACATCGTCTATCTCAATGTCCAGAGCTGGGATGGTGTGAGTCCGGCCGCTATCAAGTTCGTTGTCAGTGATTGTGAATAACATAAGAGACGGCGTGTATATCAACGCTCAGAAGAACAGCAAGGCTGCTTACGCATTGTTGACAAGAACATCAAGCTTGCCGCCGGTGATGTTGGCAACCTCGGCCTTGCAAGCCCTGATGCTGTCCCCGTTGGTGACATCCAGCTGAACGGCGCTCATGCCCATGGCCTCCAAATCCTTGAGCACATCGGGATTGCGTGCTGTGGCAATGACATGACAGCCTGCAAATCCCCCAACACATCCTCAAAGTCAGCATTTTGGAAAAGCACATGTTGAGATATAAATACGGTTGACGCACCTTTGCGATGGAACTCCAAGGCTAGAGCATGGCCAATGCCTCCAGGCGTACAGCTATAATCATCAAATGTCAGTGCTTATTAGAGACGCCCAAACACACGAGAAGTAAACGAAATATGTAAAATCAGCTGCAATTTAGATGCATACCCCGTAATGAGGACGGTTTTCTTTTCTGAAGCCATCTCTGATGCTCGAATGCTGGAACGGAGACGGAGCAGAAAAAAGCTCTAGATGCGGGGGGAGAGGAATTGGGCTTGAAGCTCTGGAGTTGTTTATCACCCAATGCCGGTCGGCTTGCACATGCTAATTCCTGCAATCGATTCCGATCCATCCAATCAGGGCCCCATTCTAGCGGAATTGGCTTGTACATGAGGTACCTGTATTTTGGAGCTCCATGTCCTGTTGTAGCTGGATAGAAGTCCATTCTGTAAATAAAGAAGAAGGATCTCATCTCGATATACGCTGATTACATGTGAACAGGGCTTCAATCTTTAGGTTACACTGCATGAGGCGTGCAGCTGGTTGGCATCAATGAATGATCGTTAAACTCTTCGCATTGTGGTCAATTTGTATTGCCTATTCTTTTCTCTCAACTCCCACCATTGTCTTAGCTCTACGTCTTATTATCTGTGCGTTGAGATCGTCAATCTCATCTAGGAACCCCATCTCTTGGCATCCACAGCCTTGCCCATCTCACTCAGCAACACAAGTAAGCCATCCCATAGCCACAGTATTACTCATATTCAACAGCAAAAACGGCACTTCTTTTTCACTACACGCTTCTGCCAAAATCAATCGATGGTGCGAGACATGTCCAACTAACTCCCCAGTTGCTCAGATTCCATTCTACGCAATGCACTCTGTATTCAGAGTTGAATAATAAAAGAAAAAAAAGAAAAGAAAAGAAAAAAAAAAAAAAAACAACGCCACCAGCTTTTGGCCGTATATTCTTCCAGAATCAATATGTACCCTCTTCGCAGCAATGACTCCCGGCTAACAATGTAAATATAGAAACGAAGACCGCAAACCAGAATAGAACGCGCACACACACAACCAGAATCATGAAAATCACCTCCTCCCGTGGTCTGTAAACGGCGGTACATCTCCCTGTATCTCAACCGGCCCCGACGACTGCTGCGACGTCGTCGCGTCCATCTCAAACACCATGCCCGACGTACTACTCGCGACACTTGCCGTCTGAGGAGGCAACTCCACGGCGCCCTCCGGAGGCGCATACGGCCCCTTGTACGCGCCCTGCGTCGCATCCCACGTCGCCGCCGAGTACCGGTACGGATCCGGGCTCTGTAGCGGCGACACCCACGACGCCCGCTTGGCCTCGGAGAAGGTGCTCGCGATGCCCGGCGACGGCGTGGGTTCAGAGAGCGGCGGCTGGTTGCTGAAGCGGGCTTCTTCGTTGGAATTGGGCAGCAGCATGGGGTTGTACTCTTCGCCCTGGTTCTTGGAGCGGCGGAGCAGGTAGTAGACGAGCCCTGCGATGGCGCCCACGCCACCAAACGACGCGCCGAGTGCGATGCCGATTGTCGCGCCGGTCGACAGGTTCTCGCTGACGGGCGCCGCGGTGCTCGTGCTTGTCGAAGTCGCACTGGTTGTCGTCGCCGTGGTCGTCGCGCTCGTCGTGGTCGTCGACGTCGTCATTGTTGTTGCCGCCGAAGTCGTCGTTGTGACCTGGCCATTGACAGCTCCGTAAAACACATTCGGAGCAACATTCAGCGGCGTATTGGAATCCGCACACGCAGACACCATCGTCTTATACACCGGCACCGCATCCGCCTTGTCATTCTTGCCAATGCATATGGCGGCCAGGATCACAAAGTTTCCCCAATTGCCACACAGACAGGTGTTGAGGTCCATGACGGTGTTGCCGTCGCATTTTGACGTTGTGGCAGCTTGGCTGAGACAGCTCTGGGCGCCGACGGGATAGAAGGAGAAGTCGGCGTGGACCTCGGCGGCGAGCGCTGGGGCGAGGAGGAAGAAAAGAGAGGTGAAGGCCCATAGTCGTCTGCGAGGCATTGCGGCTGTGATTTTGGGGGTTTGTTTTTTTTTTTTTTTTTGTTTCTCGTAGGATCCAACCTCTCTCCCCGCTGTCCTGGCGAGTGATAATTATCGACAGCCTGTCGGGTTGGGTTGTATTGCGTTGGTCTGTTATGCCGTTTGTTGGTCCACCCTTGTCTATTTTTGTTTGTATGTCGTATCTGTATGCAGCAGCTCCAATGCCCGTCGTTGCAATCGTAGAGTCAATTTTGCGTCACGATAAGTCCAGTGGAAAGACAAAATAATTGAATATGCAAAGGGAAAAAAAAAAAACAAGAAAAGTCTCCTAAAATTCTGGGCGAGGTTCGTATGTATGGAGTGGATTGGATTGGGCGCAGGTCAAACACGAGGGAGGCGGTCGCACAGACGGTCCGTGGGACGTCAGATCCAGATTTAGAGTCGTATTACAGGGCAAGAAAGCACCAAGGAGGGTGGATCGTAGATGGAGCCCAGCGGAAAGCGAAAGTGAAATGAGTGAGAGAACGGATAAAACAAAAGAGGGATGGAGAGAAGAGTGAGAGAGAGAAGAGAAGAGCCGCAACAGACAGGGTCAAGGCGGGCGGGAACACTTCATCAAAACCACCAGACACGGGACACCGCATAGACTGTGATCCGGCTATATCAATTCCCTCCTGCTACTGTACTTTCCCTCCCCCATATGCATATGACGGCCGGTTCCCACATTGCCCTGTGGCTGGGGGACACCTTCGACTTGCCTCTCGCGAATGCCCTCGTTTGCGTTTGCCAATCACGCCGCGAGCCGCCCAAATTGCAGCCCAGGCTAAGCAAGAAAAGAAGCATGAGCATGAGCACTAAAGGCAACTTTTTCCTCTCCTCTGTCCAGAGTATGCAGGGATCGTCAGCCGCAGCCCGACGGGGCGCAGGCTCACCCCAGGTCCAGTCAGAGGCCAGAGAACAGATACGGAGCAAAGACAAGGAACAGAGTGCCAATTTTAGCATATTGATCCATTGGGCTGCTTCTGCTTGTTGCTTGTCCACTTTCTTTCTGGGAACAACCCAAGCCGAACGAAATGTTCCGCACCTTGTGCACCCTTCCTTTCTCCTTTTGTTTATTTTCCGCCATCTGCGCCGTCTCTGATCTCCTCGATGATTTCTTCAATTCATTTTCTTCTTCATTTACACTGCTATTTGATTGAATGTTGACTGAGTAGCCATCTAGTGTACTATGTGACCTCGACTTATACAACCACTTACAGAATGAACAACAAACATGTGATTCACAAAAAAAGGAGCTGCTCTGCTCTGCTCTGCTCTGCTCTGTAAGATCTCCAGCAACCCATCTATTAATACACTCGGCACGGAGTGGTTCCTCTCGGAAACAACCACACCCAGCAACCCCCCTGCCCTACCCTGCTACTGCTAGTCTTAGCTCGCCGCCTTGTTCTGGAGTCTGTCAGCATTCTGATGTGATCCAAAACGGGGGTCGCCAACCCCGCCAATTTCGACAGACAAAAGGTCTTACCGAGCCACTTTGGAAGAAAGGTCTTACTGAGCCACCTGGAAGGAAAGAGAGCCGTTCTTACTGAGTTTGCTGAGCCACTTCGGAGAGCCGTTCTGGTAAAGCATGTGGCGAGTGGCCTTGATATCTGCTAGTTGCCATATATAGACCGCTCATCCATTACCAAGTTAAGTTGTAAAAGGATCGAGGCAAAACACACATCCCGTTCGCATCATAGACTTAAAAAACACAAAAATCATGTTTATTTTTAAATTACTCAGCTTGCAGGAACTGAACTGAATCAAGAAAAGAAAACCAACGTGTCATCTGACATCAGCACTCTTTCAAATCCAACAAGAGCCCAAAATTCTTGTTTATGCGTTTCAGTCCCATAATTTCCCTTCTAGATGAGAGGTGGAACCAGTTCTGGGGTTCACACTCATGCCGGCTGCATCAAATTGCCGTAGAGTCACAGCGAGTCACACTTTGTCACACAAAGTTTCTTCAGGTTTATTGATTGGCGCAAGGATTGCGCAGGAAACAAAACAAAAGTTACATCGCCAACATCAAGCAGAAATGTGAAACTCGTTAAATTCAGATAAACTCCTATCGTCTAACCACCCGCCAAGTCGCGGTAATAGTAGTGCTTCTGGTTGTTCATCTTCTTACCATATGAGTACTCCGTCTTCCTAGCCCGGTAGTGCTCCAAGTCTCGGTTGCGCTGCATGTCCTTGCGTGCCACGCGCTTCTTCTCGTCAGAGACGCCAGCCATGCCAATAGCGCCACGAGGTGCCACCTCACGTCTGCGATTTTTGATGACGGCGACTTGGTTCTCGGGGTTGGGCTCGACGCCCTCCTCGTTCCGCGCGCCTTCAAGCAGCAACTGCTCGGCCCGCTCTTCCTCCGAAGGGTGGTTGTACAGGTTCTGGCGGTAGTATTTGTTGAGGGAACGGTGACCGACGGATCTGCCCGACGGGAGATGCAGCTCGTACTCGTCGTAGAAAGCTGCGTGGGTGTGCTTGTGAGCCTTAGAGTGCCATCCGTCTGCTTGGTGGTGATTTCGAGGGTCGTTTGTGCTGTGGTGAGAATGTTTGCTCAACCGCTCATACTGGTGGATGTGACCTTCCGCTGGGACTGCAGTCAAGTCTTCAGAGTCAAGGGAAGAAGCTGAGCTGTCAGTCTCCCAGCCATCTCCATCTTCTCCCTCCTCCAGCTCTTCTCCCTCAGGACCAGTGGTCTTGGCCTCTCGTCTTCCGCCCAGCTTGGCCCCGCCATTGCCGTCTTCGGTTGAGCCGCTGTCCGACTCTTCGTCGTCGTCCTCTCCATCTGAGTAGGTACTTCTGAAATCGTAGTAGTCGCCGATTGCAAGTTGATCTTCCTCTGTGTCGTACGGAATCTTGCAGTGGCCCTTGTCTCTCATGTGGGTCTGCACAGCAAAGAGGTTGTTCTTGAACTTGCCACAGCTGATACACTGGTGGTCCTCTCCAATTCTTTCTTGCAGATATCCGATGAGGCCCTCCAAGTTGACCATGTATGTCTTTTCTGGAATGAACATTCCGTGGAAGCGTTCCATGTGCTGTACGTTCAGAGGAGGTGAGGCGGATTCGTAGTTGCAGAAAACACATGTTCCCAAAGTCCAGACTCGCTCGGATCCAGACTGTACCGGAGTGGGAGTAGATTCGGTGCCAGTAGTTTCGCTCTCAGAGGCGGGATGGGGAACTGCTGGTCTCTTGACAGGCGAGGGCCGCTGCTCAGTCACCTTTGCCTTTTGGAGACCTTCAATCACTTGGTTAAACTCATCCTCGGCCGCAGAGTCCACATCCTCATCCTCGTCAGCAGCAGAGGCCGGCTCTCCGAGAGAAAATGTCGAGCTCATGACAGAAGTTGTTTCGTCATCGTGCTTCTTGGCCGGGTTGGCCTTGTTTTGCTTGTGTTTCTGGCTCAGCAAGTGATTTCGGTAGGCGTTTTCGCTGTAATATGTCTTGCCACACGGTTCACAGGCACGCTCAAACATGGCCTTGTCAGCTTCGGCAGTGGTGTCAGCACGAGCCTGGAGGACTTTTTCGGTGAAGATTTCGGCGGTGATGGGAGGCAAAGAGGCAACTCGTCGCTTCAGGTTATATCGGCTAAGATTGTCATGTTAGAAACGGAGAAACAAGACCGCAGGAGCAGCAGCAACAGAGGTGTCCCCCCGCCGGCTCCTCCGGAATCAGAACCGCACTCACTGCCAGTCACTCTTCATGTGAGCTTTTTGAAGGTCGATATTGCGATAGGCGACCTGACAAGAGTTGCACGTGTAAGGATGCGAACTCGAGGTCTGCCCCGCGGCGGCGGGCTGGACGCTCGCCATGGTGGAAAAAAAAATTCGGTAGGACCAGTCGCGATAGGTTTCTTAACAGATCGAGTCTGCTGTATCGGTGTAATAGGGAGTCGAAGCCCTTATAAAGCCCGGGGAAGCCAGCATGCGTGACTCGACGGCCGGCGATGTTTTGCAAGAATTATTAATTCTGGTGGAAGTTTTTGAGTGGCGGGGGCATCTGACGTATTATCTTGCGAGCGCTTGCCAAGGGTGGGTCGTGCCCTGCATCTGCATTTTTCTGCAGGCGATGTGATACGGCAAAGCAAAATTCCTGGTTGGCGCTGCAAGCGGGTACTCGAGCGGTACTTTGCACGCCTGTGGTCATGGGGGGCGCTTACCTCGAAGCCCACGGCGGCCGTTGACGTGACGCCCTAACAGCGCCCCAGCATGCCATCTGCCGGGTGCAGATAGCGCTGGCGGTATTGCTGTCGTGCGCTGAAACTCAGATCCAGGCCTGGGGGTGGGCTGTGGCGGCCCAACTAGGACGGAGTACCTTGGCAGTACCTGGTAGCAGCGAGGTAGCGTATACTTCAGATAGCAACATCCAGCGGCAGACTCGGCGAGTAAAACAGTGCAAAACACTTCGATACGAAGTCGTCTCATGAGGTAGCCGGTACTCGTGCCGCAGCTCTCCGGGGGCGCAGCTAAGCAACTGGCCGTGCTCCCTCCCCACTGCCGTCACTTTCAGCCTTGCTCATCTCCGTCCGTTGTCAAACCAGCCGCCACCAACCTGGAACCTTTGCCTCTTCATCCCTACGCGCATCATATCCATCGTCTCCTGCTCCAACATCATCGTCCAACGCCGCATCGTGTCGCCCCCAGCCTCGCCAGCGATTCCTCTCGAAGCATGGGCTGTTGATTTGCTCTCACCACAGCGGCTCCCTCGTCAGCCATGAGCATGAGCGCGCCGCAAAAGACGTCCTCGTCAGCAAGGGGCCTCGAGCCCGGCCATGCCGCCGAAGCCCGCCTCCGGGGCCCCTCCGAAGCAAACGGGGAGCTAGATCTGCTTGCCGGGCTCTGGCAGGTGGCTCCATTCCCTCGCCTTCCAGCCGATGCGCCGGCCGAGCTCAACGACTACGTCCAGCATGTCGAGAATCCCCGTCGCGTCTATGCCATCCATCGAGCCAGCCGTCGTCACGACTTTCAGCATCTCGTCGACAAGTATGTCTTGTCACTGTCCCTCTGATTCCCTTCTGTTTGGTCCCGTTTGGTTCCGTTTGCGCCGTCACAGATATGCTAACGTCTTGTCTTTCCAATAATGCAGATACATCTCCCAGCTGCGAAGCGGCTGTGGTTCGTCGAATTGCTCGACGGCTACCTGCTTCACCTGCCGCAAGCGCCTCGCTGGCAAGGCACCCATCCGCAGATACAATCCGACGAGTGCCAGAACACTAGCAGTGTACCTGGCCAGTCAAGATAATCCAGAGGCCGGCCTCTGTCCCTATCTCGGCTCACCCAGAGAGGTCCCTCCCGCTCTCAATAGCCTC
This sequence comes from Trichoderma endophyticum, assembly GCA_035079535.1. Lineage (NCBI taxonomy): Eukaryota > Fungi > Ascomycota > Sordariomycetes > Hypocreales > Hypocreaceae > Trichoderma > Trichoderma endophyticum. The sequence goes on from JAPMIQ010000012.1 coordinate 585,034, forward strand.
ATCTTTTCTACTCGGCCTTCACCATCCCAGCACAACACCCGCAGGCCTTCCGACAGCCAGGCAGCATCCCGGCGAAAACCAAGCGTAGGGGTTACTACTAAGCCTCCCGCTTCCCCTACTACCACAAGATCCCGCTCGTCGTCTCTGGATAAGCAACACTTGGGCAGTCAACACAGCGAGTCTAAGAATGACGACACTGCTACACGGCCTGGGCAGCTACCGGCGTCTCATATCAGTGTTACAGAAAAGGCAGCACAAAAAGACTACAGGTCGTTTGCGGTGGCTACTTTTGGCACTGTCGCATTCAAGATGCTGGAATGGCTTACACCACAGGCGATTGAAGCCATGACGGACAAGTTCTCCGAGCTGGGGGGTCTTCGACAGAGTACTAACAGTACTACCACCGACGCTGCTGCTGCTGCCACCACTACCGGCTCAGCCAGCACCGAGCAGGCTACGAGTTCCCAGACACGCCACTCCCAAACTCATCAGGCCGTACCTCCACCAGTCGCTCATCCTAAACGGAACAAGACTTCAAAGCCAGCTAGAACCTCGAGCCAAGATGTAGTCGAACCACCAACACCGGCGAAGGATGTGTCCTCCAGACCTAAGAGAAATTCCAAGCCGACTCTTCGTTCTTCTCCATCCAAATCTACTAACAGGAGGGCCATGGATCCTGTCGCCATTTCAGCAGGAAGCGAAGAGGCTAAGCCAACCTCACGACCTCCAAGTTTGAATGGCTTCTACCCCGACAAGTTGGCTCGCGCTGGCAAGACCTCGCCTGCCATCATTACTCGTGGTGTTCCTGAAATCCCATCCAAGCCTGCCTTTTTTGAAAATTTGTCTGCTCCTACCCCCACTGCCCCTACCAACACAGTGGAAGATGTCGAATCAGGGTCCTCTGATACGGAGACTATTGACGAGAGAGAGACGCCGAGTAGCACTCCTCCGGCCATCAAGAGTGAACATGTCGACACGCAGACCAAGCCGAGGCCCATATCGCCGCTTCCGGAGGTAGACTTCTCCTCGGCCAAGTTTCTACTACCTCAATCCTTGTCGGCTTTGAATGTCGAGCTTGTCGATTTTATATGTGACGTTTTTCAAGAGGATAATACCTACGAACGCCATTTTTTCGGGCCTTTGGAATCTCACGCCTCATATCCCGTCCCCCAGAACCCATCAAGAAAGTTGGCTAGACGACGATCGATATCCCGTACCACCTCCCCCAGTCAGTGGAAGGCCTTCAATGAACAGGCCCTGTTCACTGTCCTGAGTGACCCTCACTCCCTCGTTCGGTCCTTCTCTCGAGATGGCAAGCTGTATGATTCGCAGACGCTATTCTACTGCATGCTTCGGATGACCCGTGCTGCGCCAACCCTAGTCCTTCACAGCCTTTGGATGGCAGCCGAGTCTTTATTCACAACACCAAGGTCTTTTCAAGCCTCACAGTCTCGTCCCTCAAGGGCTCTTCCAAAAAGTCGAAGACCGCTATCAGATTTCGAGGCCGGCTGCGTCGTATCAGTCTGTCTTCATGCCCTCGTTGCGGTAGCACCTTTCGTCTCAGACTCTAAGACTCTGTACGACATGTCGCGCATACGATCTACGGGGCTAACACTGGGTGGCAACGGCCTCTCCGCAAGGCAGCCGCAGGCCATATGCCTCGAGTATGAAGATGTCTTTTCAAACGACAACGCCATCAGACTGGCACGCCGTGTCTTCTCTGCCGTGTCTGCTCGTCGATCTCTGGCTACTTTGATGCGCATGGATGGTAAGACCAAGGCCGGCCAGTTGGACATACTGCAGCCACTGCTCGGCCAGCTCGACCTTGTGCACTCAGGACCACTCCGAATTTTGGAGTTTGCGCAAGCAGAGCGCCTGTTGCACGAGACCCGCGTCCCAACTCTCTTGCTGGACTGGGCGAGGACAGTCCTTTACCACGAGTGGGATGGAAACCCCGAGGTTCTATGCGGCGGTGCCTTTCACGGGGCGCTGTCTCTGATTTCCACCATGTGTAAGTCATCTTTGTCATCCCCAGAGTCTCTCATATTGCATGCTAACAAGAGCACAGACCAAAACAGATCCAGACTCCTCCTGGGAGATATTCAGTTCCGGGCCGATTATTTCTCAGAACGCCTAGACACCATGGAGATGCCAGTAACATGGGCTGAATCCGACTCTCCGCGGAATAAGGGACACATGCTCGACTACCCCTATCTCTTTAGCCCAGAATGCCTCGTCACCTTCTTTAGATCCATCAACTTTGCAAAGATGAGCCGGATGTTTGAGGAGAGTAGCTCGCTAAAGACGAGGATGAGCGCTATTGTCGATCCTGGTAGTCTTGTTGCCAACCCTCACCACAAGATAGTGTTGCAGGATATGTTGAGGGTGGCATCCTCCAAGTACCTTGTGCTGGATATTGGTCGTGACAATGTCTTGAGAGATGCCTTTGATCAGCTGTGGAGGCGAGAACGACGCGAGCTTCTGCGTCCTCTCAAGGTCCACCTCGGCGAGCAGAGCGGAGAGGAAGGCTTCGATTCGGGTGGCGTACAGCAAGAATTCTTCCGTGTAGCCATTGCCGAGTGTATGGACCCCAAATACGGTGCTTTCTCCATCGATGACCGAACGCGCATGGCATGGTTCGTTCCCGGCTCGGTTGTGGAGGAGTGGAAGTTTGAGCTGATGGGCGTTCTCGTATCCCTGGCGGTATACAACGGCCTCACGCTTCCCGTCACCTTCCCCAGAGCTCTATACCGGAAATTGCTGGGTGAGCCTGTGGAAGAGCTTTACCACATTGCAGACGGCTGGCCTGCACTAGCCAGTGGGTTAATGAGTCTATTGGAGTGGAACGAGAAAGATGGCGCGGTGGAAGACATCTTTGCGCGTACTTACGAGTTCTCCGTGTCCAACATTGGGGGCAATGTGACGCGAGAAATGACCAAGGATATGGTTCAGTGGCCGCAGAATCTCGACTGGCAAATGCGCGTCAACGTTCCTGAAGAATCAGTCGACGACCGAGAGGCGCCACTCGTGACCAACGAAAATCGCGACCAGTATGTGAGCGACTACATCCGCTACCTGACTGATGTGTCTGTCAGACCGCAGTACGAGGCGTTTGAGCGTGGCTTCAATAGCTGTCTCGAGTACAAGTCGCTCTCCCTATTGAGCCCCCAGATTCTGCAGTCCCTCGTCGAGGGCGTGCAGGAGATTGACATTTCGGAGCTTCGACGATATACTCGTTACGTTGGGTGGGATGCATCCCACCACACGGTTCGAGACTTCTGGTCCATTGTTAAGCGCTATGATGATAGGATGAAGCGCAAGCTTTTGGAATTTGTCACCGCTTCGGACCGCGTCCCCGTCGGGGGCATGCGCAACCTGCAGTTTGTGGTGCAGAGAAATGGTGATGGTGAAGATAGTGGGAATCGGTTGCCCACGGCGTACACATGTTACGGGACGCTCCTTTTACCGGATTATAGGGATAAGGACATGTTGAGGCAGCGACTTAATATGGCGCTGGAAAATGCCCAGGGATTCGGCTTTGCATAAAAGGGGGGCAAGCCTCGACTTTTTTTTCATTTGTTTCAAGCGGGCTTTTCATTGCTGTTACTTTTATCTATACAAGCGTTCAAGTTTGGCAATTGGGATTAAAGCGATCATGAGGGTTTAGAATTTGTGCTGGAAGCAAGTTTATTGATTGCATTGGGTACTCGCGAGCTTCCATCTATATCTACTATATACTCATTTGTATATACTATACGCAGCCGGTCTGAGAATTGTTCCTTTGTTCTTCTTTTTTGGAAACGCTCCTTGCTGTTTACATGGACCAGACTGCACAATTTTTTGTAATGTAACCAAACATACGATATTCTGTTCACCTCATCTCATCTGTCTCACGTTTAGATTGATTCTCTTGTTTTCCATCCACCCCTTCCACTGCTCAAACTCGCCGTCTTCTCCTCCGGCGGGCCAATTTGCTAGATAGTCGGGACATGTGCCCTTCATGACTTTTGGCACGCCGTGCCATGCGTAGCGCGACTCTTTGGTCATGTAGATGGCGTCTCCGGAGCGAAGTCTTAGTAAAAGATATTTCTTCTTTTCTTCATCTTTATCTTGTCGTGTTTCTTGGTTTTGGTCTTGTTCGTCTTTGTCTTGCTGTGGTTCTTGGTCTTGGTCTTTTTCGTCGTTGGCGCTGCGACTGGGGGCAATCATGAAGAGACAGTCGCATCCGAAACTCAGACTGACGAGACCCTTGTCAATCTCCTCACTAACATCTCTATGCATCATCATCGTATCCCCAGGCGTGTAGAAATTGACAATAGCAGCCTGAGCGAGCGTCTCTGGAAACAAAGCCTTTAAAAACGAAGCCAAATCATCCGGGAAGCCAGGTGGAGGGGCTTCCGGATACACGCGGTTTGTCCAGTCGTACTGCCCGCCGAGGGTGACCCAATGGAGACGCCGCTGGAGGACTTGCTTGATGGAAAGAGGGTTGTGGACGGCGGGATCCTTGGGGAGGAATGTCGGCGGAGAGTCTGGGGATAGGGAGAAGAAGGAGGATGAGGAGGGAGGGTAGGGGAGGGAGTAGTGGAGGTGGAGGTTTGTTTGGTGGGTTGGGTTGCTGAGGTCGCGGTGGATCATTGTGTTGAGGAGGTGGGTTTGGATGGAGGGGGGGAGGAGGGAGGGGAGGATGAGGAGGCCTGTGGGATGAGTTTGTTAGTTTATTACTGTGAATGAAAAGATGAATTTGGAAGTATTGTAACGTGATTATGACTGAAGTAGTGTAGTGTAGAGGTGAGACAAACCTGGAAGCAAAGGATGATATAAAATAGGAGCATCGCCATCATCAGCACCCTCTTTCGCAAACTCGGGTCCCAAGTGAGAAAACGCCTCTGATATCTGCGCTCGCGGGATATGTCCCGACACACAGAATCCGCTCTGTTCGATAGGAAGCCGGGGATCGTCGAGCGGTATCTCTTTGAGGAGGACGTTTTGGTCGAGGCGCGAAAAGTGCTTCCATTCGGCCTTCATTTGGTCCGAGGGCTGCTCGTGGGCGTCGAGGTTGAGGGCGCCCGGGGCCATGATTTTATATTTGTGAAGGTTATTGGCGTAAGTGAGTTGTATATAAAGATGATAGATGAGATGTTGGATTGAGTGGGTGAGCCAGGGAGTGAGTGAGGTTTGGAATGAGTTTGACTCACTCCTGTGTTGAATGAATGAACTGATGATCTGATGCATTCATTTTGCCTACCCTAGGCGGATTTTTTGCTTTACTAGCTGGGTTAGTATCATGTGCTGATTTATTCGACACTGAGTTGGGCTAATCGGTACCCTGTAGAATCATGGTATGATCCCCAAAGCTCTCTCTATATTACTGCCAATAGAAGTCTGAAAACTCTTGAAATCAGATCCAAATATTTCATTCCATTCACAATGCATTTGTTTTTATCTGATAAACACTTACTGTGTTGGCCTTCAACCTCCCTTCCCAGTACAGAGAACTCATAGTGGGGTCACCCTGTATTTTCACACGCACAGCCAAAGAACTTGCTTCAACCTCATCTCTCAAACTCAACTTCACTACTAAACAAATTTACATCAAACATTCTATGACAATGCCTCCATTAAAGCCGACATCTTTACAGCGCATCTCACACTCTCCTCGTCTCATATTATATCCTCAACCTCATGCATGTTTCACCACATCTGTCCCGCGATGGCCTCGCCTGCGACCCAGTGCAAGACCATCTCGCATCTTCGCCACCAGCAATGATACTCACAGCAATGACCCCAACTCAGCATCACCATTAACAGCATCAACACCTCTTAAATCATCAAACGCCACATCGGGAACTCTTAAAACAACAACAACATCATCTCATAAACCCACCGAACAAACCAAAACAACACCAACAATCCCATATCCCCTAGAACCCTCACCATCACCTTCACCCTCATCATCATCAACACCCAAACGCTCCGCCCCTCCCAACACAAAACCCCACAAAGAAACCCTCTTCACAAACACCCTCATCCGCCAATCCCCCTCCTCCCCCCTCATCACAACATCCACCACAAAACCCCAAGACGCCCAAATCGCCTCCGCCGCATCCTTCTTCCAACAGGGCTTCCAGTTCCTCTACTCCGCCGAATCTCTCCGCCACCACCCGAAAAACGAACACATCCCCGAGGTCATCATCCTCGGCGCCTCAAACGTCGGCAAGTCCTCCTTTCTCAACGCCCTCGTCGGCCGTCCCGGCGCAGCGAGAGTCAGCGCTCGCCCAGGCAAAACTACGCTCATGAACGCCTTTGGCCTGGGCCCCCTCCCAAACATCCCCAAGGGTCTCGTCCGTCAGGGCGAAAAGCTTCCGCGGTATAGTCTTGTTCTCGTGGATACGCCGGGGTATGGCTTCAAGAGTCAGGCTAGTTGGGGGGATGCCGTGTGGAAGTACATCAAGGCACGGAAAATGCTGCGCGGTGCTGTAGTGCTGCTTTCTTCCGAAAAGAGGCTCATGGAGCAGGACAAGTGGCTGTTGAGGACACTGGCCGAGGCAAACACTAGAACGTTGGTGGTCTTGACCAAGGCTGACAAGGGGGGTGGTTCGTGGACTCAGCGATGCGGCGACATGGCCACACTGGTGCGAGAAGAGCTGCGGAAAATGTCACGATCCGTGGGCAACGGATGGGAAGAAGGATCGGGCTGGAACCCAGATATACACATCACTGCGGCGGGAATGGATAATGTGCCCAAGCTAGGGAGCGGAGGGGGCGTGGGAGGTGTCCGGACGAGTATTCTAGAAATGGCAGGATTCGACTTTGATCTCAAAGAGAAGGAAGTGAAGAAGAAGGACGAAACGGTCACGTACGGAGGACCAGTGGTTTCATTTGATGATATTAAATGGAAGACGGGGTGACTATGTATGACTATGGATGGCAATGGGAGGTATCGGATGTATTAGAAATTTGTACGCACATCAAGAAATATGATGCAAGGAAAATTTTGAGTTTAAAAGACAGGGTATGCTGGAGGAATTGGGGATAGATGTAAAGGAGATAAAGAAAATGAACCTCCCCCAGATAACACTATTGTACCCCATGCCTGGTGATGGATGTAGCCAAAAAACATAATGAAATAAAACCAAAAGTGGAGAAATAGAAGAAAATGAAGAAAAGAAGAAAAGCATCCCAGCCATCACACAAGTCAGCCATCAATCTCCCTTAATCGACCTTGATGACTTGTTGGATTTGATTGACGCGGCGCCTGAGCGGGACTTTTTCAGCTTCTTCGTATCAAACAAGCTCTTGACCTTGCGCAGCCTCGCCCATCGTTCCTTGTCCTTTGCGTCCCGCGCGGCTTCGTCATCCTCGTCGTCTATGGCGGTCGAATCAATAGAGATATTCGGTGTGTGGTGCGCACCGGGTCGGGATGTCGTCTTGGCAGGCGTAGATGGATCTGTAGTTGCGCCTGCGGTTGGTTTCGACTTTGGCTTGACTTGGCCTTCGTATACTTTTCGCAGATCAGATTCGTTCTTGATGGACTGTAGCAATATCTTCCATGCTGGCATATCGGCTGTATCGTTGCTTTGTGTGCTGTGCCCCCTACTCTGGGCGGCAGGGTTCTTCCAGGGGCAAAAGAAGCGATGTTCTCGCTCGGGATCAAGATAGTCCATCGGCGCCGGCACAATAACCATGCCACTCTCATCCACCTCTTTACTCTTGAACATCCATAGACCTAATCGTCGCTGACATGTGTGGCATGACGCAGTGTTGGGAACAGCGCCGATGCGGGTGTTTGTCAGGCCCTGCCAGCCCATAAGCGCCAGAGCAAGCGCAGGTCTATTGGGTGCATCTGTAGAAGCCTTGTCTCCAGTGAAGAAATCGGGTGGGAGCTGTTCGATGACATTGCCCAAATTCATGTCTTCTGGAAGGTGAAGGTTGAATTCATATGGCAGAAATGTCTGCCGGACACAGAGCTCCTCATATCGCTTCTTCAGAGCTTCGATGGCGCCCTTTGCGCTCATGAATGACAGCCGAAGTAAGGAATCTTGACAAAGCGATTAGTAAACAAGATTAGTATAGTGAACACAATAAACTTACCATCACATCCTCGTCTCTTCCATAGGCAATCTGACTGATGCGCACTAACGATCAACTCTGCATATTTGTCGACCAAAGCAGCTTCTGTTTACCACGAGTCAACTCCTAATCCCATCAAAATGCAACATTACCATAACAAAACTCACCAACTTCAGCAGCCGTCAGCGCATCTCCCTCAGTTTCTCCGGCCTCCTTCTTCAACTTCACCACCAGCTCCTTGTGACACAGCAAACACCGCACCCTCTCCTTGCCCTGACATATCCATCCCCTCTTAGCCCACTCCACCTCATTGATCTTATCAGGCTTTGGGGTCCAGTCGGTGATTTCCTGAAACGTCGCCAGCCTCTTCAGCAGCTCCTCCCTATCACCAGGAGAGTACCTCGCGGGCCCGTCCCTCCGAACTTTCGGAGTCGTGGCGTCAGATACCGTCCGCCTTATGGAGCTGGCCAGACTTGTGAGCCCCGATGAAACGGTGTTGTCCAGGCGCGGCGCGGTTGATTCGGGGAATCCCAGGCGACGGCGCTTCTGAAGCAGCGCATCATAGTCCAAGGGCTTGTGGCTGCCGCTGGGCACCCGGTTTCCAAACATGGTTGCTGGAGAGTCGCCGTCTGTGCTGGGTCGCGGACTGCTCAGGCCCTGGAGCAAGGCGTTGAACTTGCGTTTGGTAGAGTTTGTGCTCATGGCTGATGAGCTTGGTGAGATCGAGTTGAGTGGTGAGTGACTCTGTGTGCGTTTGCGCTGCGCCAGGCCCGGTGCACCCAGCGATCCCGATGAAAACGCCAAGAAACAGTAAAGGAGATGTCCCCGGTAAGAAAAACGAGAGGCTGAGTCGATATTCCGTCTGCGGTTGAAGTTCTGCCCAGGGTCCGTCCCCTGATAGAAAACGGATGGGTATGAGAGAGAACCGAGCTCCTGGACGCGCTAGAGAAAACAAAAGAAATAAGGCGGATCCAAGGAGACGAGGATTCGAACTATTGAAAGAAGAAAAAAAAGAAAAGCAATAGAAAACCTCCAAATCCGTCAGCAAAAAGTGAAGCGCGCTCTCACGTGCGGAAATGCGCGGGGGTGTTGAAGGGCTCGAGATGCCCGTTGTTGTTTTGTTATCAATATCAAAATCCACCACAATCTGCGCTTTGACATCACTGAGGCCGCTGCGAACGTCAACAATTGTGCTGACTAACGGAGCGCGGCGCATCGTTAATCCCGCTTTGATCCCTGATAAGCGATAAGCTCCTCTACACCGCCCGTGCCCTTTTTGGCTTCCTGTTCCTGGGCGCGTGGCAGAAACTTGCGGCTAAATAATTTTTTTTTCGGCGGCTTCAAAGTTTCGCATAGAATAAAAAGTCGTGTGGTTTCTAGCGAACTGCAGTAGACGGAGCAATTAGACATTGCTTTTATTTTTGACCCTAAAGTTCTGATCATAGCCAAATTCAGACCTCAATCGAGATTTTACGATTGTGTGACGAATTATTCGGCTCTTTTTCACATGTCCAGCGCATCTGCAAAACCACCTGCCTGGCTCTTCTCCAACAACACCAACAACAAGCCTGCCGACAAGGTTCTCACGAGCACCTCTTCAGCAACCACCAGCACAAACGACGAAATGGTCAAGTCAAAACCTTCTGCCAGCAATGGCGTCGAGTCTCAATCTCAGCCTCCAGCCCAGCTGCTCGACCTCGTAGAGCAGTTCCTCTCCGACAATGCCTTCACCAGCGCCCTTAGCGCCTTCAAGAAGCAGCGGTCCAAGAAGGGTTGGGGCGAGGCTTCCGAGGCCAGCAGTGGAAACACTCTTGTGGGCGTCTTCCAGTCCTGGGAAAACGCCGCCAAGGCCCCTGCCGATCGGGACGTCGACATGGAGGACTCCAGCAGCTCCAGCTCCAGCTCGGACAGTTCTAGCTCCAGCGAAAGCAGCGACAGCGAGAGCGAGAGCGAGGACGAAAAGCCTTCTTTCCGCGCAAAGTCTCCTCCCAAGGGCAACAAGAACTTGAAGCGCAAGGCACCTCCAAGCTCCAGCTCTAGCTCGAGCTCCGACTCCTCTTCGTCTGATTCCAGCTCAGACTCCAGCTCGGAGGACGAGAAGCCCAGCCCCAAGAAGCAAAAGGTCGCCGCTCCTCCCGCCAAGAAGCAAAAGGTTGCCTCTCCTTCCAGCTCCGAGTCCGAATCAGACTCTGATTCCTCCGACTCGAGTTCCGAGTCCAGCTCCTCAGACGAGAGCTCCAGTTCCGACGAAAGCTCCGACAGCGAGTCTGAAGTCGACGCCGCAGAGGCCGCCAAGGTGCCCCTCCCTGAATCCGACTCCGACTCCTCTTCATCCTCCTCCTCAGACTCCGACTCGGATTCCGACGACGACAAGAAGAAGAAGACGAAGAAGACGAACGGCGTCGTCAAGAAGGAACAATCCACCGACGAGTCCTCCCCCTCCGACTCCTCCGTCACAATCGACTCCCTGCCCAACCCCCCCTTGCCCCCCAACCCGCGCGACAAGAAGGTCAAGGTCGAGCCCTTTTCGCGCATCCCCAAGGACATTAAAGTCGATCCCAAGTTCGCCTCCAACGAGTACGTCCCCTTGAGCTACTCCCAGCGCGCCCACGAGGACCTCATCGTCACGAAGGGCAAGGGCTTCACCAAGGAGAAGAACAAGAAGAAGAGGGGCAACTTCCGCGCCGGTGTTATTGACATTGACGAGAAGAAGAGCATCTACTTTGACGACTAATTGGGAAGAGAAAGAGGGAAAAGTAAAGAGATGAGTAAATAGGACCTATATGATTTAGGTTAGGGGAAAAAGAGAAATTTGAGTCTCTGGGGGTGCATTCAACAGCCGGTGTTTAAGGGCGGCGCCTTTGTCTGTTTTTCAAAAAGTCGTTTTTTTATATTTTTAGTTATTCCATTTTCTAGATTCTTTTTTATATAAATACTGTTAGAATACGCTTCATTTTCTCTTATTGCCAGTTTATTGTATTTTCCGAGTTTCTCCAATAGTAGAGATATTCTCTGTATATAATCTCGTGGTATGATGATGATATGTCAATATAGACTATATCCGGTGTATCCAATTCCAATACCCAATGCCTGCTAAGTGGTATATAACAATCGTAACGCCATTAGTTTATCCAACGCCTCTGTTCCTTGTACTCTTTTCTCGTAAATCCGTGTAGAGTTAATGCGATGCCAAAATCTCAAAACATGCCAAGACAATTAAAACGCAATAAATCTAACATAAAGCCAACCATATATCATCATTCCCATCAAAGCATAGCGGATCCTGTCAAATGCAGAGACAACGAGATCCTCCACTTTAAAACGTCGCCCTCGTCGTTCCCGTACCCGTTCCAGCAACCTGAACCTCAGTTGCAGGCGCTCTCTGCGTTGCAGGATCGCCCCCCTCTTTGCTCGCCTGCGTCATAATCTCATTCTTCCTCCTGACGGCCTCCCAGCCTCGGTTACCAATTTTTGCATTATGCAGCGCCTCGCCGAGCCACTGCTGCCATTGGGGTGTGCCCGGTGCGGCACCGCTGCGCTCGACCCAGCCAATGGCCTTTGTCTCGCGAATGGCATACCACAAGGTCCGTGTGAAGCTCGGGTGGCCCTCACGTTCGTCATCCCGGTCAGTAACAGAATCAGCATTCTGGCCGTCTTCCTCGGTGACGTCGTCCCAAGTATACCGCGATAAATCCCAGAAATATGTCCGTGGAATCATGCCAAGACCCCAGTACAGCCCATTGAGAACAATGTACGATCCTCCTATAAAGATTTGCGAGTTCCAAGTGCAGTTTCCGAGGAGCACGACGCTAAACATGAGAAGAATCGTGCCGAGCGCCATGAAGAACCTGTAGGCTCTCTCGCCGACATAATACTCGCACTCTTCAGTTCCAGAGTAAAGCTCGCGAGCAACGTCTTCCGGACAACGAACCAGAACAAAGGCTCCCTCTCGGGTACGTATCATGACATCGCCGCGGGGCACATCATTAGTGTGCCTGCGTTGCATGAGGATTGGCCGCCAGGATGAAGCATAGCCGACGACGGTGGAGGCCAAGGAGATGAGGGTGATGGCGATGATTGCGGTGCCGTCCTGCCATATCACGGCGGCAACGAGAATGGCGATGCTAAGAAAGAAGGAAAAAGCGGAGAGGATATGGAGAGGAGAGAGAAGTTTAGGAGGGACAATGGGCCGACCACCCGTCACGGCCATGGTTCCAGTTGAAAGCAGATCCTGGAATTTCTCGGTGGTGCGTCGGCGAAGCGGTGCAGGGTGGCCGTTGATTTCAACCTCGGAGTTGAATCTCACCGTCGGAGTTCTTGACTGGGACTCAATGTCGACTTCGTGTGGCGGTCCGGCAATCTTTGGCGGCGTGACCCGACGATCCAACGCCTTTTCCGTCTCTTTGCTTCTGGAAAGCCCTCCCAAAGAAGCGTCTGGCACGCTCCGTTTATGAGCCCAAGGCACGTATCTAGTAATGAATCCCCGAAGACCATCTTGGTCCTCATGCTGGTGGTGATGCTGGTTCGCATTGGTAATCGGCGGCGGCACAGACGGCGCGTGCTGAATGTCCAGCACCATGAAGCTATACGGCGGCAGCGCATCCAGCGGCGTGATGATATTAGCGAAGAATCCCACCGAATCCAGGATGGTGCCGCTGTAGACGCCGGCCATCTTGGCGTGAGTCTCGGGGAGTCGAGTTGGCCGCGATGGCTTCAGCAGGGCCTGGGGCGCGGGCAGCAGACGGGGCAGCATGCAGAGCAGCGAGGCGGTGATTGTCTGGGAGTGCTCAGCGATGGCGGACTCTCCGATGACGGCGAGAAGCGTGACGACGTCGAGGCGCCATGAGGGCTTGTCGTTGGGGAACCATTTCCAGCCGGGGTCGCCTGGATTGGACATTTGGCGATGATGGTGCTGTTTGGAGATGGGAGGAAGATGGAGATGGAGATGGGAGGAAGATGGAGATGGAGATGGAGAGGAAGATGCAGCTAGATAGTTGGTGAGATTGGATGCGACAGAAACTGGCGATGCTAGAACTAAATGACAATTATACGAGACGCAAATGAGACGAAGAAACCGACGATGCTAGACGAAAAAAAAAAAAGCGATGGCACGAGATGAAAGTGAGATGAACAAGGACAAGTTTTTTTTTCTCTCCGTCTGTGGTTCCATGTTGAAGAAGAAGAAGCATGGATCAAGACAAGGTAATGTTCGACAGGGCCATGTGATAGGCCATTCTTCAGCTGGCTGTTTTACCTAATGCTGCACGTACGAGCCGCACAGCTTTAGAGCGTGCAGGAGGGCTATGCTAGTGCAATAGTCTGGCTGGACGGGCGGGCTGAGGCAAGACGCGTCATTATTTGATCGGCATTCTGGGGAATAAAATCGAATTAATATGTCTTGTCGTAAGATGGAAGAGAATAGATGTAAGCATATTCAGCAGGTAGTTAAGTTGAGGTTTCGGGTTTCAGATTGGGTTGAATCTATCACCAACTTTGCTAAAGCAACTTTATTTTTCTTGCTACTGACAAGTGCTTCTAACTGTACTACGGTAGACTATCCGTCCCGCACTCAACTATATTTAGAGGAGGTGGGCTCCCTCTATGTCTTAGTTTCTTCGATCTATCAATCAGTGCTCAACTGCCAAGCCTCTCCCTTGACGAATTTGCCACAATCTGTGTGGATGGCAATCAATCCAGCTGTCAACCAACTACCACTAGGACTCTATCATATTGAACCTTCAGAGGGCCTCCATACTTATCGATTCTGCAAGGTGCTGACAATTACTTTTGCTTTCTAAACCTTTTCGGTATAGCGCTTAGTTGGCGGTTCGTTTCCGTCGGTCATGTTAATAATCCCCGATTCAACCTAGAGTTGGCTACCTCCTTCTACGGGGTATATAGACACCAAAATATGCAGGTAGACACCGCTCCAAGATATTCCTCAACACTCACTTCCATCCAATAGCACCCTGATCAAGCAGCGACCCTCAACTTACCGCCATTATCCCCATACCCAACATGGACATGGGCCACATGCATCTTTACCAAGCGGGCGTAAAGTACCGAACTTAGTTGTTGTTGCCTATGTACGCTGACATTCATACAAGTACAAGCATATCCCAGCAAACATCAAATCATCAATCGTATCGTATCATCCATCTGATAATATACATATATGTATATGCAAAAAATGCAAGCAAATCTGATATCAACAAGCACAGAGTATCGTGTCTACATAAAAAGCAACGAGCCCGACCTTCATCTCTTCGTAATCCGTCTAACCGGCTGGATGCCCAGCAAACGCCTCTGCCTGCCATGCGACTCCCGGCATAGTCCCCTTTAGTCTTCAAACGGCAAGACAAATTCGCTCTAGAAACCGACCAAATCAACCAAAACGCCGCAATTCCGCCGCCCTTCTGCAAAGGACAGTCATGTAGTCAAATCTTGGCCATGTCCTTAATGAGGTCGCCATATGTTGTCTTTACCCACTTGAGGAACTCATTCCACTGTTGGTTCCACTCGTACCTCATAATCTCTCTTTCTTCTTCGTTTAAACACGCGTGGTCGATGCTCCACATGGCAAGCTGCTTCCATCCGAACAATCCCATGTCTGCCTTGCCCACCATGACTTGGTAGAAGTCGTGTGACAGCGAGGACCTGTTGCTTCCGTTAGCTTTACGTCTCATCACATACACACATATTTGAAGAAAGGAGATTCGTGGGGTTGTGACAGCGTACCTGAAAAGCGCTCCATTATCAGAGCTGACGGTGCAGTGCACGTTATTCGCCAGCAACTGATACATGGCATGCCCACCCACTCGCGGTGTCAGCCCCAAGATCTCGTTGGAAATTGGGCATAGTTCCAGGCATATTCCCTTGGCCTTCATTTGCTGCATA